>CM064502.1:19944012-20014189 GCA_032716605.1 Paralithodes platypus | reverse complement strand
CTCTCTCGAATATATTATAAGGAAAAGGGAACACTTAATAACACGAATGAGTCGACCACTGTCGCATCTCATATTAGGGGGGCCACAATAATTGGGATTAATTTAATGGATTAGAGGGCGCGGGTCTTATGATGAGATGGAAGTTAACGTACGAGGAAAAATTAGTGGGTTTAAGGGGAGGTTTTTAGTTTGGTCCCTAGATATCCTTCAAGCTTAAGATTACACCCCGTTGAGCCGCTTTCAAGATAAATGTGTAAATTTTTCGGTAGAAAAATGTCCCGGCTGAAAGCCGGTTCCTCTTAAACTACAGGCTCGCTATCGCTCGCCAGAATAAAATCGACACCTAAATGGCACGAAAGGTCTTAAAATTGATAGAAAGGGGTTGAAAGTTCTGAAAATCGTCAAAATAATGGGGCGAACATCTTAAAATTTGAAAAATAATGGGACTAAACATGAGGGAGAAAGGAGTCAAGAAAAAAATCCCTCAAGTGGAAATCTCCCCTTAAGGAGGCGTCACCGGCTTTTTTTTAACTTTCTCTCTTGCTCTGGCTTGTATCCATTCGGCCCCATTCAGCCTACTGTTTTAAGACGTTTATCCCCATCCAGGTGTCGATTTCTTCCTGGCGACCGATAGCGAGCCAGCATTGTATGGAGAAATCCAGCTTCGTCGGAGACATTTTTCTATCGAAAAATTTACAAATTTAGCTTGCTGTCAAAACAAAAATAAATATGTGCTGGCTCGCTCCCGCTCGCCAGGAAAATATTGACACCGGGATGGGGATAAACGTCTTAAAACAGTAGGCTGAATGGGGCCGAATGAATACAAGCCAAAGAGAGAGAGGGAGAGAAAGAGAAAAAAAAGCGAGGTGGTCGTTAACCAGTGCACTACCGGAAATAACGATGCAATTGGGGATAGCGTAATTTCGTATTCATTGCTTAAGGGGAGGTTTCCACTTGAGGGATTTTTTTCTTTACCCCATTCTCCCTCATGTTTAGCCCCATTGCTTTTGAGATTTTAAGACGTTCGCCCCATTAGTTTGTCTATTTTAAGAACTTTCACCCCTTTTATGTCACTTTTAAGACCTTTCGTGCCATTTAGGTGTCGATTTTATCCTGGCGAGCGATAGCGAGCCTGTAATTTAAGAGGAACCGGCTTTCAGCCGGGACATTTTGCTACCGAAAAATGTACAAATTTATCTTGAAAGGGGCTCAAAGGGGTGTAATTTTAAGCTTGATGGATATCTAGAGACCAAACTAAAAACCTCCCCTTAACTCTCTCACTCTCTCTCTCTCTCGCTCTCTCTCTCTCTCTCTGACTGACTTGGAAAAGGATTTGGGTGTTCTGATTAGCAGTGACCTAAAGTTTTCCAAGCAGTGCATTGAAGTAGAGAAGAATTAAAGCTCAGAAATTATTGGGCTATATTAAGAGGCAATTTAAGTATAGAAATAAGGAAATAGTCCTCACACTTTACAACGCTCTAATACGGCCTCTCCTGGAGTATGCTGTTCAATTCTGGTCTCCAGCACTCAGGAAAGATATAGAGCGACTGGAAAGAGTACAAGCTAGGGCTACAAACTTATTCCATCGCTTAGAAGAATGAGCTATGAGGACCGGTTGAGAGCTCTTGATCTCTTCCCGTTGGAGACACGCAGACTACGAGGTCAGCTCATTGAAGTTTTTAAAATACTTAATGGGTTTGACAATGTGGATTATAGCAAACATTTTAGCCTCAATATGAATACAACACGCAACCATGGCTGGAAATTAGAATTGAAAAGGTTCAGCACTAGTATCTGTGGAAACTTTTCACATATAAGATCTGTTCTACCTGGAACAAACTTCCCTCCGAAGTTGTAAATAGTTCTTCAGTAGAGCAGTTCAAGAAGAGAGTAGATAGTATTTTGCACACTCTGTAAAGAGTGTAGTGCACTAAACAGTCTCTCTCCTTCCACTTCGAGTATATCCTCGGAATGGACCGCAAGGTCTCTGAGATACTAACTATTCCTTGTAACTCTCTCTCAACCACTGTTGGACACTTCGAACAGCAGTGATTTCGAGGTAAGCAACCTCGAGGGGTTGCTAGATCTGTTGTTGTTTGACTTCCTTTGTACCTGTACGATACTCTCATTCACACTCACTCAATCTGACTCCGTCTCTCTCTCTCTCTCTCTCTCTCTCTCTCTCTCTCTCTCTCTCTCTCTCTCTCTCTCTTTCTTTCTTTCTCTCAATAATAACAGTCTTTGCGTCCTTTATAAACCATTATTTCAACCTTCCTCCTCCGTGTCCAAAGTTACTCATCTATATGGAAATTATATTATTAAACGGAAGCTAAATAATATGAGTGGCCAGGCGAGGGTGGCATATATATATATATATATATATATATATATATATATATATATATATATATATATATATGCAGTTTATATATATATTTTTTTTTAATGGAGCGAATGCCTTAAAATCTAAAAAAACAAAAAACCTAGGCCCCCACCCCCCCCCCCCACCCCCCCCACCCCACACCCCCCACCCCCCCCCCCCCCCCCCCCCCCCCCCGCCCCGCCGACCAAATGTATAGAATGTCAAAAGTAATGGGTCTTAACATAAACCCTCCCTTAATGAGTCATCCCTTCCCTCCCATCCTCAATCCATCACCTGACTATAACTACCTGTCCCCTTAGCCTCTTAACCCCTTCAGTGCGATGACGCATCTTTATAATATATTATATAACATGATGAACATTACATCATGGTACTGAAAGGGTTAACCCATCCAATACAAGCTTTGAACTATCTCACTTAACCCGTTTTACAATAACAGATCCTTCTTAAACTGCACAAAATCGTCTAAATATAGCTAGAATAAAACTAAAAAGAGGTCGCTGGTATAGAAAGGGTTAAAGAGTCATCCCTGCCCTGTCTGCCTGTCTACCTGTCTACCTGTCTCTGTCTATCTGTCTCTGTCTATCTGTCTATAATGTTTGAGAACAGCCGAATAAATAAAAATGGAGGTGGCGTTTTATTTTATATCAAAGAAAGTCTTAACCCGACCCTCGTGTCAAAACCTCAAATTGTGAACGTCGACACATCTTTTGTGCTAATAAAGAATAATAAAGGTACAAAAATAATACTTGCGTTAATATACAGACCTCCAGCTCAATCAGTGCAAACTGACCGAGAAATTTACGAACAAATTGCAGATGTAAGTAACTCACAAGATACCGTAATTTTTGGCGACTTTAATTTACCTGTGACCAAGTGGGGCGATACTCTTACTTCACACTCCGGACATGACCTGTATACGAACTTGCAAGAGAGTTCGCTTTATCAATTTGTTCGAGACACTGACACGTTGTAATAACGTTCTTGACATTGGACTTTCTAACAAAGAAGACATTAATAGAGCATTTGAATGTTGGTGATGAATGCAGTAACAGCGACCATCGTACGATAACTTTCACTTTAAACTTTACTAGTGAAAACGAACCAAATAGTAGCATCGAAAAAGTCCCTAATTTCAAGAAAGCAAACTTTCATAAACTTAGAGCTATGTTTCATTAAAGAAACTGACTGGAGCTTTTTAATTAACAATAACGACATAAATACATCTTGGAAGTTATTCGAAACCACTTACCTAAAAGCAGTGCAAGACTGCATACCATCGAAAAATACGGGCAATCCAGGCCATAATAATAAGCCCAAATGGTGGAATAAGATATTTCAAACTGCCTGCTTGCGTAAAGGAAATTTGCTAATTGATAGATTAACATCCTCTACAAAATGACGAAGAACGGGTGAAATTTGTAGTAAGCTACGACCGCAGAAGGCCAAAAATGTTAATTACGGCAAAGTAAACAAGACTCCTAGCGTTACATATTGCGAATCAAGGTAAAACAAACCCGAAAGAATTATATAGAGTTATATCAGAAAGAAAAAATTAGTTACTTCAACTGTTGGATTCGTTAGTCGATGAAAATGGAAGAATACACCAACGACGAAGTACAAATGAGTAATTGCCCTTCAATACCTTCTTTGCATCAGTTTTTTACACACCGAAGACCTCCGGGATATCCCCCCTACCACCATCGCCGATTCAGATTGATAATTCCGATGTTTCCTAAGCAATATCACCATTACAGAGAGAGAAGTATTGAATTGTGTTTAGATAAACTCACGGTAAATAAAACGCCTGGACCCTGATACAATCTCCCCTAGAGTTTCTAAAGGAAGCTAAGGATGAGCTCTCCAAACCACTGACTTAAACTACTATTCAATAAAATCTTGCAGTCTGGAAACTATGCCTGAATCAGGGTTTGGGGAAGATAGCCAACGTAACAACCCGATATTCAAAAAAAGGCAGCAAAATCCCTACCCAGTAACTATCGTCCAATTAGCTTAACCTCAGTTGTATGTAAAAATGCTAGATACGGTCCATAAGAGACAGACTCTGTATATATCACTTAGAGGAAAATAACATACTTAAAGATACTCAACCACGAGCTTTCGCTAAAAAAACGTTCCTGTTTAAAACAAACCTCTTAGACTTCTTCCACGATCTCCTAAACCTCTCACCGATGAGAGAGTAAAGCTGTAGATATTATATTACCTTGATTTTTCAAAAGGCCTTTGACACAGTTCCCCCACAAACGTTTACTGCTAAATCTAAAAATGTGTGGCATGGAATAACAAGACGGTGTGTTGAAATGGATAGAAAAATTGGCTCAGCAGCCCGACCAGAAAGCCACAGAGTAGTCATAAACGGTTAAGGCATCTAAATGAACCAATGTAAGTAGCGGGGTACCCCAGGGATCGTTACTTTGGTAAAGGATCCAATTTCTCTTTCTAATTTCACATTCAACGACATAGTATGAGCGGGGGGTCTCACCTGTACAATCCTCAAAATTTGCTGACGATACCAAAAAATTGCAAATAGCGTACTTTCAATAAAAGAACAAGTTTCAATATGCAACACAATATAGATAAATTGTCACATTGGGACCCAAATTTGGCAAATGAGTTCCAATGCGGCATAAATGTAAAGTACTAAAACATATCGGATTACCTAAATGATGGGAAAGAAAACTATTCGATGAATGGCACTCAGCTTAAGAAGATGGTAAACAGAGAAACCGATCTTGAAGTAACAGATATCGAGTAACCTAAAACCGATGTTGTCAACAATGTTCAGAAGTTGTTAAGAAGGCAAACCAAAATAATTGGCTTTATAGGCAGGTTTTTGGAGCATAAATCCAAAGACGTTCTCATAACCTTTTACAAGTCCTATAGTCCGCCCTCTTCTGGAATACTGCGTTTCAATGCTGGGTGCCCTTATTACCAAAAAGACCTAAACAAGCTAGAACGAGTTCAACGTAGAGTAATAACAAAATGATACCTATCCTAAAAAGAACAAACCATACGAAGAGCGGTCTTAGAGAATTAAATCTATTTCCTTGAACACCTTACGAGCGGGCTCCCTATGAGGTTTATTTATATGTACCTCCGCAGCGGGGTTTTTTAAGCCAAAATAGGGCTGTTTACGTGATTCATTGTTCATGCCTAAATAAGACCCAGAATCGTAAAACAATGTTCTTCTATCCCTGAAACGGCATTAAACAGAGCTTTCGAAATGACACCATAACGATCCTTTTAATGATGGCTAGTTTTTCTTGTCATAACCGTGGCAACGCGGACTGCAAAAAGCATGTAATTTAGCGCACTTTCTTTCCCTCATACAATTCTGTATATAGCGAGTGAGAGATGGGAGGGAGGAGGTGGGAATTCGTGTCAGTAGGTTCAGGCCGCTGGTGGTCTGGAGCAGTCATACGCTCGCTTACTCTCCTGCCACCACTTAGTCTCTCTCTCTCAGCAACATTACGTGCTGAAATTGCACAAAAGACCTATGTCCGGAAGGCGCCGCCACATAGTCCAGCTTTATTTAACTCGACTTATGTTGCTCGCCGCTAATTAAGGGTTAACCCCGCACAGATTAAGAGGTGACTTAATTCAAGTGTTCAAAATCATCAAAGGCATCGACAATATGAACTGTAGTAAATTACTTCACTATCGACCAATCTAAATTACACAGCTGGGGAAAACGGTTTTGCAAAGAATTATGGTAAATCTTTTAACTCCACACGAATTCTAAGAATTTCTTTTTCTTCTTCAATCGAGTTTTCAACCTTGGGATGGAATGGGCTTCCCCGAGACGTTATAGACTGCAGCACCGTTGATTCATTTAAACTCCGCCTAGACAAATATCTCGCATCAAACCCGCGACTGACTGCATTTGTAAATGAATAACTTTATTTTATCCTCCCCTCAGTTACTAACCCATATGTCCCCTACTAACTTCCTAGTCCTGCCACGGACATTAGTTCCAGGGCAGTAGTTCCCTTTCCAATGTTCCCTTACCCACTCTAAACCACTGTTTGGACACTTGATCCTCAGTGTTTTGGAGGACAAGCAGCCTAGAAGGGTCACTAGATCTGTTGTTGCTTGATTTCCTTTTTACTCCCTTTGTACTAATATGCCTCATAGTGACCAAAAATTGCAATATATAAGGGAATTATCAAAGAATTTTTAGACGGGAATGAAGATGGGTTGGAGGTTTGGCGGCAATTTATGAGATGAGAGTGTTTTTTGCGCTATAATATTACGTATATCTCGTACTTAGAGCACTGTCATGCTATAATACAGACTTGTACGTATGTAAACGCGCCATATATCAATATATATACCGCATATAGACCAATTCATGCGATATTTAATATTTACGCACATTATCAATGAGTTTCTAGCAGACGAAAGCCTAAAAGGGTGGGTGTGGGTGGGTGGGTGGGAGTTAGGCAGGGAGTGAGTCGTGGAGAGAGGGAAGGCAGGGAGATCTCTAGAAAGATACGCAGCTTTGTGATAATTGTGGAGGCGCCCGAGGCGTATGGATGTCTTGGTACTTTGAACCCAATGTCTACCAGGTGTCTGGGGTTCGTTGCCACACAGAGGTCTACAATAACATGAGTCCTGAATGCATATGTCGTACGTATAAATGGCTTTCCGAATTGCATTTTTATGCAAGCAGACATTGCATTTTAGACACATGTGAAGTACCACAGAAATATGTAGGCCATTGACTGTAAATAAAGTACTATATTATAGACCAGGAACGAGGGTGGTCAGTAAACATCGGCTTAACCTTTTTTGATAGAGAGCTAAATATAGACGTCGCCTTACACTTGCGAAATGGTAGATTGCCACCAGAAAACTTATATTTATTTATTTCCAAGTAATATGCAATCTAAATGTATATTCGAGACCTACTGCAAGTATTTGTATGACAGTCATGACTATGTATAATCCAATATACGCGCGTAAGGGCGTAGGCGAGACATAAGAAAGATGGTTGAGCAATTTTCGACACCCACACAGTTATTATTCACTATTATTTACAATATTATACAATACAAATGTATTTGTGAAGAGTATTTTAGGGATTATTGTATTTATACAAATTTTGTTCCCAGAGAGAGCTGCTGTGGCTGGAGGGAGCAGCAAGGGTCACCCAGTGACCGCTTGACCGTGTGATAATGACTGGAGTCACACTGAGAGGGGCAATTTGGCTGAGTGTTTGGGCAATTTTTGACAGAATAAAGTTATATAATTACTAATTCTTGACAGAGACAAACTTTTATAAACCTTTGCATGATATAATTGATAATCCCATCAATTTACAAACGTAAATTGGTGGGATAATTCATTTTTGTTTTTATATTGTTATTTCGATTGTAGACACAAAGTTTTGAGTGACATTTGGTATGACCTCCTGTGGCATGGTTGGTAAGGTCGCGGACTGGAAAACTCAAAGTGTGGTAGGGTAGTGTGATCGAATCCAAGAGGGTGTTATGGGGAAGGTTTTATACTGTTTAGATAAATTTTGATAAAAACAAATGTGTACAAGATCATGCCATTGTATTCAAACAATATAAAATATTAATAGAATATATCATATTGTAAGAATACAATGACATGACCTTGTTTTTTTTTGTTTTTTATTGTTTTTTTTTATTATCTTAGTAGGTTTGACAGGAATTATTGAAACATATTTATTTTTGTACTATTCATTTGAGGTAAGAAAATATATACACATTACTTAGGCTATAACAAACATATATATTGATATACTAAAAAAAGAAGGCATATTACATGTAAATCTTTGAAACTTATAAACTAAATAATGAAACATACAATTATATAATGTAAAAGCTATACCACAGGGACATCTTTGGAACTTATACATTATATAATATATATGTTACATTATGAGGTAGCGTGATCAATTATGTCAGGTCAGGTAAGGTAGGGCGCGAGTCCAGGGCAGGGCAGGACAGGGGGCGAGTCCAGGGCAGGGCAGGGCAGGGGGCGAGTCCAGGGCAGGGCAGGGGGCGGCACTCAGTAGTTTTTGAATGTGTGGTAGTCCCTGAGGCAGTCACCCAAGCAGAGTGCAACTTTGCACTCCACGCACATTGAGGTGACGTGGGGTTTTCTGACACTGGAGCTGCAGACGTGGCACTGCACCTGCCTGTGACGAGTGCCAATCAGCTCGGTGTTGGTTGGGTAGTGTCATTCGACACCCAGCTGGATGCAGTCAGGAACGTGATCCCCACGCCATGCCGTACGTCTGTGAGTGGTGGTGCCATATTTCTCCAGGAGTTGATATGCCACGTTATACACAAACTACCGGAATATTAGCTTCTGGTTTGGGGACATCTCTCTCTTCACCAACCACAAGTTGTAGGCGTTGAGCATCGTGATGTCAACTAGGTGGAGGAAGAGCTTGTGATACCACTTCACAGTCTTCCTCAGACACTCAACGCCTGACAGTTGACAGTCAGACTTGTCCACCAGGCGCATGTTCTTAGTGTAGTCCACTACCATGTCGGGCTTATAGATGGTCTTCCTGGTTCTGTAGTGGATTTTACCAGAGTCCATCTGGGCACCTGTGTGGACTGTGGAAAGCAGGTGGACGTCTCTTTTGTCCTTCCACTTCAGGGCTACCACTTTCCCGGACTTTTCAAGCTGCTTGTACTTCTGCCCCTTTCGTCGCCTTCTTCGTACATGCCTCTCGCGGTGTTCCTGGGCCAGTTCGTCTTCAGAAGGTGTGTCACTGGAGGAGGCATCTGTAAGAGGAATGACATTACCTGTGAACTTAGGCATAAACTTTCTTGTCTTTCTGACAGTCCCACAAGACCCAGTTTGGTTGTCATGAAGAAACTGGCAGAGAGCAGGAGAAGTATACCAGTTGTCAGTGTAGATGATGTGGCCTTTGCCCCGGTAAGGTGCCAACATTTTCCTGACGATGGCACCTGACATGCCCATGGGGTCACCGGCAGCGGCTTTCGGTACGTCAATGTCAGTGCCTGTATACACGATCATGTCAAGCACTATTCCAGTTTCACAGTCACCCAAAACGAAGAGCTTGATTCCGAACCTATGCCTTTTCAAGGGGATATACTGCTTGAAAACAAGACGTCCTTTGAAGAGCACGAGCGACTCATCAATCACCAAATTGAGGAAGGGGTAAAAGTATTTTCTATTGTTACGACTGGGGCTCAAATATATCAGGGCTCTTATTCATTGGACTAGTAATGGCATAAATGTTACAACGGAAAGCGCTAGCTCCAACCTCTGATGTATATTCCCAGTGAACAAAGAACACAAATACTCTACAGAGTTCTATATGCAATAATAGGCTATCAAACTCTCAATAAATGTGCGTCTACTCTAGGCTTAATGTTATGTGAAAACAGCCTATTACTATCTATAACCGAAGGTGCTTGGTTATGGTATGCAAAGTACGGTGGTAAGAGAAGTTACAGCTTACGTTACTTTAATCAATAAATGTCAGGCACTCCTGCATGAAAGAAAGTGCACTAAAGTCCTTCAACACTAACAAGGAATCTTCTTTAAATGTTAGATGCTATAAAGATGCTCGTATCGGAAATGGAACCCAAAAAGGCAGGCAGCGGAACAATGCTCGTGCAGGCTATGCACACAAAAAGGCAGAATATATAATGCCGTCGGAGCCAAGAATATCCTAAACACAACAACAATAATAATAATCGCCACGACAATGCAGTATTCCTATCAACAAAAAGAGCCTAAGTCGTTTGTGTCTCAATACATCAAACTAGGCTGCGAAATGCTTGTGTAATAATAAATGGGTATGCATAAAAAGAGTAATTAGGTTAATATACTTAATGTCTACTATGATTGATAAAGTCTAGCTAGAGTCAATGATACGAGATACTGGTGCGCATGGCATGCCGCATAGCCTAGGGCAAATCTCAAGTCTGTGCGTCAAATATTACGTTATAGGGAAGGGTAGCTCTCTTGAGAAACCTTAATACCGAAGTATTAAGCGTTCTCCTGGCGTACCTCAAAGACAAACAATCGAGACTAGAACAGTGCAGAATGGTATAGGCAAAAAGCCCTCATTCGTGCATGCTCTACTCTCAATGGCACACAGACTAGAATTTACTCAATCAACTCCAGTTCTCAGGTATGTCGTGCAGCTTTTAACTAAAGCCAGCACTCATAGGAAACAATACCTTATAATATCAGACTCCTAGTCTAGCATTATCTAATCCAGCAGAACACTAATATTTATAGGAAGTGGTACTAAACAATATGGATGCTAACCAATGCTTCGTGATCAACTTATCTTAACAACTAAACATACATAGGCTATATCAGACCTTAACGCACAATACAACTGGCCAGCATGAAGCTGATTTTGCAGAGTTAACCAGAGGGGATATAGTCTTAATAAAAGGTGGTGAAAGATATGAAAAAAGAGAGAGGTAGGCAGAGGAAAAGGTTCTCAGGTGCGGAGCAGGCGACAGGTAGCAAGGGACAAAGATGGATGCATTCTAGAAACCAGATCTGAGGGAGAGAGTGGCGAGGAACTGTATAATTATATACTCGCACCAGCTCGAGCCGCGTGGGAAAAAAGCGGTTGCAAGTCCTCTAGCCACTAACAAGGGAGCTAACAGCATGGGAAGGACCTCTCTCAACCAACCCCCACGAGGCAGCCAGCCGTGACGTCATCGAGCGGGACAAAAACACTACGCGCTCCCTCTCACTCTGTTCATACTCTCTCTCTCTCTCCCAGATCCCATCATTACTAGTTAATGATAAAACATATACTTTACAATTAAATATATAAAGCCTTGACGTGGGTGAAAACAAAGAGCCTTTCTGGACTGCCCATGACACAAGCTTTCATATGAAATAAAGCACACTCTAATACACAAACTGTAGCCCCATCCACTGCCCTGGCGATCCTAGCGAGTCACTGTAGGACAAGCCATGCGGTTCTAACGGAGTGGTTAACGTCACACCCCCCCCCAAGATTTTTCTCAGAGGCCCAAAGGCTCACAAAAATCTGATGGTTAGAACCCATGCTATATCTCCACTTCCCATCACCAAGCGGCAGAAAAATATCTGGCACAGTTCTTCAACAAAACATTTTTCAAAATTATAAGCCTCCCCAACACCATAGGTTAAATTATATGTAGTTATGCTCCTCAAGAGCGAGCTTCTCTAGCCCAGCATTCTGAGAGGAGTGCAACCCAGAATTACTGCTATAACATACTAAAAAAAATCAACTATCAAAGAAAGAGTTTTTATTTGATTTTTATGTTTATAATTTGTTTATTTCGGCTGCACTATAGGGGCAAGCCTAGTTTTTTCTTCTATACCAAACGCTCAACTCCTGCTTTACGACCCAATACGCTGGGCTACAACCGCGAGCCAACAAGCACCAAGCGCAAAATACTATTCAAACTAAAGCAGGAGGCTACCCGTGTGTCAATCTACCCAGGATCATATACCCTTGAACGACCATCTGCAACCACGTTGTCACAACCGGCAATATGGCGTATGTCCAGGTTATATACCAGTAACCTTAGTGACCACCTGGTCAGCCTCATATTCCGATTGTGAAACTGGTCCAAGAACTTGAGAGGGTGATGATCTGGGTAAACTACAACGACCGGACCATAGGCTGGAACACAGACCTCGAAATGCCTCAGAGCAAGTACAACCGCCAGCAGCTCCTCCTTGACAACAGAGCAGCTCCCCTGGGCCGAATTGTACTTCTCCGAGCAGAAACTAACAGGATGCTCCAGCCCATCATCGTCCTTTTCCACAAGGACGGCACCAGCCCCCACACCACTAGCCTCCGTTGCTAGTTGGAAAGGTAGGCTAAAGTCAGGGGCCCTGAGGATCGGGTGAGTGCACAACAGGTGTTTTACTTCTCTAAACACCTTCTCACACTCAGGCGCCCATTTGAACTTCTTATCCTTCCAATTATCCTCCACCTGAGCTTGACTGTCCCGTTCTCCTTCTCCACCTTGACTGCTAAACGTCATCACAGGCACAGTGAGAGGCTCAGAGGGGTGCCTCCCATACTCCTTCATGGGATTAACATGACATAACTGATTGTGCTTCCGCCTGTCTGGAGTGGCTACCAAGTAAACCAGGTCCGATAGCTCCTCCACCACCCTATAAGGACCAGCGTACTTCGCGGATAAGGGGTGACCTACAAGGGGCAGTAGAATCAACACCTCCTGACCCACGTGAAACTCCCTGAGTTCAACCTTGAGGTCGTACCTGTCCTTCCTGAGGGCCTGAGAGCTAGTCAAATTACGGCCAGCCAACTCCAGACTGCGCAACATCCGTTCTCGACTGTTGAGGACACACTTGAGCATAGAACAAGGTTTTTCTGCGCCCTCCCATACTTCTTCAACCATATGGAGAGGCCCTCTGACACGGTGTCCAAAGACGAGCTCATTAGGGCTGAATCCCAAACTCTCCCCAGGTACCTCCCACACAGCAAACAAAACACATGGCAGGCCAAGATCCCAATCCCTCCCACTCTCAAAGCAACAACAACGAAGCACAGATTTCAAGGCTGAGTACCATCGCTCTAACACACCCTGGCTCTCCGGATGATATGCAGATGACACAACCCCAACAATCTCATGCTGCGGCATTGCTTGGACAAAGAGGCTAGAAGTGAAGTTGGGTCCCTGGACTGACTGAAGCCCCTGCGGGTAACCATACCGGGAAAAATACACTAGCAAGCTTCGGACCACCGTTTTCGCCGACCCATTTCTCATAGGGTACGCGTCAGGGTACCTTGTTGCTACATCTCCCGACTGTGCATCACTGTCCTCCTTCAACTCTTTCGTCTTTTTAAGCCCATCCTCTGCCCCTTCAGGAACAGTTACTGGGTCTTCTCCAGACTCGAAATGTGGTCCTAATAATGAGTCCCCGAGAAGGTCCGTTGACACTAAACTCTCAACCGCATCAGCTTCCAACCCCTTCTCGGTACCCTTCCTCCGCTGATCTAAAGATTGTTGACCAGAATGTGACTCCCTGGATGCAGAATCTCCGGTGACAACACACTCCATAGGCTGCCCCGGACACTTCCCAACCCCCTCCTGCTCCTCCCTACTCACGTCGGCCGGCTTCTCGACAACGACTAAGGGTGGAGCCTCAGAAGTAGGCCCCGCAAAGTCGTTGCCAAGAAGGAGGTCGACGCCCCCAACAGGTAACTTCTCCACAATTCCTACATCCAGGTCACGAGTCACACCATCAACTTCCACCTTCATTCTTACAAGCGGGTATGACCTTGTCGCATTAACTCCCTGAACCACAACCACCCACGCCGTATTGACAGGTTTACCAGTGATATTTCTCAACAGTGTTTGCGATGCCCATGTCACGCAAAATTCTCACCTCATGTCATCTACCCCCCCACTCCACACAACCGAGTCCCCTGTGGTCACTAAAGGCATCACGGACAGGGAATAAGCCTTCCGGATCCTTCTGCACTGGCAGTGTATTTACCTCGGAAGAAATGCCTCTAACAAACTCCGATGTCCTCTTGAACACTCCAATGCCATGAGCAAAAGACACGGCTGCCGGAGGAGGTCGACTAGGGCACTCATTTGCCTTATGACCCTCCTGGTGGCACCTAAAACACATAAATTTAGGATTCGGCTTATACTGTGATGTAAAAGGCCCCTGACTTTTCACATACGGTGTGGTGGTAGGTTTGGCTTCAGTTTTAGTTTCATTGCTCTTTGGTTTAAATGTGTCATTGCTACGGGGAGGGGGAGGATAACGGTCCCTAGCACTTGCATCGTACTTCTGTGAGGACCCGCAACCCCGAATCAACGACAGCCGTAGATCAGCCATTTCTGCTGCTTCTACTAGAGTTCTTGGGTTTTTCTCCTTTAAGTTCAAAGTTAGATCACCGCCCGTGCTCTTAACCCTTAACTGGTGGCCCGCAACATAAGTCGAGTTAAATAAGTTTGGACTATGTGGCAGCTCACACCATAAGTCGTGTGGCAATTTCAGCACGTAATGTTGCTGAGAGAGAGAGACAAGTGGTGGCAGGAGAGTAGCGAGCGTATGACTGCTCCAGACCACCGCGGCGGGCCTACTGACATGAATTCCACCCTCCTCCACCCTCTCACACTCGCTACATAGTGAAATGTATGGGGAAAGTACCGAATTAAATGGTTTTTGCACTCGTGTTGCGCGGTTGTTGCAAGAAAATTAGCGGTCATACAAGGATCGTTGTGGTGTCATTGGAAAGCTCTGTTTATGCCCTTTCAGGGATAGATACTTGTTTTACACTCTGGGTCTTATTTAGGCATGAAAATGATCACGTAAACAGCCCTATTTTGGGTAAAAACACCCCGCTGGTGGCTACATATTATATACTGCCTAGGCCGCTCTTTAGGTGTTAAAGAACTGCTCCAACATCATTAACTGCTTAATTTCATCAAATGTTGTGACCTTCTCAGATCGGAGACAGTTCCCCATAGCATCGGACAAGTCCCGGGCGTGTTCCAAAAAGGTGCTATCTCTTCCCTTAGTTACATCCCGGAACTTCAAACGGTACGTTTCTGGTTGCAGTTCGTAAGCCCTCAGGACAGCCTCCTTGAGATCCTCATACACAATACATGACTCCAAAGGTAACGCATCGTAGGCTTTAAGACCCTTGCCTATTAATCTAGAGGATACAAGTGCTGCCCATTTATTCTCTGGCCACTGGTGTTCCTGGCACTTCTTCTCAAAGCGTGTGAAAAATTCTGTTACACCACTCTCATCAAACACCGGAACCAGTTTCAATAAGTGCGAGAGAGACTGCTCATGAACACGGTTACCAGCCCCAAGTCGCTGTCCCGTTGCCTCTACTCGCGACTTCTCTACGTCCATGTCGGCACAGTACCTAGTCGACTCTAAGTCAGCTTGGATTTTTGCTAGCTCTATGTGCTGCTGACTGATAGTTTTTCTCTCTTCTATCTTGGCTAATTCTATTTGCTGCTGATGCTGAAGCTTAGCTAATTCGAGCTTAAACAATAATTCTGGCGATAACCCTTGAGGAGGTGAAGGTGCTACAATGTTTGAAATTACCGGTGGTCCCCCCAGGGGCAACCCACCCTGCCAGTCACCACCCAACTGTGGAAGCGTACCCGGGGTCGGCAAACTACTGGCATGGCTGGGAGTCGAGTGTAGGGGAAGCATGGCCGAAGGGCTCTGAGCACTCAACCCATCTCGCTCACCAGTCACCCTGCCCAGTACACACGTTATCAAGTTATCCCTGGTCATGCCGCTAGTACCCGCATGACCGATAGCTGTGGCCAGGCATTGAAGACCGTACCGCTCCATACCCTCCAACCGCTTGGCAGTAACAGGCCATTGCAAAAATATCCTAGCATCCTCCTCACAGTTCACCCGATTAACCCTTTCATCATACTGCTGTTCCTCAGTCTCGACATTACGTACTGTGTCTCCATTCTCCTCTGATCCGGTATAAGACATGATGCTCACAAAAAATTCTCACCACAATATTCAGAAAAGAAGCACCCCAAACTCTTATACCTCGATATACACACAAAAATTATCGGAAATACTCAAGGGCTATACTATGTTGCAAAACAAAATTATTCTTGCTGATCCTCGCAAAATATTCCCCAAAACAACAAATGTTCCCTGCTTAATAAATGTAGGTTCACCAAATCCTAGGTAAGGTCGCCATTTGTTACGACTGGGGTTCAAATATATCAGGGCTCTTATTCATTGGACTAGTAATGGCATAAATGTTACAACGGAAAGCGCTAGCTCCAACCTCTGATGTATATTCCCAGTGAACAAAGAACACAAATACTCTACAGAGTTCTATATGCAATAGTAGGCTATCAAACTCTCAATAAATGTGCGTCTACTCTAGGCTTAATGTTATGTGAAAACAGCCTATTACTACCTATACCCGAAGGTGCTTGGTTATGGTATGCAAAGTACGGTGGTAAGAGAAGTTACAGCTTACGTTACTTTAATCAATAAATGTCAGGCACTCCTGCATGAAAGAAAGTGCACTAAAGTCCTTCAACACTAACAAGGAATCTTCTTTAAATGTTAGATGCTATAAAGATGCTCGTATCGGAAATGGAACCCAAAAAGGCAGGCAGCGGAACAATGCTCGTGCAGGCTATGCACACAAAAAGGCAGAATATATAATGCCGTCGGAGCCAAGAATATCCTAAACACTACAACAATAATAATAATCGCCACGACAATGCAGTATTCCTATCAACAAAAAGAGCCTAAGTCGTTTGTGTCTCAATACATCAAACTAGGCTGCGAAATGCTTGTGTAAAAATAAATGGGTATGCATAAAAAGAGTAATTAGGTTAATATACTTAATGTCTACTATGATTGATAAAGTCTAGCTAGAGTCAATGATACGAGATACTGGTGCGCATGGCATGCCGCATAGCCTAGTGCAAATCTCAAGTCTGTGCGTCAAATATTACGTTATAGGGAAGGGTAGCTCTCTTGAGAAACCTTAATACCGAAGTATTAAGCGTTCTCCTGGCGTACCTCAAAGACAAACAATCGAGACTAGAACAGTGCAGAATGGTATAGGCAAAAAGCCCTCATTCGTGCATGCTCTACTCTCAATGGCACACAGACTAGAATTTACTCAATCAACTCCAGTTCTCAGGTATGTCGTGCAGCTTTTAACTAAAGCCAGCACTCATAGGAAACAATACCTTATAATTTAAAATGTAAAACTTGCAAACTAAACAAACCAAAATTGTTATAATATCAGACTCCTAGTCTAGCATTATCTAATCCAGCAGAACACTAATATTTATAGGAAGCGGTACTAAACAATATGGATGCTAACCAATGCTTCGTGATCAACTTATCTTAACAACTAAACATACATAGGTTATATCAGACCTTAACGCACAATACAACTGGCCAGCATGAAGCTGATTTTGCAGAGTTAACCAGAGGGGATATAGTCTTAATAAAAGGTGGTGAAAGATATGAAAAAAGAGAGAGGTAGGTAGAGGAAAAGGTTCTCAGGTGCGGAGCAGGCGACAGGTAGCAAGGGACAAAGATGGATGCATTCTAGAAACCAGATCTGAGGGAGAGAGTGGCGAGGAACTGTATATATACTCGCACCAGCTCGAGCCGCGTGGGAATAATGCGGTTGCAAGTCCTCTAGCCACTAACAAGGGAGCTAACAGCATGGGAAGGACCTTTTTCAACCAACCCCCACGAACGAGGCAGCCAGCCGTGACATCATCGAGCGGGACAAAAACACTACGCGCTCCCTCTCACTCTGTTCTACTCTCTCTCTCTCTCCCAGATCCCATCATTACTAGTTAATGATAAAATATATACTTTACAATTAAATATATAAAGCCTTGACATGGGTGAAAACAAAGAGCCTTTCTGTACTGCCCATGACACAAGCTTTCATATGAAATAAAGCACACTCTAATACACAAACTGTAGCCCCATCCACTGCCCTGGCGATCCTAGCGAGTCACTCTAGGACAAGCCATGCGGTTCTAACGGAGTGGTTAACGTCACACTATACCTCTCCAACAACATATCCATATCCTGTCAATCCTGTTAGGATTTTCGTTGTCTGCAAAGTGCATAAATCTTAGCAGCAACAAAAATCTGTCACGAGTCATAAACTTATTGAAAGTTGGGGTGGCGATGAGAGGGTCGTGCTTCCAATAGTGTTGCAACACATGCTTCTTGCAAAGAGGCATGAGGAACAACAAGGCAAAAAACGTCATGAATTCTTCCACAGTCGTATCCACCCAGCCTCGTATTCTCGCTTTTGGAGAAATGACGTCCAATCTGCCAAACACCCACCTGTAGTAGGCGTTTGTTTGGGCAACGATGTAAGTCATTACCTCAAAATCGAAAAAAGCGAGGAAGAAGTCGCTTTCGTTTGCGTGTTCGTCACAGGGCCAGTCATAAGTTGTACCTGACGTCCCAGGATTGAACTGGGGCACGTCAGGCACAAAATTGACCCCGTCAGACCACTCAAACGAAGGCATGCCAGGGATCGGAATGTCGTCTCCGTCTGCTTGTGCGTCTGAAATATCGCTGTCATGTTCGCGATACAACACAGCATCATCATCACCCTCCTCTTCACTAGACAGATGCCCTTCTGCATTCTCGTCACCGACGTCTGACTCACTTCCACTGTCCACTCCCAAATCCCCCCACCCTTGGTCCCGTGCTAGGGCGTCGTCGTCGAAACCAGGGCTGCCAATGCCCTGCGAATCACCATCAAACAGCAGGGCGGCATACTTGGATGGTGTCAGAGTTTTTCTGGTCACTCTAGCACATACGGGCGTCTTATGGACAGGGGCAGAAGGGCCGGCAGGGGTGGCGTCGGCAGGGGCGGCAGTGGTGCGTGGTGCAGTGGGCCTGGAGGCAGGCAAGATGATGGTGGTGCCTGTCGCCCCTTTCGCTTTCTCTTTCCCTGTTCCTTGGGCAGGGGCGGCAGGGCCGGCAGGGCTGGCAGGGACAGCAGGGCCGGCAGGGCCAGCAGTCGCTTTCCTTCTCCCTTTCCCCTTCCCCTTCCCCTTCCCTTTTCCTTGGGCAGGGGCAGCAGGGGCGGCAGGGGCAGCAGGGGCGGCAGGGACAGCAGGGGCAGCCGGGCCAGGGGCGGCTGGTTGTGTTGGTGGTGGCAGGGTCACTGTGGCAGGCGTACGGGTTCTCTTCCCTACGCCCGTGCCTTTGATTTTGCCTGCCCCCGCAGGTTCTGCAGCCCTAGGGCGGCCTCCTGTGTCGCTGGTACTGGTGGCAGGGGTGGCAGTGGTGGTGGTAGTAGTTGTTGCAGTGGCCTGGGTCGTGGTGGCAGTGTCCCGAAAGACCAATGACCTCTGTGCCATTGCCCTGCTTGCACGTGTTTTTCGTGCTTTGGGTGCTGGTGCTTCGTCCTCCGAGCTGTAGGGCGTGTCGTACTGGTAGCTAGGGTCTTTAGCAGCCACCCTATGCCTTCCACGGCGGCTGACACCACCAGAAGGAGGGCTGGTTGTGTCATCAGGGAGCGAGCGTGAGGGACGTGTGGGCTCCATGACTAGTGTTTGGTTACTGGCGCGGTGGTGCTTGCACGAGTGCGGGGCGAGCGTGTGGCGGGATGGTATCGAGAGTTGACATGTAGTACTATACTCACACCAATTTTTAGCCGCCTGCCTATAAACGCGCGGTTTTGGTACGGGTTCAAAAGCATCGCTCTTAAGAGTCTTCCCGCAGTCCGCCGGGGGAACTCGTAAGAGTCTTCCCGCAGTTCCCGGGTTAATAAGCTCCGCCCATACACAGTTGCGTATGTATAGGCATATGTAATGGCAACAAAATAGAAAGCGGTAATAGTGATTATTGTATTCCGATGTATTTATTTGTAAATGTATTTATTTTATTATATAATAGTTTTGTTTGTGGTTACTTACAGTCGAAATGCTACTGTTTGCAATAAATATTATCAGACTATAACGTGCATTGAAACTCCAGTACTTAGGTAGACTACATAATAAAAATATCAAATCTGTTCACGCGTGTTTGTTAATGGGGAACATCAAAGTCACCTCAGATTCGCTGATGGCAAAGTTTATCCTAACGACTAGATGGAGGGATGAGATCGGAAACTTTGCTAAATTAGGGTGGAACAGGAAAACATCTGACCAGCTAGATTATAAACGTTTTGGACTAACTAAGGCTGTTGATGGTGATGATTATGATAATACAATAATGGAAATATAATAATAATTAACTACTGTTAATGAAAACGACAAATAATATAGTATTATCCTACCGTAGGTCAATTTACATGTATACAATAAACTCACGTGACAGCAGGTAATTGACTGTGCTACGAACGCTACACAACGTATCACCTAGCAATTTTACTGAGACAACCAGGGATTTAGAAGTATTTAGCTCAACAATATAAGTATTACTCCATACACATTAACATTTTGCCGAATACAAATAACAAGTAATTACTTTTTTAACGTGTCATTTCGTTTCTTCCTTAATGACCACTGAAGTGGACGGTGATGAATTGCGGTGACACACGAGTTATAATGAGGTCGATGTTGCTCACCACATTGGAATTATCAAACAGAGGATCCAATCTTGATTTGCCCACTGACATATCCTGGCTTAATAATCCAGCAGTGTTAACTAATTATTTTAACTACGAATACAAATGTGTATATTTTACACCAGTATTATAGAAATCAAGGAATACATTAATCTCAGTTACACATAGCATAGCAATTTTTCAGGGGGTAGTGATACATGGAAATTAACCTTTTAAATGGAAAGTGGTAATGACAGTGATAGTTAGTAAAAATTGGTCTTAGGAGAATAATTACGAACCCTTAAATATTGCTAAACCTGCACATCAGAACATTCAAGTCTGGAGTCCCATTTGAGAAGCCCAGTCTCTTGAATCTTGTTTTGTGTTAGCACATTATCTCTCTCTCTCTCTCTCTCTCTCTCTCTCTCTCTCTCTCTCTCTCTCTCTCTCTCTCTCTCTCTCTCTCTCTCTCTCTCTCCATCTCTCTCTCTCTCTCTCTCTCTCTCTCTCTCTCTCTCTCTCTCTCTCTCTCTCTCTCTCTCGTCAGATACTACAAATGTCAGATACTACAAATAGGCTCCCAAAACAACAAATGCGAATCTCACATGCATGGAGAAAAAGTAAAAAGCGTATCAAAGATAAAACACCAAGAAGTGCTTATAAACGAAAATATAAACTCCACAAGCAGCTAATGAAGCAAACAGAGCACTAGGATTCATTAGAAGAAATGTTCATTGTCATAGTAAAGACATATTATACCATTAAACAAAAAGTATTGTGAGGCTGTATCTGGAGTATGATTTGCGTGCTTGGTCTTCCTACTAAATAAAAGACATACCAACTAGAATCCGTTCAGCGCAGAACAAGATTAATCCCATCCTTTACAAATAAACCACACAATGAGAGATTAAGGGAACTCTACCTCTTTTCGGTAAAGAAAGGAGAATAAGTGGGCAGCTGATAGTGTTTTAAGATTCTGAAAAGATTTATTAACGTAAATTCTAATAATCTACTTAACCTGAGACGTGCGCACAGGGGTTTTTCTACAGGGTGGTACTGTGCGCACCTATGATGATTTTGGGACCCATTGCCAATTTCGATAAAAAGTACATCATCGTGTAGGGAATGTTTGCGTGCATCGGCCCATATATATTTGACCCCCCAAAAAATGTCTGGGGGGGGATGGGGGAACTGTCCGTAGTTGAAAAATGTGGAGCGAATGGCACCGCACGGCTAGATTGTCATCGAGCGGCGAGATTTCCCTGCCGAATTTTCACGCGCCCAGGGGATAGAAGGAGAGGGAGGAGGGGGTGGGTTACCGCGTATTATCACGTATATCTCCGTTTTTGATCCCTTTTAGGCTATGTAGAGTATGTATACATGTGTAGGCCACCCATATAACAATGAATATGCCTCATAGTGACCAAAAATTGCAATATATAAGGGAATTATAAGAGAATTTTTAGGCGTGAATGAAGATGGGTTGGAGGTTTGGCGGCAATTTATGAGCTGAGAGTGTGGTTTGCGCTATAATATTACGTATATCTCGTACTTAGAGCACTGTCATGCTATAATACAGACTTGTACGTATGTAGACATGCCATATATCAATATATATACCGCATATAGACCAATTCATGCGATATTAACGCACATTATCAATGAGTTTCTAGCAGACGGAAGCCTAAAAGGGTGGGTGGGGGTGGGAATGAAAGGGGGAGAGGGTGTGTTATGCAATAAATATCACTTATATCTTGTACTTAGAGCACTGTCATGCTATAATACAGACTTGTACGTATGTAGACGTGCCATATATCAATATATATACCGCATATAAACCAATTCATGCGATATTTACGCACATTATCAATGAGTTTCTATGCGTGAACCAAGGTGTGAGTGAGTTGTGCTGGGAATGAAAGGGGGAGAGGGTGTGTTACGCCATAAATATCACTTATATCTTGTACTTAGAGCACTGTCATGCTATAATACAGACTTGTACGTATGTAAACGTGCCATATATCAATATATATACCGCATATAGACCAATTCATGCCATATTTACGCACATTATCAATGATTTTCTAGCAGACGGAAGACTAAAAGGGTGGGTGGGTGGGTGGGAGGGAGGGAGGCAGGGAGTGAGTCGTGGAGAGAGTGAAGGCAGTAAACATATGCAGCTGTGTGATAATTGTGGAGGCGCCCCAAGCGTATGGATGTCTTGGGATTTTGAACCTTATGTCTAGGAGGTGTCTGGTGTTCGTTGCCACCAAGAGGTCTACAATAACATGAGTCAGGAATGGAGAGAGAGAGAAACTGAGACATGCGTATGTCATGTCGTACGTATAAATGGACTTCAGAATTGCATTTTTATGCAAGCAGACATTGCATTTTAGACACATGTGAAGTACCACAGAAACATGTAGGCCATTGACTGTAAATAAAGTACTATATTATAGACCAGCAACGTGGGTGGTCAGTAAACACAGGCAGATTGCCTTTTTTGATAGAGAGATAAATATAGACTGGTGTCTCCTTACACTTGCGAAAGGGTAGATTGCCACCAGAGAAACTTATATTTATTTATTTCCAAGTAATATGCAATCTAAATGTATATTCGAGACCTACTGCAAGTATTTGTATGACAGTCATGACTATGTATAATCCAATATACGCGCGTAGGCGAGACATAAGAAAGCTGGTTGAGCAATTTTCGACACCCACACAGTTATTATTCATTTTTATTTAGAATATTATACAATACAAATGTATTTGTGAAGAGTATTTTAGGCATTATTGTATTTATACAAATTTTGTTCCCAGACAGAGCTGCTGTGGCTGGAGCATCAAGGAGCGGCAAGGGTCACCCCGTGACCGCTTGACCATGTGATAATGAGTGGAGTCACACTGAGAGGGGCAATTTTGCTGAGTGTTTGGGCAATTTTTGACAGAATAAAGTTATATAATTACTAATTCTTGACAGAGACAAACTTTTATAAACCTTTGCATGATATAATTGATAATCCCATCAATTTACAAACGTAAATTGGTGGGATAATTCATTTTTTTTTGTATATTGTCATTTCGATTGTAGACACAAAGTTTTGAGTGATATTTGGTATGAGCTCCTGTGGCATGGTTGGTAAGGTCGCGGACTGGAAAACTCGAAGTGTGGTAGGGTAGTGGGATCGAATCCAGGAGGGGGTTATGGGGAAGGTTTTATACTGTCTAGAAAAAAAATGATAATTTTTTTGTTTACAAGATCATGCCATTGTATTCAAACAATATGAAATATTCATGGAATATATCATATTGTAAGAATACAATGACATGACCTTGTATTTTTTTTTTTTTGTATTGTTTTATTTTATTATCTTAGTAGGTTTGACAGGATTTATTGAAACATATTTATTTTTGTACAATTAATTTGAGGTAAGAAAATAATTATATACACATTACTTAGGCTAATAACAAACATATATATTGATATACTAAAAAAAGAAGGCATATTACATGTAAATCTTTGAAACTTATAAACTAAATAATGAAACATACAATTATATAATGTAAAAGCTATATCACAGGGACATCTTTGGAACTTATACATTATATAATATATATGTTACATTATGAGGTAGCGTGATCAATTAGGTCAGGTCAGGCAAGGTAGGGCGTGAGTCCAGGGCAGGGCAGGGCAGGGGGCGAGTCCAGGGCAGGGCAGGGCAGGGCAGGGGGCGAGTCCAGGGCAGGGTAGGGCAGAGCAGGGGGCGACACTCAGTAATTCTTGAAGGTGTGGTAGACCCTGAAGCAGTCACCCAAGCAGAGTCCAACTTTGCACTCGGCGCACATTGAGGTGACTCTTTTGGTGACATGGGGTTTCCTGACACTGGAGCTGCAGACGGTGCACTGCACCTGCCTGTGACGAGTGCCAATCAGCTCGGTGTTGGTTAGGTAGTGGCTTTGGACACCCACCTGGACTCGGTCAGGAACGTGATCCCCACGCCATGCCGTACGTCTGTGAGTGGTGGTGCCATACTTCTCCAGGAGTTGGTATGAGACGTTGTAGACGAACTCCCGGAATTTCAGCTTCTGGTTTGGGGACATCTCCCTCTTCACCAACCACAAGTTGTAGGCGTTGAGCATCGTGATGTCAACTAGGTGGAGGAAGAGCTTGTGATACCACTTCACAGTCTTCCTCAGACACTCAATGCCTGACAGCTGACAGTCAGACTTGTCCACCAGGCGCATGTTCTTGGTATAGTCCACTACCATGTCGGGCTTGTAGATGGTCTTCCTGGTCCGGTAGTGGATTTTGCCAGAATCCATCTGGGCACCTGTGTGGACGGTGGAAAGCAGGTGGACGTCTCGTTTGTCCTTCCACTTCAGGGGTATCACTTTCCCACACTTTTCGAGCTGCTTGTATTTCTGCCCATTTCGTCGCCTTCTTCGCACATGCCTCTCGCGGTGTTCCTGGGCCAGGTCGTCTTCAGAGGGTGTGTCACTGGAGGAGGCATCTGTAAGAGGAATGACATTACCGGTAAACTTAGGCATAAACTTTCTTGTCTTTCTGACAGTCCCACATGACCCCGTTTGGTTGTCATGAAGAAACTGGCAGAGAGCAGGAGAAGTATACCAGTTGTCAGTGTAGATGATGTGGCCTTTGCCCAGGTAAGGTGCCAACATTTTCCTAACGATGGCACCTGACATGCCCATGGGGTCATTGGCAGCGGCTTTCGGTATGTCAATGTCAGTGCCTGTATACACGATCATGTCAAGCACTATTCCAGTTTCACAGTCACCCAAAACGAAGAGCTTGATTCCGAACCTATGCCTTTTCAAGGGGATATACTGCTTGAAAACAAGACGTCCTTTGAAGAGCACGAGCGACTCATCAATCACCAAATTGAGGAAGGGGTAAAAGTATTTCCTATACCTCTCCAACAACATGGTGAACACATCCCGAACTTTCCATATCCTGTCAATCCTGTTAGGATTGTCGTTGTCTGCAAAGTGCATAAATCTTAGCAGCAACAAAATTCTGTCACGAGTCATGAACTTATTGAAAGTTGGGGTGGCGATGAGAGGGTCGTGCTTCCAATAGTGTTGCAACACATGCTTCTTGATCAGAGGCATGAGGAACAACAAGGCAAAGAACGTCATGAATTCTTCCACAGTCGTATCCACCCAGCCTCGTATTCTCGCTTTTGGAGAAATGACGTCCAATCTGCCAAACACCCACCTGTAGTAGGCGTTTGTTTGGGCAACGATGTACGTCATTACCTCCATATCGAAAAAAGCGAGGAAGAAGTCGCTTTCGTTCGCTTGCTCGTCACAGGGCCAGTCGTCAGTTGTACCTGAGGTCCCAGGATTGAACTGGGGCACGTCAGGTACTAAATTGACTCCGTCAGACCAATCGAACGAAGGCAGCCCAGGGATTGGAATGTCGTCTGCGTCTCCTTCATCGTCTGAAATATCGCTTCCATGGTCGCGATACAGCACTGCATCATCATCACCCTCCTCTTCACTTGACAGACGCCCTTCCTCATTCTCGTCACCGACGTCGGACTCACTCCCACTGTCCACTCCCAAATCCCCCCACCCTTGGTCCCGTCCTAGGGCTTCGTCGTCGAAACCCGGGCTGCCAATGCCCTGCGAATCACGATCAAACAGCAGGGCGGCATACTTTGATGGTGTCAGAGTTTTCCGGGTCACTCTAGCACGTGCGGGAGCCTTATGGACAGGGACAGCAGGGGCGGCGGCAGGGCCGGCGGCAGGGGCAGCAGTGGTGCGTGGTCTTGTGGCCCTGGAGGCAGGCAAGATGATGGTGGTGCCTGTCGCCCTTTTCTCTGTTCCTTGGGCAGGGGCGGCAGGGTCAGCAGGGCCAGCAGGGCCAGCAGTCGCTTTCCCTCTCCCTTTCCCCTTCCCCTTCCCCTTCCCTTTTCCTTGGGCAGGGGCAGCAGGGGCGGCAGGGGAAGCAGGGGCAGCAGGGGTGGCAAGGGCAGCCGGGCCAGGGGCGGCTGGTGGTGGTGGTGGTGGTGGTAGGGTCACTGTGGCTGGCGTACGGGTTCTCTTCCCTACGCCCGTGCCTTTAATTTTTCCTGCCCCCGCAGGTTCTGCAGCCCTAGGGCAGCCTCCTGTGTCGCTGGTACCGGTGGCAGTGGTGGTAGTGGTTGTTGCAGTGGCCTGGGTCGTGGTGGCAGTGTCCCGAAACACCAATGACCTCTGTACATTTGCCGTGCTTGCACGTGTTTTCCGTGCTTTGGGTGCTGGTCTTTCGTCCTCAGAGCTGTAGGGCGTGTCGTACTGGTAGCTAGGGTCTTTAGCAGCCACCCTATGCCTTCCACGGCGGCTAACACCACCAGAAGGAGGGCTGGTTGTGTCATCAGGGAGCGAGCGTGAGGGACGTGTCGGCTCCATGACTAGTACTTGGTTACTGGCACGGTGGTGCTCGCATGAGTGCGGGGAGAGCGTGTGGCGGGGTGGTGTCGAGAGTTGACATGTAGTACTATACCCACACCAATTTTCAGCCGCCTGGCTATAAACGCGCGGTTTTGGTACACGTTCAAAAGCTCTGCTCTTAAGAGTCTTCCCGCAGTCCGCCGGGGGAACTCTTAAGAGTCTCCCTGCAGCTCCCGGGTTAAATAGCCAAGGAGAGTTCCACAAGAGGAAACACATTAAAACTAATAGGCAGCAAAGGGAACCTAGATACATCTAAAGATTTCTTCATCCATATTATAATTGGTGAGTGGAATGAGCTCCCTAATGAAGTTATAGACAGTGGCTCAATATACACATTTTAAAATAAATGTTTTGCTTATACCACAGAGAAGGTGGTCTGGAGTAGGAAATTATTACTGACGAGAGAACCTGGCAGAAATTAACACGGTTTTCAATTGAAGAGAGCAGAAACAGAAGAGATGAAGGTATGCATAACATGTCATATCCTTTCAATTTCTTGCTATTCTATACATTCCTTCATGCGATTTCTAAGCCTTGCAAGGTTATTCACTTCTGTTTTCATGAAAGGCATATTGACGGAGGGAGCAGAAGGGGAGAGAGAGAGAGAAACCCTTCATATTTGCTATCCTTTCCTTCCACTTTCTCTTACTCTTAGGGTTGCTATCTCTACGAAAATTAAGTCCTGCCACCTCGCAGGGATCGTAAGATCTGTGTAAATCTATGTAAACATCGCCCTCTCTCTGTATGACTAATAATATTAAAAAATATGTCATAAAAACGAAAAGTGTACAAAGGAGTACAAAGAAAATCAAGCAACAACAGATCTAGTGACCCTTCTAGGCTGCTTGTCCTCCAAAACACTGAGGATCAAGTGTCCAAACAGTGGTTTAGAGTGGGTAAGGGAACATTGGAAAGGGAACTACTGCCCTGGAACTAATGTCCGTGGCAGGACTAGGAAGTTAGTAGGGGACATATGGGTTAGTAACTGAGGGGAGGATAAAATAAAGTTATTCATTTACAAACGCAGTCAGTCGCGGGTTTGATGCGAGATAATTGTCTAGGCGGAATTTAAATGAATCAACGGTGCTGCAGTCTATAACGTCTCGGGGAAGCCCATTCCACAAGTTGACAACTCGATTGAAGAAGAAATTCTTAGATTCGTGTGAGTTAAAAGATTTACCAATAATTTTGCAACCGTTTCCCCGCGTGTAATTAGATTGGTCGATAGTGAAGTACTTACTACAGTTCATATTGTCGATGCCTTTGATGATTTTGAACACTTGAATTAAGTCACCTCTTAATCTGCGCTGGGTTAAAGGAAATAGATTTAATTCTCTAAGACGCTCTTCGTATGGTTTGTTCTTTAGGCTAGGTATCATTTTGGTAACTCTACGTTAAACTCGTTCTAGCTTGTTTATGTCTTTTTGGTAATAAGGGCACCAGCATTGAACGCAGTATTCCAGAAGAGGGCGGACTAAGGAATTGTAAAGGGTTAGGATAACGTCTTTGGATTTATGCTCAAATGATCTGCCTATAAAGCCAATTATTTTCTTTGCCTTCTTAACAACTTCTGAACATTGTTGACTCGGTTTTAGGTTACTCGATATTGTTACTCCCAGATCGATTTCTCTGTTTACATTCTTATGCTGAGTGCCATTCATCGAATAGTTTGCTTTCTCATTTAGGTATCCGATATGTAGTACTTTACATTTATCCGCATTGAAACTCATTTGCCAAATTTGGGCCCAATGTGACAATTTATCTAGATTGTGTTGCATATCGTCAACTTGATCTTTTGAGAGTACGCTATTTGCAATTTTTGTATCGTCAGCAAATTTTGAGATTGTACAGGTGAGACCCTCATCTATGTCGTTGATGTAAATTAGAAAGATAATTGGTCCTAGTACCGATCCCTGGGGTACCCCGCTACTTACATTGGTCCATTTAGATGCCTTACCGTTTATGACTACTCTTTGCTTTCTGTCGCTGAGCCAATTTTCTATCCATTTCAACACACCGTCTTGTATTCCATGCGCTTTTAGTTTTATCAGTAAACGTTTGTGGGGAACTTTGTCAAAGGCCTTTTGAAAATCAAGGTATATAATATCTACAGCTTTACTCTCATCGTAGAGGTTGAGGATATCGTGGAAGAAGTCTAAGAGGTTTGTTAAACAGGAACGTTTTTTACGAAAGCCGTGTTGAGTATCTTTAAGTATGTTATTTTCCTCTAAGTGATTTACGAGTGTCTCTTATGACCGTTTCTAGCATTTTACATACAACTGAGGTTAAGCTAATTGGACGATAGTTACTGGGTAGGGATTTGCTGCCTTTTTTTAATATTGGTGTTACGTTGGCTATCTTCCACTGATCAGGCATAGTTCCAGACTGCAAGGATTTATTGAATAGTAATGTCAGTGGTTTGGAGAGCTCATCCTTAGCTTCCTTTAGAACTCTAGGCGAGATTGTATCAGGTCCAGGCGTTTCATTTACCTTGAGTTTATCTAAACAATTCAATACTTCTCTCTCTGTAACGGTGACATTGCTTAGAACATCTGAATTATCAATCTGAATCGGCGATGGTGTAGGGATATCACTGAGGTCTTCTGTTGTAAAAACTGATGCAAAGAAGGTATTGAGGGCATTACTCATTTGTACTTCGTCTTTGGTGTATTCTCCATTTTCATCGACTAACGGTCCAACAGTTGAAGTAACTAATTTTTTCTTTCTGATATAACTATAGAATTCTTTCGGGTTTGTTTTACTTTGATTCGCAATATGTAACTCTAGGGTCTTTTTACTTTGCTTAATTAACTTTTTGGCTTTGCGTCGTAGCTCTACAAATTTCACCCGTTCTTCGTCATTTTGTGAGGATTTTAATCTATCATTAGCAAATTTTTTAGCAAGCAGGCAGTTTGAAATATCTTTATTCCACCATTTGGGCTTATTATTATGGCCTGGACGCCGTATTTTCGATGGTATGCAGTCTTGCACTGCTTTTAGGTAAGTGGTTTCGAATAACTTCCAAGATGTATTTATGTCGTTATTGTTAATTAAAAAGCTCCAGTCAGTTTCTTTAAACATAGCTCTAAGTTTATGAAAGTTTGCTTTCTTGAAATTAGGGACTTTTTCGATGCTACTATTTGGTTCGTTACTAGTAAAGTTTAAAGTGAAAGTTACCGTACGATGGTCGCTGTTACTGAATTCATCACCAACATTCAAATTCTCTATTAATTCTTCTTTTGTTGCAAGTACAATGTCAAGAACGTTATTACCACGGGTCGGTGTTCGAACAAATTGATAAAGCGAACTCTCTTGCAAGTTCGTATACAAGTCATGTCCGGAGTGTGAAGTAAGAGTATCGCCCCACTTGGTCACAGGTAAATTAAAGTCGCCAAAAAATACGGTATCTTGTGAGTTACTTACATCTGCAATTTGTTCATAAATTTCTCGGTCAGTTTGCACTGATTGAGCTGGAGGTCTGTATATTAATGCAAGTATTATTTTTGTACCTTTATTATTCTTTATTAGCACAAAAGATGTGTCGACGTTCACAATTTGAGGTTTTGACAAGAGGGTCGGGTTAAGACTTTCTTTGATATAAAATAAAACGCCACCTCCATTTTTATTTATTCGGCTTTTCTCAAACATTACATAACCGGGAAGTGAATACTCTGCTAAAAAGTCTCTATCTACTGTATTGAGCCAAGATTCTGTTATACCAATCACATCATAATTTTCAGTAAACACTAGTTCCTCTAAATCTGAAAATTTATTGCGTATGCTACGAGCGTTTGCTTAGAAAACCTTTAAAGTTGCGGTTTTAGAACTCACAGAACGTTCTTTAATCAAATTTTTGGTTCTGATCGGATCTACATTTACATTCATGGCTGACATCAGTCCTCGGTCGTTATCCCTGGCGGTTTTGAATTTGGGTCGTGTTGGTGGTGCTTTATCCAAATTCGCGGTTCTTGACAGATTAGCATTTAATTCCTTCGCAGGTTGCCTCCCTCGCTGTCTTCGGTCCTCCTTCCTGGTTGTCCTGTGCTGAGTCGATTTCTTCTCCGAAAATCCTTCACCGCATCGTTGAGAAGACGCCCAAAACGTGCTGCTCCCACCTGGTTCAGATGAACTCCATCGTCCGAAAACAAATAGTCATCGTAGTAGAAATTGTCCCAGGTGTCAACGAATCCCACGTTTTCCTTCCTGCAGAGGTTTGCTAGACAACGATTTGTGCTGGTGGCTATGTTGTAAAATCGGCTCTCTACACCAAGCCGGGGGACGATTCCTGAGACGATGATCCTTGATGACTTCTCCTTAAACGACTTGTACAGGTAAGTGGGGAAGCAAAACAAGGTTATGGTGATGAAAAGTGGTTTTAGCATAGGCCGCTCGTAAGGTGTTAACAGGTGGATGGAAAAACTGACGTACGGTATCCTAAACGAGGTCAGAAACGTGTAATACTGTATATGGTAGTTTACATAAAAGATAACATAGGTCTATTGTGTTTCGCCATTCGCTTTTACTCATCTCTATGATAAATTATACGTAAGAACTTTATCCCTTTCAGTCTGGGAGACGTATATTTTATTTTATTGTAGCTATACTTAGACGGTTTTATGCAGCTATAGAAGGATCTGTGGTAGCTATAAGGATATATTAATATAATTAACAACGTTTTAATCGCTAGATGTTCTTCCTAATCTATATAATATCGTTTAATGGTAACTGGAATATATTAAAACGGACGTTACTCGCGCTAAAAAGGTTACAACCTAACTACAGTAGACATTATGCAAGGGATGTGGATATTGAATATTACACTCGTCTTTATATCTTGATACCTATTCCTTTATGTGCCTGAACATAACATACTCGATGCATAACTAAAATCGTCTCTGCATTATGTAGCATTGAATAATTTTATATAACTTGGCATACCTACGATATACAACGCCAAATTTACACTCTCTGCGGGACTTAATACTACATATTTTGTTTTAGCTTATACTATACACGCTCTTTCTAAAAGCATACTTTATAGTGAAGTGTGTGTGTGGGTTTCTAAACGATTTCTCTACTTGATGTTTTCTGCCAACTGACTGGCGACCCAGTAGTGGTCGGGGCCTGGCAGTATAAACTACCCAGTTTCACTGTGTTCGGATGAGATACACATGCGTGGTGTCTAGAAAGGGGTTCATCCCCTGGTCCACAATTTACCGCCGTGACTGTACCACCACCACTTCTTGTATGTTCCCTTTCAGTCCTTCAAGCCCCTCTCTCTCTAGGATGCTGTCCTCACATCTCTCCCTTTATTATAAGGAGTCTCTTTCTTCCCCGTCTCTTTGTCACAAAGAGGCGGGGAAGATTTATTCATTCATTTTTCAAGTCAACGCCAATCATTTCTTACCTTTTTCAATCTATTTTTCTTTGCCATTGTATTTAGTGAGGATTCACACACACACACACACACACACGCGCACATTATAACACTAAATAGATAGACTGCAAATATACATAATTCGTTTATATAAATATAAGAGAGACAAATTGAATAAGTCGTACAGATGTATGTATACATTTTATTATATCTACATATTCTCACTGTTTTCATTCTTAATTCATATTATCATAAATCGATTTTTTCAACTTTCCACGCGCATTGTATGACGTTCTTTGCCTCCATTGTCCTTCCTAATGTGCCTTCTTATGAGTTTGTTATGTAGTGCCTTAGTTTAACTAATTGCTAGTGGGATCAATTTCTACTAGTGGAATTATATTACTATATAATATGTTACTATGTATGCCTTTAGGCAGTGAGATCATATTTTAGAACATATTTCTATTATAATGTGTACAAAGCGCCAGACATCTTTTGCCCCAGGCATTTAAAACCGGCTCAATTGGCGCCAATCGCGCTCTCCTGCCCTGTTGTTTCCTTGGCTGGCGTACGATTATACTTCATTATAATAACTATTTTGTTTTCCTAAGCTTCATTTGTACACTGTAAGGAAGTACTCTATATTACTATTTTTCTGAGTTAACTTACTTGATTGTCGTGAGAGTAGTTGTATCTCGGTACTGTATGCCAAGTTTAACCTGTACTCTACCATAGGACACAGTAATAAAAGTCCCCTGCAGTCCCAAGAACTGTGACCAAAATGGCACGATAGAACAACTTTCCACCTCAAGAGATGAAGCAAGACTGGCTCTCCCACCCTTCAGTGGGTCTTATATAAGCTGAGAAGTGTTGCCATATTAACCCGGCAATGACGAGAAAGCTCTTAAGAAGTTTTACTGGGCAACGGCGGCAAAGCTCTTAAGAGGGAAGGCCTAAAAAAAACATTTTAAACGGCCCCAGTAGCACTAAACATTTTTATTTTTATTTTTTTTCCCTATACCTCATATCATTCCTCCACATCCCCTCCTTCACCCTCCCCCTTCAATTATCACCTATTTTCCCTATTATTCCTAATTCGTTGGTATATTTTTGTGCTAACATTAGCAAACTGTGTGAAGGATGTGCTTATGTGCCTAGCGAGTGTGTTACACAAGCGAGAGTGTGAATGAGTAAGCTTAGTCAGGCTTGAGGACAGTATATTCGCGATTTGGACCAGAAAAATTATATTTCCACTTGTTTTATTGTTGTTACAGGTTACTATCTTCATAGTGGAGGTAAAATAGGCGCATATGAATAAGTAATAACGATATTTATCGTAAAATGACGATTATAGGCATGAATGGAGCCTAATATGTTCGACCAGAACAGTGGTGTTCAATACACCCTGCTCGCCGTTTATAGGTTAACCCTCCCGCATCTTTAGGACGCGATCGCGTCCTAACGCCAACCCTCGAAGAGTGCTCGTATGACGCAATCGCGTCATAATGCCACCTGTAAGTTAGAAATATTCGCCAAAAATAAGTTTATGACTCGATTTTGACGCAATTTGGACTGGTAAGTTAGGCATTAGTAAGTTACAAAAGGAAGTATCTAGCAACCCCATAGCGTCCCTCTCTGAGGAGCCCGGGCCTTTGTAAAGTCAGTAGTTTCCCGGCCCCCAGACTGTGAGGCAGGGTCCCGGCCCTTTAAATTCTGGGCTCCCTCCCTCTGGCCCACCATGCCTAACTATAGGCAGGCAATTATGGATTATTTCATCTACCCAGTGAAAGTGTTTAGTGAATAATTCGAACTATATTATGTATATAAGATGTTACTTGTGACTTTTGGTGACTGAGGGGAGTGAATCTTGGTTAACCCCTTGAGTATTGATGCAATTTTGTCTAGGTATCATTGATGACTTTACACTATTTTTTGCTTGAAGGACAAATATATTTATCAATAAATACTGCCTACAAAATAAATACATTATAATCACGAAGATGTCACAGGAATGCTTACAGGAAGTATGGTAAGTACTATATGGAATTTTAGTTATATTACAGTATATATTATATATATATATATATTATATATAGCCTATATACAGTATATAACAGCCCCAAGGTCCCGAGCAAGCCCAAGGCCCATAATCGAGTATTTATATTATTATTATATTTTGTATTTTATTTAAATATTTATTACTTGATTTATTATTGTTTTTATTTATTTTATTTTATTTATTTCATTTTATTTATGTTTATTTTATTTATTTTATATATATATACTGTATATACCTTATATATTTGTTTTGTTATTCCTGTTCCCCAGGGTGTCTAGCGGATCAGCCCCAAGGTCCCGAGCAAGCCCAAGGCCCATAATCGAGCATTTATATTATTATTATATTTTTTATTTTATTTATTTTATTTATATATGTATATATATATATATATATATATATATATACAGTATATATATATATACCCGGTATACAGTATATATATTTTTTTTTTCTTTTTTATTCCTGTTCCCCAGGGTGTCTAGCGGATCAGCCCCCAAGGTCCCGAGCAAGCCCAAGGCCCATAATCGAGTATTTATATTATTATTACATTTTTATTTTATTTATATATTTATTTGATTTTATTTATATATATATTTATATATATATATATTATATATATATATATATATATATATATATATATATATACCGTATATATATATATGTATATATATATATATAATATATATATATATATATATATATATATATATTTTATATATATATATATATTTTATATATATATATAATATATATATATATATATATATATATATATATATATATATATATATATATATTATATATATATATATATATATATATATTTATATATATATATTTTTTTTTTTTCCTGTTGCCCAGGGTATCTACCGGATCAGCCCCAAGGTCCCGAGCAAGCCCAAGGCCCATAATCGAGTATTTATATTATATATTTTTTTTATTTATATATTTTTTTATTTTATATTTATTTATTTTTATTTATATTTATTTATATATTTTATATATATTTATATATTTTATATATATATATAAACATATAGATATATACATATATATATATTCATATATACATATATATATATAATATATATATATATATATATATATATATATATATATATATATATATATATATATATATATATATATATATATAAGTGTTGTACATTGTGGCAAAGATATACAACTGTATAAACATTCTCATATATTTACATAACAATAACAATGCATGGAAACAATTGCGCATAGCTCGGGAACCAATTACGCTATATTATTTTTGTTTTCACCATTAGAAAGAGCATAATTTTCCGATGATGGTGATATAAACAGTTATATACGTATCCGAGCAAATAAACCAACGCCGAGGTGGGGAACAGCTCGGAACCCGGCTAGCATCGGCGGAACAGAGACGGGTGAAGCGTAAATATTCGCATTTTGGCTCTTCATTTCAAATATTCATAGCGCAAAAAGTATTTGTCGTAGGAACTTCTAGTTTGTTTTATACTCATCAACATTATTTGCCGTATTCATACAGCCTAAATTTAAAATCATACACTTCGTAGCAACGAAATTAATCGAAAATGTTATAAACCATATCAATCAAAATCATTTTTTTTTCGGTCACTGCTTGAGAACTATTGAAGATAAACAATTTCTGTTTTCAGATTTGGAAAGAGGAGAACAAATACTATTATTTGAGCAAAACAAAATATATGGTTATCACTTACAATTTAGAGATAAGACGGTGTGAAGACAATTGCATGGAAATAATTGTATTCCGGACTCATTTACACTTTCATATTTCGATTTATTTACATTTTGTTTTGTTTTATCATGTACTATAAATATTCCTCTTTCCATTGACATATCATACATCACAATAAACAGCATTCTGGTGGATGAAAATACAGAAAAACACAAGGCTTCCAAAACTCGCCCAGCCTGATATTTCATGGCAAATTAGAGAAGGCCTTACCATAAGTTAGCTATTTAAGTTACCGAATGCGGGAGGGTTAAGAGCAGTGCTCAAACGGTCGTGGTGCCAGGTACAGCCTTGTACAGGCAGTTACAAGGAAAGTATATTACTGACGGCTCCTAGCCGTCGCTGGTACTGGGGAGTGACTTATCTACTGACGGCTAGTAGCCGTCGCTGGGATTGGAGGGGTTAATGACCAAGTACCTAGATAGAAAATACTTCTTCACCAAGACATCACCATGGGTCTTCCTGAGTTTGTGTGGTGCCTTGTATAACTATCTCTCTATAGATAAGTATAATTGTGTTATATTGTGTGAGTGTAAGGATAGATGTATAAAATGTAATTGATATGAAAATAATATCCATAATTTGACATTATCTTTTTCATAAATACCTACCTTATATGTGCATGTACTATATTTAAAAAAAAAAATATTAAAGGCTTAAATAGTTTTGAATATCTTTGGGTTCCAAAAGAAAGTAAAGTAAACAACAATTAATGAATTATACAGTAAACTAAATGATAAATGGATACTTAACCCGGGAACGGCGAGAACACTCTTAAGAGGTTTTAGTGGGCAAGGGCGAGGACCCTCTTAACCCTTACAGTCCCAGGCCCGAGTATATTCGTCAGTAGATAAGTAACTCCCCAGTCCCAGGCCCGAGTATATTCGTCAGTAATGTACTTTCCTTGTAACTGCCTGTACAACCCTGTAGTTGGTAACACGACTGTTTAAGCACTACTACCGGTCTGGCAACACTTCTCAGCTTATATAAGACCCGCTGAAGGGTGACTTGGCCAGGCTTGCTCCATCTCTTGAGGTGAAAAGGTGGTCTCTCCTTCCATTTTTGCCACAGTGCTTGGGACTGCAGGGGCTTTTATTACTATACCCTACGGTATGGTATGGGTTAAGAGGTAAGGCCTAAAAAAAAACTTTTAAAAGGCCCCAGTTGCACTTAAAACAAGTGAAATGGTTATTAAGTGAGATCATTCCCCTCCATACCTCCTATCACTACTCCACATCTGTCAAAATCCCCTCCTTCCCCCCCCCCCTTCAATTATCACCTGTTTTCCCTGTTATTCCCTTATTCATTGGTATATTTTTGTGTAAACATCTCCAAGCCGGTTCTATGGTGTGGTCATGTGTCTAGCCAGTATGTTACGTAAGGAAGAGGGTGGGGTGAGTGAGTCAGTCTGACTCAGTCAAGCTCTAAGCTGCCGCGAGTGGATAGTCTGCCTCGCTCTGCTCCACAATTCATGAATGAACCGCTCGGCATTAATTTACGATTTTGACCATCCAAACACTATTCCCACTTGTTTTATTGTTGTTACATGTTACTATCTTCATATTAAACGTAAAATAGGCGCATATGAATAAGTAATAACGATATTTATCGTAAAATGACGATTATAGGCGGGAATGGAGCTTAATATTGCTGCCTAGAAGTGTGGTGTTCACTACACCCTGCGCGCGCGCGACGGGTTAAATACTTTACATTTTATCTTAAAGGCTTTATGAAAGCATAAGCTATACTACTGATATTGAATAGATCTTAATATTATAAATTCTCTGATTCTGATTGACTTGTTGTATAGTGATAGAGTTTCGCTGAAGGATAATATTAATATTGCAGTCTAATTTTGGTGGTAAACTTCCATTCTCATAATACTACGTTGATAATATATGAGCTGCCTTTTAATGGAACTTATTAATTTAATCATAGTGTTATGGGTTTGAACCCTAGCCCGTAACAAGTTAGATTGTGTCTCCATTGCCGGTCCCTTCAAAAATGTTCTTCATTTCATTTCATTTCTGGTGGAGTGGCTGGTTGTGGCGGGTCTTGTCGGTATTCTGCCTTTTCATTATGGTGCTCGCCTAATGTTGAGCGTCCCATATCTTGGGCGGGGTGTGTCGCCTACCAGCGTTGGCAGAATCGCCTCCCGTTAGCCGCTAGCGCTCGCCAGGCAGTGAAATGGGCTACAGTTATCAGAGAATGTTGTTCTTTCTTTCATAGTACTTGCATTGTTACAGACAGTCCAGTGGTGGTCTTTATTTTCGTCTGTGACAACGGGAAGTATTTTATATCATGAGTAGAGTATAAGATGCATTGTAGTGAAGTTGAGAGAGAGAGCGAGCGGGCAGCGTGGGGGTAGTGAGTGTTGCTTCCCTCCTCCCTCCTCCCTCGCTCGGAGGAGTTTCCCGCCCGTGCGGGCTTTTTCCCGTCTTTGATTGGCTGGTGGTTCTTGGCGCGTGATAGAGGCCTGCTGCCTTGTGACGTATCGGTCTGTGATTGGCCGACCACCATGCCTTTGTGGGATCCTGAGGGTCCCGAGGAGCTGCCCTCCTCAGGACAGGCTTGGCGTGCATGCTTCTAACATCCCTTTGCATACTCTCTCCCGATCACCCCCTTTACCACTATCTCTCTCTCTGACCTTCTTCTTTTCCATTGCTCCTCACCTTTATTCAATTACTTATCCCCTTGGGTTCTGCATACGGTTTCCATAGCCGGCCCATTGTATTGCATGGGCCGTCCTCTGAGATATTAACATGTACTTAGAATAGGTTTGAGGGTTCTTAGTTAGTAGAGGTTAAGAACTCGGTGTGTGTCTCCATTATTGATTTAGTGGTCTGCTCTTTGATTTAATGCTAGACTGGGATAAGGTAACTGTAGTCGTCGTCACCTATGTGTGTATGGTTTGCTTATACCTACACGACTTCGACCGGTACTGTGGTAGCCTGTATTGTCTTTTCGCTTGCGTTATTTACGAGTGCAGCATTGTGTTGACTGAGGGCGTTGGCCTGTTCCAGTTCCACACTTTGCTGCCTCTTTGCTTATCTTTTGAGGGTCGCCAGGATAGAACCAGATACTTGTGATCTGGATTTATCAAGAGAGCACCCCAGTCAATTAACGTAACGTAAAGGATTCAGTCTTAAGGACATCGCTAGGCTACGAACCTGTCATGCTCAACCACAGTTCCTTACCTAGAGTATTCCAGCTAGACATTATTAATTGAGTAGACACTTATTAGTATTCAATATAAGCTCTTTGATAATGTACGCATTGTTATTCACTGCATTTATGATTCTAGGTTGTTGTTGAGTTGCACAACCATAGCAGACTGTTTCGTTGATGAGGAAGTATTTCTTTTAGTGTCGAGCATTACTGCCGTTGCGCATTTATAGTATTCCCGTGTCAGTTAACATTATATGTCCTATCTTTTAGTGTATTCAGTCTACACGTATGGTGTCCTGCCTCCTGCCTTTATATAATTTAAGATTCGAGCATCTTATGAGCATCAGACTTTCTTCCAGGTCTATGCTGTAGGACTATACTTCACTTTCTTTCAGATAGGAGTGAAGAGTTTATTGTTGTTTAGAGTAACTGTATTGAAGCATCTTTGTATTGTATTAACCCCTAACTGTCGGCGAGCAACATAAGTCGAGTTAAATAAAGCTGGACTATGTGGCGGCGCTCGACATAGGTCGAGTGGCAATTTCAGCACTTAATGTTGCTGAGAGAGAGAGACAAGTGGTGGCAGGAGAGTAGCGAGCGTATGACTGCTCCAGACCACCGCGGCGAACCTACTGACACGAATCTCACCTACCTCCTCCCTCTCTCACTCGCTATATACGGAATTGTATGGGGAAAGTGCCTAATTACATGCTTTTTGCACTCGCGTTGCACGGTTATTGCAAGAAAACTAGCCATCATAAAAGGATCGTTATGGTGTCATTCGAAAGCTCTGTTTATGCCCTTTCAGGGATAGATACTTGTTTTACGTTCTGGGTCTTATTTAGGCATGAAAATGATCACGTAAACAGCCCTATTTTGGCTAAAAACACCCCGCTGGGAGGTACATATAAATAAACCGCATAGGCCGCTCTTAAGGTGTTAAATCTTGCAGTGATTTAATTGATCTTTCCATAGTTTCCCTTTTATGCATTTTAACGTAACTTGCATCTTGTTTGTTATCAGGCTATACCAGTGTGGGTTAGCCTGAAGTAGAGTACATTTATGCCCAGTTAAGGATACCCCGTTATCGCAGATTAACTTTGTAGGGTATAGGTGTTTTTGTTCGCCGGCATAAAAGTTTGAGGGTTTGGATCTAGCGTACCGTTGTTGCATAGTGCCATATTACTAGTCCAATCATTAAGTGCCCTTGTTTTATTCGTAGCCCCGGTCGTAACAAATGGCGACCTTGCCAAGTATCTTATTTTAGTAGAAACCAGGATCCAGTTGTTGATTATTGCAGTAATAACAAATAGTGCCCTTGCCTGGTATCTAAGGAAGAATTGCAGGATTGTTGGACATTTGTTTGTTAAGGAATATTTTGGACACGTGGATTTATTTTTGGCAACGTAGTATAGCACTTGAGTTGTCTTCGAGCATTTTATATTTTTGTGAGTGAATAGTTCTACATGAGAGTTACAGTAGGTACTTCTTTTTTTAATAAACGTTGAGAATTTTCGGTGGACACTATGTCGAACGACGAATCAATGCACAGTGAGGACACAGTACGGGAAGCAGACTCTGAGGTGCAACAGCGGGGTTTGTTAGAAGGCATTAGAGTAATAACTAGTGAGGAGGATGCAAGGGAGTTTTTGGAGATGCCTATTACTGTCGACCGGGTATCGGGGATTGATCGGTATGGTCTCCAGTGTTTGGCCACGGTCATGGGGCATGTTGGCACTAGCAGTATGACGAGAAGTGACCTGGTGGCCTGTGTGCTCGGTGGGGTGCGTGGGGCTTCGGGTGGAGCGGGAGCTGGGGTACCTTCGGCCCAGCCCCCATTCCACTCGACTCCTACCATGGCGCCCCCTCGGGCTCCGGAGCCGGGTACGGTCCCGCATGTCGATAGTCACTGGCAGCGTGGTTTGCACCTGGGTGGATCACTGGGTGGGTTTCCAATTGTTGCATCTCCTCCTCCTCAAGGTTTAACTCCAGAGATGATATTCCAGCTCGAGATGGCTAAACTTAACCAGCAGGCTGAGCAACGAAGGCATGAGGCTGAGCTTGAGCAACGAAAGCATGAATCTGAGCTTGAGATGGCTAGGATTCAGCAGCAGCAGCGGGAAGCTGAGCTTAAGGTTGAGGCTACGAAGTACTGTGCAGACATAGATCTTAAGAAGTCTAGGGTGGCGTCGACAGGGCAGCGTCTCGGTTCTGGGAATCGAGGTCTTGAGCAGTCATTATCGCACCTTATTAAGTTAGTCCCTGCATTTGACGAGTCGGGTGTCACCGAGTTTTTCCTGCGTTTTGAGAAGAAGTGCCGGGAGCACCAATGGCCCGAGGTTAAGTGGGCAGCCCTTGTTTCCTCTATATTGGTTGGCAAAGGACTCAAGGCATACGATGCGTTGCCCTTGGAGTCTTGCATCGATTATGAGGTATTGAAGGAAGCTGTTCTACGGGCGTACGAGTTACAACCAGAGACATATAGGTTGAAGTTCCGGGGTGTTACGAAGGGTCGTGAGTGCACTTTTCTAGAACATGCCCGGGAACTGTCTGATGCATTGATAAATTGACTGAGGTCAGAGAACGTGACGACGTTCGGAGAGCTTGAGCAGTTATTCCTTCTAAGGCAATTTTTCAAGTGCACAGGCGGCGACCTGACTTTGAACCTTAAAGAGAAACGTCCTAAAACTCTACAAGAGGCAGCTGAGATGGCTGACCTGAGAATGTCACTGATTCGTGGGTGCGGGTCTGCACAACGGACCGATGCAGTTAACAAGGGGCGCAACACTCCACCCCCCTGAGTCAGTGACATAACAGTTAATAACGACAGTAAGAGCAATGATACCAATTTTGATCACAAACCTAAAACCGTCCCATTTAAGAGAGGTCAGTGCCCTTCCCCACCTCAGGGGAAGTCCAAGGGTGAAGTAGAGTGTTTTCATTGTCACAAGAAGGGGCATTTTGCACGATCCTGTCTTAGCAAGCTACCTACAGCAGTCGTGTCTTTGGGCCGCAACATTGGAGTGTCTTTGAAGTCGTCTGCGTTTGCCCGGGGTAAATGGTCAGAGGCTGGAGCACAGCCAGTGAAGAAGTGTCCGGAAGGCTTGACACCTGTCCGGGATACTTTTTGTGACCATAGAGGGCGCGGCTGCGTGAGTTGGGCTGGTTGCAAGCATGGAGTAGAATTTTTGCGTGATACGGGTGCTTCCCTGACATTGATGAAAAACTTTACAGGCAAACCTATATACGTGGCACGGGTAGTTGTGGTGCAGGGTATCAATGCTACACGGTCATACCCGTTGGTCCGAGTGGAGCTGGAGGTAGAAGGTGTGACACGAGAGTTGGATGTCGGAATCGTAGAGAAACTGCCAGTAGAGGGCGTCGACCTTCTTCTCGGCAATGATTTTGCTGTGCCTACTTCTGAAGTTCCACCGTTAGTCGTTGCCGAGAGGGCGGCCGACGTGAGTAGGGAGGGGCAGGAGTTGGTCGAGAGGTGTCAACCACAGCAGAGGGCGTGTGTTGTCACCCGATCTCGTGCATCTAAAGTGTCACAGCCTATTCCTCAGTCTCTAGACCAGCGGAGGAACGGTCGGAAGGAGCAAGCTAAAGTTGGGAGTTTTGCGAGTTTTGCTCCAGCGGCTCTCCTTAGCGACTTAGTACTTGACCCAGAGGTGAGCTCCGGAGTAGCCCCAGAACCTGTTACCCCTAGTGACATGGTTGGGCATGATGGCACTCCGCGACTTAGTAGTTCCCAGGTGGAGGAAAGTTGTGGGAACGGGGCTATCGAACACGAGGACGGGGAAACATGTCCTGTGAACCTGTTGGAGGAGTTTGTGAGGCAACCACCTGAGCAGCCTACTGTCCCTGCGTTGGTCTGCAGCGGCCAAGGAGGAGAAGGAGAGGGGGGCAGTAGGGTACAGGTGGAGGAGAGTTGGGATTGTCATGTCTCGGCGGAGCAGTGGGCGGGGGACACGAGTCTGGTGGCTGTGGAAGCGCTAGAGCACCTGCCTGAGCAGCAGTGTGCAGCGCTCCAGCACCAGCTCGGTTCATACCCCACTGGTCGTGCCGAGCACCCGAGCCTCACAACTCATGCTGTGCAAGATGTTCCGCGGGCAGGTCACTTGAATGTTTGTAAACCGTTAGCCTCGTTGTTTCGGTGGTTCAAGGTGTGCGACGAGGCTTTGGCATGGTTGTCAGGTCAGGGTCGACCCATGGCTGCCAAGGGTGGTGGTCAGAAGGAGGACATTGAGCAGATTGGTGAGGTTGGCTGTGGAGTTGATGTGCCCGGTCGTCGCATAGCCTCCCAATGCTGCTCTAGTCGAATGCAACAGCCCTACCATAGACCGACTGTATCTGGCCATGTCGCTGAAGGCGTTGATGCTGCGCAGGCAGATGTAGTCGCAAGGAGTGCGGGGGTGCGCATGTACGGTATCGGTGGGGAAGCCTTAGCAATTATGAACTATGGGAGTGACTGCACAGGTGGTACTGATTGTCCCTCTCATGACCTGGCTGTTCTAGGGACGAAGGTGGAGAAGGAGGGAGGCTATAGTTTAGAAGCTGCGGTCTCGGCTGGGTTGTGGGAGGGCACTAGGCATGTTGTTCATGAGGAGTTGTTTACTAGGCTGTGACAGTACATCCGCATGTTTGTTGCTTCTCCAGGCCTGATGTACGGGGTAGAATCCGACATGGAGGCTGGAGACAGTGCAAGGCTCAAGTTAGTTACCTACCGTATAAATCCTGCTCAACAGCCTGTCGTGAAAACAGAGCTAGACGACATGTGGGAAAAGGGTCTGAGGGATAAAGGATATCGTGAGTGGTCGTTGCCAGTGAGTTTGCAACCTGAGTTGAGTGGCAAGATCCGTGTGTATGGAGATTGCAAGAGTGTGGAAGCATTATCCCTGACAGACGCCTATCCATTACCTAGAGTTGACGACACCATAGTCCGCACCGGGGCTGCCTCGCTCTTCACGAAGGTAGAACTAGTGAAAGGTTATTGGCAGGCCCCGTTGCCGGAAAGAACGAAGAGAAGTACCAGTCTTGTGATGAACTGGGCAGTTTATCAGTGTCAGGTGTTGTTTTGCTGCCGGGACACAAGTTGGCTGTATGGCATGCTAAGGGCACTGATAATGTTTTGGCTGATTGTTTGTCACGGGAGGATTTGTTTACAGGAGAACCCTCGCTGTTCAGTCAGTGTGTGTTGAGAGTGGAAAAAAATCAGGCTTGCCCCTGTAGAGCAGCCGTCAAAAACAACATTAAAATTAAATAAAAAACAAAAAAATCACATAAAAACTCTTTCTTTTTTATAGTTAATTGTAAGTTGCCAATGTTATAGCTAAAGTCCTAAGTTGAACCTGTCTTTCACTTAGTAGGCTGGGCTCTGTGAAGCTCGCTCAGGGAGCATAGCAGGCTAAAATTATACTATTATATTTGGGAGGGGTTATAAGATTATATTTATGCTAAAATGTTGTTTTATTTATGATTGAGCTTTGCATTTCATGTCTGGTGGAGTGGCTGGTTGTGGCGGGTCTTGTCGGCATTCTGCCTTGTCAGATATGGTGCTCGCCTAATGTTGAGCGTCCCATATCTTGGGTGGGGTGTGACGCCTACCAGCGTTGGCAGAATCGCCTCCTGTTAGCCGCTAGCACTCGCCAGGGCAGTGAAATGGGCTACAGTTATCAGAGAATGTTGTTCTTTCTTTCATAGTACTTGCATTGTTACAGACAGTTCAGTGGTGGTCTTTATTTTCGTCTGTGACAACGGGAAGTATTTTATATCATGAGTAGAATATAAGATGCATTGTAGTGAAGTTGAGAGAGAGAGCGAGCGGGCAGCGTGGGGGTAGTGAGTGTTGCCTCCCTCGCTCGGAGGAGTTTCCCGCCCGCGCGGGCTTTTTCCCGTCTTTGATTGGCTGGTGGTTCTTGGCGCGTCATAGAGGCCTGCTGCCTTGTGACGTATCGGCCTGTGATTGGCCGACCTTTGTGGGATCCTGAGGTTCCCGAGGAGCTGCCCTCCTCAGGACAGGCTTGGCGTGCATGCTTCTAACATCCCTTTGCATACTCTCTCCCGATCACCCCCTTTACCACTATCTCTCTCTCTGACCTTCTTCTTTTCCATTGCTCCTCACCTTTATTCAATTACTTATCCCCTTGGGTTCTGCATACGGTTTCCATAGCCGGCCCATTGTATTGCATGGGCCGTCCTCTGAGATATTTACACGTACTTAGAATAGGTTTGAGGGTACTTAGGTAGTAGAGGTTAAGAACTCGGTGTGTGTCTCCATTATTGATTTAGTGGTCTGCTCTTTGATTTAATGCTAGACTGGGATAAGGTAACTGTAGTCGTCGTCACCGATGTGTGTATGGTTTGCTTATACCTACACGACTTCGACCGGTACTGTGGTAGCCTGTATTGTCTTTTCGCTTGCGTTCTTTACGAGTGCAGCATTGTGTTGACTGAGGGCGTTGGCCTGTTCCAGTTCCACACTTTGCTGCCTCTTTGCTTATCTTTTGAGGGTCGCCAGGATAGAACCAGATACTTGTGATCTGGATCTATCAAGAGAGCACCCCAGTCAATTAACGTAACGTAAAGGATGCAGTCTTAAGGACATCGCTAGGCTACGAGCCTGTCTTGCTCAACCACAGTTCCTTACCTAGAGTATTCCAGCTAGACATTATTAATTGAGTAGACACTTATTAGTATTCAATATAAGCTCTTTGATATGTACACATTATTATTCACAGCATTTATGAGTCTAGGTTGTTGTTGAGTTGCACAACCATAGCAGACTGTTTCGTTGATGAGGAAGTATTTCTTTTAGTGTCGAGCATTACTGCCGTTGCGCATTTATAGTATTCCCGTGTCAGTTAACATTATATGTCCTATCTTTTAGTGTATTCAGTCTACACGTATGGTGTCCTGCCTCCTGCCCTTATATAATTTAAGATTCGAGCATCTTATGAGCATCAGACTTTCTTCCAGGTCTATGCTGTAGGACTATACTTCACTTTCTTTCAGATAGGAGTGAAGAGTTTATTGTTGTTTAGAGTAACTGTATTGAAGCATCTTTTTATTGTATTAAATCTTGCAGTGATTTAATTAATCTTTCCATAGCTTTCCTTTTATGCATTTTAACGTAACTTGCATCTTGTTTGTTATCAGGCTATACCAGTGTGGGTTAGCCTGAAGTAGAGTACATTTATGCCCAGTTAAGGATACCCCGTTATCGCAGATTAACTTTGGAGGTTATAGGTGTTTTTGTTCGCCGGCATATAAGTTCGAGGGTTTGGATCTAGCGTACCGTTGTTGCATAGTTCCATATTACTAGTCCAATCATTAAGTGCCCTTGTTTTATTCATAGCCCTGGTCGTAACACCTCTCAGAGCCCCTAATGTGCTCAGAATGCCGCCCGTCATATGACGGGCACCGGAGGATAGACCATTTATCTCTCGTCCGTCATATGACGAGCACCACGGCTTGAGTGTTAATTCCTGCCCACTCACCACCTCTCTGCAAACTCTCTCTCTTTGCCGCAATGTTGCATCTCTCGCGCTATTCTATCGCTACTACAATAATCAGTGCTCCTCAGAGTTCTCCCAGGGTATACCACATCCTCTAAGTGGGGTACGTGGTACCCGTCTTGCAACACAATCGCATCCCTACTCTGTGCAACTCTCCAACCCAAGAGTGAAACGTTACTCTCAGTCTTTCTTCTATTCAACAGCTGAGCTCTGGAACTCTCTCCCAGAATCAGTTTTAACATCCTCCAATGACTTATACTGCTTCAGAATCCGTGTGTCCAGGCATTTTTGCTCGAACGTCTCTTGATTTTGGCCCTGCCACTCTTTCATCTATGAGGGAGGCACTCACTACAGGCAGTTCTGCCTTATGTCTCCCTCACTCACATAGACAAAAACAAAAATAACAACTTATATAGTTTAGTTCTGAGTCTTTAACATTTGAACTAGGGAAAAATAATGTATGAATTAAGTTAACATTGATGGCATGCACATGAATAAATAATGAGGAGCAAACGTTGTGCATCAGTTACTATTTAAAGTGTCCCCAGTGTCCTTGGGTGAAGTGGATGTTTCTGTTATAATCTGGAACCCTTGTTGCATCATGTTTAGCCCCATTAGTTTTGAGATTTTAAGACGTTCGCTCCATTAGTTCCAATATTTAAATCATAATCAGGGCCTCTTGCGACCACAGACAATAATAACACTTTACTGAATACAGTCTCTTGCTCTACAGTACCTGGACCAAACGTAACCACGAACACTTTCCTTAACCCGTGGAGCCCCGGCTAGTTTTGTAATGTTTGTTCACCAGAACCCGGCCGGTTTTCAAAAAATGGTTTTATTCCAGAAACAATAGCGAATGGGTTAGGAATGAAGGAAAAACCACGAAAAACCGCTCAAAAAGCTTAAAAAATGGTCCTACAGAGCCCCCGAAAACGTATTTTACAAGAGTAAAAAATTGAAGGCAATTACCCCAAAAAACCAGGTTATTGCGCGCTCACGCGCACGCACGTGGACTTTGAGAGTTTTCAACCATCGGCACGGTTGCGTGGGATACGTACACAGTTCCCATACAAATCTGAGCCCTCTTGAGTGGCTACACCTGAGGTTACGGTCGGCGCAATTAGGGTGACGCGTCAGGCGCGTCGCTGGGGCTGTGCGTTACATACATCGCCGACGCGTCAGACGCGTCGCTGGGGCTGTACGGGTTAAATGAGAATAGCAGGAGCTAATATTGGTTATGGATTCTGGAGAACCACATTATGTTATTATCTTAACATTCCTGTCTTGCCTGGGTCCTTGTGAACAGCAGACACTAACCTTAACACTTTGATATTGCAACAGGTAATTTCTGCATGCACTGAACTAATTAGTTTAAGTTAGCTAGCTATTTATTTAACTACTTGGGTTCTGGGAACAACAAGCGTTCGGACCTTTTTGAATAGCAAGCAATTTAACTAACTCATGAATTTATATTTTTGAAATTGGTTTTGACTCTAAGCTGAACTGATTTTTACTGAGTGAATCAAGGTACATGTCTTGTGATCAAGATACAACTTATCTGGGTTCATGAAACAACAGATATTCCTCAATAGAGGTCTTAACAACATTCCTATTGGTGTTCTATCCATCATCTAATGAGTCTATCGGCCGTTCTAATAATAGTTCAAGGGTGGTGGGGTGGCCCTCCAGGACCAGGGCGTCGCTGGCAGGCTAGACACTTCACCAGCAGGGCACCTCCAGGAGGAGCAGCAACAGGTTCTCTTGGCTTGTCGTCAGCTGAACCACACAGAAGGGCATCGGCAGCAGGGCCACATACAAAACAAGGTTAATTCTTGGAAATAGATGCCCAAGTTGTGATTTTCTATGAGGGCTCGGAGCTCCAGCACCTCTGCACACTCGGCTGCAGGGGGTAAACTCACCAGTGGCTGCAGGAGGCATGACGTTCGACTGTTGCATGTCTCTTTCAGATATGTTAAATACTTCTTTTTAGAATAACCTCTGTTTGTGTTATTGTCCACTGAACCGAGGTCACCGCTGCACACTTCGAGCGATGCTGAGGCTGCAAGGGAGGGGAAGTGGAGTCCAAGGGGTAGTGCGACTGTCTAACTTTAGGCGAGTTCTGGGGCCTTATAAAGCCTTTTGGCGGATCCAGTGGTTTTCCGCCAGCCAATCGGGGAGCTTCCTGGATTATCCATTTGGTATCTTGATCCGCGTGATGGTATGAAGCTTTGGTGTGCTGCTACCTGTCCATCTTGGCAGGAGAGTGGCTGGGCAAACATCTTGACCAATAAGAGACTCAGGAATATTCTCCAGCCATTTCTGGACCGCTTTATCTCTACCAATGGGAGGCCGGAGGAAATGGTTAAGCTTCGTCCTCTTCCAGGTGGCTTCAGGTAACAAAGGGGACTCATGGTCATCACCATCTATAAAGTGCTTCGATGAAGGGGGCATGTGCCGCACCGTCTGTAGGGGTTTGGAGATATTTAGGAACATTAAGATCAGGAAGCATGTGCCTCTCGGATCCCCTACGAGATTGCTTGGATGGGTTTGGGGAAATGTCCAACAAATGTAAATGAAATCCTGTAGCGTTTTCGTTTCCTTGTTAATGTTCATTTAATTATTACAGTACTCGAGATCTACTAACGTTGATGAAACAGGAATGGAAAAATAATTAAAGCGAACTATTCACATTCACAAACTTGTCTTGTTCTACAGAACTTGGAATTTATTGTTTGTAGTTTATACATAACCTATATTGAATTTCCAAGCAGGTAAGTTCATAATACCATATAATTAGTATATATATTTATATATAGCCTACATATACTGTATATATAATATATTATATATATATATATATATATATATATATATATATATATATATATATATACTGTATATATATATATATATATATATATATATATATATATATATATATATATATATATATATATACTGTATATATATATATAATATATATATATATATATATATATATATATATATATATATATATATATATATATATATATATACAGTATATATATATATATATATATATATATATATATATATATATATATATATATATATATATATACATTATATATATATATATATATACTGTATATACTGTATATATATATATATATATATATATATATATATATATATATATATATATTTATATATATATATATATTTTTATTTTATTTTTATTTTTTCTATGTGAGTGAGGGAGGTGTGACGCCTACCAGCGTTGGCAGAGTCGCCTCCCGTTAGCCGCTAGCGTTCGCCAGGGCAGTGAAGTGGGCTACAGTTATCAGAGAATGTTGTTCTTTCTTTCATAGTGCTTGCATTGTTACTGACAGTCCAGTGGTGGTCTTTATTTTCGTCTGTGACAACGGGAAGTATTTTATATTATGAATAGAATATAACATGCATTGTGTATAGCTAAGGAGAGAGAACAATATAGGCAGTAAGGTGGTAGTGTGTGCGTGCGTATACATGTGCCGCCTCCCCCGCTCGGAGGCTCGCGCGCGTGCCTTCTACCGCCTCTTGATTGGCTGGTGGTTCTTGGCACGTCATGGAGGCCTGCTGCCTTGTGACGTATCGGCCTGTGATTGGCCGACCACCATGCCTTTGTGGGATCCTGGGGGTCCCGAGGAGCTACCCTTTTCAGATCAGGCTAGGGACGCACATGACTAACATACTTTTTACCACTGTCCCCCATATCTCCACCATTCTGATACTGTCGCTCTTCCTCAACTTCTTCTCTTTCATTCCTCTAATCTTTTAACGTCACAACACTCCCTTTGGGTTCTGCACACGATTTCATATCAGCCCATCGTATTATGTGCGTCGCTCTCTGAGATATTTACATGTACTTGGAATAGGTTTGAGGGTTCTTAGTTAGTAGAGGTTAAGAACTCGGTGTGTGTCTCCATTATTGATTTAGTGCTCTGCTGGGTTATTTAATGCTAGACTGGGATAAGGCTTCTGTTGTCGTTGTCATCGATGTGTGTACGGTTCGCTTATACCTACACGACTTCGATGGTTTCTGTGGTAGCCTAGGTTGTCTTTTTGGTTGTGCCTTTTGCGAGTGCAGCATCGTGTGGTAAGAGGGCATTAGCTTACTACCTTGTCACACAGTGCTGCCTCTTTGCTTGACTTTAGAGGGATCGCCAGGGTAGAACCAGATACTTGAGATCTGGATCTACCAAGAGAGCATCCCCGTCATTAACGTAACTTTAATCATACCGCCTTAAGGACAACGCTAGGCAATGAGCCAGTCTTGCTCAGCCACAGTTTCCTAACCTTGACATCCCAGCTAGACTTTATTCGCCGAGCAGACACTAGTTCGAACATGAGCTCTTTATGATATGTATGCATTATTATTCACGGCATTTATTAGTCTAGGTTGTTGTTGACTTGCACAACCATAGCAGACTGTTTCGTTGATGAGGAAGCATTATTTTTAGTGTCGAGCATTACTGCCGTTGCGCATTTATAATATTCTCGTGTCAGTTATCATTATATGTCCTATCTTTTAGTGTATTCAGTCTACACGTATGGTGTCCGGCCTCCTGCCTTTATTTAATTTAAGATACGAGCATCTTATGAGCATCAGACTTTCTTCAGAAGTTTCCAGGTCTATGCTGTAGGACTAGACTTCACTTTCATTCAGATAGGAGTGAAGAGTTTATTGTTGTTTAGAGTAACTGTATTGAAGCATCTTTTTATTGTATTAAATCTTGCAGTGATTTAATTGACCTTTCCATAGCTTCCCTTTTATGCATTTTAACGTAACTTGTATCTTGTTTGTTATCAGGCTATACCAGTGTGGGTTAGCCTGAAGTAGAGTACATTTATGCCCAGTTAAGGATACCCCATTATCGCAGATTAACTTTGGAGGGTGTAGGTGTTTTTGTTAGCCGGCATATAAGTTCAAGGGTTTGGATCTAGCGTACCGTTGTTGCATAGTGCCCTATTACTAGTCCAATCATTAAGTACCCTTGTTTTATTCGTAGCCCCGGTCGTAACAAATGGCGACCTTGTCCAGTATCTTATTTTAGTAGAAACCGGGATCCATTTGTTGATTATTGCAGTAATAACAAATAATGACCTTGCCTGGTATCTAAAAAAGAATCGCAGGATTGTTGGACATTTGTTTTTGAGGAATATTTTGGACAAGTGGAATTTTTTGTTGGCAACGTAGTATAGCACTTGAGTTGTCTTCGAGCATTTTATATTTTTGAGTGAATAGTGCTACATGAGAGTTTAGGTACTTTTTTTTTTCATAAACGTTGAGAATTTTCGGTGGACACTATGTCGAACGACGGATCAATGTACAGTGAGGACACAGTACGGGAAGCAGACTCTGAGGTGCAGCAGCTGGGTTTGTTAGAAGGCATTAGAGTTATAACTAGTGAGGAGGATGCAAGGAAGTTTCTGGAGATGCCTATTACTGCTAACCGGGTGTCGGGGATTGATCGGTATGGTTTCCAGTGTTTGGCCACGGTCATGGGGCATGTGGGCACGAGCAGCATGTCGAGAGGTGACCTGGTGGCCTGGATGCTCGGCGGGGTGCGTGGGGTTTCGGGTGGAGCGGGAGCTGGGGCACCTTCGGCCCAGTCCCCATTCCACTCGACTCCTACCATGGCGCCCCCTCGGGCTCCGGAGCCGGGTACGTTCCCGCAGGCCGATAGTCACTGGCAGCGTGGTTTGTCACTGGGTGGGTCTCCAATTGTTGCATCTCCTCCTCCTCAAGGTTTAACTGCAGATATGATCTTCCAGCTTGAGATGACTAAGATGGCTAAGCAGCAGGAATACCAGCTTGAGATGGCTAAGCAACAGATTGAGTTGGCTAGGATTCAGCAGCAGCAGCGGGAGGCTGAGCTCAGGCAGCAGCAGCAGCAGCGGGAAGCTGAGCTTCAGGCTGAGGCTACGAAGTACTGTGCAGACATAGATCTTGTGAAGTCTAGGGTGGAGTTGACAGGGCAGCGTCTCGGTTCTGGGAATCGAGGTCTTGAGCAGTCTTTATCGCACCTTATTAAGTTAGTACCTGCATTTAACGAGTGGGGTGTCACCGAATTTTGTATGCGTTTTGAGAAGAAGTGCTGGGAGCACCAATGGCCCGAGGTGAAGTGGGCAGCCCTTGTTTCCTCTAGGTTGGTTGGCAAAGGCCTCAAGGCATATGATCGTTGCCCTTGAAGTCTTGCGTCGATTATGAGGTACTGAAGGAAGCTGTTCTGCGGGCGTACAAGTTACAACCAGAGACATATAGGTTGAAGTTCCGGGGTGTTACGAAGGGTCGTGAGTGCACTTTTCTAGAACATGCCCGGGAACTGTCTGATGCATTGAGAAATTGGCTGAGGGCAGAGAAGGTGACGACGTTCGGAGAGCTTGAGCAGTTAGTCCTTCTAGAGCAATTTTTCAAGTGCACAGGCGGCGACCTGACTTTGAACCTCAAAGAGAAAAAACCTAAAACTCTACAGGAGGCAGCTGAGATGGCTGACCTTAGGCTATCGCTGATTCGTGGGTGCGGGTCTGCACAACGGAACGATGCAGGTAACAAGGGGCGCAACACTCCACCACCCCGAGTCAGTGATACACCATATAACCATAAAAACAAGAGCAATGATATTAAGTCTGACCATAAACCTAATACCGTCCCGTTTAAGAAGGGTCCGGGCCCTTCCCCATCTCAAGGGAAGCCCAAGGGGCAGTTAGAGTGTTTTCTATCTATCTATCTATCTATTGCCTGACGCCGCGATCCCCGAAGGGGTGGCCACGAACGAACCGCCCCCATGCACCTCTGTCCCCAGTCAGTCGACGCCCCTCCCAGCACCGCCTTCGTTCATGTACTTCCTCACTCCATCCTTCCACCTCATATTCGGTCTACCTCTCCCCCTCTGTCCCTCCACCTCGCTCTCGTACACCCTCTTAGTCATTCTCTCGCTTTCCATACGTTCCATATGGCCGAACCATCTCAAGTTGTTCCTTTTCACACTTTCCAGCACATACCTCCACACCACACCTTCTTACTTCCTCATTAGTCTGTCTATCCCTCCATGTAACTCCGCACGCACTCCTTAAGTAATTCATTTCCACTGCTCTCACTCTTGGTCTGAGTCTCAACCAACGTCCATGCTTCGCTTCCGTAAGTCAGTGTCGGGATTACCACACTGTCATGCAAGGACTTCTTCACTTCCATACTGACCACCCTATTTCTTGTTACTGCTTTTAGCGTTCCTACAACCCTCTTCCCTGTTGTACCCTCCCGCACCTCTTCATCCATAGTCCCATCTTTACTCAACACACTGCCCAGATACTTAAAAGAGTTGACGATCTCCATAGCTGACCGTTCAGCTTCACCTCACACTCTGTGACTTCACCCCTTTCGAAGACCATAACCTTGCTCTTCCCCGTATTTACCTTCAAATTCCGTTTTCGCACACTGTTCCAACTCATTTACCAGACCCTGCAACTCCCATTCATTATCACTCATCAGAACTGTATCATCCGCAAACAGCAGTATAGGTAGCTTCCACTCAATTCCCTCCCTTTCAGCGATACACCAACATTCACTGCTCTTGATAGTATTTCTTTCATGACTCCATCCATATATACAGTAAACAACCACGGGGACATCACACACCCCTGTTCAAACCAACATTCAGGTCAAAGAACTCGCTCTGCTCACTCTCCACACGTACTGCCGCCTTTGCACCCTCATACATGCTCTTCACTGCTTTCAGCAACTTGCCCTCTACTCCGTATATTCTAAGTACTTTCCACAAACCTTCTCTATCCACTCTGTCATAGGCCTTCTCCAAGTCCATAAAGGCAACATACACCTTTTGTTCTTCCAGATACTTCTCCACAACACAATTCAGGGTAAAAATCTGATCTACACATCCTCTTCCCTTCTAAAACCTCCCTGCTCGTCGCCTATCCATTTCTCCGTTCTCACTCTCACTCTCTCAATCACTACCCTACTGTATACCTTCCCTACTACGCTTAGAAGACATATTCCTCGGTGGTTACCACACACTCCTCTTTCCCCTTTGCCCTTATATAGGGGGACTATTATACCAGTCTTCCAGTCATCGGGTGCACTCCCCTTCTCCCATGCTAGAGTGTTTTCATTGTCACAAAAAGGGGCATTTTGCACGATCCTGTCCTAGCAAGTTACCTACAGCATCCGTGTCTTTGGCTCGCAACATTGGAGTGTCTTTGAAGTCGTCTGCGTTTGCCCGGTGTAAACGGTCAGAGGCTGGAGCACAGTCAGTGAAGAAGTGTCCGGAAGGCTTGACACCTGTCCGGGATACTTTTTGTGACCATAGAGGGCGCAGCTGCGTGAGTTGGGCTGGTTGCAAGCATGGAGTAGAATTTTTGCGTGATACAGGTGCTTCCTTGACATTGATGAAAAACTTTACAGGCAAACCTATAAACGCGGCACGGGTAGTTGTGGTGCAGGGTATCAATGCAACACGGTCATACCCGCTGGTCCGAGTGGAGCTGGAGGTAGAAGGTGTGACACAAGAGTTGGATGTCGGAATCGTGTAGAAACTGCCAGTAGAGGGCGTCGACCTTCTTCTCGGCAATGACTTTGCGGTGACTACTCCTGAAGTTCCACCCTTAGTCGTTGCCGAGAGGGCGGCCGACGTGAGTACGGAGGGGTAGGAGTTGGTCGAGAGGTGTCATCTAAAGCAGATGGCGTGTGTTGTCACCCGTTCTCGTGCATCCAAAGTGTCACAGTCACTAGACCAGCGGAGGAACGGTCGAAAGGAGAAGGCTAAAGTTGGGAAAAGTTTTGAGAGTTTTGAACCAGCGGCTCTCCTTGGCGACTCAGTATTAGCACCTATGTTAAGGTCCAGAGTGGCCCCAGAACCTGCCACACTTGTTGGGGAGGAAGGGCGTGTGGAAACTCCGAGACAGCACCTTTACTCGAAAAAGCAGGATAGGGTCGAACAACCTAGTACCGGGGGAAGCTATAAGTTGCTCCGGGAGCATCTCGATAAATTGGCTCCTTCGGATATCTGTCGGCTGCAGTTGGGTGATCCTGAGATTCAGAAGTGCAGTAACGGTGCAATCGAACTGGAGGAGGACGGGGATGCAAAGCCGGGGACTTCTTTCGTGTAGGGGGTATTTTGTACAGGCGTTTTCTAGATCCCAGACGGAGTTGGGAGGGGGGGTCGCGAGTGGTTGATCAGTTGGTGGTGCCTCGTGTCTGCCGGGATAGCCTGCTGAGGTTGGCACATGACGTACCGTTGGCAGGGCATTTGGGTGTACGTAACACGGTAGCAGCATTGGTGAAATTGTTTTGGTGGCCAGGGATGAAAGCACATGTTGCGTCATGGGTGGCGATGTGCAGTACCTGTCAGGCAGTAGGTAAACCAAACCAGTGTATTCCCAAGGCTCTGTTACACCCTATTCCTGTTATCGGGCCACCTTTCAGTAAGGTTATAATCGACATGGTTGGCCCTCTACCCCCTACTAGTGCAGGCAACAAGTACCTCCTCACCATTATGGATGTTGTCACTCGTTATCCGGATGCATACCCCATGCGAAATGGTACTGCTAAGACTGTTGTTCGTAACTTGCTATTGTATGGCTCTAGGTACGGGTACCTGCAGGAATTGCAGTCGGACCAGGGATCCAACTTTACTTCTAACCTTTTTAAACAGACCATGCAGCAGCACGGTGTTAGTACCGTTGTCTCTTCAGCCTACCACCCAGAGAGTCAGGGGGTGTTGGAGAGGTGGCACTCGACTCTCAAGAGCATGCTGCGGTGTTATTGTGCTGAGAATGGTAAAGATTGGGATCTTGGGTTGCCCTATGTATTATTCGCTGCTCGGGAGGTACCTGGTGAAAGCCTAGGGTTTAGTCCCAATGAGCTCGTCTTTGGACATCTGGTCAGAGGTCCCCTCAACATGGTTAGAGAAATTTGGGAGGGCACAGCAAAACCATGTTCCATGTTAAAGTATGTCCTCGAGAGCAGAGAAAGAATGCTGAGAAGCCTTGAGTTGGCAGGTAGGAATTTGGTAGGGTCGCAAGCACTTATGAAGGACAGGTACGATGAGAAGGCGAAACTCCGGGAGTTTAAGGTGGGGCAAGAGGTGTTGATTCTGTTACCTCTGCCAGGTCATCCTTTGTCTGCCAAGTACGCCGTTCCTTATAAGGTGGTGAAAAAAATCTCTGACCTAGACTATCTTGTGGCTACTCCAGATAGGCGTAAAAAGAACCAGCTGTGCCATGTGAACCTGGTAAAGGAGTTTGTGAGGCGCCCCCCTGAGCCTCTCGCTGTCCCTGTGTTGACCTGCAGCGGTCATGGAGGAGAAGGAGTGAGGGTCAGTGAAGTTCAGGTGGAAGATAACTGGGAGTGTCATGTCTCTGCGGACCAGTGGGCGGGGAACTCCAGACAGGTGGCTGACGAGGCTCTAGTGCACCTGCCTGAGCAACAGCGTGTAGCCATGCAGCGCCTGTTTGATTCATACCCCACTGTGTTCGCAGAGCATCCAGACCTCACAACTCGGGTGGTGCATGACGTAGACGTGGGAGATCACTCCCCTTTAAATCAGTACCCTACAGAATTCCACCTATTAAACTCCCAGCCCTCAGAGCGGAGTTAGAGTATATGTTAGAACGGGGGTTGATTGAGAAGGGGGCAGTTAGGTGGACATCTCCTGTCACTCTGCAGCCCAAGCCTGACGGGAAGGTTCGCTTCTGCATTGACTTTCGGAGATTGAACGAGTTGACTCCCACCAATGCTTATCCCCTTCCCCGTGGTGACGATAGCGTAGACAAGATTGGTAAGGCACAGTTTCTAACTAAGGTAGACCTAGTGAAAGGCTACTGGCAGGTGCCCTTGTCTGAGCGGGCGAAGGGGGTATGCGGGTTTGTGGTTGATGGGAACACCTACCGTTGCAATGTGATGCCGTATGGTCTTAAAAATGCCCCAGCAACCTTCCAGAGTCTTATGAATGAGTTAGTAGCTGACATCCCTAACTGCACTGTCTACCTAGATGACGTTATAATATACGATGACAACTTTGAGAGTCACTGTGAGCACATAGAAGCCTTGTTTCGGAAGCTTAGAGAGGCCAGCTTGGTGGTTAATCTGAGCAAGTGCGACTTTGTCCGGGCAACTGTACAATATCTTGGGTTTGTGGTCGGATTAGGTCAGGTGTGCCCCCCCCAAAACAAGATACAGGCTATTAATCAGTTTCCCCGGCCGTCCACTAAGCGGCAGATCATGAGATTTTTAGGCATGATCGGTTACATTCGGGGTTATTCTACTGTGTTAGCTCCTCTGACAAATTTACTAGCAAAAGACAAAAAGTTCAAGTGGGCACCTGAGTGTGAAAGGGCTTTTTCGCTGGTTAAGCACCTACTATGCACTCACCCAATACTCAGGGCCCCTGACTTTGAAAGACCATTTCAGCTGGCAACGGATGCTAGCGGTGTAGGGGCTGGTGCCGTCTTAATGCAGACAGACGAGGAAGGTTTGGAGCATCCAGTCAGTTTCTTTTCCAAGAAGTTTAATTCCGCTCAGAAAAACTACTCTGTGGTAGAGAAAGAACTGCTGGCAATAGTGTTGGCGCTCAGGCACTTTGAAGTATATGTTCCTGCCTACGGGCCAGTCGTGGTGATTTACACCGACCACCACCCTCTAAATTTCTGAACCAATTCCACAACCGGAATATGAGGCTGACACGTTGGTCACTCATGTTGCAAGAATACAATCTAGACATTCGCCATATTGCCGGTTGTGAGAATGTGATTGCAGACTGTTTGTCGAGGGTGGAGGATCCGACGTAGATCACCACAGGTGTGTGGGTTTGAGTGGAGAAAAATCAGGCTTGCCCCTGTAGAGCAGCCGTCAAAAACGACATTAAAATTAAATAAAAAAATCACGTAAAAACTCTTTCTTTTGATAGTTAATTGTAAGTTGCCAATGTTATAGCTAAAGTCCTTAAGTTGAACCTGTCTTTCACTTAGTAGGCTGGGCTCTGTGAAGCTCACTCTGGGAGCATAGCAGGCTAAAATTATACTATTATGTTTGGGAGGGGTTATAAGATTTTATTTATGCTAAAATGTTGTTTTTTATATATGATTGAGCTTTGCATTTCATTTCTGGCGGAGTGGCTGGTTGTGGCGGGTCTTGTCGGCATTCTGCCTTGTCAGATATAGTGCTCGCCTAATGTTGAGCGTCCCATATCTTGGGCGGGGTGTGACGCCTACCAGCGTTGGCAGAGTCGCCTCCCGTTAGCCGCTAGCGCTCGCCAGGGCAGTGAAGTGGGGTACAGTTATCAGAGAATGTTGTTCTTTCTTTCATAGTGCTTGCATTGTTACTGACAGTCCAGTGGTGGTCTTTATTTTCGTCTGTGACGAAGAAAGGAATGTAATTTGTTTTAGCCTAGCCCTGATAAAAAGACAAAACGCTTCCTTTTTCCGCTGATTGAAGGAAAGATAGAGTAGCTACAGGCTACCAGTTAGTCACATGCTCATCACTTGTACATTCTGCCATTGTTGTGTTAAATCAGAGGAACATTAAAGCACTAAAACACGATATATCACTGGAAATAATACACAGTTCAGCAGAGTCGGGCACACTCTGGGAGTGTAAACTTTTAAACATAAACAATGAGGTGTGCTGGCATAATAGTCCCCCTATATAAGGGCAAAGGGGAAAGAGGAGTGTGTGGTAACCACCGAGGCATATGTCTTCTAAGCGTAGTAGGGAAGGTATACAGTAGGGTAGTGATTGAGAGAGTGAGAGTGAGAACGGAGAAATGGATAGGCGACGAGCAGGGAGGTTTTAGGAAGGGATGAGGATGTGTAGATCAGATTTTTACCCTGAATTGTGTTATGGAGATATATCTGGAGAAGAAACAAAAGGTGTATGTTGCCTTTATGGACTTGGAGAAGGCCTATGACAGAGTGGATAGAGAAGGTTTATGGAAAGTACTTAGAATATACGGAGTAGATGGCAAGTTGCTGAAAGCAGTGAAGAGCAGGTATGAGGGTGCAAAGGCGGCAGTACGTGTGGAGAGTGAGCAGAGTGAGTTCTTTGACCTGAATGTTGGTTTGAAACAGGGGTGTGTGATGTCCCCGTGGTTGTTTACTGTATATATGGATGGAGTCATGAAAGAAATACTATCAAGAGCAGTGGATGTTGGTGTATCGCTGAAAAGGGAGGGAATTGAGTGGAAGCTACCTATATTGCTGTTTGCGGATGATACAGTTCTGATGAGTGATAATGAATGGGAGTTGCAGGGTCTGGTAAATGAGTTTGGAACAGTGTGTGAAAAACGGAATTTGAAGGTAAATGCGGGGAAGAGCAAGGTTATGGTCTTCGAAAGGGGTGAAGTTACAGAGTGTGAGGTGAAGCTGAACGGTCAGGCTATGGAGATCGTCAACTCTTTTAAGTATCTGGGCAGTGTGTTGAGTAAATATGGGACTATGGATGAAGAAATGCGGGAGAGGGTACAACAGGGGAAGAGGGTTGTAGGAATGCTGAAAGCAGTAACAAGAAATAGGGTGGTCAGTATGGAAGTGAAGAAGTCCTCTCATGACAGTGTGGTAATCCAGACACTGACTTACGGAAGCGAAGCATGGACGTTGGTTGAGAGACTCAGACCAAGAGTGAGAGCAGTGGAAATGAATTACTTAAGAAGTGCGTGCGGAGTTACATGGAGGGATAGACAGACTAATGAGGAAGTAAGAAGGAGGTGTGGTGTGGAGGTAGATGTGCTGGAAAGTGTGAAAAGGAATAACTTGGTTCAGCCTTATGGAATGTATGGGAAGCGAGAGAATGACTAAGAGGGTGTACGAGAGCGAGGTGGAGGGACAGAGAGGGAGAGGTAGACCGAAAGAGAGGTGGAAGGATGGAGTGAGGAAGTGTATGAACGAAGGCGGTGCTGGTTGGGGGGAGGGGCGTCGACTGACTGGGGACAGAGGTACATGGGGGCGGTTCGTTCGTGGCCACCCCTTCGGGGATCACGGCGTCAGGCAATAGATAGATAAATTGAATGAGGTGTGCAGGGTGCGGGAAGAAAAATGGTTTTGGTGGCTCAGTTATTTTGTATTTGTTTACTTTTTCGTTATTCCAGTGACTTATCCTATATTCTAATAATACTCTAATATTTTAGACATTATTTACCTTAGTGTATGTACTTCAACAGCTATATTATAGCTGTGGTGGTTTTGGGAATCGAGAAACCTGCCCTACATAGCTCACCACAACAGCTTGGTATGGACATTCGCCTCAGCTAGCACTAATAACGCCTACAAAATGGACACTTTCAAAGCATTTTGCATTTTTAATAATTACAAAATGATAATACTTCACAAAATCTAAACAGAGAGCACCACTTCAACTAAACAGGGTTGGGTCCGATACTGCAGCTGCAGGTCGACTTCGCTGGCCCGTGTCAAATCCAGTTCTCCTGTTATCTATTTTTTATATATATATATATATATATATATATATTTCCAGAACAGCCATGTAGGAGGAACTACGAGACAGGTAAGTGCATCCTGAGATCTGACATAGAAAAGAGCGTGCAGGTGAACACAACGTCAAAGTATTACGAGTAGAACATTGAGGGAAGGGAGAAACTGTAACGACGGTGAGAATTATGCAGTAGATATTTTTACTGGAGAGCAGACGAGGTGGTAATATTGGAAAGTCCCAGGATTCGTTAGTAATGAAGAGCTTCTATTAAACTTGTGGGGTTTTGCATAATAAAATATATGTATCCACGAAGAATAACAATCACTGATTATATTATTAGTTTCATTAAACAGTCCATGTTACTTTTTGTAAAATACATCACTAAGTTGTATAATTATTATGTTCTCTCCACCAACCAACTCTACTCCTAAAATCGATTAATGAAATTAACAGACACATGTGGCAGTCCGGGGATTCGAACCCAGGATGCTCACACCGAAAATTAACACACTATGCACTGCACCACGAAGACAGCATAAGACAGTATAAGACAGTATAATAATGGAAATCCATATAAGCTATCATCAATATAGTGTACACATACAGATACACTCAGGATACACTCAGTATTATGACATAACTCCCTCAAATATATTCATGTTATTTATTACGTTGCATCTAACTCGATTATTATTATAAGTCAACACCAACATTTTTCACTATACCGAACACCTGAATATATTACAATAGTGTTGTTGTTGTTGTTGTTGTTGTTCCCTAAGCTGCCTGGCCGAACAGCCCCGAGTCCCTGAGGAAGGCCATGGCCACGATCGGGCTTTCCCACAGAGCTCTCATTGAGTGTAGATTGTGTTGTTGGCGTAAGTGGTTGTGTGAAATGCAGTCTTCTATGATGTGTTTAATGGTATGGGGTGCTGTGTTACATCCCGGGCAGGCGTCGACAACGGAGTCATCCAGTCTCTTCTGATAGCTCAGGAGAGCTGGATGATGTCCGCATCTCAGCCTGGCCAGGTGGATTCTGTCCTCGCGAGGAAGGGAGGATTCGGAAGGATGGATTTCGGGAGGTCGTGCATGCAGCTGCGTGTTGTCTGTGAGTGAGTGGATGGATCGGTGAGAGATATGAGTATGGATGTGCTTCTGGAAGTTGGTTCGGGGTGGGCAGGGAGTGAGAGAGGACAATAATTGTGTGTGATACCGTGTGCTGGGTGTTGTTTTGATATTTCTTGGTGTCTGTGGGTGTGTTGCCATGTAGTTTAGTGGGTGGTCTTGGTTCGTGGAGGTTGCTGCCAGGAATTGAGTGCCTCTCATGTCCAGATGGTCTTTGACTTTGAGGATTTTGGTTTCTTGATGTAGGTGATCTGTGGGTGCAGTAGCTGTGCAGCCTGTAATGATCTTCAGGGCTTTGTTTTGAATAGTCTGTAAGGTCTTATGATGTGTTTCAGCTAGGTTAGAAGCCCAGACTGGGCTTGCGTATTCCATCACTGATCTTATGTATTGTTTATATACTGTGGTGGTAGTTTCTTTGTTGTGTCCATATTTTGTGTGAGCAAGTGACCTGAGGGCGTTAAGTCTGGGTGTCAGTTTCTTTTTAATGTTTGTGGTGTGCTGTTTGAATGTCATATGAGTATCATATGATACTCCTAGGATTTTGGGTGTGTGTGTATGTGTTAGGGGTGTGTTGTTTATGGTGAGTTGATGGATGTATTCGTTTTCTCCTGTCCAGCTTGTGAGCAGGGTTACGGTGGATTTGACTGGGGCTAGATTAAGTCTGTTTGTAGTGCACCAGCCATGTAGTGCGTTGAGATAGGGTTGAAGGAGATCTGTTGCTCTTTTTGGGTCATGGTGTGTGCATGTGAGTGTTATGTCATCTGCATAGGAGGCTAAGTTTATTTGGGGCGTATTGGGTGTAGTTATATCGTGCATGTACAGATTGAAGAGTGCGGGCGATAGGACGGATCCTTGTGGGACTCCGTTTGGAAAGTTTCTGATTTTAGATGACTGACCGGTAAAAGATACGTGTGCACATCTGCCTGCTAGGAAGTTGGCCAGCCACCTTTTTGTGTTGTTGTGCAAGTTTGTGTTGTAGATTTTGTTTGTTAGGTTGTGGCGTGGGATCGCATCGTGTCGTTACTAATGTCGAGTGTGGCTAATAGTGATCTGTGTGGTGGTCTAGCTGAGTTGATGCCATCAAAAGCTCTTTGTGTAACGTCTGTGAGAAGAGTGTTTGTGGAGTGCAGTGGCCTAAAGCCATGTTGTGTTGGAGCTAGGGGTAGGTCAGGTGTAAGTAGTTGTAATACTAGGCGTTCCATGACTTTGGAGGGGGAACAAAGGAGTGTGATGGGGCGGTGCGAGGAGGGTAGCGTGGGGTCTTTGTTGGGTTTGGGGAATGTGATGATGATACCATGCTTCCAAATGTCTGGTATTGTGTTGTGTGAATAGCTGTAGTTTGATATGTTAGTGAGTGCTTGTATGCCTTGTGGTCCCAGGTGTCTGAGGTGTATGTTGCTTATGTTGTCTAGGCCACAGGCGGGTGAGTGTTTGAGATTGTTGATGATATGCTTTATCTGGTGATTGGTGAAGGGTGCATAGTCAGGGTCTGTGGGGAATTGTCTCTTATGTCGGATGACACGTCGGTCGTCTTTGTGAGGTTTTAGGTGGCTGACATGTGAGAAGTGATTGATTAGAGTGTTTGCTTGTTGTTTACATGAAGGAGTAGAGTCTGTTGTTGTGATTGCAGCAAGTTATTGTGTTGTGTTGCTGTTGGAAAGTGTGATGCTGTTTGTTTTGTAGAGTTTTTTGGGGTTTGTTTTGTGATCAAGTGTTTTGTAGGAAGTTATTCCAATTTAGTTTTTGTTGTTCTTGTATTTTGTTGTTAGTTTGGGTGTTGAGTGCTTGAATTTGTTGTGTGATGTCTTGTGTGTGGGGTGCTGGGGAGTGTTTCAGTATGTCGCGTTGTCTGATGAGGTTTTGAATTTCTGGTGTGAAGTTGGGGTTGTGTCTTTTTCTGTTACCTCTTGGAATGTGTTTCTTGTCAGCGTTTTGGATAGTTTTATTGAGTATGTGTACAACATTGTTGATGTTAGTGATGGGTGTACTGTTTAGAGTTGTGAAGTGTTGTTCTGTCTCATTTGTGAATGCTTCCCAGTTAGCTCTTTTATAATTGGTGTATGTGTGTTTGTGGCTAGCTGGGGTGAGTCTGGTTTTGGTGGTGATAATGATCGGGAGGTGGTCAGAGCCTAAGGTTCTCACCACCCTCCAGGATGTTGTGGGGGCGAGTTCTGGGGAGCAAAAGGTGATGTCTGGAGATGATGGGTTATAGAGGGCTTGGTGAGGAATATGGGTATGTTGATGGATGTCGTTAAGGATGATGAGGTTATCGGTTTGGTTTTGTAGTACCAGCCCTGTCTGTGTCGGGGTTGTCGACAAACCAGGCCGACGTCTTGGCGTTGAAATCACCACCCAGGATGATGTGTGGGGTGTGTTGGGTGTTTGTGATGTGTTGTAAGTGTGGTCTGTATTCATTTGGTACTGTAGGGGATGTTTGGGGAGGGATGTATGTGTTTATGATGGTTGTGTTGGAGTTGTTGCCAGTGCGTATTTTAATTGATTGTATTTCTGTTGTGTTATCATTTGGGGGGAGGAGGGATTTGGTTTGTACACTGGTTACTATGTATGATATTTCTTTGTGTACCAGGGTGATGAGTCCACCGCCCCCGCCGACAGCCCGGTCTTGTCTGATGGTGGTGAAATTATGAAATGTGGGTGTCTTTTGTGTTGTGCGGAGTTTTGTTTCTTGTAAGATGGCAATGTGTATGTTGTGTTGTTTGATGAAGTGTGAGAGTTCGTGTTTCTTTGTGTTGATGCCATCTATGTTCAATTGAAGAATGTTAATGTTATGTGCACGATGTATGTTGGGTGCTGCTGCACGAGGATGGGGTGGGGGTGAGGGGGGGGGAGGGGGGGGGGGGGGTTGAGGGAGGGGCTGGGAGTTGGGATGGGTGAGGTGGGGGTGGGGATTGGGGAGCAGGAGATGGGGGTTGGAATGGATTATGATGGGGTGTGGTGTGTTGAGTTGAGGATGTGGATGGTATGGGAAGGTTAGGTGGGTTAGGGAGGAGAGGTGGACGGGTTTTTAAGGGGGGGGGGGGGGAGTGGATGATATGGGAAGGCTAGGTGGGGTTGGGGAGGAGAGGTGGACGGGTTTTAGGCGAGGGATTTGACTGGGAGAGGGAGGGGCATGAGGAACAGGTCCAGGTGTTCGTGTAGTGTTTCTTGGAGGCAAGTATTGTACAGGTGAAGTGGGTCCAGTTCCTGCATGAATTGCAGAGAACTGAACCCTTAGTGTGGCGACTCGAAGTGATGGGTTTTGAGCAAGTTGGACATATGTATGTGTACGTGGGTCCTGGGTTGCTCTCAATGTCTCCGGCTAGAAGAAGTCTTCGAGAAATGACAGCCGGAGAGTCATTTATCGGTGTAGGAAAAACTGTGTGATGTGTGTGTGTGGTGTATATACGTATATAATTATATATATATATATATATATATATATATATATATATATATATATATATATATATATATATATATATATATATATATATATATATATATATATATATATATATATATATACTGTATATATATTTTATATACCGGTATATATATACATATATATATATATATATATATATATATATATATACAGTATATATATAACAATTTAAATTTAATTTCCAAAAAGATCTGTTATTACTTATGCTTAAAATATCTGCCTAGGAACGAAACTCAGTCCGTTTAGGTAGGTGTCTTATTTCTGCACTCGCATGTATAGATCGTTGACAAAGTTATATATTTACTTGATGTAAAATATTTGTACAAGTTCATCTCTAACATTCTTGGTTGCATCATATTTGTTTCTTCCTCATGTTTTATATTTGCCCGTCTACTTTACTGCCGCATGGTTCCTTTAATCATGGTGTTTCTTTTGGCATCAAAGTGTTAAAAACAAACTTATTAAACTTGGTGACGTTTGTCTTTATACAATAAATCTTAGATACAACCAGACTATTGTATTCAGCCTATTTATGGTCTACGATAATGAAGCAATGAAAGGGGCTGATAAGCCCCTAGTAAGCCCCTAGTAATTAGTAAGTCGGATCCCTTATTTACAGATCAAGCCCTTTTGCCATAACTAAAAATAGATTAGATTGTGAGGATTTTTACGGCTAATGGCCGCGGTAACTCTGACACCATTATATTTTCCGAAAAAAAATTGCAGCCTCCCATTGAGTTGCCCTTTGGCACGGCACAAAAATGTACATATTTAAATATCTTATTTTTTCCGCACCGTCGAATGTCAGTTCCGGAGAAGAAAAAATAATGTCACTAACAAGGACACGCATTTTTTAGTTGCCAGATGTCAGTAGCCAGATGGTGCCTGCTGATTAATTCGTGAACGAATTATATCATTGTCAGGCTAGGTGAGGCGGTATATTATTTTCAAGTATTGGGCATTTTCAAATCAGGTTTTGCAAGCGTTTCTAATTTGTACTGTTGATAATTTATCAATCTCCCTCCCCACTATGAGTATAAAGGAGACAAAAGGCAAAGCTACTTGTAACAAGTATCCCCTCCCAAAAAAGTTGAAAGCATGATAAGAGAGCCCAATTCAAAATGCGTTAGGGTCAAAATGTCTGGACACGAGCTTCATGTACTCTAGTTCATAGGATGAGGGAAAGACAAATTGAGGGATAGAGTTTCAGAACTTACTTGTGGAAGTGGAAGAAAGGCTGGGAAAATAGATTCAGTATAGGGTTAGAAAGTTGGAGTAAATAGGGATTGGAATGCGTTGAAAGGTGGGTGCCACCTACTCTCCGCAAGGGAGGAGTTATACACTGAGAAAGCTCTGAAAAAAACATATTTTTTGAAAGAGCGGTAGAAGAGTGAGAAAGATGCAATATTGCGGCTTGAAGAGAGAGATTGTAGAACATTAGTAAGGGAAGACGAGTTGATGAAAAACAAAAATCTTGACATTACCCTTTAGAGAAGTGTGGTATGGGTAGAACCTCCCCAAACATGCGAGTAGTACCTGACATGTTGTCGCACAGTGCCCCTGTACAGAATGCAATGGTGAGGAACCCATGGAAACGGTTGGGCACACTTAACATCTGGGACATTGTTTTAGCAAGAGTGGCAATGTTGTTTTCATGAAAGGTTAAAACAAAATGAAACACAAGAATATTGAGAGAAGACGAAGGGTAAATGAGTGTATTGTAGAAGAGTAAGGGATCGTCGTGTGGAAGACTGTGGTAGATAGAAGGGGAAATTGGGTTTTGGAAGCATTGAAAGTAAAAAAAAAAAAAAAAATTTAATCAATCGGATATAGTTGAATTATCAGAAGATAGGTGTGCTATGACCTCATCACGTGAATTTTGAAGTAACTGCATGATGAGTCGTTGAATCTGGTTGAATATTGTAAGGTAGTGTCATCGGCATAAAGTGGATAGGACTAGAGCTATAGTTGAAAAGAACAGTATTCAATATTAGAAAAAGAACTGGAGACAGGACAGAACCCTGAGGAACACCAGAGTTGATAGGCTGATGAAGTGAGTAATTGCTGTCCACATCCGCAGCTATGGAATGGTCAGAGAAGAAATTAGAGATAAAGGCATAGATAGAGGGATGTAATCAAAAGGATGGTAGTTTATAAATAAGAGATTTGTGTCACCCTCTATCGAAGGCTTTCGATATGTTTAGCGCAATAGAAAAGGTCTCACCGATGTCCTTAAAGGAGGATGACCAATAATAATTAATATAAGAGAAGAGATCACCAGTATAGCGGCCCTTAACCCTTATTTAGCGGCGAGCAACATAAGTCGAGTTAAATAAAGCTGGACTATGTGGCGGCGCTCGACATAACTCGAGTGGCAATTTCAGCACGTAATGTGGCTGAGAGAGAGAGACAAGTGGTGGCAGGAGACTAGCGAGCGTATGACTGCTCCAGACCACCGCGGCGAACCTACTGACACAAATCTCAGCTCCCTCCTCCCTCTCTCACTCGCTACATACTCAATTATGTACTGAAAGTACCGAATTACCTGCTTTTTGCACTCGCGTTGCACGGTTATTGCAAGAAAACTAACCATCATACAAGGATCGTTATGGTGTCATTCGAAAGCTCTGTTTATGCCCTTTCAGGGATAGGTACTAGTTTTACGTTCTGGGTCTTATTTAGGCATGAAAATGATCACGTAAACAGCCCTATTTTGGCTAAAAACACCCCGCGGTACACATAAATAAACCGCATAGGCCGCTCGTAAGGTGTTAAGATAATCATACTGGTGACCTGAAAGTAGATTATGAGAAGAAAAAAATATATTAACCCTTAATTAGCGGCGAGCAACATAAGTCGAGTTAAATAAAGCTGGACTATGTGGCGGCGCTCGACATAACTCGAGTGGCAATTTCAGCACGTAATGTGGCTGAGAGAGAGAGACAAGTGGTGGCAGGAGACTAGCGAGCATATGACTGCTCCAGACCACCGCGGCGAACCTACTGACACAAATCTCAGCTCCCTCCTCCCTCTCTCACTCGCTACAAATCAATTAATGTACTGAAAGTACCGAATTACCTGCTTTTTGCACTCGCGTTGCACGGTTATTGCAAGAAAACTATCCATCATACAAGGATCGTTATGGTGTCATTCGAAAGCTCTGTTTATGCCCTTTCAGGGATAGGTACTTGTTTTACGTTCTGGGTCTTATTTAGGCATGAAAATGATCACGTAAACAGCCCTATTTTGGCAAAAAACACCCCGCTGTGCGGTACACATAAATAAACCGCATAGGCCGCTCGTAAGGTGTTAAAAAATATAGAGATGCAAGAAATGAGGGCAATTAGAGGGTTAAGAGAGGTCACCCTTGTTTGCGAAAGGTTGAATGAGACAGAGACAGAAGAATTTGCATAGGCAGGGGGTCAGTACTGAAGAACAGTTTTTGAACACAATAGGAGGAACACCATAAGTTATGTGCAACTTTATTTAGCCCAGAGAGAGAGCAGAAAGTACATTTATAAAAGAGATTAAGACATTAGGCAAATTCTTCTGTCTCTGTCTCATTCAACCTTTCGCAAACAAGGATGACCTCTCTTAACCCTCTAATTGCCATTATTTCTTGCATTTCTATATTTTTAAATATATTTTTGTCTTCTCATAGCCTAGTCTACTTGCAGGTCACCAGTATGATTAGAGAGGGAGGAACAGCACCAGAATCATCCAATAAAGAGTTTATAGTGAAGGGTTGAGCAAAGTGTTCAGCTTTGTCAGTAGTAGAAATGACGGTGGTGCAGTCGGAGTGAAAAAGTGGAGGAAAATGTGAGGAAGTAAAATTGTTGGATAAGTTTTTGGCTAGATGCCAGAAAAAAACTAGGAAGAGTTAGAGCTAGAAATGTCCATATCTTTGGTGATGATGTTTTTTTTGTATTGCAAGTTGAAGAACAGATTTGCTTGATTCCGAGCAGAAACATATAAAGTACAACATTCTAGAATTTTGAGCTGACGGTACCATTTCAATCCTTCCTCCTTAGTGTGGACTGCAGTTGAACAAGATATATTTGCATTAGACTAAGAGAATGGAAATGGACTATATGCCTCCCTGCCCCAAATTATTACCCCCATAATGCGTTCAGCAGACCCGGATATGGAAACAAAAGAACCTCCCCGTTGACAGTGCCAAAATGCCACAAAAGCCACCAGCTGGGCAGATTAGAAGGCCGCACTGGAGAGATAGGGCAGGTAACAAAAATAAGGTTGCGATCAGAGAAGCCCAGCAGACAGTTATGATTTACAGTGCATGCAAAAGGAGAATTAA
>CM064502.1:19919012-19939012 GCA_032716605.1 Paralithodes platypus | reverse complement strand
AAAATTAAGTCGATCCAGGTGTCCAAATGAGTGTATCCTTTCTCAGGCACCTGTCATCTTAAGTCAGGAGGAGACGTCAAACTTGGTAGATACATACGATAATTTTATCAAGTCAGTATTCAATGCGCAAAATAAATATATCCCCAAAAGAAAATTTAGATCAACACAGAACCAACCCAAATGGATGAATAATAGACTATTAGATCTTCTAGGAAAAAAGAGAGGAATATATAGAAAAATTAAAAAAGGCGAAATTCACCTACTTGCTTACTATCAGAATCTATCACGACAGGTAAAAAAGGATATTAGTAAAGAAAAAAAGAAATTATGAAATTAAGGTTGCCAATGATTCAAAAAATAATCCTAAAGCTTTTTACCAACTATATAAATCCAAGGTTAGAGATGTAATTGGTCCCCTTAAAACTTCGATAGGAAAATTGACAGAAAGTGATTTAGAAATGTACAGTACATTAAATAGTCAATTTCTTTCCGTTTTCACTAATGAAAATTTGGCACAGTTTCCAGAAGTCCGTAAGGTATACAGCGATAGTATAGAAAATAGGTTAAGTACGGTTACTATAAGTAGAAATGATGTGGTTAAGGAAATTGACAGACTGAAACCTCATAAATCGCCTGGTCCCGATGAGGTATATGCTAGAGTATTAAAAGAATGCAGAGATGAGTTAAGTTATCCATTAACATTTCTATTTAACAAGTCATTAGAAACAGGTATAGTTCCAGAAGCTTGGAAGCTTGCAAATGTAGTTCCGATCTTCAAAAAAGGTGATAAATCAATAGCATCCAATTACCGTCCCACACAACCCCAAATCAATTACAAAGCCCAATTATAGGCTCAACACTCTAATACCCTGAGGATCATCTTACCAAAACGGTTAGAGATTAACGCAGGATTATGGGGGTCTGCAGAGCGCTGATTGGCCCAACCCGGCTGATCCCCCTTCACACCCAACCCTTCTCGTCCATATGCTTATCCAATTTTATCTTAAAGCTCCCTACAGCTTTAGATCCCACTATAGCACTTGGTAGTCCATTCCACCCATCTACAACTCTGTTACCAAACCAATATTTGCCTATATCTTTTCTGAAACGAAATTTATCTAATTTGAAACCATTGGTACGAGTTCTTTCGCTATCACTGAGCTTTAGTACATTTGTCATGTCCCCTTTGTTAATCCCACTAACCCACTTGAACACCTCTATCATATCCCCTCTAACTCTGCGTCTCTCTAACGAATGTAAACCTAATTTCTTCAACCTTTCTTCATACGGAAGATTTCTAATATTATGGATCATTTTTGTCATTCTACGCTGTACTCTCCAATGAATCTATGTCCATTCTGTAATAAGGACACCAAAATTGGACAGCATAATCCATATGGGGTCTCACTAATGACAAGTAAAGTTTTAAGATAACATCAGCAGTTCTGTTACTCACACTCCTAGAGATGAACCCGAGAATCCTGTTTGCCTTATTACGAACGCCTATACACTGTTTTCTAGGCTTCAAATCATTGCTAACAAACACACCTAGATCTTTCTCGCAGTCTGAATTTTCTAATTCTAAATTAGCTAGTTTATATTTAACATTTGTTTGCATCTTCCCTATCTTTAATACCTTGCATTTGTCAATGTTAAACTTCATCTGCCAATTTACTGACCATTCATGTAAGGTATCTAGATCCCTTTGGAGGCACTCTATATCGCTATCTGAATCAATTGATCTCCCCATTTTAGTATCGTCTGCGAATTTACTTATCCTACTAGTTATACCTAAATCTAGGTAATTTATGTATATAAGAAACAACAGGGGACCTAATACCGATCCCTGGGGGACACCACTTTTGACTGCTCCCCACTCTGACTTGGTTCCATTTATGCTGACTCTCTGTTTCCTACCAATTAGCCATGACCTAATCCATCCCAACAACGCCCCACCTATTCCATGTGCCTCAACCTTTCTCATCAATCTCTCATGAGGGACTCTGTCGAAAGCTTTACTGAAATCTAAATATAATATCGTATGCCTTGTCATTATCTACTGCTTCATATACCTCTGAGAAAAAACTAAGCAAATTAGTAAGGCAAGAACGTCCCTGTGTGAATCCATGCTGAGAAGAATTGATTAAGTTAAATGTTTCTAAGTGGTTTCTCATTTTCCTAGCAATAATTGACTCTAGTAGCTTTCCTATGATTGAAGTGAGACTAATGGGACGGTAATTGGATGCTATTGATTTATCACCTTTTTTGAAAATCGGAACTACATTTGCAAGCTTCCAAGCTTCTGGAACTATACCTGTTTCTAATGAATTGTTAAAAAGAAATGTTAATGGGTAACTTAACTCATCTCTGCATTATTTTAATACTCTGGCATATACCTCATCGGGACCAGGCGATTTCTGAGGTTTCAGTCTGTCAATTTCCTTAAGCACATCATTTCTACTTATAGTAACCGTACTTAACCTATTTTCTATACTATCTCTATATACCTTACGGACTTCTGGAATCTGTGCCAAATTTTCATTAGTGAAAACGGATAGAAACTGACTATTTAATGTACTGCACATTTCTAAATCATTTTCTGTCATTTCTCCTATCGAAGTTTTAAGGGGGCCTATTTTATCTCTAACTTTAGATTTATATAGCTGGTAAAAAGCCTTAGGGTTATTTTTTGAGTCATTGGCTATCCTGATTTCATAATTTCTTTTGTCTGTCCTTATACATTTTTTAACCTCTCTTGATAGATTCTGATAGTAAGCAAGTAGGTGAATTTCGTCTTTCTTTATTTTTCGATATTCCTCTCTTTTTTCCTAGAAGGTCTAATAGGCTATTATTCATCCATTTGGGTTGGTTCTGTGTTGATCTAAATTTTCTTTTGGGAATATTTATTTTGCGCATTGTGGAGTGAAGAAATAAAATTATTATATGTAGCTGTCAAATTATCCTGAGTTAAGACAGGTATCTGAGAGAGAGTATGTTCATTAGCGCACCTGGGTCCACTTAATAGTTTAACCATAGGATCGACTCTTAAGGCTCGTCTTAATCCACCATAATTGGCTTTTCTGAAATCTGGGATAAGTGTCGTATTCTCTTTAGCCTTTCCTGTCCATTGTATGTTAAAATAAATTGATTTATGATCACTATTTCCTAGTTGGTCTCCTATCTCTACATTATTTATCATTTGTTCATTATTACTGAGAACTAAATCGAGGATATTATTACCTCTAGTAGGCGAGTCTATGAATTGAAATAAAAAACTATCCTGTACCGCCTCAATAAACTCTTTTGAATCTGAGTCGCCGATTTGATGCTGCCAATCAATATTCGGAAAATTAAAATCCCCTATAATACACACATTGCTAAACCTTGATGCTATTTTCACTTCCTGCCATAAAGCTGTACCTTCGTTTCTACTCATATTTGGTGGTCTATAAATAACTCCAATAATTATGGTCTCACTACCTTCGCTAACCTCAACCCAAACACTTTCGTTATCAGTATTTAGTCTAATACCTGATTTAATACAGCTTTTTAAAGAACTCCTGACAAACACTGCTATTCCGCCGCCCCTCCTACTTGTTCGGTCGCGTTTAAACAAACTATATCCTGGTATATGGAATTCTGCTAACAAAATTCTTGATTCTGTATTAATCCATGTTTCAGTCAGTGCTATAATGTCTATATTTTCGTTGCTAACAAGTGCTCTAAGTTCATCCATTTTGTTACATAAACTCCTACAGTTTGTATAATATAATCGCAATGAATTTATTTTCTGGTATCGGATTTACCTTTATTTCTAACTGAATTCCCATCTTCTGTTACACCTTTAATATTTCTACTAGCAGTACAATTAAAATCCTGTGACTGATATTTTCTATTCCTATCTGATGTACCAGTACGGCAATTTACCCTATCTAGACAATTATTCTTACTCATATTCTCAGGCTTTATTTTCAGCGAAACCCCGCGACAATCCTATCTATTGACCTAGCTAAATTTGCCACCCCTAGCCGAGAAAGATGAAGCCCGTCCTGTGCGTACAACTGATTTTTACCATAGAAACGGGTCCAGTTATCAAGGAATGGTATTGCATTTGCATTACAGTATTTTTCCAGCCGACAATTGATACCAATTGCCCTAGATGACCATTCCTTGCTGACCCCTCTCCGTGGCAAGATACTGTGTACTACAGGTATGCCTCCCTTCCTCCTAACTTTATCTAACACCTCCCTGTACTGCCGAAGCAGTACTTCCGTCCTACCTTTACCAACATCATTGCTCCCTGTACTGAGACAGATAGGGGGCTATCTCCAATATCTTTCATGATGTAATCAATGTCCTCTAACACCTTCCCAACCCCGGCACCAGGCAGACAGACAAGCTTCCTAATATCAGTACAGGTGGACCTAGCTAAGTGTCTGACCATGGAGTCCCCCAACAATTGAGAAGGACTTGCCTCTCCTTGTCGATGACTTGGTAGCAGCTGCGGCAGCGGCAGGAACTCCTGGGGCAGCAGTTGAAGGTACTCCTGGGGGGGCAGCAGTCACACCATTCCCTGTTGGAGGCAACTTACTTACCTTTCTCCTGGTTTCCTCGCCGAAGGAAGCACTCGCAGCCTCACCATCACATTCGTCATCCAAGGTGATGAACTTGTTGCTGAGGGCAACTGGCCGCCGTAGAAATTTGCAGGTTGTTGCACTTGTTGGAACAACTGTCCAGGGAGCATCACGATCCCTAACAGCAGTTGCACTATCCTCACTTTTCTTGTCAGCCAAAGTCAGCTTTAAGGCCAAATTCTCGTCTTTGAGAGACTGCACCTCTCTCTCCACATTTTCCATCCTTTCTTGCAAAGCAAGACAAAGCTGGAGAATATGAGAGGAGGTAGCAATCTCGTCAACACCAGCCATTTTAAGAAAGCGTTAATACTATCACCACACTATGGGCAAAGATATTCACTGGGAGTCACTAGGGACAGGTCCTCACTCAGCAAAGGTCAGGCAGGTACTGCCTACTTATTGTTCTTATTTGTACTTATTGTTCGCTTTGAAGTCAAATATTGTCCTATTGTACATACTTTCAGTGCTACGTCTAGAACACCACAGTAACTATTATTTACTCTGAGTGAAGCCATATTCGAGAGATTTACATACTTAATTCAGGACGTGATTTGAGACTTATCCTCTCTGTGTGTTATTATTCATATGTTCAATTGTAACATTATTATTATTTATACATGAATGTTATGTTTATTGTTCCAGAAACATATTGAGATTGTACCCTAGCTATTAAGGAATAAAACCAGTGAATATTTTCTGTGTATTTTGTGTTCATTGCTTATTACTAGAGTGTTGTTTAATAGAGCTAAGGCCAGTCTTTACCCAGCGGAGAGGTACCTAAGTTGATGATTAGCGCTGTTTCCTAAGGTGGAAATCGCAATCAGATTATCTCACGTTTTCTTATAAATGTGGCATAACAAAATGTAATGTAAAACTTGCAAAACAAACAAACAAACAAAAACAGAAACCGCACAAAGACAAAACAAGTTCTCAAAATCGCTACCGGTATGTCATAATAACACAATGAAGATTAAGCAAAATATGATTATAAATTATACAAAACACAGGGAATATAGCATCGAGTTTGTATTAGAGCCTGGTATAGCAGTATAGTGTACATATCAGATCATCAGATAATTTGCAGGGATATGTTGTAGTTAGATATGTTGGTGTAAATATGATGATTCAATTATAATTAAATACATAATTACAATTTCTCCATACGTAACATGGTATGACCTGAATATAGGAAAGGTGACACAAGTAATAATGTTGATCACTTAAGGGGGAAGGGTATATCTATTGGGCGATTTATTCATCTATTAATGATTGTTTTAGTTTCCTCCCTAGACCTCCATCAAGCTTAAACAAATATTCCCAAGATCCCCCTTCTAGATAAAAACTATAAATGTGTCGATACAAAAATGTCCCGGGCGAAGGCCTGTTTCTCCTAAAATACAAACTCACAATCGCTCGGTAGGAAACAATCAACACCTATATGGCACGAAAGGTCTTAATATTGACAAATAAATAGTGTGAAAGGTTTTAAAATCGCCAAACTAATGAGCCGAACGTCTTAAAATCTGAAAACCAATGGGGCTAAACATGAGGGAGAAGGGGGGCCAGAACAAAAAGTCTACCAGCCCCCCTTACCGCCTCCAAGCAAGTGAAGGGACAGATAAAGTAGTAGGGCGTGAAGAAAGGAGCTGGAGGAGGACATAACGGCGTCCGGGTTTGGCCCAACATGCTGGAGTTGTATATTTTTGAGAGTCAATTTGCAGAGGATAAACACATGACATGAATATAGGAAAGGTGAGATAAATAATCATATTCAATCTACAATACTGCTGATCCGCAGAAATTTACATCGCAGGGCCTCGTTAACGTCTGAGTGAGACAGAACACCAAGGGGAAAGAGCATGTTCAGAATTTTCACTGGCGGCTAGTCAGGACCACGCGCCACCCACATGTTTACGCTGGTGATATCTGGATTCAAAAGCTTAGTTGACCTGGACTGTACACTTCCAACTACTGATGGACTGATGCTGGCGTTAGTTTGCGCATAGTGGAGAACGAACCCCCAATTTCGAACCTCGAAACCGCTCGCGGTTTCGAGGTTCGAACTTGGGGGTTCGTTCTCCGAATTTGGGTCCCTTACTGCAAAGTTCCATTTTCGTATCCAGTCCAGATCTACTGTAGTCTATGGCTCAGCATATAATGAAAATATTATGATAGAAACTCGAAAGAAAGATTAAATATTTTAATTTCTATCGCTTTTGACTGTAAAATGTCATTTTTTCCATTATTTTCTTGGGTAGTTGTATAGTTTGGGATTGTTTCTTTCCTTGTATGTATAATACACCGCAAAGTAAGGGCGATATATCATCTCGCACAAGCCACGAGAGAGCTCGAGAGTGAGCTGTAATATAAAATAAATAATAAAACACAAAAACAAAAAACAAAGCCATGTCAGTCCCACTGCAAACCAATATAGGCTTTATTATCACAAAACTCTAGTTAATTAGACGAGAGAGAGGGGAGGGTGGGCCCGGGTCAAAGAGAATACAATACAATTTGAGGAAGGGGGGGCTAGCGGGGGGCTAGTGAGCACAATCCCACATAGGGGATAAGGCCACAAAATAACCATCCGATTATGATGTCACCGCTTCTTTTATGTGGTGGCTAATCTTAGATGATTTTTTTCAGCTAGGGAAGAACTAATAGTATTCAGAACAAATGAATTAGTACCTTGATTATCTTAAGTTGTTCTTAACCCACAGGGCACCAGCTAATTAATAATACAAATACACTGTGGGACCAGCAGATTTTGTTTTTGTTTTTTTAACAGCTTAAATAGGTGTGAAATGAAAAAACAAAAACAACAAAAATAACACTCACCTCGGTAATTTGGGGGCCCTAGAGGGGGGGGGGGGGACCTCAACCATCAGCTGGAGCTGGGCGCTTTTCAAACCTCCCGCGCCGGCACCCCACAGCTGAGCAAGGCAGCATGGCAGATGTACGATGCGTCCAGTTTTCGAGTGACGGTTATTTACACCACCCGAGCATCATGTGTGCCTTCATAGTTCATATATTAGCAACATGTAGCACATAATGTCATTGTAAGTGAAGTCACAGTGTGATAAGGGCATAGATTCAAGTTTTATAAGTGCCGACCAATGGCAAGCCCCACGCGCATCCTGGTTACCATGGCGACCGGCGGCCATCTTGGCCTCAGACGCATGCACATACACACAGCCAGCTGACTGTCACTCCACTCACCCTTCCCTTTCCCTTTCATTCTATGCCTCTCTCACGCACTGTTTATTGATTTTAAACTTTATCGTATGTTTTATAGTTTTACACATTGTTTTAGGCACTTTTGACTTAGAAATATGAGTTTTCCCATTGTATTTGGTACTCGTTTTATCGTTTTCTATCTCACTTTTATCGTCATTGTTCACAGGGTTATAATTATGATATATTTACACTTATTGGTGTCTGTCACTGTTTTATGCATATATGAGTGTGACTATCACCTACATATTGTGTTCGGCACTTTGTATATATAATATTTACACTTGGTTTTTATACACACACTTCACTTTTGATAGCGTCTATTATCACAGTCTTTGAACACACTCTTTTAGAAATGTTCAAGGGTGTGATACTTCCTGAAGCAGTCCGGGAAACACAGTGCAACCTCGGAATCTTCTCACCAGTTCCTGGTATCTGTTCATGATGAGGTCCTCTGTGTCGTGTTCCGGCACACATGACGCCATCTGAGGGGTCTTTGATTGCCTTGTTTGGGTGGCACCCAGGTAGGGAAGTGGCGTTCTGTCAGCCTGGCAATCCTTTCTGCTACTGGCTGTCGATGTGCAGGGGGTTGCTGAGCTTGGGGAGCAGTCATGTTCTTCCTCAACATCTTCTTGGACAACTGGATGGAGGTGGAAGAATAACTTCTTATACCACCTCATCATCTTCCTCGTACACTGGACGGACGAAATGACAGCATCAGACTTGTCGACCTGACGCATGTTTATATTGTAATCACAGATGGCCAAAGGTTTTTTGATTACTTCACCTGTTGCTCTGTCACGACGTCTGCTGTCTCGGAAGAGGGGACGGTGGACTGCTGTGAGGACATTCACATCCCGGTTATCCATCCAGGTCCAGGACAACATGAGGACATTGTTAGCCTGCCGGTAGATTATGGAGCCTTTTTCCCGCCTGGGTGGTAGATCGGGCTTGAAAGTCCGATTCCTCCTGACGGTGCCACAGACTCATCTAGTGCGGCTATGCCAGTACTTGGCAATGGAGGGGCTGATGTACCAGTTGTCCAGGTACAGTATGTGGCCCCTGTCTAAGTAGTTCTGCATCATGGTGATCACGACGGCCCCAGAAATTCCATAGGTCCTCGATTCCACCAATTCTGTCTTCCTGTCCATGTACAGAATGATGTCCTGGATATAACCGGTGCGACAGTCACACGTCACGAATGTCTTCCGGCCATAACAATGTCGTCGTTTGCTGAGCATGTACTGGCGGATGCTGATATTTCCCCTCCACAGCAGCAAACTTCTCGTCAATAACCAGCTTCTGATGGGGTTTGAAGGCGGCAGCAAATTTGATCTTGAGGTATTCGAAGAGGGGTCTTATCCTTTCCATGGGGTCCTTCATAGCTCTGGGTTGATCCTGATATCTGGTGTGGCTTGCCAGACTGTCTATAAAGTGTAGGTTTCCCATGATGGCCGAGAATCTATTCCTACTCATTATTTGTCCATAGATGGGGGTTCGGACAAGGGGATCCCAGGACCAGTACTTCTTGATTGAGGATTTCTTCGTTACCCCCATCAGGATGACAATGCCCAAGAACATGTAAAATTCTGGGACAGCCAGTGTGTTCCATGACAGTCTGGCAGAGTATTTGTGCTGCTCTTTCCCAGCCATGAAATAGTAATTGTACCAGTTGGTCTGGTCAACAATCAGAGACATAAGGGTTGCAGTACACAAATGCAGGAATATGTCAAGTCTCGTGGTTTCGTTGCTTTGGTTTGGGAGCGCAGGGCCGGCATTCCTGGCGCCCACAAAGTTGTAGTCGGTGGGCACAAAGTTCTCCCCATCCACCCAATTCCACACATCTTTGTCGCCATAGTCGTCAGGAGAGGAGTCCCCATCAAGGGCACCAGGGGCACCAGGACGACGGGAGGGCCTTGCCCTTCCTCTTGACCTCGACCTTGACCTGGATCGAGTTGTCTTCCTGGAGCTTGATCTCGCACCACCAGGGGTGGGGTGTCGTAAGAGGGTCACTTTTGATCCCCTTCAGCCACGGCTACGCCCACGGGCACGCCCACGTTGGCTGGTAGGGAGTTGTGCATGATCAGGGCGTTGTGGCGACACAGGCGGTGATGGTGTGTGAGGTAGTCTGGAGAAATCATATGTGTGGGAGGTCCCAGGCTGAGGTAAACCAGGTATAGGTGAGTAAGGTAGTGGGCCGGGAGGGTGATGGTGGTGGTGTAGACTGTAGAGTATGGTGGTGGTGGTGGTGTCGGGTGGCGAGGCGGAGCATGCGCATCTCCTCTATCTCCATCACAGTTGGTCGATACTTGTCCCCTGAATCCTCATCTGACGATCCTGTGTCACTATCAGGCACATCACTTTCCTCAAGTATAGCCATTGCATTCTCAAGGCTAACACCCCTGCCTGGGTAACAACGAGGTAAATCGGACATGATGTATCACTCGCGAGATCAATGGGAAAACTGACTTCCCTCCTCCCGCGCATCCCCAGTCCCACGACGGCTGGACTTGGAGGTTGCCAAGTACCGCCACTGTTTGCCAACATCCTAAGGAATATCCCATACAAATTTCAAGCCTCTAGCTACCATACGACAAGAGTAAATAAGGTCGAAAGTCGTGGTGAGATAAGCGGGTACCCTGCTTTCCCCCTCCTCCCGCATATCCCCACCCGCGCAGCCTGACTTAGGGGGTTCCCAAGTACCGCCACTGTTCGGCGATATCCTAAGGAATATCCCATACAAATCTCAAGCCTCTAGCTACCATACGACAAGAGTAAATAAGGCCGAAATTAGCGGTGAAGTAAGTGGGTAAACAGGCGCCACTCACCCGCGCAGCCAGACTTGGAGGTTGCAGAGTACTGCCACTGTTCTGCAACACCATAAGGAATATCCCATACCATTTTCTAGCCTTTAGGTACCATACGACAAGAGTAAAAAAAGGCCGAAAGTGCGGACGCAGGTGCTGGGTCGCTGGGGTTTAGCGTTACATACATTGCCGACGCATCACGTGCGTCGCTGGGGTCTTGTGGGTTAAGCTGCATATAAACGTATAGGATGCTTCCAAAATCCAATTTCTCCATTTATCTACCCGTCAAAAACTCCCACAGGTCTATCTCTAATACTTCAACGACACACAAATCAACCCCTCATCTTCTCTCAGTATTCTCGGGTCTCTTATTCTTTGGATCTCTCTTGAAAAGACTATATTACCAATCTTACTAAAAACAGCTTCCTAGAAGCTGGGTGTGCTCAACCGCCTCAAGGGGATCTTTACTCTTGCACAGCTTCTTGCTCTGTACAGGGGCACAGTGCGTCCATGTATTGAATATTGTTCGCATGTATGTGGAGGTTCCTCTCACACAGCACTTCTTGACAAAGTAGAAAAGAAAGCCTTTCGTCTCATTAACTCCGTTCACTTATCGATTCTGCAATCTCTCTCTCTCTCTTCGCCGCAATGTTGCATATCTCTCGCTTTTCTACCGCTATTACAATAATCAGTGTTCCTCAGAGCTCTCTCAGAGTATACCGCCTACTCTACGTAGAGAACGTAGCAACCGTCTTGCAACACAATCCCACCCATACTCTGTGCAACTCTCCAACTCAAGAGTGAAATTATAATAGCACTCTTTCTTCTATTCAACAACTGAGCTCTGGAACTGTCTCCCTGAATCCATCTTTCCCTTATCCTATGACGAATCCGTGTGTCAAGACAGTTTGGCTCGAACATTCCTTGATTTTGGGTCTGTAAAGGGGCTTTCCCACATTCACGACTCGACACGATTTTCCGTCGCCGACTGGTTACCGTATGACTTTCGTAACGACTGGGCACGATTGATTAAAAATGACCGTTAAAATATGATTGTCGCTGATCACTCGGCAACATCGTCTGCAACATATGCGATGGCTCGCCAATATCGTCTGCAACATATGCGATGGCTCGACGATATCGTCTGCAACACCATACGACGAAGGTAAAATTCGAATTTCAGAAAACCGCTACAGCACGACTTCATGCGATTTGTCGACGATTCCTCGGCGCATATTTGCTGATTCCTCTGCAAATAGTTGGCAAGACGTCGGCGATGTTGCAGACATCGAACGACGGTAATGTGAGACTTTATAATTTTTCTCAGGTAATTATCCCTTACCATCCACCCCCCTTGTATGCTGATATATAAACAGCTTTGCGAGGCCCAACACCATTCTTACCTAGACCTTCGTACGTGCTTGTCAATTCCCAGCAATATCTAGGCAGGGCATGCGTGATTTTCATATAATGCGGCTTCACTTTAATATAGTAAATTAGTGGCTGCAATTGTTGGCTGTTTTATATGCGCAGCAAGTGAAGGCGTACAAAGGACTACAAAGGAAATCAAGCAACAACATATTTTGTGACCCCTCTAGGCTGCTTGTCCTCCAAAACTCTGAGGATCAAGTGTCCAAACAGTGGTTTAGAGTGGGTAAGGGAAAATTGGAAAGGAAACTACTTCCCTGGAACATCATTACACACATAATATGATAAACACACACAGAAACGAATCATACCCATTACTATCTCCCTTATTTATCAATATTTATTTTTGATATATGGTCTTTATGGAATCTGTGAATCATTTCTGATTTGATGGGCTAAATATAATTATTATTCCACCAACACATAATGAGCAAAATGACACACGTCAATTAATATATGTTATAAAACAATTTCCCCAATCTTTTAATATCTCAGCCGACCTCACTCACAAGTGAAAGCGAACGATATGTATGCGAACATAATTATATGACACCGACTTACTTTTCTGAAACATAAGTTATGAACACCTAACGTTCAGCCTAGACAAAAGATCTTCTTGTATTACACCCACACCCAACAACAGACGCACACTCTCATATATTTATTGTATTTTCAACACAATAGAAAAACAATCCAAATTATACACGTGAACCATCAGTAAACATAAGCATAAACATTATATACTACTACAGTGGTTTCAATGGATTTATATGTGGTAGAAAAGTATAAAAGTAAAACGAGACAAACTAAACAAACACACTATCAGTAAACACAAAGACCATATAACTACAGTAAATGCGCACACGGTCCCAGTAAAATCACACATACACACATTCAAAACACATGTGAACGTACACACACTCAACATCTACACAAGCCAGCACATGGGGGGAAGGTGTGTGTGTGTGGGTGGGTGGGTGGGGGGGGGGGGGTGAGGGGGTTACTGTGCTTGTGTGTCGATATATTTTCCATGTTTATCCTGCGTGATAAACTGCTTCTGTTTTGCCAATTGTGTCAGAGAGAGAAAGCGCATGTGGTGCTGCCTTTGTCTTGCACATGAGAGAGAGAGAGAGAGAGAGAGAGAGAGAGAGAGAGAGAGAGAGAGAGAGAGAGAGAGAGAGAGAGAGAAATGGGGGGGGGCGAAGTTGTGTGAATCAACGAGGTATTTGACATTAATTGAATATACAACAAACACACGCGTGTGAACGAAGTTGAAGTACTACATTATACCAATTATATATATATATATATATATATATATATATATATTATATACAGTATATACATATATATGTGTGTGTGTGTGTGTGTGTGTGCGGGAGTTGGAAATCATGATCTCTCTCTAGTGCAGATGTAAAGCTACCAGCCTCACCCAAGTAACTGTGAGTTTGGCTCTGCCTTACGCTAATTGGTCGGCTGCTCCCTATCCTGCAAACCCTCTCCACCAATCCGGCAGTGCGCACCTGCAGACAAATCTTTCCTCAGGCATTTTCAATACGAGATATCTTCATAACGGGCGACTTCCCTGGGTGTAACTCACATGTATTTGTGAGATCTATCTATCTATCTATTGCCTGACGTAGTAATCCCCGAAGGGGTGGCCACGAACGAACCGCCCCCATGCACCTCTGTCCCCAGTCAGTCGACGCCCCTCCCCCCAACTAGCACCGCCTTCGTTCATGTACTTCCTCACTCCATCCTTCCACCTCTCATTCGGTCTACCTCTCCCTCTCTGTCCCTCCACCTCGCTCTCGTACACCCTCTTAGTCATTCTCTCGCTTTACATACGTTCCATATGGCCGAACCATCTCAAGTTGTTCCTTTTCACACTTTCCAGCACATCTACCTCCACACCACACCTCCTTCTTACTTCCTCATTAGTCTGTCTATCCCTCCATGTAACTCCGCACGCACTCCTTAAGTAATTCATTTCCACTGCTCTCACTTTTGGTCTGAGTCTCTCAACCAACGTCCATGCTTCGCTTCCGTAAGTCAGTGTCGGGATTACCACACTGTCATGCAAGGACTTCTTCACTTCCACAATGACCACCCTATTTCTTGTTATTGCTTTTAGCGTTCCTACAACCCTCTTCCCCTGTTGTACCCTCTCCCGCACTTCTTCATCCATAGTCCCATCTTTACTCAACACACTGCCCAGATACTTAACCCTTAATTAGCGGCGAGCAACATAAGTCGAGTATAATAAATCTGGACTATCTGGCGGCGCTCGACATAGGTCGTGTGGCAATTTCAGCACGTAATGTTGCTGAGATAGAGAGACAAGTGGTGGCAGGAGAGTAGCGACGGTATGACTGCTCCAGACCACCGCGGCGAACCTACTGACACAAATCCCACCTCCTCCCTCCCTCTCTCACTCGCTATATACGGAATTGTATGGGGAAAGTGCCGAATTACATGCTTTTTGTACTCGCGTTGCACGGTTGTTGCAAGAAAACTAGCCATCATAAAAGGATCGTTATGGTGTCATTGGAAAGCTCTGTTTATGCCCTTTCAGGGATAGATACTTGTTTTACGCTCTGGGTCTTATTTAGGTATGAAAATGATCACGTAAACAGCCCTATTTTGGGTAAAAACACCGCGCTGGGCGGTACATATAAATAAACCGCCTAGGCCGCTCGTAAGGTGTTAAAGGAGTTGACGATCTCCATAGCCTGACCGTTCAGCTTCACCTCACACTCTGTGACTTCACTCCTTTCGAAGACCATAACCTTGCTGTTCCCCGCATTTACCTTCAAATTCCTTTTTTCGCACACTGTTCCAAAATCATTTACCAGACCCTGCAACTCCCATTCATTATCACTCATCAGAACTGTATCATCTGCAAACAGCAGTATAGGTAGCTTCCACTTAACCCTTAAAAAGCGGCTCACCACTTAAGTCGTGTTGAAAAAACTGGCAAAAAACGGGTGAAAAAAGGGTGGAAATCGAGTGAAAATGGGTGGGATAGTAATGATCCATACGTCCGACATCTGTGGCCTCCCGGCCCACACTAACTCCAGTTCCCCCACCGCACGTGAGGATGACAGTGTAACCAATAGTTCGCTAAAAGTGAGCAAGGTAGCAAAATCTGCTAAACTTCCATCTTCGAGGTAACACTGTCAGTGCTCCACGAGTGCTACGTAGCTGTATGTGGCGTCATTGTGTAGCGATTTCCACCTAGTTTTCGGCGCAATACAGTTCCTTTCATACTGATGGTTGATATAGCAGTCAGAACGGCCCAGAAAGGCCCAAAACGGCCACAGAGCACCCGCTAGAGGAGGGTTAAATCCCTCCCTTTTCAGCGATAAACCAACATCCACTGCACTTCATAGTATTTCTTTCATGACTCCATCCATATATACAATAAACAACCACGGGGACATCACACACCCCTGTTTCAAACCAACATTCAGGTCAAAGAACTCGCTCTGCTCATTCTCCACACGTACTGCCGCCTTTGCACCCGCATACATGCTCTTCACTGCTTTCAGCAACTTGCCCTCTACTCCATATATTCTAAGTACTTTCCACAAACCTTCTCTATCCACTCTGTCATAGGCCTTCTCCAAGTCCATAAAGGCAACATACACCTTTTGTTTCTTCTCCAGATACTTCTCCACAACACAATTCAGCGTAAAAATCTGATCTACACATCCTCTTCCCTTCCTAAAACCTCCCTGCTCGTCGCCTATCCATTTCTCCGTTCTCACTCTCACTCTCTCAATCACTACCCTACTGTATACCTTCCCTACTACGCTTAGAAGACATATTCCTCGGTGGTTACCACACACTCCTCTTTCCCCTTTGTCCCTTATCTAAGGGGACTATTATGCCAGTCTTCCAGTCATCTGGTGCACTCCCCTTCTAGTTTGCACATTTTCCATACACATTCTATCACTATCTCACCACCATACCTCAACATTTCCCCACACACTCCATCTGTTCCTGGTGCTTTCCCCAACTTCAAACTTTTCATGGCTTCCCACACTTCTGACCTCCTGATCCCCACCTCCTCCTCCACTACTTCTCTTCTTCTCCCTCCCATACCATATCCAGCTATGTTTGCTGGCTCATCATTCCTTACATTTAGCAACTCAATGAAGTACTCCCTCCATCTTTCGACTCTCTCTTGCTTCTCGGCTAGCATTCTCCCATTCTTATCTTTCACACCCTTACTGTTTCCCTTGCTACCTTCCCTAACTTTCTTGACTTCTTTCCAGAACAGTTTCTTACTCTCCCTCCATTTTACACTCAGATTCCTTCCAAATTCCTCATCTACTCTTCTCTTACTTTCCTTCACTACTCTCTTCACCGCCCTATTACTCTCCACGTACCTCGCTCGTTTCTGTCTCTCGAAATCTTCATTCCCTCTACTACCCAACCACTCTCTATTGCTTTCTTCTTTTCTTCCACAGCTATTCTTACCTCTTCTGTCCACCATGCTGTACCTTTCACTCCCCTCCCTCTTCTCCTCACTCCACATATACTTCTTATATATATATATATATATATATATATATAATTATAATCTAATATATTTTTATTAATTTCACTCCAACACCAAACACCTCCCCCAAAAAATTAATGAAAAAAAGTATGTGATCCACCGGGATTTGAACCTTGGTTACCACATACAGATTTTAACACCTTACGAGCGGCCTATGCGGTTTATTTATGTGTACCGCACAGCGGGGTGTTTTAGCCAAAATAGGGCTGTTTACGTGATCATTTCATGCCTAAATAAGACCCAGAACGTAAAACAAGTACCTATCCCTGAAAGGGCATAAACAGAGCTTTCGAATGACACCATAACGATCCTTGTATGATGGATAGTTTCTGGCAATAACCGTGCAACGCGAGTGCAAAAAGCAGGTACTTCGGTACTTTCAGTACATAATTGAGTATGTAGCGAGTGAGAGAGGGAGGAGGGAGCTGAGATTTGTGTCAGTAGGTTCGCCGCGGTGGTCTGGAGCAGTCATACGCTCGCTAGTCTCCTGCCACCAGTAGTCTCTCACCCTCAGCAACATTACGTGCTGAAATTGCCACTCGAGTTATGTCGAGCGCCGCCACATAGTCCAGCTTTATTTAACTCGACTTATGTTGCTCGACGCTAAATAAGGGTTAAACACTCTAACCATTACACCATCAAGGCAGTTATAAGTAAAGACCTGATTTTGCCGTAAATGCCATAAGTGCCTTTTTGTGTCTTTTCGGGTGAATTCATCACTATAAGGCTTTTGTTACCGATTTAGTGCCTATTATCATCGTATTATGCCTATTTTCTGTTTTTCAAAGCCTTTTTGTACCTTTTTTGGTGATTTGGTGATTGTGTTTTCCAGTGTTAACTATTGGTGCTTGTTGCTGCCACCAGATGGTAACCTGGCCCAAGTTAGCCTCTCTCTGACAGACGGCACAATTTACGCCTGACAATTTGAAGACAATGCTTGTAATTATGTGCAATCAGGGACAAATATAGAAAGTGTATCAATGACAATGTTACTTTGGTAATTTTTACCCTATTATAGCTTGATTTTAGCATTTTCACCATATATTAATACAGAAAAGCAATGTTTTTGTAATGCCTTTTTCATCAATAAATGCCTTTCTTTAGCCTTTTTTATAATTTATAAATGCCTTTTTGTCTGCCTATTTTAATGTTTTTTAGTGCCATAACTTCCGGTCTTTAGTTATAAGTATAACAGACTGACTACGATTATTGTCCATTTATCGAATCTATTTATCTATCTATTGCCTGACGCCGTGATCCTCGAAGGGATGGCCACGAACAAACCGCCCCCATGCACATCTGTCCCTCCTCCCAACCAACACCGCCTTCATCCATATACTTCCTCACTCCATCCTTCCACCTCTCTTTCGGTTTACCTCACCCTCCTTGTCCTTCCACCTCGCTCTCATACACCCTCTTAGTCATTCTCTCGCTTCCCATACGTTCCATATGGCCGAACCATCTTAAGGTGTTCCTTTTCACACTTTCCAGCACATCTACCTCCACACCACACCTCCTTCTTACTTCATCATTCGTCTGTCTATCCCTCCATGTAACTCCGCACGCACTTCTTAAGTAACTTATTTCCACCCCTCTCACTCTTGGTCTGAGTCTCTCAACCATATGTCCATGCTTTGCTTCTGTAAGTCAGTGTCGGGATTGCCACACTGTCATGCAAGGACTTCTTCACTTCCATACTGACCACGCTTTTCTTGTTATTGCTTTCAGCATTCTTACAACCCTCTTCCCCTGTTGCACCCTCTCCCGCACTTCTTCATCCATAGTCCCATCTTTATTTAGCACACTGCCCAGATACTTAAATGAGCTGACAATCTCCATAGCTTGACCGTTCAACTTCACCTCACACTCTGTGGCTTCACCCCTTACGAAGACAATAACCTTGCTCTTCCCCGCATTTACCTTCAGATTCCGTTTTTCGCACACTGTTCCAACCATATTTACCAGACCCGGCAACTCCCATTCATTATAGCTCATCAGAACTATATCATCAGCAAACATCATTACAGGTAGCTTCCACTCATTTCCCTCCCTTATCAGTGATACACCAACATCCACTGCTCTTCCTTGTATTTATCGAATACTGGACATTAATCTAATGATGTACTACACCCAACTTCACTTATGAATAGCCCAATGTTGAAGTGAGAAGAAAGGATACTCATGGGCACAGATCATAGATCGACCTAGATACGAAATATCCCTGAACCTAATGATAATCTATAATATATAAGAAAGAAAACTAGATAGATACAGTGAATGTCAGTAAATATTCTGTATACAGTATATGTAGTGAATGAGCCATTCAAATGAAGTACATTTTTCAGAGTAATTAAATGGATTAAATATATTGATAATAAGCCATAATTAACAATTATTTGTCTCTAAACAGATTTGTCACTTCAATAAGATTTTTTTTTACTCAAATAATTACATCTCGTCATGACCACATCATACGTGAAGTGGAGACAGAACCCATTTGATAGAATTTTTTTCATTTTGGAACACTAAATACTCCAGAATTATTATTATCATATTATATCAAATATTTAGATATACAAAAAATAACATAATTATTTAATATTTGTATTTGATAGTGACAGATAACCTGAATGTGAAGGCGATAGTAGAGTTGGGTGGTGGACGATAACAACCGTGATTGATGGAAGAGCAATAATGGTTGGGTGGTTTCACAGGTACTTCATGGTAGCCTTGTTCGTTTCTTAGTAATTCAGGTGTGACTTTAATCTCGTGACAAAGGGACAAGTGGCTTAATTTTCCACTTTTGGTAATGCACTATATTGACGAAAATTAGGGGACGGTGTGAAACAAGTTCTTGCAAAATATCATATTGATCCAACTGGTTGTTAATAAGTTATTCCCGAAAACCGATGCAACACAGCCTCTGAAACCCATAGTAACCTTACCTAATTAAGACTCAAAGACTCAATATTGTTTATGTAGCTAGTGCTCTGTGTGTGCTATTGGTGGTTAATGCTGTCAATATACTGCATTTTTGAAGTAATACCCAATATAAATTCATATTTGAATTAAAATTCTACTGAAATGTGCAATTCGAAGGTTTGTTAAAAAGTGCAAGGCTCAAAATGAGTACAACACTAATGCTCAGAATGGGGTTACACAATACGGCATGACTACCCAAGATGGTCGCTTTACCCTGACAAGCGCGCAATTAGCTTAGGACTTGGCCACCCCTGGAATAAATTAATGATCAAAAAGGTTACCACCACAAATCTTACTGTATTGTATATCAAAGTGTTGGTATCCCACCAACACATCCCACTGTGAAAG
>CM064502.1:19722010-19918912 GCA_032716605.1 Paralithodes platypus | reverse complement strand
TTTCATGACTCCATCCATATATACAATAAACAACCACGGGGACATCACACACCCCTGTTTCAAACATTCAGGTCAAAGAACTCGCTCTGCTCATTCTCCACACGTACTGCCGCCTTTGCACCCGCATACATGCTCTTCACTGCTTTCAGCAACTTGCCCTCTACTCCATATATTCTAAGTACTTTCCACAAACCTTCTCTATCCACTCTGTCATAGGCCTTCTCCAAGTCCATAAAGGCAACATACACCTTTTGTTTCTTCTCCAGATACTTCTCCACAACACAATTCAGCGTAAAAATCTGATCTACACATCCTCTTCCCTTCCTAAAACCTCCCTGCTCGTCGCCTATCCATTTCTCCGTTCTCACTCTCACTCTCTCAATCACTACCCTACTGTATACCTTCCCTACTACGCTTAGAAGACATATTCCTCGGTGGTTACCACACACTCCTCTTTCCCCTTTGTCCCTTATCTAAGGGACTATTATGCCAGTCTTCCAGTCATCTGTGCACTCCCCTTCTTAGTTTGCACATTTTCCATACCCATTCTATCACTATCTCACCACCATACCTCAACATTTCCCCACACACTCCATCTGTTCCTGGTGCTTTCCCCAACTTCAAACTTTTCATGGCTTCCCACACTTCTGACCTCCTGATCCCCACCTCCTCCTCCACTACTTCTCTTCTTCTCCCTCCCATACCATATCCAGCTATGTTTGCTGGCTCATCATTCCTTACATTTAGCAACTCACTGAAGTACTCCCTCCATCTTTCGACTCTCTCTTGCTTCTCGGCTAGCATTCTCCCATTCTTATCTTTCACACCCTTACTGTTTCCCTTGCTACCTTCCCTAACTTTCTTGACTTCTTTCCAGAACAGTTTCTTACTCTCCCTCCATTTTACACTCAGATTCCTTCCAAATTCCTCATCTACTCTTCTCTTACTTTCCTTCACTACTCTCTTCACCGCCCTATTACTCTCCACGTACCTCGCTCGTTTCTGTCTCTCGAAATCTTCATTCCCTCTACTACCCAACCACTCTCTATATGCTTTCTTCTTTTCTTCCACAGCTATTCTTACCTCTTCTGTCCACCATGCTGTACCTTTCACTCCCCTCCCTCTTCTCCTCACTCCACATATACTTCTTATATATATATATATATATATATATATATATATATATAATTATAATCTAATATATTTTTATTAATTTCACTCCAACACCAAACACCTCCCCCAAAAAATTAATGAAAAAAAGTATGTGATCCACCGGGATTTGAACCTTGGTTACCACATACAGATTTTAACACCTTACGAGCGGCCTATGCGGTTTATTTATGTGTACCGCACAGCGGGGTGTTTTTAGCCAAAATAGGGCTGTTTACGTGATCATTTTCATGCCTAAATAAGACCCAGAACGTAAAACAAGTACCTATCCCTGAAAGGGCATAAACAGAGCTTTCGAATGACACCATAACGATCCTTGTATGATGGATAGTTTTCTTGCAATAACCGTGCAACGCGAGTGCAAAAAGCAGGTAATTCGGTACTTTCAGTACATAATTGAGTATGTAGCGAGTGAGAGAGGGAGGAGGGAGCTGAGATTTGTGTCAGTAGGTTCGCCGCGGTGGTCTGGAGCAGTCATACGCTCGCTAGTCTCCTGCCACCACTTGTCTCTCTCTCTCAGCCACATTACGTGCTGAAATTGCCACTCGAGTTATGTCGAGCGCCGCCACATAGTCCAGCTTTATTTAACTCGACTTATGTTGCTCGCCGCTAAATAAGGGTTAAACACTCTAACTATTACACCATCAAGGCAGTTATAAGTAAAGACCTGATTTTGCCGTAAATGCCATAAGTGCCTTTTTGTGTCTTTTCGGGTGAATTCATCACTATAATGCTTTTGTTACCGATTTAGTGTCTATTATCATCGTATTATGCCTATTTTCTGTTTTTCAAAGCCTTTTTGTACCTTTTTTGGTGATTTGGTGATTGTGTTTTCCAGTGTTAACTATTGGTGCTTGTTGCTGCCACCAGATGGTAACCTGGCCCAAGTTAGCCTCTCTCTGACAGACGGCACAATTTACGCCTGACAATTTGAAGACAATGCTTGTAATTATGTGCAATCAGGGACAAATATAGAAAGTGTATCAATGACAATGTTACTTTGGTAATTTTTACCCTATTATAGCTTGATTTTAGCATTTTCACCATATATTAATACAGAAAAGCAATGTTTTTTTAATGCCTTTTTCATCAATAAATGCCTTTCTTTAGCCTTTTTTATAATTTATAAATGCCTTTTTGTCTGCCTATTTTAATGTTTTTTAGTGCCATAACTTCCGGTCTTTAGTTATAAGTATAACAGACTGACTACGATTATTGTCCATTTATCGAATCTATTTATCTATCTATTGCCTGACGCCGTGATCCTCGAAGGGATGGCCACGAACAAATCGCCCCCATGCACATCTGTCCCTCCTCCCAACCAACACCGCCTTCATCCATATACTTCCTCACTCCATCCTTCCACCTCTCTTTCGGTTTACCTCACCCTCCTTGTCCTTCCACCTCGCTCTCATACACCCTCTTAGTCATTCTCTCGCTTCCCATACGTTCCATATGGCCGAACCATCTTAAGGTGTTCCTTTTCACACTTTCCAGCACATCTACCTCCACACCACACCTCCTTCTTACTTCATCATTCGTCTGTCTATCCCTCCATGTAACTCCGCACGCACTTCTTAAGTAACTTATTTCCACCCCTCTCACTCTTGGTCTGAGTCTCTCAACCATATGTCCATGCTTTGCTTCTGTAAGTCAGTGTCGGGATTGCCACACTGTCATGCAAGGACTTCTTCACTTCCATACTGACCACGCTTTTCTTGTTATTGCTTTCAGCATTCTTACAACCCTCTTCCCCTGTTGCACACTCTCCCGCACTTCTTCATCCATAGTCCCATCTTTACTTAGCACACTGCCCAGATACTTAAATGAGCTGACAATCTCCATAGCTTGACCGTTCAACTTCACCTCACACTCTGTGGCTTCACCCCTTACGAAGACAATAACCTTGCTCTTCCCCGCATTTACCTTCAGATTCCGTTTTTCGCACACTGTTCCAACCATATTTACCAGACCCGGCAACTCCCATTCATTATAGCTCATCAGAACTATATCATCAGCAAACAGCAGTACAGGTAGCTTCCACTCATTTCCCTCCCTTATCAGTGATACACCAACATCCACTGCTCTTCCTTGTATTTATCGAATACTGGACATTAATCTAATCATGTACTACACCCAACTTCACTTATGAATAGCCTATGGTTAAGTGAGAAGAAAGGATACTCATGGGGCACAGATCATAGATCGACCTAGATACGAAATATCCCTGAACCTAATGATAATCTATAATATATAAGAAAGAAAACTAGATAGATACAGTGAATGTCAGTAAATATTCTGTATACAGTATATGTAGTGAATGAGCCATTCAAATGAAGTACATTTTCAGAGTATTAAATGGATTAAATATATTGATAATAAGCCATAATTAACAATTATTTGTCTCTTGACAGATTTGTCACTTCAATAAGATTTTTTTTACTCAAATAATTACATCTCGTCATGACCACATCATACGTGAAGTGGAGACAGAAAACATTTGATAGAATTTTTTTCATTTTGGAACACTAAATACTCCAGAATTATTATTATCATATTATATCAAATATTTAGATATACAAAAATAACATAATTATTTAATATTTGTATTTGATAGTGACAGATAACCTGAATGTGAAGGCGATAGTAGGGTTGGGTGGTGGGTGATAACAACCGTGTTTGATGGAAGAGCAATAATGGTTTGGTGGTTTTCACAGGTACTTCATGGTAGCCTTGTTCGTTTCTTAGTAATTCAGGTGTGACTTTAATCTCGTGACAAAGGGACAAGTGGCTTAATTTTCCACTTTTGGTAATGCACTATATTGACGAAAATTAGGGGACGGTGTGAAACAAGTTCTTGCAAAATATCATATTGATCTAACTGGTTGTTAATAAGTTATTCCCGAAAACCGATGCAACACAGCCTCTGAAACCCATAGTAACCTTACCTAATTAAGACTCAAAGACTCAATATTGTTTATGTAGCTAGTGCTCTGTGTGTGCTATTGGTGGTTAATGCTGTCAATATACTGCATTTTTGAAGTAATACCCAATATAAATTCATATTTGAATTAAAATTCTACTGAAATGTGCAATTCGAAGGTTTGTTAAAAAGTGCAAGGCTCAAAATGAGTACAACACTAATGCTCAGAATGGGGTTACACAATACGGCATGACTACCCAAGTTGGTCGCTTTACCCTGACAAGCGCGCAATTAGCCTAGGACTTGGCCACCCCTGGAATAAATTAATGATCAAAAAGGTTACCACCACAAATCTTACTGTATTGTATATCAAAGTGTTGGTATCCCACCAACACATCCCACTGTGAAAGTTATTTGCACAAACATAATAGATATGTTGTGTTGCAGGGTTAGCAAAAATATGCACCCGTGCCGCTCTGTTTGGTCTAATGCATCATACAGCATTTCGCATGAAAAAATCTAATTGTTGCTTCGGGGGTTGGGGGCCCAAAACTGATGTTGCTGTGCGCTTAGTGTACAGGGGATCCTGGGTACAATTATAGACCAGTTCTAGCCTTGCCACTTTTCACATGAAGTAATTTTATTTTTGTTCCAGGCTTGCTGTCAGGGGAAAGCCCATCCATAAATTGCTGTCTTTTTCCTTTTAGTGCTCAGGAGACTTTTGCGGACCATTGTGTTGTGTTATGATCATGTTGTCTTCCATGTGTTACAAACGTAACAGATTACCACGTAATTTGAAATTCGGATCATTATGAAATTAAATTTGAACAAATATGGAATTTATAACCTTCAAACAAGTTGTCCACTCCCCCCTCCCCCCCTTTTAGGCCCGCAACAGCTCTAACCCCTCCTCTATCCCATCACTCTACTCCCTCACAACCACACACCTCACAATATGCCATCTGTTGGCAAAAATGTGCACGTTTTGTACACCTAACATTCTAGAGTCTATGTATATCGGGGGTCACAGTGAGGCGGAAGAGGCACTCCCAATAGGAGTGTTCAATCTGTGGCCACACTTGCCAGATGTCACCAGATTCTTTAATTTACCACAAATAAAATAATAAAATGTGAACATTGCTAATACTTACTATATCTCTTTAGTTGTGATTTCAAAACATCAAGTATAATTTTAGAATCATTTCTCCTACATTATGGTGTTTAACAGATACATATAATGGATATCTTCATAAATAAAGGTCAAAGTTTGTGTCAGTTACCCGACCTTTGTTACTAAACTCCTCCCACAGTTTTGGTGCCAGGTGGGAGTGTGGGGCACCGTTGGAAAGCCCAGGCTTTGGAGATGGTTTTAGGCGAGTTTAGTGGAAATCAGAGACAATTTTTTTTAATAAAATTTCGGCAGAAGTTATGTAGTATACGGGAGCGAAAAAAATGCGAAAACAATTGCCGTTTGGGGCAGAAGGAGGCCTCCGATCGAAAAGGTGTATGGAACGAAACTTGTTCGCAGCTCCCCAAAATGGGGGTATGGATGAGGTCAGATCCAAAATCGGAGGTCATTTAGCGGCCTAAATCGAGGTCGCCGTTTAATGAGGCACAGGGAGGTCGAGGCCGGTGATTATGGTAGTAGTAGTATTGTGATGATTGTGGTAGTAGTGATTGATGATGGTGATTATGGTAGTAGAATTTAAACCCGGGCAATGCCGGGTACCCCTCCTAGTATATTTTATAAACAACATTTCTATTTTTCATTGTAGAGTAGAATATTGTATACAGAAGATGCTGATTGGTTGTTGATTAATTTTGTTGATAAAGTTGAGATAGCTTCATTATTCCATATATATTATTGAAACTCTAAAATTGTAAGCAATTTTAATGATAATGTGATAATGTAAAGTGATATACAAACCCTGAGAGCTAAAATATATCACATATAACACATTAATACAATAGACATTATAAAGTGAACACAAGCGAAATACAAATTGCTAAAGTCAACAAGTAAGCGAGATTTGTAGACTGACTGAGTGTCAGCTTACATCTCACCTGCCTTAGCCAATCACAAGCCTCTGCATTTTTAACATATGCACTGGCTTCCTAACACCAGGTTAAGTCAACACGGTGGTGGTAAGTTAGAATATCAGCCCCTGATTGGCTGATAGGCTGGAGAACTCAGCTCTCTCATCAGGCAGTATCCTCTCTCGCTTAGTGATTTTTCTCATACCTTTTCATTTTGTCTGTGTTCACTTTATATTTACGTTAGTAGTGTATTTTATGTGACATACTTTAAACCACAGTGTTCGGATATCACTCTAGAACATGACTCAAATGTTGAATTGCTTGTAATTAACTTTTAACCGACAGGGATGTTTGTAACTTCTACTACCTGCCAGGCGGGCATATTTACCCTAAACGAGCTTCATTCCATGCTCTTTTTCATTCATAAACAAGAGCCAGAGCATAATACAATTATTTATCCCTGAAAGGGCGATAATAGAGCTTTCCAATGACACCTGGATCATCTTTGTACGACCATGGGTTATCCTGTAGCGATCGCGCAACCAGAGCTGAAAACCCTAAAAAAAAGGTAATTTCCCAAGTTTTTTCCTGGTCTCGCGAGGCCGAGTGTGTGGAATGTTGCTGTGGGGAGCTCAGTTGTGGCACTAGGGCCGTGCCGGATGGTCAGAGCCCGCATATCATCCTCCCAACGCGTGGACTCTCTCTCAGAGCCGATAATGTTCTCAAAATCCCTTCTGACATATGTCGGGCACCGCAGGGGTGGCCATTATTTTCTCGGCCGACATATGTCGGGCCCCGCAGCTTGAGTGTTAAAGTATTTAACAATTAGATATGAAATAATGAAGATATCTTGATTTACTACTCATACTCTTATCCATTAGCCAATCAACAGCCTCTATAAAAATAATAGCTGCTTCTCAAGTCCAGCAGTCCGGTTCAGAGAAAAATAAGTAACTGCATGAAATGTCAATTTAATCATAAAAGCGTTATTTAATTTAGATACCACTGTTATAAATATATAATTAGCATACAAAAGAAGGTATATCATATACTATTTATTTTTTGCAACCAGTATTTACCATTTTGTAATTAATTTATTTCACAACACAATATTTTTTCCTGCTCTCTTATTTTAAATATACGATATAGTAGTGAGCTAAAATATATAAGAGATTATTATAATATATATGAAGAATATAATTATGAGATTAAAACCGCTTGTCATAAGACTTGATTAACTACAGGAAAATTCGACAAATAATTTAGAAACTGACACCCTTCTTAGTCTTGTTCACATTTGATTACAATAATTAACGAATCTGGTCACATCTGGCAAGGTTGTCTACAGATTGAACGCTCCTATTGTGAATGTATACTCAAAGACAAAAATCATGGCCCTTTCTTTTGTTATCTTCGAACTGCTTAAAATTAAATGAACCCACGAATCACGCATACTGGTAAGGAATTAACAGGAAGATTAAATTCAGTCCAAGATTGATTCGAAAATCTAGGCAATCACACGTGTCCTAGAGAGTACAGTACACTCTGGCAATGGGGCTTAATTCATGACCTTAAAACTGCCAAAGCTATTTGGAACAGAAGCGAAACTCCCCATTCAATCCTTACCTCGTATATAATTTTGATGGAAAGATTTCCAGGATTCAGAAAGACCCCAACTGTGTCCCTGAGTGTACAAAATGGACATTATTAATATTGAATAAGCTACAGTATATCAAATGAACAGCCGTCATGCTGGGTAGGAAAAGAGAAAGCGAAGGAATACATTTATTGAAGGATGATGTTGATAGGAATACTCTAGCGCTTGATTCATATATCTTTCATAATTTATCCATCTATATAATATTTTCGATTGTCTGTGTGTATGTCTGTTCTTAATAGGCGGCCGCAGTTTTGGACCTAGGGAGCTGAAACTTTGCATGTGGGTGTCAATTGACCTGGGTCAGGTCATAGAGGGGGCGAGGCCACGATCGGAGGTCGTTTCGAGGACGAAATTGAAAACAAAAATGACCAAAATTATAAAAATGACCGTTTGGGGCAGAAGGAGGCCTCCGATCGAAAACATGTATGGAACAAAAGATGTTCGCAGCCCCCCAGAATGGGGGTATGGATGAGGTCAGATCCAAAATCGGAGCTCATTTAGCGGCCGAAATCGAGGTCGCCGTTTAATGAGGCACAGGGAGGTCGAGGCCGGTGATTATGGTAGTAGTAGTATTGTGATGATTGTGGTAGTAGTGATTGATAATGGTGATTATGGTAGTAGTAGTGGTGGTAGTAGTGATGGTGAATATGGTGATTACCCGGGCAACGCCGGGTACCCCTGCTAGTTCTCACTAGTCTCCATTTTGCTTATATCCCCAAATGTTCTACTCCTTCTCTCTTCTTTCACCCCACCTCCCTCCACCATAGAGTAAAGATAGAGAGTCTAAAGAGTGACGTCACAAATCTGAAAATAGTGATCTGCGCGTTCGAGAGATGGCAGCATGATTGTAGGGTACTTATTAATTCGTAATAATTCCTACATTGTATAAATAATGCTATTAATAAACAATTTAAGTTATCCAGACACTCTGTAATCTCTCTCTTTGCCGCAATGTTGCATCTATCTCGCTATTCTATCGCTACTACAATAATCAGTGCTCCTCAGAGCTCTCACAGTGTATATCACCTCCTCTATGTAGGGTACACAGTACCCATCTTGCATCAAAATCTCACCCCTACTCTGTGCAACTCTCCAACCCAAGAGTGAAACATTACTCTCAGCCTTTCTTCTATTTAACAGCTGAGCTCTGGAACTCTCTCCCAGAATCAGTCTTTCCCTCCTCCTATGACTTAAGTTGCTTCAAACTCTGTGTGTCCAGGCATTTTGGCTCAAACGTCCCTTGATTTTGGCCCTGTCACTCTTTCAACTATTGGGGAGGCATTCGCTACAGGCAGTTCGGCCTTTTGTCTCCCTCACTCACATGGACAAAAAAAAAAAAAAAAAAAAAAGTAAAGGCTACTGTAAAGGCCAGATAATCGTGAAATTATCGTCATTATGAAGAGGTTCACAGTCAAGTCTCCTCTACCCCCGCCATTGTTGTTGTGAAATTGGGGAGTTGCCAACGTCAAACAGGCTGGGACAGAATATCCCTAGATATCATAAATATACACTAATTATATAATAATAAATTATGTATTTCGTCAAAATGTCAAGTTTTTGTGAAACTTTATAACTTAACATCTACATAACATGTAACTAATACTATACATTCAAAATTACATTTTCATTTTTGTTGTGTTGCTTGGAGTTATACTTGTATCATATGTAAGTATTGTATATATTGTATGTGTACTCTTAAGTTTGTCCTCTTGCTATTATATATCTATTTATTTTCTATAATTTACAAGTGGTTTTACAAACACTAATTCACTTTTACAGACGTTCCCTCTTTAATCTAATGCCCCCTCATTATGTGGACGTTTCCCTGACTGTGGTAACATTGCACACAAACCAGGCGCGCAAATAATTATCAAGGAGTATTTAATAAGGAATATCAAACTGTGGCCTTTTGCTTAGATTATTATGCCCCACAATAGTGCTGCTACCCCTAGGACGCGCAAGGAAATGGCCGTGTGACATCACGCTTTCACCTCTTTCATTTTATCCTTTTTGCCCTCCACCCTTCATCGAGCCATCCCCCTCTCCTCTTCTACCTCTATCCTCCTTTCTCCCACCACCCTCATTCTGCTCCCTATCCCTTCCCTCCATCTCATACCACCTCCTTACACCTCCTCTCTCCTCTTTCGAAAATAAGTACAGACAGTTTCGTTTTCGTGATGGTCGAGGATTCAGTTCAAGAATTACGTGATGTTCTGACAAATGCGGGCTATGACTTAACATTCCATTACTTTTACACTCGACAATTTAATTTAATACTGCTACCCACTATTTGCATACCAATGTCTTGCCCTAGTGTTATTATAATAAATTCTTTATTCATAGTCTCTGCTTCAGATATCCATTAAGAGTGTGGCAAGCTGTCTTTGAACCTGTGGGCAGAAACAGAATTATAAGTTATGCATTTATTCCTACATTACTTTATTCACTCCGAAGAATACTCGATAACCATAGGGCTAAATAACCTTTAATGTTATTTTATAACATGAAGTCATTAGGACAAATGGTTTACAATTACGGGGTTTCGAATCTTCAACAATTGCGAGCCATGTTGTCTCGAAGCCTCGGAGACTGTGGGTGGTGTGTGAGCAGCGAAAACCAATGAGGAGCCGACAGCAGAGGCCGGCCGTCACTCTACTGAACCGGCTTTGGGGACAAGTGCAACAGCTGCGGTGGAAATGTAAATATAAGTTATCGTGGGTGTACTCTAAATTTGTATTTATTGGGGTTTAAGGACAATAATGCTGAATTATTTTCTCCAAATTTTGTTTCTTGTTAAATTTTGCTTTAAAGTAAACAAGATTTATGATGCAGGTAGAATTCAAATTTGTTTAGACATTTTACTCGCAAAGATTTCACAAAAAGTATCTGCAAATACGCAACGAGAGTTCATTTTAAAGTATTTTGGGAAGTGATTCTTAGTCTATAAATTTAAGGTTCTTTTGCAGAACAATTTTTTTTTTTTAGGTATTTTTTTTATATTTTGTTATTGTCCATACTTTTATTCCATGAGCATGGACAGTCTAAGTTTAAGTGTAATCATAAGTAATAAGTTTGTAAGAATACGAATCCTAATAATATGATTTAGTATAAATGAGAAGAATATTGAATTATGTTCTGTATTAGATATTAAGTAGTAATATATAATTCCTATAAACTTGCATAATTAATTAAAAGAAGGGAAAATATCTCCCGACCTGTCTGCGCATGTGCGAAAATGCAGGGTTCCCGCAAACTTGACTGGGACCCGACACTCTTGCTCCAATCTCCACTGCTGACAGTACTATTTCTCTAGTTCTCTCATCCCATTTCAATAACACGCTAGTACTAACCCCAACGTAGCTTCCACCAATTCACCGATCATCCTCATTATGATTAAAGTTTAGAGGCCCCCTTCTGTCCTTAACTATTAACTAATTTCCTCTTTGTTCATTACTCTTTCTCACCATCTTTACCACCATTCTTGTTGCCTAGTTTCCACTGCACAATAACCCTGCCCCGTTGCCTAAGCTCCAGCAACAAGGTAAATATACTATTGTGTGGTTTCATCTAATTCTACAGTCCATTTACTAAAATAATGACTACATGATCAAACAAAAACTGAATAATTATTGGTCATTCGACGGTTTATTGAAGGTGTGCTGGCGCGGAGTTTGGTTGTTTTGGTTCGGCGCCGCGGTTGTTTATGCGTTGTCGCTTTGTTTGTGTGGCGGCCGCGAAGGTGTAACGCATATACTAATACCCTCTAATATCCACACTAACATGTCCCACCCGTTTTATAAGCATGGCGCGGCAGGAGGAGGTATTGGCGAAGAAGATTTTGTAACAGAGAGGGGTAAAATTCTAGATCCTGTTTCACAGCAAATTTAGCATTTTGTGTTGTTGTTTTTCTCAGTTTTCTTTAATATTCAGTGTTGTTTTATACTAAGGACTGGCGGAAATGAGTATTTACCCATTATCCAACAATCTAAAAACACGGCCCCCACTAGTGGAGAGGGCTATGAAGATCAGGGAAATTGCGGGGTAAAAGACGAAAATAAGGGGTAATATTAGCCTAACCTAACAACCTTACCTAACCTAGTATATTAGGTGGGGGCTGCGCCCCCACTGGTTTGGTATTAAAATAATAAAAGATTGACGGTCGCCGAAATTTTAGTCTGAAGTCTACGGTATTTACTCAGTAATCTTCAGCTTTGGCTGTGGATAACAGGAGGTAAATATTACATTTTTCACAGTAATTATAATTCCATTTGCACGGCTACTGACCGATATAGGAATGAAGTATGGTATATGACAAATGTATAGAAGCCATATAAATTGATGAGTGTGCTGTGAAACCGAATCTAGAATAATACCCAGAGAGGGCTCGATACCCTGGGGAGATGGTTTATTCGGCTTGTTTATTTTTTCGGTGCCGATGCGACAGCCCTGGTGGACAGAACCTTCGTTGAATTGAATATGTAGGTTGGCCCAACACAGTCTTCTTAAGTATTAATTAGGGCTACTCATTTCAAATTCTCACTAAAATTGGCTCAAATAATTTCTTATCAAAAATAAAACTTGTAATAATAGCCTAACTTATTTTACAGTTGAGTAATTTTATAATTTTAGCCTGACCTAAATTTAATTCTCGAAAAATAATCTGGTTTTGGTTTATAGTAAGTTGGCCTTATCTTCTAAGTTTTGTATCATGTTACCTTAACCTAAAATTTAATTTTCCATCAAGTTATCCTAATCTTCTAAATTTAGTGTCATGTTAGCCTAACTTCTTGAATTAAATTATAACCTAGCCTACCAAATGTAATTATGTTTTGCAATTTAAGGTATGATAAACTAAATCAATTTATTTCAACAAGTGTGTTCTTCCTTTGATTCTTGATATCACCATGTAATAAGTTCCCACCAATTAATACCGCCGCACATTTTTCGGTGTTAATTCCTGTTATGCCGGGATATAATATTTTTATCCCGTTACTCAGTCTTCACTAAAGTCCGATTCTGGACTTATAGACTGTAAATATTCTCAACAGGAACACATCTAACATGTTCTTAATCACAAATAGGTACTCAATTAGGTGCTACAAAACACAATAACAACATGCATGTAAATTATACACACTTAGTTTATTCAATACACATGTAGTTGTAAAGGAGCTTCTCTGTTATTTCTTATTATAAGCTCCGGATTTCTCAATGCGTGCCATAATCATATCAATGCTTAGGTCACGAATATATCGAGCTCTGAAATGAGGACTGAGTGTTAACTTTACTATTATAAGCAATAGTAAGTAAATGGTAGAATGCATTTAATCACAAGCATCAGTCTCTAATCACAACATGGAACATGAATATATAATGGTAATATATATAGGAAATATGCAATATAAGAAAAAACAAGTTACCTATGGAATCAACCCTTGAATAATAATATTTATGTGAGTTGAGTGTCGAACTTATTTTTATTCTGGAATTGAATTAAGTTTAAATGAAATCACTAAACACATAAGAATAAACAAGTTACAGTTTACGAGGAACGCACGAGAGGTTTAGTTCAAAATTTGCTCACGGGTGGTGAGTGGCGCGCGCGTAGTGTAAATACACGGAATACGATAAACTGACCAGGTAGCTTGATCAGGTCATTCTAGGTACTGCGATGTTGGAAATAATATTTACTGTTAGTGCGACTATGCTCTTAGTGTTTGAAATAATCAAGTGAGATTAACAGGGAAGATATACGGGATTACTTTTACAATTCAATATAATTATGCATAACTTAAATTGAGCAAATTATCATATAAACATATAACTTTACGATTATATGCGATAATTATATCTCGGGTCGAGGAATTTAGATTTATTATTTTACCTCTACTGATGAATAATCAAAGGTTTAATATCCCTTTAACAAAATAGCAAAATATATAGTTAACAGAACTAACTTAGTTAACTAAGAACATAATAATTAAGTAACACGTAAATAAAATTGGCGTTTACAAATAATTAGCATAATACTAATAATAAGTAAATGGCGCACACAACTAAGTTGTACTAATGGAAATACCTAATAAGGCATAAAAGGAGGTCAGAACGAGTTAGCAGATTCCTATAGACAATTCACACAATCAGCGGTGTATTCAAATGATGGATATTTAGATAATAGATCTATGCAAGGCTAGAATTCCTAGACGAGAAGAATCAAAATTATCTACATCAGTAATAGAATGAACGGATATACTGTTCATAAAATAAACAAATTAAAACTTAACAACAAGTAAGCGTAAATAAAGGTTTCTTAAAGAAAGTAGATTATTTAATCAACAATAAAACTTCTTGACGAGGGAGGCCTGAGATAAACCAAATATGAAATTGAGCGTAGGTTTTAGGCAATAATATTATTTAAGAAGGGAATAACGACACGGAATACACTTCAACTTCAACATACATAATCGAATGGACATACACAAGGAAAATCTGTGAGTATTTGGCTTAAATGAATTGGTTAACACGAGCATGTAACGTATGCGTAAGACGTTATAAGAGAGTTGTAGTTCAAAGATTAACACTAGATCTTGGACACAGATCTATATAACAATTAATATGATTGCTGAGAGTTTAATACATACGCACTAAATAAGGATCTAGGGCACAGATCTCTAGAAAGTTCTGCCTGTAATATTCACATATTTTGCCTTTCCTGGACAACAATAATCACAACGTAAGATACTCAGAGACACTTAGGGGAATGTAGGAGGGTAGTGGTTCGAGAGCATGTCTGGCCGACATAGAACGTAGATTCACTGGTCAGGACTTCAGGAGGATCTGCTTCTCACAATCAGGACTTCAGGATCCGGACTTCAGAAGACACAAAACAGGCTCGTCGTATTCTCGAGGGTAGAGGGGAGGGCGAGACAATTTGTTCACTGCTGTTAGATGCCCCGGACTTTGCAGCCTTAATGGGAGGTATTTAGTTTGTTCCCTAGACCTCCGTCAAGCTTAAAATTACACTCCCTTGAGTCCCTTTTAAGATAAATTTGTACATTTTTCGGTAGAAAAATTTCCCGGCCGAAGGCCGGGTCCTCTTAAATTACAGGCTCGCTATCGCTCGCCAGGATAAAATAGACACCTGAATTGTACGAAAGGTCTTAATATGGGTGAAAGTTCTTAAAATCGCTAAACTAATGGGGCAAACGTTTTATAATATCAAAAGCAATGGGGCTAAACATGAGGTAGAAAGGGGTCAAGAAAAAAATCCCTCAAGTGGAGATCTCCCCTTAAGGATATTACCCCAGTGAATGTTTGCTTAATTTCCTACAGTTTCGTTGAGACTATGTTTGAATTAATTCTTGTCTCTAAATTACAGGAATTCAATGTTACAGGGGTATAGTAAATCGTTGTGATAGAGTTGATGAGGTTAATACTTAACTAAAACATACATGATGGTTATTATTGGATGCATAGAGATAATAGGTATTTTATTTAATGTTTAGGTGGGAGTCATTTAGCTTAACACCTTACGAGCGGCCTATGCGGTTTATTTATATGTACCGCCCAGCGGGGTGTTTTTAGCCAAAATAGGGCTGTTTACGTGATCATTTTCATGCCAAAATAAGACCCAGAACGTAAAACAAGTACCTATCCCTGAAAGGGCATAAACAGAGCTTTCGAATGACACCATAACGATCCTTTTATGATGGCTAGTTTTCTTGCAATAACCGTGCAACGCGAGTGCAAAAAGCATGTAATTCGGTACTTTCCCCATATAATTCAGTATGTAGCGAGTGAGAGAGGGAGGAGGGAGCTGAGATTCGTGTCAGTAGGTTCGCCGCGGTGGTCTGGAGCAGTCATACGCTCGCTAGTCTCCTGCCACCACTTGTCTCTCTCTCTCAGCAACATTACGTGCTGAAATTGCCACTCGACCTATGTCGAGCGCCGCCACATAGTCCAGCTTTATTTAACTCGACTTATGTGGTGAGCCGCTAATTAAGGGTTAATACAGACGTAATCATAATTCTAGTGATTATGTCATAACTGAGGTTCATTGGTGATATTCTGAATAACTCTGTTCGGTTCAATGTTATTTTAATACCACAAATTTTTGTGATATATTTGAATATAAATATTGAATCTATATGCTCTAAAGATCATAAGAAAATTTGTTTTAACCCTCGGCAAAACCTAATAAAAAAGTATGGTATTAAACAAAAAAATCGTAACAAGGTTGTCAATACTACGGTACTTCCAGTTATCGATAGCTCTAAAGATCATATGAAAATGTGTTTTAACCCTCGGAAAAACCTAATATAAAAGTATGGTACTAAAATTAAATGTTCGTAACAAGGTTGTCAATCGGTACTTTCCCGTTATCAATGTACAATCAAAGCTGAAGATTGCACAGTAAACACCGTAGACTTCATCGACTTTTACCTTCCTATAATAGACATCCAATTTTTTTGTTTTTATTAACTAAGGGATTAGTACTCAACCAGCGGGGGTGTGGGGGCGGTAGCCCCCACCCATAATACTAGGTTAGGTTAGGTAAGGTGGTTAGGTTAGGCTAATGTCTTTTCAAATCACTATCGGGGAACAACATCGATCGATAGGCATTATGGGGAAAATAGGTTTTCCCGAGATTTCTAATTAATTACAAACTCTATATATTGATGCAAATGAACAATTTTGTTTATAAAAAACACTCGGAAAATTAGTGGTATTAAAATAACATTTTTCCCTCTGTTCTTCTTTATCTTCCCGCTAGGTTTGATAGTTCCCCAGGACCATAACAACAAGTAGGGTTCATTATGCCCACTTGTTCCGGTAGCACTCGGGCCTTTGGTGTTGCATTTGCATAAACATAATTATCTTCATCATAATGCAAATCCGGTGGCTGAACAAATGGCGGCTGGTGATTGGTGACCGTTGTTTGAGAGCTGGACTGTGATTGGGTCAAGGTATTTCCCTTTTGCTGGGGTGACTGACCTAGGTGACCTCGCGCTGTGGTCCATAGAATATGGGATATTCCTGGGCTCATGGGATACTTCGGTAGATGTGTATGGGAAATTCCTGGGGTCATGGGGTACTTCGGTAGATGCGTTTTCTTCTGGCTCTTTGTTGTCCCGCTTCTCCTTTCTGCTCACCTGCATGCTAGCAATCTTACAGGTGAGGTTTGGCACCGTTTTATCTAACCCCGTCACTTCAATTCCGAACAGAGTTTGATCGGCGGGAGATTTTTCTCTTTCGGCTAAAACATTAGTAAAACAAATATATTTAGTAATTTTCATCCGTTTTTTACGAAAGGTGACTATGGAAACTCTAGCCCAAGGCAAATGCCGTAGGGCAGGCATTAAAGGTTCATTAACCCGGGAACGGCGAGAACACTCTTAACCCGGCAAGCGCGATAGGCCTCACGGAAGGCTTCCTATAGGGAACGCGATAGGCCTCACGGAAGCAGGACCATAAAAAAAGCCTTCCATAAAAAAAAAGGGCCTATCAAAACAAAGGAATTTGTCTCTAGGTGAGATAATTCCCCTCCAGTACTCATCCATGTAAATCTCACCCACCCCCCTCCCCTCCTTCCCCACCTTATTCCCCCCTCCCTCCCCACCTCAATTATCATCATTTATCGGTTATTTTTCTCTCCCGCGATAATGTAGCACAAGTGGGTTGCATAAAAGATCGTTATGCAACACCCAGACACCGGCACACACCGCCCCGCTCTTCTCAGTTGACTCCCAGACAGCGAGAGGGGAGGGCTGCCTGTCTCTCTCTCTCGCCTGAGATTATGACCGGGTGGCCAATATCTTCGTTTTTCACCACCCAAATGCTTTTCCCACTTATTTTAGCACTCTTGAAGGTTCATATATACATCATATATGTAAAATAAAAGCATACCGAAAACAAATAATGGTTTATATTGTAAATATAACGAATTCTGTCAGAATCCAGGGCTAGAAATGCACAAATAACTACCCTAGCACCTACTGTCATATCGCGCTTGTCAGGTTAAGAGGTTTTGGTGGGCAAATGCGAGAAGACTCTTTTTTTTTTTTTTTTTTTTTTTTTTTTTTTTTTATGTGATTGAGGGAGGCAAAAGGCATAACTGCCTATAGCGAGTGCCTCCCCCATAGTTGAAAGAGTGACAGGGCCAAAATCAAGGGACGTTCGAGCCAAAATGCCTGGACACACGGAGTTTGAAGCAATTTAAGTCATAGGAAGAGGGAAAGACTGATTCTGGGAGAGAGTTCCAGAGCTCAGCTGTTGAGTAGAAGAAAGTTTGAGAGTAACGTTTCACTCTTGGGTTGGAGAGTTGCACAGAGTAGGGGTGGGATTGAGTTGCAAGACGGGTACCACGTGCCCTACGTAAAGGAGGTGGTATGCACTGGGATAGCTCTGAGGAACACTGATTATTATAGTAGCGATAGAATAGCGAGAGAGATGCAACATTGCGGCGGAGAGAGAGATTGCAGAGAGTTGGTGAGTGGACGGGAGTTAATGATACGAAAGGCCTTCCTTTCAACTTTGTCTAGGAGAGCGGTGTGAGAGGAACCTCCCCACACATGTGAACAATACTCAATACAAGGGCGCACTATGCCCCTGTACAGAGCAAGAAGCTGTGCAGGGGAAAAGAACCCCCTAAGGCGGTTGAGCACACCCAGCTTCTGGGAGGCTGCCTTAGCAAGACTGGTAATATGGTCCTTCCAAATGAGAGCAGAAGAAAAAGAGACACCAAGAATATTGAGAGAAGATGAAGGGTTGATTTTTGTATTGTTGAAGAATAAGGGATAGTCCGCTGGGAGATCCTGACGGGTAGATAGATGGAGAAATTGGGTTTTGGAAGCATTAAAGTTAACAAGGTTTTCTCTGCCCCAATTGGAAATAGTATTTAGATCAGAATTTAAGAGTTCTATGGCTTCATTACGTTTGTCGTTGAGGGATTGCTGGCTGGGGCGTTCTGAAAAACTAATGGAGTAGTGTAAGGTTGAGTCGTCTGCGTATGAATGGATGGGAATTAAGGTACAGTTAAGGAGATCATTTATAAAAATTAGAAAGAGAATAGGAGATAGGACAGAGCCCTGAGGAACACCGGAGTTTATAGGGTGAGGAAGTGAACAATGGCCGTCCACAACCGCGGCTATGGAACGGCCGGAAAGGAAATTAGAGACAAAGGCACAGATGGAGGGATAGAAACCGAAGGAGGGTAGTTTAGAAATTAAAGATTTATGCCAGACTCTATCGAAGGCTTTCGATATGTCTAGTGCAATAGAAAAAGTCTCACCGAAGTCCCGGAAGGAGGATGACCAAGAGTTAGTAAGATATGAAAGAAGATCACCAGTAGAGCGACCCTTAAGGAAGCCATACTGGCGATCTGAGAGCAGATTATGAGAAGAGAAATGCTTAAGAAATTGGGAAGCAAGAATAGTTTCAAAAACTTTAGAAAGACAAGAGATAAGAGCAATTGGACGATAGTTGGAGGGTTGAGAGCGGTCACCCTTCTTTGTGACAGGTTGAATGTGAGCAAACTTCCAGCATGAAGGGAAGACGTTAGAGGATAGACAGAGACGAAAGAGTTTGCCTAGGCAGGGAGTCAGCACGGAAGCACAGTTTTTGAGAACAACAGGAGGAACACCGTCCGGACCGTACGCCTTATTAGTGTTAAGCCCAGAGAGGGTAGAAAGTACATCTTTAGAAGAGATTAGGATATTAGGCATAAGTAAGAGAGAGGAGGGCGGAGAGGGAGGAATAGCACCGGAATCATCCAAGGTGGAGTTTCTAGCAAAAGTTTGAGCGAAGAGTTTAGCTTTGTCAGAGGAAGAAGTGATGGTTGTGCCATCAGAGTGGGAAAGGGGAGGGAAAGACGAGGAAGAGAAATTGTTGGAGAGGTTTTTGGCTAGATGCCAGAAAGCTTGGGAAGAGCTAGAGTTGGATAGTTCAGTGCATTTATTATTGATGAAAGAGTGTTTGGCAAGTCGAAGAACAGATTTGGCTTGATTCCGGGCAGAAACATATGAAGAATGAGAGTCTTGAGTTTTAAGGCGTCGGTACCGTTTGAATGCTTCCTCCTTATTGCGGACAGCAGTAGAACAGGCGTGAGTAAACCAAGATTTTTTAGCATTAGTCTGAGAGAAAGAGAATGGAATGTATGCTTCCATGCCCGATAGGATTACCTCGGTAATGCGTTCAGCACTCTCCGAGGGTCCTCGGCCATGGAAGCAGAAATCATTCCATGGGAAATCAAAGAAGTACTGCCGAAGAGCCTCCCAGTCGGCAGCGCCAAAGTGCCACAAGCGCCGCCGGCTAGGAGGATCGGGTGGCTGTACTGGAGAGATAGGACAGGTGACAGAGATAAGTTTTACCTCTTAAGAGGTAAGGCCTAAAAAACACATTTTAAAAGGCCCCAGTAGCATTTAAAACAAGTGAAATGGTGATTAAGTGAGATAATTCCCCTCCATAACCTCTATCACTCCTCCACATGTGTCAAAATTCCCTTCTCTCCCCCCCCCCCCCTGAATTATCATATATATTTTCCTCTTATTACCATATTTATTAGTGTATTTATGGTGCCAATATCTCCAAGCTGATCCTAGGGTGTGGTGTTGTGTGTGTCTATGCGTGGGGAAGACAGAGAGAGAGAGAAAGAGACAAACCTCACACCCTCAGTCTCTCTCCAGGCACAGAGAGGGGAGGATATAAGTCGCGGCTGCCTCATATTTCGGTTGGTAATAATTCGCGTTTTTCACAATTCAAACACTATTCCCACATGTTTTATTGTTGTTACATGTTACTATCTTCATATTAAACTTAAAATAGGTGCATATGAATAAGTAATAACGATATTTATCGTAAAATGATAGGCGGGAATGGAGCCTAATATTGCCACCCAGTAGTATGGTGTTCACTACACATAGCTCGCCGTTCAAAGGTTAAGGGGACCGGCCGCTTTTTAGGCTTAAAAAGCTCGAAATCCTGAAAATACCATTAGGTGTTAAAATGTGTTTATTCAACATCACTTCATAAGCCAGTGAAATTTTATTATTGAAAACCCGTTGAATTTTTGTTTTGTTTTATGTTTTCCAAACTTTTCCTGTATTTCTAAAAACGGTATATAGCGAACTTTGAAATTGACAGGCTCAGTAACTACTGGTCGTACGAGGATCGTACATATATAAATGGAAAGAGCATAAAATGCTCTACAACCTCCCAACAGCTGTATCTTTTACTCTGCAGTGTTCCTGCGTAAAATATTGTAAGCCAAAAAAAAAAAAAAAAAAAAATCACCCTATTACCTTAGACTTTCACATGTTTTTCTCCACACCAGTTTTGTCGCACTTAGGGATCTAATAATTAATGTATTATTGGGTCTCTAGGAATGTTTTTATATACCATTGGAAAACGTGTGAAATGTTCTATAAGGTTATTGTCTCCTTTTTTTAAATTTGAGACAAAGCCCCTTGGCATATGTAGCTAACAGAGTACACAATCATTACCTAATTTCCAAGTCACCTAATTCCGCAATTACATAAACAAAACAAAAGTGGAAAAATAGAGTTGTAAAACCAACTGTCTTGAGTTGTCTGATCCCTCTGAAAATATTATACAGTGCTTGGGTTTCGAATTATTCGACTTCCGAATTTTTGTTTAATTTTCGAGCTAATTTCCACCCTAATTCAGGAACTAATTGACCTTAAATAAAAAAACACTTAACAAAAAGTCCTTGTTACATCATCCTCTATACGTGTGCGAAATCTCATTGAAATCAGACTAAGTTCAGTGACACCCCCTATTAAAAAGCGGCCGGGCCCCTTAACTGTCCTGTTAAAGGATTTAGAAGAGTTCTGGGAAACCGCAACTCGGGTAGAAGTAGAGGCAAAATTGCATAGCGTGCAGACACAGGTTGCCAAGTTTGAAGCCAATCAAGATGTTTTTTTGCTGCTATATACCTCTGACACTGAGTATTATAAGGAAAACCAAGAGGATACCATCTACTTATTTGATATCTATGGGATAATCGCTATTCTGAAGGAGAAATTTGGTAATTCAGAAGGGCATAATCGGTCCAAAATTAAGAAAGGATCGGGGGTTTAATTGCCGCACCTAACTTTGCCCACCTTCGCTGGCGACACCACATTATGGACAGGATTTTGGGATATGTTTAGATGCGTGGTGCATGACGCATGACAGGACTGATTTAAGTGTGATTCAAAAGCTGACGTACTTAAGGGGTCAGCTACAGGGAGACACCTATAAACTGATAGAAGGCTTTATGCTTGAGGGTGCAAGCTATGCCTCCGCCAAAGACTTGCTTCAGGAGACCTTCGGGCATCCTGACAGAGCAAAAGTGGCACACATCATGGACTTTCATGGCCTTGTCTCACCTAAATGTCAAACAGCACAACTAAAGGCTCTTTACGCCAATATGGAAAGTGCGATGCGATCTATGATTAGTCAAAAGGTAAGTCTAGAGGAATTCTGCGTGGTTACACTGTTGAATAAATTGCCATCACCAGTTAATTAAAGAGACCATTAGGAGGGAGATGGGTGTTCAGAGTCTAGATTATAAGACTTTTAAACAGTGTTTCAGGCAGAACTCTACACCATGGTGGGTCAAGATACCCCTGTGAAAGTATTGCCTATGGCTACAGCTGCATTCACAACACAGGGCAATAGTTGCCGATTTGCCTGTAAATTGTGGAACGGGAATAATCATCCCCAGTACAAATGTTTTAAAGAGAGCCAGGCAACTACGGCTCTGTGTTGGGTATTTCTCCAGTGAACACACTAGTAACGGGTGTACAAACCCTAATATTAAGAATTGTAAATTCTGCTGTGGCAAACATTTTCACTCCCTGTGCCAAAATCAGAGAGAGGCGAGAGAGGCAGGTGGTGGTAGTAATAGAGAAGAGTCAACACCAACAACCTCAACAACAATGTCCATAAGTATGAGTAAACAGACAGTAATTTTACCCACAGTTCAGCTGCCTGTAAAGGGTAAGTACAAAAAGACCGTAAAAGTCAGATCGCTACTTGATCAGTGCTCGCAGAGGACTTTCGTGAAGAGCTCTGTACTACCTTCCCTTTCTTATGAATCAAAGGGAACGGAACAATTGAGTCTTCACGGCTTCACCGGAACGCAAACCTCTTGTGAGTATCCTGTTGTAGCACTAAAGTATATACATCGTGGCAGATTTCATCGTCTTGGCGCAATAGTTGTCGATGAGCTCCCCGAACACAAGGGCAAAACTAGTCTAGGAATTGAAATCGCTAGTTTACAGCATCGTGGCATAAAATTGGCCGACTCAAACGTTACCGAGACAGCACAATTGGAGCTACTAATAGGTGCCGACCAGTACTACAACATAGTTTCGTTTTACTTCCAACCAAATACGGATATGCCCTTAGTGGTTCTTATGCGGCAACCACGTCTAGCTCCAGCACTGAGGTTGTTACAATACTTAAAGAGGCAGTGACCCCAGTAGATCAATATATGTCTACTGGACAATTTCCATGTCATAAAGAATTAAGTGCTTTGTGGGATTTAGACCATATTGGTATCTCACCTAAAGAGCATTCACAAGCCGAATGGCAAGCTTTGACCAAATATGAGGAAACAGTCCCTTATGATCCTGAGAGTCAGCAGTATCAGGTACGTCTGCCCTGGACCGAAGAAAAGGGATGGTTGCCCACCAGCAAAGGTTTGGCTGTGAGTTGGTTACGAGGACTCCAGAATAGATTTATTACTGACTCTGGGTTTTGTAAACAATATTCGCAGGTAATTTCTAATCAGTTGTCGCGTGGTTTCATTGAGGAAGTTCCATTTGATGACTCTGGGTCATGTCACTATCTGGCGCATCATGGGATCTTAAAGGAAAGCATGACTACTCCGGTGCGCCTTTATATTTGATTGTTCCGCTAAGGTAAACCAGTACAAGCCCAGTCTGAACGACTGTACACAGGACCATCTTTAGTACCGGAGTTAGCTCAAGTCTTGTTGAGATTTCGTCTGCATCAGTATGCGTGGGTCAGTGACATCGAGAAAGCCTTCTTAATGTTGAAGCTACATGAAGAAGATGGGGATTACACCAGGTTCATGTGGCCAAAAGATCCTCTTCGTCTGGATTCGCCTCTACATTGTTATCGGTTCCAGCTTGTATTGTTTGGCGCTACCTGCTCACAGTTTCTGCTGAACGCTACCATCCTAAAAACATGTTTCCCTTCTTGAAGTAGACCCAAAGATCGTACAGGAAATTAGGGCCGGGCTATATATCGATAACCTCCAAGCTACGGGGGACATTGAAGATTCCCTCGTCCGTGCATACGGCATGGCTAGTGAAGTTATGGACAATGCCCACTTGTTCCTGTGTCAATGGGCTACCAATAGTCCTGTTGTGATAGAGGTGTTGCAAAAGGATTGTGTTGCTGCTGAACAGCAGGAACTGGTGAGAGTTCTCGGACTAGTATGGGAAACGGCTTCTGATTATCTTTCCTTTGGAGTTCAATACACACCGGTCAAACATGTGACAAAGCGCGAGTGTTTGAGATTTTCTGCCAAACTCTTTGATCCTTTGGGTGTTTTGTTGCCAGTGTCTATAAGGTCTAGAATATTTCTCCAGCAATTGTGGCGACTAAAGATGGATTGGGACGAGGATCTTTCTGAGGACTTGTACATGGAATGGCTGGGGATAGTAGATGATCTGGTTCTTTGTACTAGCATTAAGTTCGCTTGGAGGTTGTATACGATCATATTGTATCCCTACATGAATTCGCTGATGCCAGCAGTATAGCATCTGGGACTGCTGTGTATCTTGTTGGGTCAGAAGACAGCCATTTGGTCATGGCAAGGCCAAAGTTGCACCAATTAAGTCCCTTTTTATCCCTAAAATGGAATTAACTGCAGTTTTGCTTGCCGCAAGAATTGTAAACTTTATTGAGGTAGCCTATAAGGATAAACTTCGTATCTCTGAAACCTATGTGTGGAGTGACAGTCAGATTACCCTACACTGGATTAATAGTAAAAAGATATTACCAGTGTATGTCACAAACCGCATCGACGAGATACATGCCCTAGTCCCGACTGCTCATTTCCGGTATGTGTCGACTAAAGAGAACCCAAGAGATATGGTATCTCGAGGCGTGTCTGCTAAATGTTTAAGTTCTTCTGCATTGTGGTGGAATGGGCCCAGTTGGCTCCCAAACCCTGATGGATGGCCAGAAAACATAGATCTCAAAGAGCAGCCCGCTGGTATCGTGACCCAAATCATAGGCAGTATGACCCAAGATGACACACAGTTATGGGACTGGAACAGATATAGCAGCTACGAAAGATTGCAGCGTGTGACGGCATAGATGTTAAGTTTCAACAAAAATATGTAGTGTTCACCTCAACATAAAAGAAATTAGGACTGCAGTCAATATTCTTCTCAAATTATACCAAAAAGAAAGTTATTCGCAGGAGTACTCAATATTGGTGAAGGGTGAACAGTCCAGAAATAATTTAATTTGCCAGTTAGGACTACACCTGAAGGGAGATATAATACTTTGTGGAGGTAGAATGATATTAGAAAATCTCGGAAATTTGCAAATATCTAAAGCTTCTGCCCTCCAAACATCCCTTGACCCACCTAATAATAGATAGTTGCCATAGGCTCTGTTGCCATTATGGGGTCGGCCACCTGGTTACCTACATTCGACAAAAATGGTGGGTCCCTAGAATCCAGCAGGTGGTGAAAAAATACAGCTCAATTGCCTAAAATGTCGTCGGGTACAAGGTAAACCCTACGACTACGCCGGACTACCCCCTTTACCTGCCCTGCGGACCACCCCTGGAGACTCATATAGGGTCACTGGGGTGGACTATAGTCGAGCAATACCTATTAACACCTTAAGAGCGGCCTATGCGGTTTATTTATATGTACCGCCCAGCGGGGTGTTTTTAGCCAAAATAGGGCTGTTTACGTGATCATTTTCATGCCTAAATAAGACCCAGAACGTAAAACAAGTATCTATCCCTGAAAGGGCATAAACAGAGCTTTCGAATGACACCATAACGATCCTTTTATGATGGCTAGTTTTCTTGCAATAACCGTGCAACGCGAGTGCAAAAAGCATGTAATTAGCCACTTTCCCGATACAATTCCTTATATAGCGAGTGAGAGAGGGAGGAGGGAGCTGGGATTCGTGTCAGTATGTTCGCCGCGGTGGTCTGGAGCAGTCATACGCTCGCTACTCTCCTGCCACCACTTGTCTCTCTCTCTCTCAGCAACATTACGTGCTGAAATTGCCACTCGACCTATGTCGAGCGCCGCCACATAGTCCAGCTTTTTTTAACTCGACTTATGTTGCTCGCCGCTAATTAAGGGTTAAAGACTAGTCTGTTATGAAGGCTTACATGATCCTATTTACCTGTGCTGTCACTAGGTCAATACACATTGAAGTAGTCACCAATCTCACATGTGATAGTTTCCTCCTCGCTTACAGGAGATTTTGCAGTCGACAAGGTTTTCCCTGTATCATCTTGAGTGACAACAAAACTACGTTGGTTGGGGCCTCTAGGTACCTATCAGAGATCTGCTATCACCCTAAAGTTCAGTCTCACCTTGGCAATGTGCAGTGCGAATGTCGGTTTATTCCTGCCAGAGCGCCATGGTTCGGTGCTATCTGGGAGGGAGCCATTGGCATTGTCTAGGTGGGACTGAAGAAGGTGTTGGGACGTGCTTTCATTTCTTTAGAGGAGTTGACAACTCTACTACTGGAATTCGAGACACCAATAAATGACCGTCCTCTCTTTTATGCTTCGGGTGACCTAGAGGTTCCTACCCCAATCACACCTTCAGTATTGGTGCGGGGACATCGGTTGCGAGATCTTCATGAGGAAAGTGAAGTGGGGGAAGAGATTAAGGACCCGGACTACATCAACAAAGATGTTATCTCAGCCAGATTCCGGTATGTCCGTAAATTGTTGCAGGATGTCTGGAAACGCTGGTCTAATGAGTATCTGGTGACGCTCAGGGAGGCACATAGGAATAAAGTTTTACCAATTAACGGTCGGTGGCAAAATATTGGTGATGTCATTACCATCCATGACGAGGGTCCTCGTGCTTTCTGGAAGTTGGGCCGTATTACAGAATTATTGCCCGGATGTGACGGTGAAGTCAGGGTTGCTAAAATCCGCACTTAGTCGGGCATCTTCACACGGCAAACTATCCGTTTACACCCTCTTGAAGGGGATATTGAGAGTAAAGGTGATACCTCGGAGACGTTGCCCAGAGACGTTCCCATAGTGGCAACCTCAAACGGCCATCCTGTTGACGTACCAAGTGGATGTCCTCGTCGACAGGCGGCTCAAGTATCCTTCCAATTATGGCGGGATATATTAGCTTCCGGGCTGTTGTAAATGTTGTACAAACTCGGTGGCGGGAATATGTCCATACTTGTATTCTATGAACATGGACAGTTTAAGTGTAATCATAAGTAATAAGTTTGTAGGAGTAAGAATCATAATAATATGATTTAGTATAAATGGGAAAAATATTGAGTTATGTTCTGTATTAGATATTAGTAGTAATATATGATTCCTATAAACTTAGGTAATTAATTAACGCCTTACGAGCGGGCCCGTCAGTAACCTCTACTACCCGCCAAGCGGGTGGTTTTACCCAAAACGACCTTGTTTCCGTGCTCTTTTTCATGCATAAACAAGAGCCAGAGCATAATACAATTATGCATCCCTGAAAGCGCGATAATTGAGCTTTCCATTGACACCAGAACCATCCTTCTACGACCACGCATTCTCTTGCAATGATTGTGCAAGACGAGTGCAAAATCCCTAAAATACGGTAATTTCCTTACATAATTCCCTGTGTAGCGAGGCAGTGAGTGTGGGTGTGTGGAGTAGACGTCAGTAGTCGCGCGGGACCCGTGCCGAGCGGTCATGAGCCGACCTACACTCCTCCCATCGCTCGTCTCTCTCTCAGAGCCATTATTGCTAAAAAATTGCACACGGACTTAAGTCAGGCCCCGCCACATAGTCCTTGGTTCTCTAGCCCGACTTAAGTCCACCCTCGCCAGACAAGGGTTAAAGGAAGGGAAAATATCTCCCGACCTGTCTGCGCATGTTAGAAAATGCAGCGCTCCAGCAAATTTGACTGGGACACGACACTCTTGCTCCAATCTCCACTGCTGACAGTACTATTTCTCTAGTTCTCTCATCCCATTTCATTAACATGATAGTACTAACCCCAACGTAGCTTCCACCAATTCACCGATCATCCTCATTATGATTTAAGTTTAGAGGCCCCTTTCTGTCCTTAACTATTAACTAATTTCCTCTTTGTTAATCACTCGTTCTCACCATCTTTACCGCCATTCTTGTTACCTTGTTCCACTGCACAATAACCCTCTCCCGTCGCCTACGCTCCAGCAACAAGGTAAATATACTATTGTGTTGTTTTGTCTAATTCTACAGTCCATTTACTACAATAAAAAACAGTTATGTTAAAGGTTTATTATGGTGTATTTAATTGTGAGAAAGTTTGGAAAGCAGTTGTAATGCCATTTTCATTGTTAATTGCAATTCCGATACCCCAACAATCTAGGGGAGATCTTGGGAATACGGGGTTTTGGGTGGGGGAAAATAAGGGTAATATGAAATTAAAACATAATACAGAAAAGTAAATCTAAACTCAAAATAGGAAAATCAGAGCCAAATTTCGGCAAAAGTCAAAATTGTAAACAAAAGTTTGCTCGGATTTGCCACATTTTCGGAGTACAAAAACACTAAAATTGTAAAAAGAAAAAGATGGCACGGATTTGGTAAAATGTTAGTTTAAAAAAGCGCAAATTAATGGCAATGGGTAAATATTCTTTATGGCGTACTAGTCAAGAACTGTTGGTGCCGATTAACCTCTCCGCTGCACAGCCCCTATAGTATACAGGCATCCCTGTGCGGAGGTATGACGATTTGGGCGACCCTTGAAAATATCGATGAAAAGTACATAAATGTGTAGGTAAATGTTCGCGCGCATCGAGACATATATATTTGACCCAAAAAAAATATCTGGGGGGGGTGGGGGGGGCGGTCCGTAGTTGAAAAAAGTGGAGCGAATGGCATCGCGCGGCCAGATTGTCATCGCGCGGCAAGTTTTCCCGGGTGAATATTCACGCGCCCAGGGGGTAGGAGGAGAGGGAGGGGAGGGAGGGTTAGGGAGTAATTCCGCGTATTTATCCTATTTTGAGCACTGTTATGCTATGTAGAGTATGTACATATGTGTACGTATGTAGGCCACCCATATACCAAGGAATATGCCACATATAGACCAAATATGCGACATATTAGCGAATTCTGAATGAGTTTAGAGGCGGGAACACAGGTAGAGAGTTTAGGCGGGAAGGTATGAAGAGTACAGGGTGTGCTGGCAGAAATATCACATATATTTATCGTATTTTCAGCACTCTCATGCTATATAAAGTACGTGTACGTATGTAGGCCACCCATATACCAAAGAATATGCCGCATATAGACCAAATATGCGACATATAAGCAAATTATGAGAGAGTTTACATGCGGGAACGGAGGTTATGGGAGAGGTGTGGTTGGTGGGTGGGTGGACCGTGGGAGGGAGGGAGGGAGGGAAGTTGTGTCTGTGAGTCGCTGGCAAGCCAAGGTCAGCCAGCTGTATGTGCAATTATTGTTGTCCCTGTCGCCATTGTCGCCTTGCCCTTCGTCCCTTTCTTCCCTTTGGCAGGGCCAGGGGCAGAAGGGCCGGCAGGGCCAGCAAAGGTCCTGGATGGCAATATTATGGTGGTCCCTGTCGCCTTTGTCGCCTTGCCCTTCGTCCCTTTCTTCCCTTTGGCAGGGGCAGGGGCAGAAGGGCCGGCAAGGGCAGAGGCGGCAGGGGCGGTTGGTGGTGGTGGTGGTGGTGGCACGGTGATAGTGGCAGAGGTAAGTTTTTTTACCCATGCCCTTCCCTGTCTTCCCAGTGGCCCCCACAGGTCCTGCAGACCAAGGGCGGCCTCCTGCGTCGGTGGTAGTGGTGGCAGTGGTGGTGGTAGTGGTGGTAGCAGTTGCCTGGGTGGTGTTGGCAGTGTCCCAGAAAGACAATGACTCTGTGCACTGCCCTTGCTTGCACGTGTTTTACGTGCTTTACGTGCAGGTTCCTCGTCCTCGGACCTACTCGTGCCGTAGTAATGGTAGCTAGGGTCTTTGGCAGCCACGCTCTGCCTTCCACGGCCACTGACACCACCAGGAGGAGGGCTGGTTGTGTCGTGAGGGTGGTGTAGGCTCCAATGTGTGTGCACATGCGTGCGTGTCTACCGCTTGCCTGTGTGCGGGCCGAGCGTGTGGGGTGGTGGTATCGAGAGGTGCCAAGTCGTAATACACCCGCACCAATTTGTAGCTGCCTGGCTGTAAACCCACGGTTTTGGTACGCGTTCAAAAACCGGGATTATTTAAGGGGTTCCGCAGCGCAGCGGTAAAACTCTTAACACCTTAACCCGCAGAGACCCAGCGTCGCACGTGTTGCGTCGGCAGTCTTTGATCACCAACTCCCAGCCACGCATCACGTGCGTCCGACATATAAAAAACACTTACGTGGCTCGTAAGGTAGGAAATGGCGGGAGAATAGGAGGGGGCGGTACCGTAGTGTGTGGGGGAGCCGGGCCAGTAGGTGTGAGCGGGCCGAGACTGCCGCGCGGCTGGTGGTGGTGGGCTTAGTGGGGATAGTTTACACCCCTAGTTTACCGCCACTTTGAACCTTCATTACTCCGGTCGTATGGGAGCTAGAGGCTTGAGATTTATGTGAGATACTCCTTAGGATGTATGCCGTACAATGCCATACTCAGTTTTTACCCTAGTGCTCCCGGGCGGGTGGTCATGCGGGGGAGACGAACTATTGAAACCCCCCCCCCCCCCCAAATGACCGAAATGAGTTTTTTTTTATTTGTGTGTTCATTTCTCACCATTCTCTTCCATTTTGGCTCAACAATTTTTTTTGAAGCTCCCCCCCCCCCAAACCCCCCCCCCCCCCCCCCCCCCAAAACAAAATGTCAGAGGTGATTTTTTTTTGTTTTTTTTTCATTTCTTATCCTTGTCTTCCATTTTAGCAAACAAAAAAAATAAGTGAAAATGGCTTGGGACTGGGGTGAACAAAATATTATAACTAGCCGGGGCTCAACGGGTTAAGAGCGGCCTATGTGGTTTATTTATATGTACCGCCCAGCGGGGTGTTTTTAGCCAAAATAGGGCTGTTTACGTGATCATTTTCATGCCTAAATAAGACCCAGAACGTAAAACAAGTGCCTATCCCTGAAAGGGCATAAACAGAGCTTTCGAATGACACCATAATGATCCTTTTATGATGGCTAGTTTTCTTGCAATAACCGTGCAACGCGAGTGCAAAAAGCATGTAATTCGGTACTTTCCCCATATAATTCAGTATGTAGCGAGTGAGAGAGGGAGGAGGGAGCTGAGATTCGTGTCAGTAGGTTCGCCGCGGTGGTCTGGAGCAGTCATACGCTCGCTAGTCTCCTGCCACCACTTGTCTCTCTCTCTCAGCAACATTACGTGCTGAAATTGCCACTCGACCTATGTCGAGCGCCGCCACATAGTCCAGCTTTATTAAATACGACTTATGTGGTGAGCCGCTTTTTAAGGGTTAACCTCTGAAGTGCGCATGGGGGTAATTGGAAACGTCCCCCTGTGCTGACGTATTTGAGGTGTTTCCGTCACTAAAATATTCATTGTGCCATTAATAGCATTAATACTTATCCATATGCGCCTATTATGGGTTGATTATAAAGGTATTAACCTGAAACAACAATAAAACGAGTGAAAACAGCGTTTGGATGGTCAAAATCGGAGATATAGCCCGCGACTATATCTCTAATGTATGGGTGAGGCAATCTGCTTTCCCGCCAATTTCCCCCAAGGCCACTGAGACACAGTCGATCGATACTCTCTCTCTCTCTCTTGCACTCGCTTGCTATCAGTGATGACCACACCCTCCAATCGGATTTCTAATGTTAGCACGAAAATATACCTCAGAATAAGGGAATAACAGGGAAAATAGGTGATAACTGAAGGAGTGGAGGAAAGTGGGGAAGGAGGGGAGGTAGAGGACTGAGATTTTGCATGGCCCAGGGGCCAAAAAAAAAAAAAAAGAAAAAAAAAAAAATATATAAATTTTTTTTTTTTTCGATGTCAAAAGTTGATTTTTTTTTTCTCTGACTCTTAAGAGTCTCCCCGCAGTGCGCCGGGGGAACTCTTAAGAGTCTCCCCGCAGCTCCCGGGTTAATAGTGTTTCAGCACTTGACGGGTTAATCACCTCCACATTTTCGCCGTGAACGCAATTTCCGGTTCTCCTACCCGTGAAACAATGTACATCCTTGACACTAGTCCATTACCTACAAATATGTGCAGAATACTTCATGTTAGAGGCGCTTGTAGGAGTAAAGTCTGTGATACATCGCCACTTCATGTTTTCGTCTCCCAGGTTTGTTGACTACCTGGCCAGTCCAGGCGGTTCGTTCATACCATCTAGCGCCATACCAAGTCAGAAAACATTATAGACACGTGTAGGCTACCCTAGAGGTTTACCTTACTTCACTTATTGACCTCACCGAAAGGTCAGAGGTAAACAACAGATGTATTAATATACAGTTTGACGATCTGGACATATGTTTCTTGATTGTTTTATTTTATCATGTTTATCGTATAAATACGATAGAATATGACTCTTTTGTGATCTCGTATGTCTCTGTGACATCACGATCTCTCCTACAGCACGACGTAGGACGAGTAGATCGTATATTATAAGATTGTAAATAAGTTAAGTTATAAAAGGCCTAATATGCTATTTAGCAATATTGCCATGGTCTTATGTAGTATATATGAATTTATCGTATATATTAGTATAATTTATCGTATAGAGCAACCTAAATGCAGTACGATAATTTGGGCTCCTGGCGGTTTGCCAAGGCAGCAAGGTGTGCTTTTGAGGTAGGCCAGAGCCTTCACGAACACCAACCAGTTAACATCTAATTTTCCGCCCTCAGTTGATCGTGCTTTTGTGCCTCTAATCACAATACACATACAGCAATACACACAGCTACACCATCACGACGCTCTCATCGACATCATGACTGACTGATAGATAAGCATAAATTATAATAATCATGTCCCTTCCCATGTAATCATTTATTCTTGCTTTAACTTGACTCGAGTCTTGGGACCGAAGTCTCGTTCCCCATTGTCCACCGCCATATTGGGTAAAACGTTCTCCCTTGCCTCATTGCCACGTGGAACTATTGGTGAGTTAATTCCTGGCTAATATTAACCCTTATAACCTTACCCTATCATTATATACATTTATTATGTGAGACCTTTGGATATAAATTAGCTTGTTTCAGATTGAATTCAATTTAGATATAGAATATTCATTTAGATTGATTTGATTTGATTCATTATAGCTTAGTAATATTTAACTTCCATTGATAGTTTACCACATTGGTGCCCAGACCTGGGACCTAGCTACCAGTAAGGGATTCTTAGGCAATGAGAAAGGGATTAGCCCAGGGATGCAGGAACAACTCTATGATAAACTGGCAAGGCTAGCCAAGCGATGGTTAGAGCCGGAATGCAGGGTCACATCGTTGTGCCTGCCTAAGTCCTGCATCCCACCCATCATCTTTCCCCAATAATGTTATTTTCCGTTTCAGACTTCCTGTGACATATGACCTGACCTAACATTTTTTTTCTTGTTCAATATGATCCATTAGTAGGTATTGCTATTTAGTGTACTATTTTTTCTCCATAACATAGAAGTCCGCCGGTTGGCATCTCTTAATTAGACTATTATTTGGCCGTTGTTTTTGTAACATAACATTTAGATACATAGCCTATAGGCTCACATGCAAAATGGATAAAAACGATAAAGAGACACCGTCTAGTGGGGTGCTGATCAAAGCCCCTAAAAATCAAAGGGCGGGACTTCGGGGAGTATTAAATAGGCTAATTGTGGACGTCAACACTTTCATCACTACTGCTGAACTAGAGGAATTGGAGGCTAGATTAGAAAACGTCCAGGTTACCCACGGTCGTATTACGGCTCTGAGTGAGGTGATTGTGGCTGACATGACAGAGGAGGAAGAGATAGTTACAGAGTGTGATAATCGCGCCCTCTATGACGAACCTGTCTTTAGAGCGAAGTACCTATTACAGCGTGCTGTCGCAAGTAAGAAGGGAGGCGATGATGAGGCCCATAGAAGGGCTGACCCAAAACATACTGTACACCTCCCAAAGCTCAATCTTCCTACATTTGGGGGCAAGTTAACCGAGTGGTTAGCTTTCTGGGACGTATTTCGATCTACGGTTCATGAATCCTCTTTGGATAATGTCCGCAAGTTTCACTATCTGAAGGGACAAATGGAAGGAGAGGCCTTACATTTAATAGAGGGTTTTGCAGTAGTAGGTGGTAGTTATCTTGAAGCGGTACACTTATTAGAGTCCACATACGGGGATAGAGAGCAGTTGAAGATGGCCCATGTCGTTGCCTTGTTGGGGCTCGCAGAACCACAGTATAAGGTTGATGAGTTGACAAACTTCAGGGCAAATATGGAGTGCCATACTCGATCGCTAGACACCCTAGGGCTTACCACGCAGGAAATGATAGTCATTATCTTGCGTCAGAAGCTTCCTATGGCAATACTTGATAAGGTAAGATCATTTGAGCTGGGGGAATTCAAAACTCAGTTCAGTAAGGAGATCAATAATCTACAGTTGAACAAAGGAAGAATGTATGTGTCGGGAGGGAGTGAGAATGTGGAGAAGAGGGGAACAGTAAGCATGACAGTGGGGACTAAAGTAAAGAAAGAGGGTGCGTATAAGAAACCTGCTCAGATTCTATGTAAGCTATGTAACAACAAACATAAATGGAGTTTCTGCGTAAAATACCCGACAAATGAGACAAAGGTAGCACAGGCGAAAAGATTGAAGCTATGTGTAGGTTGTCTAAGTGGGGAACATGGTAAGCAGGGACAATGTACTGCTACATACCTAAGGCCTTGTCGCCACTGCAAAGGACATCACTTTGATAAGTTGTGTCCTACAGCAGATAAAGTCAAAGACGTCAAAAATGAGGGTACTACAACTGTGGCACTAGGTAGCACGCAAGACACCACTATATTGCCCACAATACAGATTCCCATGGAAGGTAATGACAGTAACAAAGTTTGTCGGGTACTTCTAGATCAAGGGTCTCAACGTTCCTTTATAAAGAGGTCCGTACTAGTGGGACTGAAGCACCGAATCGTAGGGGCTGAGACTCTTCGATTACAGGGCTTCACAGGGGTTACTGATAAACAAGACTACGAGATAGAGGAGATTTCATATTTGTATCGTAAAAACCGGTACTTTATGACTTGTATCGTAGTAGACACCCTACCAGAATATGTATCTGTGGGTGTGAAGAAGGTGGAACACGCATTACGTAGCAAAGGGGTTAACTTGTCAGATCCCATGGGAAATCAGAGTGAGGTGGATGTTCTACTTGGTGTGGATCATTATTATGAAGTAGTATACCCTGGATTTAAAAAGATGTGTGGTGTAATTTTAATCCCCACTAAATTTGGATACTGCATGAGCGGAAAGGTGCATACTACACAGTCAAAGGTCCTGGTCGACACGGTCTCGATATATAGAGTCAATGTAACCGCGGCAGAGGAGTTGGGAAGGGAGGATTCCCAACCTAGTGACCCTAAGATGGCTGCCGAGTTCGACCTGGAACGACTGTGGAGATTGGATCACATGGGCATTAATCCTATGGAGACTGATTATGACTCGGAAGTTGCGCTACAAAGGTTTGACGAGTCTGTGTGCTACTGTGCCTCAGAAAAGCAATATAAAGTTAGTTTACCCTGGAAGAACAGTGAGATAATCCTGCCTACCAATTATGGTTTGGCATTAGGTCGCTTGCGCGCATTGCAGCGGAAATTGTCTAACGAACCGAGCACGCGCCAGGCGTATGACGATGTATTTCGGAGTTATGAGGATAGGGGCTTTATAGAGAGAGTCGATGTCAAGGAACCGTGTAAGAAGGGTAGGGTTCACTATCTGGCCCATCATGGGGTAAAGAAAGACAGCGTCACCACACCAATACGGGTGGTGTATGACTGTTCTGCCCACCAAGGTCAACAACCCAGTCTGAATGACTGCCTGTTGACAGGTCCGTCCATGGTGTCGGACCTGTCCCAACATCTATTGCGGTTTAGGCTGGGAAAGTACGCCTATACCAGTGACATCGAGAAAGCAGTCTTGATGGTCAAGCTAAAGGAGGAAGATAGAGATGTTACCCGCTTTCTTTGGTTCGGCGACATTAGCGACTCTGAAAGTCCCATCATAATATACCGTTTTCGGGTTGTACTCTTTGGGGCCACTTGCTCGCAGTTTTTGTTAAATGCCACAATCAGAAAACATCTAGCTGACACTCATGAGGACACAAGTACACTATCTCGCGGATTATACATTGACAATTTGCAGGGTACAAGCGATAGTCAAGATGATTTGTTGTATGCATACTGGCAAGCACGCAGATTGTTTGCGGATGCACATCTATTTCTCCGCGAGTGGGTTACTAATAGTGAAGATCTTCAGAGTTTAATACAGGTGGATGGTACGGCATCTCTTAACCAGGAAAAGTCCAGAAATTTGGGGATGATCTGGCAACCTAAACATGACATACTAACTTTTCAAACAAGGTCTTTTGCTCAGCAGACAGGAGCGCACACCAAAAGAAGTCTGTTGAGCAAAGTTGCGCAATTTTTTGATCCTTTGGGTCTAGCATTACCCGTTACCATAAGAGCTAGGATTCTAATGCAGGAAGTTTGGAGACGTAAAATAGGATGGGATGACAGTTTGCCCGAGGACCTGAATGACCAAGGGACATTGTTGTTGAATGAATATGCCATCCTATGTACTAAACCTATACCTCGTAAAGTGGCGGCGTTCGGTGACGTTACGTTACACACGTTTTGCGATGCTAGCGCCACGGCATACGGGGTAGCCATATATGTTGTTACTTCATTTGGGGCACATTTAGTTACAGCCCGGGCCAAGGTAGCCCCGGTTAAAAAGGTAACTATCCCTAAAATGGAATTGACTGCCATGCTGCTATTAGCACGTCTGGTGCAACATGTACGCGCAGCATACGAGAGCGAATTAAATATTGAAATCGTTCATGTATGGTGCGATAGTCAGGTCGCACTCAACTGGATACATAGCAAGAAGTCTCTGCCAGTTTATGTGCGGAATAGGGTAGATGAGATTAGAGCCCTTTTGCCAGATGTTGCTTATCATTATGTAAATACAAAGGAAAACCCTAGTGGTCTCATAACTAGGGGTATAACGGCTAGCCAGTTAATGAAGTCCGAATTGTGGTGGCATGGTCCAAAGTGGCTGTTCCATGAAAGTGAATGGACGATATGGCATGCGTGTGAGGGACTGCCACTGAGTGGCAGTTGCCCAACCAATGAGCCGGGTCCATCATAAAGTTGGCAAGATTCGGCCAAATGTAGCCGCGGTATCCAAGCTAAAGTAGCTTGGGGGTCATGATGCGTGAATTCAGTCAGAGTTGGGTAGCCAAAGAATTTCATATAAAAAGTATTACGGGCCATTACCTGCGATCACTCCAGATGCTGTTATTGTAAGCAAAAGAAGTAACTTTGATCAAATGGGTCGTAGAAAGTCATTCGAAATTATTAGAATTCGTCTTATTTAGGCATGAATAAGACATTATGTGCCTATATAGTGCGCTAAGGTCACCTATGACAATGGCCATCAGGTGTGAGGGTCTGTGGTCGGGTGTACCAGACGGCACAAACCGACCTATACTTATGCCAACAAGACATCACGTTACTGATCTATTGATCATACGTGCACATAGGGAAGTAAAACACTACGGGGTATGTCATATTATATCCAATTTACGTCTCACATGGTGGATACCCAGAGTTCGACAAGTAGCTCGACGCGTAGTGAGAAAGTGTGTAATATGCCAGAGACTAAAGGGTAAACCATATGCAACTGGACCAGCTCCACCTCTACCTGAATGCCGTGTAAAGCACGTAGAACCTTTCCAAGCGGTAGGATTAGATTACACAGGGGCATTGAAGATGAGGGAGCATGAGAAGGTTTATATATTATTGTTTACCTGTGCGACGTCTCGAGCGGTACACCTAGAACTATGTGATAATATGTCTAGCGAAGAATTTATGCTGGCGTTTAGACGGTTTTGTGCCCGTCGTTCATTCCCTCAACTCATTCTTAGCGACAATGCTCCCACTTATGTCCAAGTATCAAAATATCTAAAGGATATGAGTAGTGATCCTACTATCATCACTTTTTTGGGAGAGAAGAAGTGCGAATGGAGGTTCATTCCAGTTAAGGCACCTTGGTTTGGTGGCATGTGGGAACGATGTGTCGGCATAGTAAAGTCAGGACTAAGAGCGGTTGTAGGACGTGCTCTATTAAAGAAGAGTGAGTTGACGACAGTCCTCACAGAGATAGAGGCAGTCGTGAATGATCGCCCGCTTACATACGTGTACACCGACCTGCAAGAACCACTACCATTAACGCCAGCTCACTTGCTATATGGAAAACCATTGACTGCGTTTCCATCTGATTTTCAGTCCATAGTAGAGTTAGAGGATCCCTCGTTGTACTCTGAGGTAGCGGTGTCTAAGAGATACCAGTATATATCCAGGATAATCGAGGATTTTAGGAAACGGTGGATTAGTGAATATTTGCTAGCATTGAGGGAAAGGAGTGTTACTCCCTCTGGTAGACCAACGGCACCTACAGTTGGCGAAGTTGTTTTAATTAAAGAAGATAGTCCTCGTTTATACTGGAAATTAGGCCTCGTATTGGAGGTATACAAGGGGGCAGACTCTGTAGAGCGGGTGGCGCTATTGAAGACAGCCACTGGAACTACTGTTCGTCCTATCGCACGTTTGTACGCTTTGGAGCTCGATTCCGCATTGCAATCTGAGGCTCCACCTGTTATTGCTGGGTCCGAGGATTCTCAAAGGAACGACTCCCCTCTTACTGATGGTGATCATTCTCGGACCGGGACGCGTCCCAGACGCGCTGCTGCTGGCGCCGTCGACTTGTGGCGTCAGAAGATAGCCTCTGGGCAACTTTAGGTTTAAGGTGGGGTTCAGGTCTTTTTTGTGGGGGGAGTGTATCGTATAAATACGATAGAATATGACTCTTTTGTGATCTCGTATGTCTCTGTGACGTCACGATCTCTCCTACAGCACGACGTAGGACGAGTAGATCGTATATTATAAGATTGTAAATAAGTTAAGTTATAAAAGGCCTAATATGCTATTAAGCAATATTGCCATGGTCTTATGTAGTATATATGAATTTATCGTATATATTAATATAATTTATCGTATAGAGCAACCTAAATGCGGTACGATAATTTGGGCTCCTGGCGGTTTGCCAAGGCAGCAAGGTGTGCTTTTGAGGTACGCCAGAGCCTTCACGAACACCAACCAGTTAACATCTAATTTTCCGCCCTCAGTTGATCGTGCTTTTGTGCCTCTAATCACAATACACATACAGCAATAAACACAGCTACACCATCACGACGCTCTCATCGACATCATGACTGACTGATAGATAAGCATAAATTATAATAATCATGTCCCTTCCCATGTAATCATTTATTCTTTCTTTAACTTGACTCGAGTCTTGGGACCGAAGTCTCGTTCCCCATTGTCCACCGCCATATTGGGTAAAACGTTCTCCCTTGCCTCATTGCCACGTGGAACTATTGGTGAGTTAATTCCTGGCTAATATTAACCCTTATAACCTTACCCTATCATTATATACATTTATTATGTGAGACCTTTGGATATAAATTAGCTTGTTTCAGATTGAATTCAATTTAGATATAGAGTATTCATTTAGATTGATTTGATTTGATTCATTATAGCTTAGTAATATTTAACTTCCATTGATAGTTTACCACAATGTTCGAGAAGATTTAAAGGAATATCTATTTCGTACAGCCCTTCGTTTAGATTCATAGTGTTGTTATATGATCTGATTAAGCCGGACTCGGCAAACAGTCTTTCTAAATAGCAGCCTGACCAATAGATCATCTTAGCTTCATCCCAATTCACATTATGGACATGACTATTTTTGTATATAAAAATACCATTAAATTCTTGTTCTGACGTTACTGATTGTCGGTGTTGCTTAACTCATTACTTTAATCCAATGATATATCAGTGAAAGTAGCCTACATCACGCTACTAAGTCATGACTCGAGTCCAGTACCTTTCGTTCAGAAATGCTATCTGGCAGCATTTGAGGTTTTACTATATAAATTTATTTCACTCCAGGGATAACTGTATTTAAGGAATAAATGCCAAAAACACGATATATAAGTATTGTATAAATATATTTCTCGTATGTGAGAGGAAACCAAATAATAAATTAAGACTAAGCCGAACGAAAGAATGTGACACTCTTATTTCGCTAACTAGATTCAGGATTACAATATGGAGGAAGTCTCTTATTGCCTGTATTACATTTTTAAACGAAAAATAATGGCAAAGAGCAGCTCGTAAAATTAATATAAAACGTCAAAATTAATATTCAATCCACGAGTGTCAATAAATCACATAACACTCTAATCATATTGTTTTTCCACGTATAATTATTTAAGCGGGACAACATTCTGTCTGGAAAACATAGCTGTCTCCAGTATTTTTTTGTGAGAAAGTTTGAATACTCGAGAACAGTCTGAACAGCTTGTAATTTGTATAGACAGAAGATTAATTTGCACTTATAGAATAAATAACCCATAGGGACTCTATATAAGAACATAAAATGGAAAGGCAAGAGATAAATGTCAAAGGTGGATATATATGCAGAATATACCCCCCCCCCATTTCCTGACAATGACTAACTTGCTCGCTGAACAGCCTCCAGGGCCCCTAGGTGTGCAACATACTAGATAGCGCATGCAAATTAAGTACACTTAATTCTTCAAAGATATTGAACACAAACCTTATTATTTTACAGTACTACATATTTGTTCAAACTACAACATAAATTCAATTTGAAGGGCACAAATAGGTTAATTTTGTCAGTTTGCTAATTATTGGGAATATCCAGAGACCTATAATTCTTAATTATGAAAAGACCGAGCTCCGTGTGGCAATGGAAAGTTGCCAACGGTAGCCATATTTGGGGACTTTTGTTATAGCATTACAACCTATTAATAACTTCTCAGCGCGATTGTAGAGTACTAGCTTTCCAATGACACCTGACTTATCCAGGGGTAGTTATTAACCCTGGTTACTGTCAGGTTAGCTGGGAAATTGGCCCTTGGTTTGGGTTAATTTACAATTACATATCATACAATGTTTTCACCCTTAGCCATAATTTGCCCTGATCTATATGTTCATACCTACTAGTGGGGTGTGGGAGTTTCATCTTAATTCTGGATAATGGGTAAACATGCATTTGAAGTAGTAAAAAAACAGAACAAAGCATTACAATTAACAAATAACATAAAGGTTATCTAATGAAGTAAACATTGACCATTAAGTTGTTGTTGTTGTTGCTGTTCCCCAGGCTGTCTGGTCGAACAGCCCCAAGGTCCCGACCAAGGCCAAGGCCATAAACGAGCGCCCCCACAAAACCCTTCCTGTTTACCACTAATAAAGCCCGAGAGTGACCGAAGCCACTCCAAGGCAAGGAGCTGAGGAGGGTGCGGAAACGCCCGGGAAACCAAAGCCCCACCCAAGGCCCTGTGTCCCTCGGCAATTATGAAGGAAAAGTTGAGGGGCAAAGGAAAAATGTGACGCTTTGGATCCCAATCTGCCAACCTCTAAGTTGGCAGTAGGGAGGTCAATCCACAGAAAAGACGCCGTCACTCGAGATCTAGAAAATATATAAGTAAAAGGAACAGTCAGAGTAAGCTATGGGTATGGCAGAGATCGCTCATCTCTCACTCTGATTGACCAGCCTATCACCACATGACTAGAACACAATCCTCTCAGCATCAGCTAGGAATTAAAGGCCCTCAAAAGCTGGCTTTGGTGGGGGGATAGCTCCCTTATTTCTACTCCTTTCGGGGTTGGGCACCCGCCATGACCGTTAAGTTAAGGTTGGTTGCTGTTAATTAGGCATACAGAGTAGCCTACCTAGCAACTTACCGAGCCAAGTATTTGATAGGCTAGGTAAAGTTTAGTTAAAGTTAATAGCCTTAATTGTTGATCGGTTCAGGCTATTTTTGTTATATATATATTCGTGGTTATTAGCTGTTAGATAAGGTTTTTTAGCCGTTATGTTTATATTTTTTTAGGCAAAGGCTAGGTTATCCACTAAGTAAGGTTGCTGAACTAGGGCTAAGCTGATATTATTTATTTCAGAACATATTTTCCGTAATATTAGGATAGTAATTACAAAATCATGTAGTTTATTTTTCGTGTAGTTATCCATAAAGGAGCTCCCAAGGGAGTTATATTTTCTCAAAGACAAAGTGCACGTGCCCTACCTGCCTCACCCTAGTTACGCCACTGGAATAATCTCTGCATGACGTCTGGTTCTTGCAATTATCTTGCATAGGATGGCCAAAATTGCTTAAAATGGGTGGTTTTTGGTATGTGGAACGCTGTGATGGGGCGAGAGAAGGCTACCTCCCATATCAGTGCGCGCCCAGACTTGGTAGGCACTGGATGAAGATCTCCCAAGCTGCCTGCTCTCGCTTCCCGGCTACATAATTGACTTCAGTGTGTCAGGTGACGGGCACAGAAGAAATTACGCTAAAGGCAGAATAACACCGAATTAAATTGAGTCCTTGCTCTAAAGTTTTGAAATTATGTTGATCATAACCACGCGAACTTCCAAGATCTTGACTGAAGACCTGTCCTGGGTATATGATTGTTAGTGGATAATTTTGAAACATTTGTTTTCTTTATCTACAGATGGTTACCCATAGCACTACATACCATAAATGATCGTATTTAAAACCAGACTGTGTTTCTAAACCTTCCTTGTATTTTTAGATATTGTGCTCGCTTGAAGTCCTATGTGTCTGCTTCGGAACCCACACCTTTGGCCAACCAGCTTCACCTCCGAGGAAGTAAAAGGGTGGACTCGCTGGTAAATTTTAATTTCGTTTTTAACCCACGAAATCGAGACTGCTATCCTTTAATTCTAGATAACCATGGTGTTTTACTCGGATTAGAAGTTCATAGGAAAGTGTATAAATAATATGCACTAGGCTCTCTTAGAGATAATTGTGTACATTATATGGTAGAAAAATTTCCCAGCCGAAGGCTTTGGCCTTCTAAATTGTGGGATCGCTAATGCTCGCCAGGAAAAAAGAATTAACGTATAAGCCACAACAGTTCTTGCAAATTTAAGAAAAATATGTGGCGAAATGTTTTTATCTCAATTGGGTTAAACATTAAGGAGAAAATGGGCCACATATGATACCCCCTTTAAACCTTTCAGTAGCCCTCACTATGACTGATGTATTATAATGTAAAACTTGCAATTTAACAAACTAAAACTTGGACGGACACAGTAAAAAGACAAAACAACTTATCAAAATCGCTATGTGGAAACAACGCTTAAGCAAAATAATAATTTATAAATAAAAGAACACAGTCCACCACATAGGGTGTACATCACTACATGATCAAGTTAATCTGGTTCCCAAGCAAACTAATCGCACTTATAACAATGCAATATCGTCATGTTCAAGGAATTAGTCAGTTTGGGAAGTACGGGACGTTATGGTAAATTTTACTAAATTATGTATGAATAAAAAAACTACAATTTGTATCAAATTTTATAAATTGGTAATTTGAAATTTGACAAGATATCTATAATAGTACACAAAATATACAGCACTCACTAACGATAGTGCTATCGGGTAGGTACAGTTGGTCAAAGTTCCAGCTAACCCACCCTCGCTCTGGGAGGTGATGTACGCAGCCGAATACCTTACCCTCTATGCATGCGCGAAAATGTAAGCCTCCCTTGGCCCTGCCCCCCGTTCCCCGCATTTAAATAAACCCTTCAAACCGTTCCTGCCAGCTCGCTCTGTAGTACAGTCACTAGAACTCCCGCTTGGTGTCCAGAAATCCAGTGTTCGATCCCACTCGAAGTTTAGTATATTTTTATATTTTTATTTTGTTATTTGTGTGATGTTATATTATATTATATTATATTAGGGTTAGGTTAGGTTAGGTTAAGTTAGGTTAATCTAATCTAATATAATATAATATTTGTACATTATCGGCAGTGGGCGGGGCCTGCGGTATGGTATTCGGCTGCGTACAGACCCTCCCCTCGATCTGGGGCTCGCAGAATTAGCTGGCAATACTGGTGTAGTGGTGCAGGGTTACTACTTGCCATTAATGTGTTACCTGTGTCTGTCCTGTATATTACTGCAAATTAGACTATGTAATGTTCACGTTGTGAAGACTAAATGCTCCTTCATTAAGCAGCCACCAATAAAACAGGAGTATGTATTCTTATAAAATTGAGTAAAGTATGTTGTGGCAGTCAGCAGGTTTTATATGCGTTGCCAATCAGTGGATATAATATCTTTAATATTTAAGCAAATCTACGAACTTTGGGTGAATGTTCGGGATCATATACATAGCAATGTATGCATTTTTATTTGAGATAGGCTTACTTTCCTTTGTTTAGTATATGTTCTAACAATGATATAGCCGAAATCAGATCTACCAATCCCAATCTTTGTAAGACACACCTCCTTACTACACCAGTATTGCCAGATAATTCTGCGAGCCCCAGAGCGAGGGTGGGTCAGCTGAAACTTTGACCAACTGTACCTGTAAGCATATCATGCCTCAAGTTGACTCCTACCAATTACTACCCTACACATAACCTACATTTATTGTAAAAATAAACTAAGGAAATCGCAAAAGCAAGCAATTGATACTATCGACAATGAATAGATACAATATAATAAAGACAAATAATTGCAAAATATGAAGAAGCAACAAAAGATTTAAACAAAGAGTACTCTTCTAACAAGAAAAATTAATTACAAAATAATAATAATACAAATAGAAAAAGATAAACAATTAATACATTCAGACAAAAAGTAAGCAGAGGTTATACGAGTAACTTCAAGTTAATAATGCATTATTAAAATGATTGATATACATTATTAAAATAGTCACAATAATCGACCTTAAAAAAAATATATGCAACAATTTACTTGCAACAAAACCTGTCTAATAAGAGTCTGTATAGCAACCTAGCTCTGAGCCCATAAGTCTTCTACTCTAGTATACATTTTACAAAATCTTATTGGCTGAGAATAAAAACAATTAGAAGTAGTTTTACTATCGATATTACTACTAGGGAAAGGAAAGTGTATTACGTTAAAATTAAAATAGTCAACTTTGTGGTATATTTTAAGTGTGCACTTTTCATTAACAATCTGTATATATATATATCAAGAACATTTTCAACTTAATCATTTACGCTACCTTCTGTGAGGGGGATGGAATTTGGATACATTTGTTTAGCGACTTGATTAAAATTTAACACATTGCAAACGAGAATATCATCAATATATCTATTATTATTACTTAACAATTTAGCAAGTGCTAATTTTTCTGGGATGATATTTGTCTTGCTACTGTCAACTAAGTCTTTCATAACTTTAAATTCTAAAGACAGCCAGAATAAGTCTGCAACTAAAGGGCTAGCATTTCCACCCATAGGAATTCCTAATATTTGTTTGAAAATGTAGGGCACGGATCTAACATAAGTATTGAAAAGGAGGAATTTAAGGGCACCTTTAAGTTTAGTTCTATCAAAATATACTGAACTAATGGGATCAGAGCTAAGTGATGCATTATTAAAATATGAATTAACATTTATGTAATGATTACCACTACTAACAAATCTGTCCAAATGCAAATATATAATAAAGATAAGTTCTGAAAATACTAAATATAAAGGCAATTTGGTATACAAAGTTGAAAAGTCGAAGCTATGTAGGATACTGAGGTAACTTTATGCATGGTATTAAGTTTATCAATAACATCTACTGAATTGTCAACACTATAATATTAGTTAATGCCAGTTTTATTCTTGATGGGATCACAATAAAGTACTTTTAATGTATATTAAGCAATGTATGACCCGTTTTCACAAAGTTTTAGTGGTAGCAAATTTTGCTCCTGCAATAAAGCGATATTTATAAGGTCTTTTATGAAATTTGGTTAACATGTATAATTTAGCAATGCACTTATTCTTATCAGAAAGTTTAATATCAAAAGGTTATATTTGTATTAGTATGTTCTTTAATTAAGTTATCAAAAAAAAATCTGAATTTTATAAACAGAATTACCACAAATATTTTTTATGAAATGTGTTACCTTTAACCCTTAACTGGCGGCGCCCGGCTATTGTCGAGTTAAATAAATGTGGCCTATGTGGCGGGTCACGGCTTTTGTCAAGTGAAATTTTGAGCACGTAATGTGCTCTGCGAGAGAGCGGAGCGGTGGGAGGAGCGTAGGTTACCTCATGACCGCTCGCCACGGTGGCCGTGGAGCTACTGAGATGGACTCCTTTGTACTCCACCCTCTCTCACTCGTTTCACACGTAATAATGTAAGAAAATGACCGTATTTTACCGATTTTGCCCTTCGGTTGCACGATCGTTGCAAGACAACCAGTGATCGTAGAAGGATGGTTCTGGTGTCATTGGAAAGCTGAATTAACGCCCTTTCAGGGATACATACTTGTATTACGCTCTGGCTCTTGTTTATGCATGAAAACGAGCACGGAAACAAGCTCGTTTACGGTAAAACGAGCGTCACAGTCAAATATACTCCACCACCCGTTCTTTGAGTGTTAATGCCTAGTTTTTTGCATGTATTCTAGATACAATTTCTTACATATGCAGCTATAGTTATTGCTGGCTTTATCTACTGTAGTGATTACAAAATGTGTATGCAAATTTATTAAATCAACTTTCAGCTTAACTATAGTATACAATATCCGAAAGATTAAATTATTTTTTTAAGGAGAAAATTTGATTTCTAATTAATGTAATCAATAATTTTGACCATGCTTCTAGCTCCCTCTATTTCTAAATCACCTTGTTAATATATGACCTATCGGACTATAAATGTACTCTATTAATGCATTACGTCTGTTATCTAGCATATCCATGACTCTTTCACATACGCATTAATTATTATTGAAAATATCATTTTCTGAAAGATTCTCTAAAACTTTATTATAGTTACAAATAATAAATACAACAGGTTGCTCATATGAATAAACTATTATTAGTTTGAAATCTTTACGTCCATCTGGTAATTTGGACTCAACTTTCTTTGAATTTATTAGACTGTTAACATTAATTTTGTCAAAAATATATTTTTATTGTTCAGAATATTTGTTATCAAAGGAACAAAACTGTTCTTGTGTAGGCCTTTCAACGAATCTTTGATTTTTTAAATTCTGAAATTTACATATAATTACTTGCATATTACTTTATAATGAATACAAATTATTGACAATCAGGTTATTATCTGACCTGTTTTTCTTTGTATTTAATTAATTTAGTCTTCTATTACCATGTCTACAACTCTACATGGTCTTCTGTTTCTAACGGGGCAGTTAAGGTAATGGTTATTAAAATCGTATCTTAAAAAGTCTATAAGTACAAAGGAGTACAAAGGAGTACAAAGGAAATCAAGCAACAACAGATCTAGTGACCCTTCTAGGTTGCTTGTCCTCCAAAACACTGAGGATCAAGTGTCCAAACAGTGGTTTAGAGTGGGTAAGGGAACATTGGAAAGGGAATTACTGCCCTGGAACTAATGTCCGTGGCAGGATTAGGAAGTTAGTAGGGGACAGATGGGTTAGTAACTGAGGGGGGGATAAAATAAAGTTATTCATTTACAAACGCAGTCAGTCGCGGGTTTGATGCGAGATATTTGCCTAGGCGGAGTTTAAATGAATCAACGGTAATGCAGTCTATAACGTTTCGGGGAAGCCCATTCCACAAGTTGACAACTCGATTGAAGAAGAAATTCTTAGATTCGTGCGAGTTAAAAGATTTACCAATAATTTTGCAACCGTTTCCCCGCGTGTAATTAGATTGGTCGATAGTGAAGTACTTACTACAGTTCATATTGTCGATGCCTTTGATGATTTTGAACACTTGAATTAAGTCGCCTCTTAATCTGCGCTGGGTTAAAGGAAATAGATTTAATTCTCTAAGACGCTCTTCGTATGGTTTGTTCTTTAGGCTAGGTATCATTTTGGTAACTCTACGTTGAACTCGTTCTAGCTTGTTTATATCTTTTTGGTAATAAGGGCACCAGGATTGAACGCAGTATTCCAGAAGAGGGCGGACTAAGGAATTGTAAAGGGTTAGGATAACTTCTTTGGATTTATGCTCAAATGACCTGCCTATAAAGCCAATTATTTTGTTTGCCTTCTTAACAACTTCTGAACATTGTTGACTCGGTTTTAGGTTACTCGATATTGTTACTCCCAGATCGGTTTCTCTGTTTACATTCTTAAGCTGAGTGCCATTCATCGAATAGTTTGCTTTCTCATTTAGGTATCCGATATGTAGTACTTTACATTTATCCGCATTGAAACTCATTTGCCAAATTTGGGCCCAACATGACAATTTATCTAGATTGTGTTGCATATCGTCAACTTGTTCTTTTGAGAGTACGCTATTTGCAATTTTTGTATCGTCGGCAAATTTTGAGATTGTACAGGTGAGACCCTCATCTATGTCGTTGATGTAAATTAGAAAGAGAATTGGTCCTAGTACCGATCCCTGGGGTACCCCGCTACTTACATTGGTCCATTTTGATGCCTTACCGTTTATGACTACTCTTTGCTTTCTGTCGCTGAGCCAATTTTCTATCCATTTCAACACACCGTCTTGTATTCCATGCGCTTTTAGTTTTAGCAGTAAACGTTTGTGGGGAACTTTGTCAAAGGCCTTTTGAAAATCAAGGTATATAATATCTACAGCTTTACTCTCATCGTAGAGGTTGAGGATATCGTGGAAGAAGTCTAAGAGGTTTGTTAAACAGGAACGTTTTTTTACGAAAGCCGTGTTGAGTATCTTTAAGTATGTTATTTTCCTCTAAGTGATTTAAGAGTCTGTCTCGTATGACCGTTTCTAGCATTTTACATACAACTGAGGTTAAGCTAATTGGACGATAGTTACTGGATAGGGATTTGCTGCCTTTTTTGAATATCGGTGTTACGTTGGCTAGCTTCCACTGATCGGGCATAGTTCCAGACTGCAAGGATTTATTGAATAGTAATGTCAGTGGTTTAGAGAGCTCATCCTTAGCTTCCTTTAGAACTCTAGGCGAGATTGTATCAGGTCCAGGCGTTTTATTTACCTTGAGTTTATCTAAACAATTCAATACTTCTCTCTCTGTAACGGTGATATTGCTTAAAACATCTGAATTATCAATCTGAATCGGCGATGGTGTAGGGATATCACTGAGGTCTTCTGTTGTAAAAACTGATGCAAAGAAGGTATTGAGGGCATTACTCATTTGTTCTTCGTCTTTGGTGTATTCTCCATTTTCATCGACTAACGGTCCAACAGTTGAAGTAACTATTTTTTTCTTTCTGATATAACTATAGAATTCTTTCGGGTTTGTTTTACTTTGATTCGCAATATGTAACTCTAAGGTCTTTTTACTTTGCTTAATTAACTTTTTGGCTTTGCGTCGTAGCTCTACAAATTTCAGCCGTTCTTCGTCATTTTGTGAGGATTTTAATCTATCATTAGCAAATTTTTTAGCAAGCAGGCAGTTTGAAATATCTTTATTCCACCATTTGGGCTTATTATTATGGCCTGGACGCAGAGTTTTCGATGGTATGCAGTCTTGCACTGCTTTTAGGTAAGTGGCTTCGAATAACTTCCAAGATGTATTTATGTCGTTATTGTGAATTAAAAAGCTCCAGTCAGTTTCTTTAAACATAGCTCTAAGTTTATGGAAGTTTGCTTTCTTGAAATTAGGGACTTTTTCGATGCTACTATTTGGTTCGTTGCTACTATTTGGAAGTACTTTGCCTACACCTTTAACCCACTGAGCCCCAGCTAGTTTATAATAAATGTACCATCAGGGACCGGCTGTTTCTGATTTTTTTTTTCCAGAAACAATAGCGAATGGGTTAGGAATGAAGGAAAAACCACAAAAAAAACTATCAAAAAGGTCAAAAATTGGTCCTACAGAGCCCCCGAAAGTCTATTTTACAAGAGTAAAAAATTGAAGGCAATAACACCCAAAATACCAGTTTTTGCGCATTCACGCGCACTCGGTTAGACTTTGAGAGTTTTCAACCATTGGCATAGTTGCGTAAGATACTTACACAGTGCCCATACAAATCTGAGCCCTCTAGGTGCCATAGGACCGGAGTAATTGGGACCGGACCGGCCAGGACGTATGGTTTGCGTCGCTGGGGTTTAGCGTTACATACATTGTGGACGCAAACCCTGCGTCGCTGGGGTTCAGTGGGTTAATTTGATTATTAAGTCCAAATGGATATAGTCCTTAATTTTCCCATCCGATAATTTTCTCGATCTAAAAGATCTTGATCTTCTTTAACAATTTCAATAATTGTGTATTTATAGTCCAATTTGGTACAATGTGTTAACCCTCCTGCATTTTTACGACGCGATCGCGTCATAACGCCACCCCTCGAAGAGTGGTCGTATGACGCAATCGCGTCATAATGCCACCCTTAAGTTAGAAATATTTGTGGTAAATAAGTTTATAACGCGATTTTGACGCGTTTTTGGCTGGTAAGTTAGCCATCAGTAAGTAACAAAATGAAATATCTGACAACCCTCTAGCGTCCCTGTGAGAGGAGTGCGGGCCTTTGCTTCACCAGTTGTGATCCGGCCGCCAGTTTGTGAGGTAGTACTCCCGGACCTTTAAATCTCGTCTCGCCTCCATTACCCGCCATGGAGCGGGTTTCAGGCGGGCAAATCTGGATTATTTATGTACCAAGTGGCAGTGTATCATCAATTTGTGGCTATGTATTTATAATTTATGTATATAACTCGTGATTTGTGACTTTGTGCCTAGTTGTTCGCCTCTCCATAACCAGCCATGTTGTTTTTAGGCGGCTAGAATGGACCCAGTGGAAGTGTTGTGAACTGTGAATAATATTATTTATATCATATTCGTAGGGTTAGTGTAGTAAGTTTCGTAGTCACATTCCTAACTTATGTTAGGTTTGTGATTACTTGTGATTTGTGACTTTGTGCCTCGTTGTTCGCCTCTCCATAGCCAGCCATGTGGTTTTTAGGTGGCTAGAATGGACCCAGTGGAAGTGTTGTGAACTGTGAATAATATTATGTATATCATATTTGTAGGGTTAGTGTAGTAAGCATTCGTAGTCACATTCCTAACTTATGTTAGGTTTGTGATTACGAATGTAAGCTAGGCTATACGTGTGTCGTACATATATTGCCCTAAAACCTTCATTTTCGCTTGAAAGACCAATATATTTATCAATAAATACTACCTACGAAGTATAATAAAGCTGTAATTACGAAATATATTTGTGTTTTGCCCATTTTTTGGCAATTTTGTATGCCCAATTTGGGCAAATTTTTGAGTGAATACAGTTTTATTTGAGTGAAGTAACTGACAGTGAAGTGTGGATAATTATAAACTAATTTTTTATACAAAAATGTCACGGTAAGTACAAATATGTCACGGTAAGTAGCCTGACAAAGAACAGACTAGACTTTTATGCACCACTCTACACTACACTACAGCAGTGAACCTTTGGACAGCCACAGATGTCTGGGTAAAGTACCTAAGCTAATCCCATAATTACTTGCCCGCGGCGGGTCCCCACTCCTTGACCTTCCCTTTTCCTCAGAGCTGGGATATTTTATATGTTTAGGCATAGGCCTATCTTTATTTTATATATATATAGCCTATCGTATATAATTCTATATTATATATACATATATATATTAGAGTATTTCTATTGTTATTTTATATATAGGCCTATTTTTATTTATTTGGATTTATTATAGTTTGTATTTGTTTTATTTATTTTATTTTATTTATAGTTTTATTTCATTTATATATTCTTTTTTTATTGTTCCTGTTCCCCAGGGTGTCCATGGGACCACCCCCTAGGTCCACAGCAAGGGCAAGGCCCATAATCGAGTATTTATATAGTTATTTTTTATTTATTGGGATTTATTATAGTTTTTATTTATTATATTTATTTTATTTATTTCATTTTATTTTATTTATAATTTTATGTTATTTATATATTTTGTTTTTTATTGTTCCTGTTCCCCAGGGTGTCAATGGGACCACCCCCTAGGTCTGTATCGGGGATTAAACTGTTTTGATACCTTTTTGCCTCTTACCTTGAATTTCCTTGTAATGCTTGTAGTCCAGGTTATCACTGTAAAAACATGTTGAAAGGTAAATCATAGAGGTAATTGATTTGAAGCAAAGACACTGGTGGCTTTTCTATATATTATATATTTAACAGAAATATAGAACTATGCGGTTTGTAATTAGTTATAAGGTCTGTGTAGATACTGTATTGCCCAGCAGGGAAGTATCTACCTAATTAAAAGCAGTAAGATTGGCTAACAACTAGATTGAGCTATTATTCCTGTAATCTGTATTTCCTTCCTGTAAGAAAATAAAGAATAAGAATAGCGAAATATATAATGGTATACAAACTAATTATCGCACTGTATCGCACTGTCACTGTATATGTCACTGTATTAATTACCACGGCCGCATGAAGGGTTAACCTTCCTAATGGCTGGCTGTTCTGCTACTGCTCAATGCCTGGGGGCTCGAGCGTGCCGGCTTCTTACCAGTGTGGAGTCATACAATACTAGTTGCTAGCAATCATCTTTGTGTTGCTGCAATTCTCTGAAGGGAGCGTGAGAACCCCTGCTTAGCTTGCAAGAATTGTACCAAGGCCTTTATAGGTGGGCTGATCTTCTATAGGGGAGATCATGCCCAATTTGAATGTACAGTAGTATACTTAAGTAAGTGAATAACTGTTATAAGGGTGTGAGTTATACAAGTGATTATATGAGTTACCCTAGAGTGTACAGTCGCTTAAAATGCGCTGTTACAGGTCCACAGCAAGGGCAGGGCCCATAATCGAGTATTTATATAGTTATTTTTTATTTATTGGCATTTATTATAGTTTTTATTTATTTTATTTATTTTATTTATTTCATTTTATTTTATCTATAATTTTATTTCATTTATATATATTGTGTTGTTATTGTTCCTGTTTCCCAGGGTGTCCATGGGACCACCCCCTAGGTCCACAGCAAGGGGTAGGCCCATAATCGAGTATTTATACAGTTATTTTTTTATTTATTGGGATTTATTATAGTTTTTATTTATTTTATTTATTTTATTTTATCAACTCTGCGCAGAGTAAGCAGAGTTTGGTATCCCCCCCCCCCCCCCCGTATAGTGGGTACCACACAAAAAAAAAATCTGTCGTCGTCGGCGTCGTCGTCGGCGTTGTCGTCGTCCGTCTGTCTCGGAACTCCTCCTAGACCGTTGGACGGATTTTCACCAAATTTCACACGAACATTTGTTGCATGAATGCAAAAGTCAGTCAAGAAAGTGTTTTTGAATTTATGCAATAGTTATGATTTTAGGTCCAAAATATGGTTTTGCCACCCCCCCCCCCCGAACCCTCCCGGGACCCCCCCCCCCCCCCCCCCCCAGCAATGATGGCGTTCTTAGTGTGTGATCCCCGAAGGGGCTCACACACTAAGAACGCATTCGTTCTGGGAGCGAAAACATCTCGCTACGTATTTGCTAGGTTAAGTTAGTTTAGTTGGCATTAGAAGTGATGTTAGTAATATTTGGATTTATGGTGATAGTAGTGATAATGGTGATAATTGTAGTGATGATGGTTGTAGTTGTATTGATGATGATGACAGTAGTAGATATGATGGTGACAGTAGTAGTAATGATGGTCATAATAGTAGTGATGATGGTGACAAGTAATGATGATAGTTGTAGTGATAATAATGACAGTAGTGTTGATGGTAGTGACGATGGTTTGAGTATTAGTGATGATGGTGAGTAGTAGTGAGGATGGTGACATTTGTAGTGATGATGACGATAGTTGTGGTGATGAAGTTCATAGTAATGGTAATGATGGCAGTAGTAGTGATGATGGTGACAGTAGAATAAATTATGGTAATATTTGTGACAGTAGTAATGATGATGGTTATAGTAGTAGTGATGATGTTAACAGTAGTAATGATGATTGTAAGATGGTGGTGATGATATTAGTAATGATGGTTGATAGTTGCAGTATCAATGATGGTAGTAGTGATTAAGATGCTAGTGACAATGGACAGTGATGATGGTGAGAGTAGTAGTGGTAATAATTGTAATTGTAGTAGTGATGATGATCATAGTAATGGTGATGATGACAGTACTCGTGATGATTGTGGCAGTTGTAGTGATGATGGCAGTAGTAGTTATTATGTTGATTGTGATTGATGATGGTATTAGTAGTGATGATGGTAACCCATCGCAGAGTTGGGTATGCCGTTTTGATTTTGGGCAAAACGGCACGTCTACATTATGTATATTGTTGTGCAAGAAATAAAATTGGTGTGAGAATTCTCCCAAATACATATTAAGAGACCACACAAATACGAAAGTAAGTGAGAGATGAATGGGAATGGGCCCCCAACCCCCTCCCCCCCTGCAATGATGGCGTTCTGTGTGTGTGCCCCCCGCAGGGGCTCACACACAGAACGCCTTCGTTCTGGGAGCGAAAACATCTTGCCCCGCATTTGTTAGGTTAAGTTAGTTTAGTTGACATTGGAGGTGATGGTAGTTATAGTGGGGATGATGGTAATTGTAGTGATAATGGTGATAATAGTAGTGATGATGGTTGTAGTTGTAGTGATGATGACAGCAGTGATGATGATGACAGTATTAGATAAAATGGTGACAGTACTAGTAGTAGTAATAGTCATAATAGTAGTGATGATAGTGACAAGCAATGATGATAGTTGTAGTGATAATGATGACAGTAGTGATGATGGTGACAGTATTAGTATTGATGGTGAGTAGTAGTGATGATGGTGAAAGTTGTAGCGATGATGACAGTAGTAGTGATGATGACAGTAGTAGTGATGATGGTAAGAGTAGTAGTGACGACTAATAGTAGTAGTGTTGATTATAGTAATGGTGATAGTGACTAGTAGTGATGATGGTGACCCATCGCAGAGTTGGGTATGCCGTTTTGATTTTGGGCAAAACGGCACGTCTACTTTATTTTATTTATAATTGTATTTCATTTATATATTTGTTTTTGTATTGTTCCTGTTCCCCAGGGTGTCTCTGGGACCACCCCCTAGGTCCACAGCAAGGGCAAGGCCCATAATCGAGTATTTATATTGTTATTTTATATATATTTTGTATTTATTTGATTTTATTTATTTTATATATACAGGTATATACCGTATATATATATATATTTTTTTCTTTTTCTTGTCCCCTTCCCTACTGTTCCTGTTCCCCTGTTGTATTGTTCCTGTTCCCCAGGGTGTGTCTGGGACCACCCCCTAGGTCCAGAGCAAGGGCAAGGCCCATAATTGAGTATTTCTATTGTTATTTTATATATATTTTTATTTATTTGATTTGATTTATTTTATATATACAGGTATAATATTATACTGTATATATATTTTTGTTCTTGTCCCCTTCCCTGTTGTTCCTGTTCCCCTGTTGTGTTGTTCCTGTTCCCCAGGGTATCTCTGGGACCACCCCCTAGGTCCAGAGCAAGGGCAAGGCCCATAATAGAGTATTTCTATTGTTATTTTATATATATTTTTATTTATTTTATAAATACAGGTATATACCGTATATATATATATTTTTGTTCTTGTCCCCTTCCCTGTTGTATTGTTCCTGTTCCCCAGGGTGTTTGGCAAAAAAGCCCCAAGGTATAAATATATTCTTATAATGCCAAACTATGACTACGTCATGGTGTTCCCCCATTTGAATTACAAAATGCGGAACTATACCGTCATGAATCCATTATACTCACGTCATCTGTAATCGGATAATGCAAAACTATGACTACGTCATGGTGAACTATACCAAAGTCATATGGATCCAGTGATGGCGAACTTGCGTCATGACAACTATCAACGTCAATTACGTTTTTCCTTTATTTCCTTTTCTTGGTTTCAGCATCGTAAGCTAACTACTGCCTGCCGCCATACGCCAGCCTGCCGTCATACGCCAGCCTGCCGCCATACGCCAGCCTGCCGCCATACGCCAGCCTGCCGCCATACGCCAGCTGCCATGTCGGACAACAGGGATACCAAGAAACGTTTGCGAGACTCCGAGCTGGAGGATGTAGTAAACGAGGTGCTGGACCTGACGACGGACGAGACGGCGAGCGAGAGTGAGTCAGACGAGTGGTCGACTGGAGATGAGGATTGGGCTTCACCTCCGCCCCAACGACTCCGCCTCGATGCCCACGACTCGGCTTTTCCACCACCAGCCCCAGCAACGCCAGACGATCCACCACCACCACCACCAGCAGAACCAGCCCCAGCAACGCCAGACGACCCACCACCACCAGCTGAACCAGCCCCAGCGGATCCACCACCACCACCACCACCATCCATCCCATCCACATCCCATCCCCTCCCATCTATATCTCATCCCTTCCCATTGTGACGCCTCCCGGCGCTAGCAGAATGGTTGCGTGGGGCATTGCAGCTCGCTAGCGCTCGCCAGGATGGGCTACAGTTGTCCTAGAATGATCTGCTTTCTTTTATTAGTGTCGTGTTGCCACAGACAGTCTAGAAATGGTCTTTGTTTTGGTCTGTGACCGCGCCTTATATTTTATATTCGCTATAATATAAATGTTGCTTGTGTGGGAGGCAAGCGAGAGAGGGTGAGGAAGTACACCTGGCAGCGGGGGCTGAGCTATGACGCGGCTCGCTTGGGCGCTGACGGCATTGGCGGCCGGGTGGTCAACTAGTCCCTTCCCGTCGCGGCCTCATGTTTTTTACCAGCTCAGAGCTTGCCCGACACGCGTATCGTCTACATCCTTTGCAATTCTGTCCCCCATACTCGCCACTTTGCATACTATTTCTCTCTCTCGACTTCTCCTTTCTCATTCTCTAATCTTTATTAAACTCAACATCCCTTCTGGTTTCAGCATAGACGTTCACCGTCGGCCAGTCGTATTGTACGCGAAGCTCTCAGATATTTCTATGTATGAGGTTTGGAGAGACGGACTTTTCCGTGTGTGTCCTCTCTCGGGAAGGTTGTAGACCGGTATATGTCTCCCTGGCAAGGTGTTGAGTGATTCTGCTTGGTTATCTAAAGCTAGACTAGGGGTAACGTTACCGTGTCGTTGTCTCCCATGTGTGCAGTGTTAGCTAAGCCCTGCACGACATCGACAGGTACTGTGGGAGCCTAAGTTGTCTTCGGGTGGGTTTACCTTGCGAGCACAGCGCTGTGGTGTGAGAGGGCCATAGCCTATCCCTCACAACATAGTGCTGCCTCTTTGTGTTGACTTCTGAGGGATCGCCAGGATAGAACTAGGTACTAGAGACCTAGATTTATCAAGAGAGCATCCCCGTCATATAACGTAATCTTCATTATACCACCTTCGGACAACGTTAGGCTACGAGCCGCATGCTCGCCCATTGTTGCCCTGCCTTGATACCCCAGCTAGACTTTATTAACTGAGCAGACACTGGTTAGAGATAAGCCCCATTATTATATGTATGCTACATTATTATTCACTGCACTTTTGAGCCGAGGTTGTTGAGTTGCACAACCCTAGTAGGCTGTTGCATTGTGTCACGAAGCATTTCTTTAGTTGTCGAGCATTACTACCTTTGCGCAGTCTTTATTATTCGCCGGCCTATTATTACTATATGTCCTAGTATTTATTGAGACCCGTATTCTGCATTATAATTGTTCAAGATTCTTTACGAACATCTTCCCAGCATCAGACTTATTTCAGAAGTTTCCAGTTGATGTTGCAGGACTAGCATTGCACTTTCTTTAATACAGGAGTGCCAGTTATTTGAGTATCTACCGTAATGTTAATTAATCACTTTAACCATCTTTTCTTTGTGTAACCTAATCGAGTAATCTTTTACTGTTTGAGAATAGGCTGTTTCATCGAGCGTCAGCCTAGTGTGTGTGCACCAGTTACCGAGTCATAGGATACCTCGTTGTCCAGGCACGACTCAGGGCGGTAATGGTGTTTTGTTTTCCAGTGTTTAAGGCAGGGGTTGGATCTAGTGTTACCGTTGTTGCATTTTTGCCATTATCTAGTCCAATGTTGAAGAGCCCTGTGTCTTTGAGAACCTGGATCGTAACACCATCTACATCTCATCCCATCCCATCTACATCTCTACCAGTCCCTAACATCACCGATTACCTCCTACCATCACCCAACTTCCCACGTCACCTCTTCCATCCACCTCGTGTGGCGGTGCCTCATCCTTGCTTCCAGCAGGATCACCAGCCCGCAGCCCACACCTGTTTGCTACGCTACTTGCTGTGCGCACTTTGAATACCCCGCCTTCGCATGTCATGAGAACGGTCACCCCCGCAGTGTCCCCCTTCATCGACACACCGTTGACCCCCTCGGCATTTGTTCTGCCTGAGCATCGAGCCGCAATGCGTGCTGAGGTTGGTGAAGCCGTAGTGCGTGCTCAGGTTGTTGCTGAGGTGCCACACACAGCGTTGAATCCTCCAGCAGCAATCGAGGAGCTTCTTCCCCAAAGGCTTCCTCTTCACTGTTCACCAACTGGTACAGCTGCACCAGGTTCACCAGCTCCACACCTTTCACCACTTGGTGCTGCACCAGGTTCACCGGCTTCTGCATCATCTGATGCAGAAGCCCCCCCCACTCAACCCCTCGACCTACCACCTATGCCACGCCGGAGGCCAGGGCCCCGTAGGGGGGCAGGTGGTAGGCCCAGGGGCCGCAGAGGTGTTCCTCGCGGTGGTCATGGCCGTGCTCGCGATTCTGCCCCCGATCGTGATGCCGGTTGGACCAACACCCCCTTCGACCCCCAGCCTGATCTGTTCACAGGGACCCCTGGCATGCAGGTTCCAAAGCCGGTGACTCCTCTCCAGTTCTTCCAGCTCTTCTTCACAAGGGAGATGCTGCTTCCTGGTATTGGAGACAAATGCTTACGCCAAGTTCGTTGACGGAGCAGCCGCTCTTTGGCACCTGTTTGGTGAGGAGGAAATGGCCAAATTCCTTGGCCTGTACTTCCTCATGGGCATCACCAAGATTCCTTCTCTGAGTAACTACTGGCGTTCAACTGTCCTTCACGACTACCCAGTATTTTGGAGAACGATGAGTAGGACTAAGTTTCTAGCCTTGTTGAAGAATTTCCATGCTTTCAACAACTTTGTAGTAGTAGGGGTAGGCAGCCCCGCCCAGGGAAGTACTACCGCCAAGGTTACGGGAGACTCAGGGAATAACCTGAATTCCATTTTCTCTCCCAGGCCTTGGTAGCTGGATACATATCTTTCTGCCTCACACATCAGGGGTATCAGGAAAACCCTCTTTATATAACATGCACATCCAACTTCACGACATTGCCCTACATCGCTATCCTCTATCCATAAAACACTACTCTTCCCACTACATATCATACATGTAACACCATACACTTACCTTACAAATATGGCAGTACAATTGTTAAGAGCAAACCTGGTGGTCCCTCGGATATCCACCCCCGGCAGGGTTGGGTCATTGACACAGGGCCCTCCCGGTCGTCATCATGCGACTGTGTCAAGAGCATTGCAACGTCCCAAAGCTGCTCGTCGGTGCAGCTTTTTCTTTAGTAATATAAGGGGACTTCACTCTAACATCAATTCTGTACACCAATTTCTTCAAGCAGAATCCCCTACTCTCCTTTTTTTGACAGAGACTCAAGTAACATCCACATCTGACACGTCTAGATTTAATTTTCCAGGTTATCAACTGCTCCAAAATTTCAGACCTAAAGGAGGTGTATGTTGCTTCGCAAAATCTGAAATTGCCCTGGAGGAGGTTACTAGTTTCCATTGTCCCTATTTTGATTATTCTATATACAAATTAATTTCTGCTGGTAAATTGAAATACATATGTTGCATCTACCGTTCCCCAAATACTCCTCCAGAGCAAAGTCTTTTTGATTCTCTGTCCTCACAACTCAGTGTCCTCAACTTAAATGCTTCTTCTGAAATCACTGTGTTGGGTGATATTAATGTCCATAATGTTGAATGGCTCACTCATTCAGCCAGGACTGATGATGCTGGTCTTGAATGTGAGCTATTTGCAGACTCATTTAATCTCACTCAACTAGTCAACCAACCCACCCGTGTACCAGATAATCCTAATCATAATTCCCACCTACTGGACTTATTTTTAACAACCAATTCAGAAAATTATGATGTTACAGAGAGGTCCCCGCTTGGATCTTCTGATCACTGTCTGATACAGATCACCTGTCTATCACCTACCACACCTTCCCACTCTGAACCTGTTTTGGTGACTAAATGGCATTACGATAGGGCAGACTGGGAGGGTCTTCAAGGTTTCTTTATTGATATTCCCTAGACCTCTTTCTTTTCTAATGATGCACACTCCACCTTGAGCCACCTACAAGATTTTGTAAAAATTGGAATGGAAACTTTTATTCCTCATCAAAAGAACAGTAAAAGATCTAATTCACCTAAATGGTTTGACCATAATTGTGCTAGAGTAACAGTTAATGAACAAAAAGCAATTGCCTACAATGCATACACAAGATCAAAAACACATAGATCAAAAACACATGAAGCCTTTAATTACTTTAGAAACATCAGAAATCATGCCAAAACTGTATTAAACCTAACTAAATCAAACTTTCTCCACAAGCAGGCAAATCAACTTCTAAATAATCCAAATGATAACTAAATATTTTGGTCTACTCTTAACTCATTCAAATCCAACTTCACTACTGCTTCATCCATTCCACCATTAAAATCTCCGACTGGCAATCTTGTAATTGACCCACGAGGTAAAGCTAACCTTCTTGCGGATATTTTCTCCACCAACTCAATCTTAGATGAAATAAATCAAGATGTCCCTGTACTTAATTTTAATTCGCCTGAAATTTCCTCACTTAAGATCCACACCAGACATGTCAAAACTATTTTGCAGAATCTCTCAGTAGATAAGGCTCCTGGTCCAGATGAAATTCCTCCAATAGTACTTAAGAATTGCTCCTTGGTGCTCGCTCCTGTATTGGCAAAACATTTCCGTCTGTGTACTCATACCTCATGCTTCCCAGTACCCTGGAAAGAAGCAAACATCCATCCAGTTCCTAAAAAGGTGCCTCTTCAGATCCATCAAACTACAGACCAATAGCTATAACTTCCACTCTTGGTAAAGTCTTTGAAATTATATTAAATAATCACATAATTAAGCATCTTGAGAATAATAAATTAATCAGTGATAGGCAATATGGTTTTAGACGATGTCGATCAACTGCAGACATTCTTTGCCTTCTTACGCATCAAATCAACCAAGCTACAGACCGACATGGTGAAACACATACAATAGCACTGGATATATCAAAGGCATTTGATAGAGTCTGGCATCAATCCTTATTGTCGAAGATGTCACACTACGGCCTTGCATCATTAGTTCCACTAATTTCTTCTTATCTTCATAACAGAAAAATATGTGTAATGGTAGATGTCCTTTATTCTCAATTTCACTCAATAAATGCTGGTGTTCCCCAGGGATCAGTTTTGGCCCCAACTCTGTTCCTCATTCATATCAATGATCTCATATCTACCACTCATAATCCAATACATTCCTACGCAGATGACTCAACACTCCACAGTTCCTTCACATTTATCAATTCTTTCACCCAACCCGATCTAATAAATTCAAAAATAAACACTGCAATTTCTCTGAACCAGGACCTTTCTAGAATTAATGAATGGGGACAAAAGAATATAGTTTCCTTTAATGCACAGAAAACCAAGTACATTCAATTTTCTAACCGACAGAATCTCACTGACTCCCATATATTTTTTAATTATGTAAATATTCCCACTTCCCCTAGTATTGACATTCTCGGTGTAACATTAACTACTAACTTGAGCTGGACACATTATGTTAGAAGCATTGCTAAGAATGCCTCTAAAAAAATGGGACTCCTGTACAGAGTTCGAGAATTCTTCACTGACAAGCAGTTGGCCGTAATATATAAAAGTCATGTGCGTTCTCAGATGGATTACTGTTCACCTCTGTGGGGTGGAAGTGGAGTGGTTGCATTGAGGCAGTTGGACAAATTTCAAAATAAAGCTATTAGATTAATCAATAACCCTGCAATCACACAGGACCTTCCTACATTATCCATACGAAGAAACGTTGCATCCCTTGCATTATTCTACAGATATTTTCACAGCAATTGTTCCGAGGAACTTGCTTCAATTGTGCCGCCTCTCCACATCTTTCCCCGTAGAACTAGGGCAGCTGAGAGCGCCCATGAATTTAAACTTTCTCCTCCACAATGCAGAACTTCTGCTTATCAGAATTAATTTATCCCCAGAGCTACTACTCTTTGGAATTCACTTCCCTCGAATTGCTTTCCACAAACTTACAATCTACAAATGTTTAAATCCAGTTGTTACAAACATTTTATGAATGGAGGATGCCTATAGGCACATGGACCTTTTTGTTTTATCTGTGTTTTTCCTTCCTCCGTGCATTGTCTCTTTAAAAAAAAAAAAAAAAAAAAAAAAAAAAAAAAAAAAAAAGGCAGTCTGCAGGCAGAACAAGGACAGGCTTGTGAAGGTTCGGTCGGTGATGGAATACCTACTTGAAGGCTTCAAGCTGGCATACATCCCCGCCGAAAAGCTGTCCCTTGACGAAGGCAGCCTTGGATGGAAGGGTCGCCTTTCATTCAAGGTTTACAACCCAATGAAGCCGACGAAGTACGGTATCAAGCTGTACATCCTGGCAGAGGCGTTGACTGGCTATGTGTGGGACTTTCGGGTCTACACCGGTCCGGGTCGATCTCTCCAGGAGGCGGTGGAAGGTCTCACGGAGTCCTTCAGAGGCCAGGGGTACAAGCTGTACATGGACAACTATTACAACTCAGTTGACCTGTGCCAGCAAATGCTCACACACAACATCTATATGTGTGGCACCCTGCGCCTTGTACGAGGAGCTCCTAAGCGGTTGTGCGACATTGTTCAAGCAAAAGAGTTTGAACGCGATGCGACAATAACAATGAACAACGGCTTAACCATGGTCCTACTTTGGCGAGACAAGCGCATCGTCAACATGGTGTCCACCTTCCACAAACAGGAGACCAACCCGAAGCTTGTCAGTTTCAAAGAGAAGGACCAACAGGGCAGATGGCGTCGTGGACAGAGGGAGATCTTCAAACCTGTTTGCGTTGAAGACTACAACATACACATGGGTGGGGTGGATCTCTTCGACCAGATGGTCCAGTACAACCCCCTCCAGCGAAGGACAGTCAAGTGGACGAAGAAGATCACCTTCTACTTCATCCAAATGGCCCTCTTCAACGCCCATGTCCTGTACAGGAAGTGCTACCCAAGGAAGAAGATGACCTTGCTCGACTTCCGGGAGCACATCTGTACTTCCTTGCTGCAATTCAACCCTGCAGAGTGGCCTATGTCGGGGAGGCCAGTCCACCGAGCACAAGATCTGCCGCCTGACCAGCGTGAGCCACAGAGGCATGCACGCAGGCAACAGCAACCCGGTGGACCATCTGGGTCGTTCGACGACGACCATCCAGACTCCCCAGCCCCTGCTGCTCCTGACAACACTCTACCCTCTCCTGTTGATGCTCCTGGTGGAGGCGTTGAGAGGGCACCACGTCTCTACGTCCCCTCCCCACCACCAGAACCAGATGATGCTGCTGCTGATGCTGCTGCCCGGGGGGAAACTATGTCCTGGTTCAACTCACCGTGGTACTAGCACCTGATGCAGCTGCTGCTGGTGACGATGGGGAAGCAGCTCTTGAAGCTGCCAACCAACCGCCACCAGTACTGGAAGCAGCACGAGCGGTGCGAGTCCGGAGACCTCGACCTGGAGTGGTCCCAAGGCCCCGTCCTATTGTTCTGAACCATGTCCGGTTGAACAAGGCCTTGGACCATACTCGGCAGAGGATTCCGGCCAAGAAGCGACTCCGTTGCTATTACTGCAAAGTAATGAACAGCATTCGCAAGGACACAAGCTTCCGCTGCACGACTTGCACGGTTGCCCTCTGCATTGACGTCAACAACTGCTTCAACCCTTTCCATAGCCACAATGCAGGTGTCCTATAGTCAGGAGCCATATGCAATCATTCATTGATTGATTGATTCATTCATTCATTCATTTATCTTCTCCATTTCTCTTCTTCATTCACCCACCTTCATTCACCCACCTTCATTCACCCACCCTCGTTCACCCACCGACATTCACCCACCGACATTCACCCACCTACATTTACCCACCTTCAGTCACTCACCTTCATCATCAAAGTGGATATAGGCCTCCTGGGGAAACCACTCTAAAAAAATAACGAGTCAAATGCAGTACCTCCTAGGGTGGCTTGGAAATCTGCATATTTCTGTGGTTTGACACATTGTATATATATATATATATTTATGACACCTTGTATATATATATATATATATACCCACACACACATACACACATTTTTGTTACCATTCATTATATTTTGTTTGACACCTTGTATATATACTGTATATATATATATTTATATATTTATATATTACTTTATTTGTGTGTACAATATAATTATTTCTGAATTTATTACTTGAAGATAACCTGGAGAAGATGGAGGGAGTACTTCAGTGAGTTGCTAAATGTAAGGAATGAAGAGCCAGCAAACATAGCTGGATATGGTATAGGAGGGAGAAGAAGAGAAGTAGTGGAGGAGGAGGTGGGGATCAGGAGGTCAGAAGTATGGGAAGCCATGAAAAGAGTGAAGTTGGGGAAAGCACCAGGAACAGATGGAGTGTGTGGGGAAATGTTGAGGTATGGTGGTGAGATAGTGATAGAATGGGTATGGAAAATGTGCAAACTAGCATGGGAGAAGGGGAGTGCACCCGATGACTGGAAGACTGGCATAATAGTCCCCCTATATAAGGGCAAAGGGGAAAGAGGAGTGTGTGGTAACCACCGAGGAATATGTCTTCTAAGCGTAGTAGGGAAGGTATACAGTAGGGTAGTGATTGAGAGAGTGAGAGTGAGAACGGAGAAATGGATAGGCGACGAGCAGGGAGGTTTTAGGAAGGGAAGAGGATGTGTAGATCAGATTTTTACCCTGAATTGTGTTGTGGAGAAGTATCTGGAGAAGAAACAAAAGGTGTATGTTGCCTTTATGGACTTGGAGAAGGCCTATGACAGAGTGGATAGAGAAGGTTTGTGGAAAGTACTTAGAATATACGGAGTAGAGGGCAAGTTGCTGAAAGCAGTGAAGAGCATGTATAAGGGTTCAAAGGCGGCAGTACGTGTGGAGCGTGAGCAGAGCGAGTTCTTTGACCTGAATGTTGGTTTGAAACAGGGGTGTGTGATGTCCCCGTGGTTGTTTACTGTATATATGGATGGAGTCATGAATGAAATACTATCAAGAGCAGTGGATGTTGGTGTATCGCTGAAAAGGGAGGGAATTGAGTGGAAGCTACCTATACTGCTGTTTGCGGATGATACAGTTCTGATGAGTGATAATGAATGGGAGTTGCAGGGTCTGGTAAATGAGTTTGGAACAGTGTGCGAAAAACCGAATTTGAAGGTAAATACGGGGAAGAGCAAGGTTATGGTCTTCGAAAGGGGTGAAGTCACAGAGTGTGAGGTGAAGCTGAACGGTCAGGCTATGGAGATCGTCAACTCTTTTAAGTATCTGGGCAGTGTGTTGAGTAAATATGGGACTATGGATGAAGAAATGCGGGAGAGGGTACAACAGGGGAAGAGGGTTGTAGGAATGCTGAAAGCAGTAACAAGAAATAGGGTGGTCAGTATGGAAGTGAAGAAGTCCTTGCATGACAGTGTGGTAATCCTGACACTGACTTACGGAAGCGAAGCATGGACGTTGGTTGAGAGACTCAGACAAAGAGTGAGAGCAGTGGAAATTAATTACTTAACACCTTACGAGCGGCCTATGCGGTTTATTTATATGTACCGCCCAGCGGGGTGTTTTTAGCCAAAATAGGGCTGTTTACGTGATAATTTTCATGCCTAAATAATACCCAGAACGTAAAACAAGTACCTATCCCTGAAAGGGCATAAACAGAGCTTTCGAATGACACCATAACGATCCTTTTATGATGGCTAGTTTTCTTGCAATAACCGTGCAACGCGAGTGCAAAAAGCATGTAATTAGCCACTTTCCCGATACAATTCCTTATATAGCGAGTGAGAGAGGGAGGAGGGAGCTGGGATTCGTGTCAGTATGTTCGCCGCGGTGGTCTGGAGCAGTCATACGCTCGCTACTCTCCTGCCACCACTTGTCTCTCTCTCTCAGCAACATTACGTGCTGAAATTGCCACTCGACCTATGTCGAGCGCCGCCACATAGTCCAGCTTTATTAAATACGACTTATGTGGTGAGCCGCTAATTAAGGGTTAAGGAGTGCGTGCGGAGTTACATGGAGGGATAGACAGACTAATGAGGAAGTAAGAAGGTGTGGTATGGAGGTAGATGTGCTGGAAAGTGTGAAAAGGAACAACTTGAGATGGTTCGGCCGTATGGAACGTATGGAAAGCGAGAGAATGACTAAGAGGGTGTACGAGGGCGAGGTGGAGGGACAGAGGGGGAGAGGTAGACCGAATATGAGGTGGAAGGATGGAGTGAGGAAGTACATGAACGAAGGCGGTGCTGGTTGGGGGGAGGGGTGTCGACTGACTGGGGACAGAGGTGCATGGGGGCGGTTCGTTCGTGGCCACCCCTTCGGGGATCACGGCGTCAGGCAATAGATAGATAGATAGAAGATAACCTGGCTTTCTTGTTTTGTTTTTTCAGTGTCAACCCCGGAGGCATTTCCCTTCTCGTTGGATAGAGTTATGGCCCTATCAGGTAAGTAAAATTGACAACCTTCATGACTGACATGTGTTCTATGAACATTATACAATTATTGGCAAGGAAAATTATATAAAAGTGTTGTATATTGTGGCAAAGATATACAACTGTATAAACATTCTCATATATTTACATAACAATAACAGTGCATGGAAACAATTGCGTATAGCTCGCGAATCAATTACGCTATATTATTTTGGTTTTCACCATTAGAAAGAGCATAATTTTCCAATTACGGTGATATAAACAGTTATATACGTATCTGAGCAAATAAAGCAATGCTGAGGTGGGGAACAGCTCGGAACCAGGCTAACGTCAGCGGAACGGGGACGAGTGAAGCGTAAATATTCGCATTTTGGCTCTTCATTTCAAATATTCATAGGGCAAAAGGTATTTGTCGTAGGAACTTTTTTTTTATTTTATTCTCTTCAGCATTATCTGCCGTATTCATGCAGCCTAAATTGAGAACCAATGACATCGTAACAACAAAATAATTCGCAAATGTTTTAAACCATATCATGCAAAGTCATACTTATTTTGTTTTCGGTCACTGCTTGAGAACTATTGAAGATAGACAATTTCTGTTTTCAGATTTGGAAAGAGGAGAAAATATACTATTATTTGAGCAAAAATAAATATATGGTCATCACTCACAATTTAGTGATAGGATGGTGTGAAGACAATTGCATGGGAAATAATTGTATTCCGGACTCATTTACACTTTCATATTTCGATTTATTTAAAAAAAAAAAATTGTTTTATCATGTACTATAAATATTCCTCTTTCCATTGACATATGATACATCACAATAAACAGCATTCTGGTGGATGAAAATACAGAAAAACACAAGGCTTCGAAAACTCGCCCAGCCTGGTATTTCATGGCAAATTAGAGAATGTCTTACCATAAGTTAGATATTTAACACCTTACGAGCGGCCTATGCGGTTTATTTATATGTACCGCCCAGCGGGGTATTTTTAGCCAAAATAGGGCTGTTTACGTGATCATTTTCATGCCTAAATAAGACCCAGAACGTAAAACAAGTACCTATCCCTGAAAGGGCATAAACAGAGCTTTCGAATGACACCATAACGATCCTTTTATGATGGCTAGTTTTCTTGCAATAACCGTGCAACGCGAGTGCAAAAAGCATGTAATTAGCCACTTTCCCGATACAATTCCTTATATAGCGAGTGAGAGAGGGAGGAGGGAGCTGGGATTCGTGTCAGTATGTTCGCCGCGGTGGTCTGGAGCAGTCATACGCTCGTTACTCTCCTGCCACCACTTGTCTCTCTCTCTCAGCAACATTACGTGCTGAAATTGCCACTCGACCTATGTCGAGCGCCGCCACATAGTCCAGCTTTATTTAACTCGACTTATGTGGTGAGCCGCTAATTAAGGGTTAAGTTGCTGGATGCGGGAGGGTTAAAATGCTTATCTATAAGAATCTTGGAGTCAATGCCGTTCTTTACTCCAGCTCTATGTCGATAGGCTCTTTCTCTTAACATATTTTTCGTCTTTCCAACATATTGTATATCACAATTATCACATCTTATTAAATAGATAACTCTCTTTACTTTATATTTTTGCTTGGATCTTCTGATCACTGTCTGATACAGGCCACCTGTCTATCACCTACCACACCTTCCCACTCTGAACCTGTTTTGGTGACTAAATGGCATTACGATAGGGCAGACTGGGAGGGTCTTCAAGGTTTCTTTATTGATATTCCCTGGACCTCTTTCTTTTCTAATGATGCACACTCCACCTTGAGCCACATACAAGATTTTGTAAAAATTGGAATGGAAACTTTTATTCCTCATCAAAAGTACAGTAAAAGATCTAATTCACCTAAATGGTTTGACCATAATTGTGCTAGAGTAAGTGAACAAAAAGCAATAGCCTACAATGCATACACAAGATCAAAAACACATGAAGCCTTTAATTACTTTAGAAACATCAGAAATCATGCCAAAACTGTATTAAACCTAACTAAATCAAACTTTCTCCACAAGCAGGCAAATAAACTTCTAAATAATCCAAATGATAACAAAATATTTTGGTCTACTCTTAACTCATTTAAATCCAACTTCACTACTGCTTCATCCATTCCACCATTAAAATCTCCGACTGGCAATCTTGTAAGTGACCCACGAGGTAAAGCTAACCTTCTTGCGGATATTTTCTCCACCAACTCAACCTTGGATGAAATAAATCAAGATGTCCCTGTACTTAATTTTAATTCGCCTGAAATTCCCTCACTTAAGATCCACACCAGACATGTCAAAACTATTTTGCAGAATCTCTCGGTAGATAAGGCTCCTGGTCCAGATGAAATTCCTCCAATAGTACTTAAGAATTGCTCCTTGGTGCTCGCTCCTGTATTGGCAAAATTTTTCCGTCTGTGTACTCATACCTCATGCTTCCCAGTACCCTGGAAAGAAGCAAACATCCATCCAGTTCCTAAAAAAGGTGCCTCTTCAGATCCATCAAACTACAGACCAATAGCTATAACTTCCACTCTTGGTAAAGTTTTTGAAATTATATTAAATAATCACATAATTAAGCATCTTGAGAATAATAAATTAATCAGTGATAGGCAATATGGTTTTAGACGATGTCGATCAACTGCAGACATGCTTTGCCTTCTTACGCATCAAATCAACCAAGCTACAGACCAACATGGTGAAACACATACAATAGCACTGGATATATCAAAGGCATTTGATAGAGTCTGGCATCAATCCTTATTGTCGAAGATGTCACACTACGGCCTTGCATCATTAGTTCCACTAATTTCTTCTTATCTGCATAACAGAAAAATACGTGTAATGGTAGATGGCCTTTATTCTCAATTTCACTCAATAAATGCTGGTGTTCCCCAGGGATCAGTTTTGGCCCCAAATTTGTTCCTCATTCATATCAATGATCTCATATCTACCACTCATAATCCAATACATTCCTACGCAGATGACTCAACACTCCACAGTTCCTTCACATTTACCAATTCTTTCACCCAACCCGATCTTATAAATTCAAAAATAAACACTGCAATTTCTCTGAACCAGGACCTTTCTAGAATTAATGGATGGGGACAAAAGAATCTAGTTTCCTTTAATGCACAGAAAACCAAGTACATTCAATTTTCTAACCGACAGAATCTCACTGACTCCCATATTATTTGTAATGATGTAAATATTCCCACTTCCCCTAGTATTGACATTCTCGGTGTAACATTAACTACTAACTTGAGCTGGACACATTATGTTAGAAGCATTGCTAAGAATGCCTCTAAAAAACTGGGACTCCTGTACAGAGTTCGAGAATTCTTCACTGTCGAGCAGTTGGCCGTGAATTATAAAAGTCATGTGCGTTCTCAGATGGATTACTGTTCACCTCTGTGGGGTGGAAGTGGAGTGGTTGCATTGAGGCAGTTGGACAAAATTCAAAATAAAGCTATTAGATTAATCAATAACCCTGCAATCACACAGGACCTTCCTACATTATCCATACAAAGACACGTTGCATCCCTTGCATTATTCTACAGATATTTTCACAGCAATTGTTCCGAGGAACTTGCTTCAATTGTGCCGCCTCTCCACATCTTTCCCCGTAGAACTAGGGCAGCTGAGAGCGCCCATGAATTTACACTTTCTCCTCCACAATGCAGAACTTCTGCTTATCAAAATTCATTTATCCCCAGAGCTACTACTCTTTGGAATTTACTTCCCTCGAATTGCTTTCCACAAACTTACAATCTACAAATGTTTAAATCCAGTTGTTACAAACAATTTATGAATGGAGGATGCCTTTAGGCACATGGACCTTTTTGTTTTATCTGTGTTTTTCCTTCCTCCGTTCATTGTCTCTTAAAAAAAAAAAAAAAAAAAAAAAAAAATGGAGAAGTTACATTATCACTAGAATTAATGAACACACATTTTGTATTCGTAATGTAACTTTTAATACAATTGTGATGTTCAAAATCAAATTCGTTCATACAGAATTTACATTTACAATCGTCAACAAAAGGATGCCGGGTATTTTCTTTAGCTTTCTTTATTTTTTTTTTATTTTTTTTTATTTTTTATTTTTTTATTTTTTTATTTTTTTGATCGGGTGCAACAATATCAAAAGAGTAAGTCATAGTCAAAGTCCGTGGCCGGTCCGGGTTCATCAACAATACAAGTAAAGGAAGGGACAATACGTCAGGCATGGAGTAATTGTAATCTGTAATCGTAATCGATTACAATCGATTACAGTTTTCTAAGTAATCGTAATCGTAATCGATTACTTTCTTATATTTGGGGATGTAATCATAATCGTAATCGATTATTCTCAAAAAGTAATCATAATCATGATTACTTTTACGATTACACCAGTAGCCTACACAGTACCGGTACTTACTATGTATTAAGAAGGGTAGAGATGATTTTTTTCTATGTGAGTGAGGGAGACAAAAGGCAGAACTGCCTGTAGCGAGTGCCTCCCCCAGAGTTGAAAGAGTGACAGGGCCAAAATCAAGGGACGTTCGATCCAAAATGCCTGGACACACAGAGTTTGAATCAATTTAAGTTATAGGAAGAGGGAAAGACTGATTCTGGGACAGAGTTCCAGAACTCGTCTGTTGAATATAAGAAAGACTGAGGATAACGTTTCACTCTTGGTTTGGAGAGTAGGGCTGGGATTGTGTTGCAAGACTGGTGCTATGTGCTCTACGAAGAGAGGGTGGTATACACTGAGAGAGCTCTGAGGAATAATAGATTGATAATAGATTGGCTGGTAAGTGATGAGACTATTTAACCCTTAAATAGCGGCGAGCAACATAAGTCGAGTTAAATAAAGCTGGACTATGTGGCGGCGCTCGACATAACTCGAGTGGCAATTTCAGCACGTAATGTGGCTGAGAGAGAGAGACAAGTGGTGGCAGGAGACTAGCGAGCGTATGACTGCTCCAGACCACCGCGGCGAACCTACTGACACAAATCTCAGCTCCCTCCTCCCTCTCTCACTCGCTACATACTCAATTATGTACTGAAAGTACCGAATTACCTGCTTTTTGCACTCGCGTTGCACGGTTATTGCAAGAAAACTATCCATCATACAAGGATCATTATGGTGTCATTCGAAAGCTCTGTTTATGCCCTTTCAGGGATAGGTACTTGTTTTACGTTCTGGGTCTTATTTAGGCATGAAAATGATCACGTAAACAGCCCTATTTTGGCTAAAAACACCCCGCTGTGCGGTACACATAAATAAACCGCATAGGCCGCTCGTAAGGTGTTAATGTGTGATTAGTTGTGTCAATGGTACCACTAGACTGGAGGAGTACATGTATTGTGCCATTGTACAAAAGGAAGGGAGACCGGCAGGAGTGTTCAAGTTATAGAGGTATTTGTTTATTATCAATTGTTGGAAAGCTGTATGGCAGGGTGTTGATAGAGAGGAAAATAAAGGGTACAGAAGGTGCAATAGGAGAAAAGCAGTTCGGGTGTGCGGATCAGATGTTTGCAGTAAGACATCTATGCGAGAAGTATTTAGAGAAGCATAACGAGATATTTTGGACTCTTATGGATTTGGAAAAAGCGTATGATCTTGTGGATCGAGAAGCAATGTGGAATTAGGTATTAAGGATTTATGAAATTGGAGGAAATTTGTTAAGAGCAGTAAAGTTTTTATGAAGAGAGCAGAGCGTGCGTTAGAGTAGGAATTGAGTTGAGTGAATGGTTTGAGGTAAACGTAGGTCTGCGACAGGGTTGTGTAATGTCACTGTAGTTGTTTAATGTATATATGGTTGGTGAGGTTAGGGAGGCAAAAATAATAACTATGGGTAGAGGATTGGGTTTAGTAGGAAAGAACGTTAGAGATTGGCGAGTTGAACCAGTTGCTGTTTGTTGATGACACAGCGTTGGTGTTGGATTCTGAGGAGAAACTGCAGCGAGTAGTCAAAGACTTTGGTGTGGTATGTGGGAAGAGGAAGCCGAGGGAGAACATTAAGAAAAGTAAAGTGATGGTGCTCGTAGGGTGAATCTAGATGTGCAGCTGGATGGGGAAATACTGAAACAAGTGGAGTGTTTTAAATATCTAGGAGTGATAAGCAAGGACGCAGGTGTGGAAATAGAGGTAAAACAGAGAGTATGTGAAGGAAGGAAAGTCTTTGTAGCAATGGGAAGTATGTGGAAGGTGAGAAATATCAGTTGTAAAGTTAAAAGTGTAATGTATCAAGGGATAGTTGTACCAACAGTGATGTATGGTGCTGAGACATGGGCTCTTAAGGCACAAGAGAGAAGAAAGCCTGATGTGATGGAGATTAACTGCTTGAGGAGTATATGTTGAGTGACTCGTAGAGACAGATCGAGGAATTAAGAGGTGCCAGTACGTAGGAGAGTGGGACAGCAGGAACCTTTGTCGGCCAGAGTGAACAGAAGGGCGCTGTGTTTTAATGGATGTATTGAGCAAATGGGAGATGAAAGGCTTACAAAGAGAGTATATGAGTCTGACACAAGGGGAGGTAGACTGGTAGGAAGACCTACGGTTAGATAGAGAGTTTGTGTAGTACAAGTGTTGGAAGATAGAGAGATGACTGTAGAATAAGTAAGAGAAGTGATAATAATTAGGAATGAATGGAGAATGCTTGTGAATATATGAGTGATAACGCGGTCGTTGGGAGAGGGGGTCGGGCGCCAGTTGGACTAGATAATAGTCTGTCAGGCGCCTGGCCCAGGGAGCCGGTATATATGAAGAGTCATGCCTGGATGTGAGGTGGGCCGGTATTGTTTTTGTGCTCCGCTGCGTTTCTGCCTGCTGAGACCGGAACCTCTCCGGGAGTTCTGGGGCCGTGAGAGTGCTGGAGGCCCTTAGTGATCCTTGTTCTCCGGGTCTTCTCCTGAGTGACCTAGATGTGTTTAAGTTTGTGTTTTGTTTTTTGTTGTGTTGTGTTGTCCCTGTTCGGGCTCTGTCTCAAGTCGGCCACCCTCAGCTATGGGGTATATACATTTTTTTTTTTTTTTTTTTAAGAGACAATGAACGGAGGAAGGAAAAACACAGATAAAACAAAAAGGTCCATGTGCCTAAAGGCATCCTCCATTCATAAAATGTTTGTAACAACTGGATTTAAACATTTGTTGATTGTAAGTTTGTGGAAAGCAATTCGAGGGAAGTGAATTCCAAAGAGTAGTAGCTCTGGGGATAAATGAATTCTGATAAGCAGAAGTTCTGCATTGTGGAGGAGAAAGTGTAAATTCATGGGCGCTCTCAGCTGCCCTAGTTCTACGGGGAAAGATGTGGAGAGGCGGCACAATTGAAGCAAGTTCCTCGGAACAATTGCTGTGAAAATATCTGTAGAATAATGCAAGGGATGCAACATTTCTTCGTATGGCTAATGTAGGAAGGTCCTGTGTGATTGCAGGGCTATTGATTAATCTAATAGCTTTATTTTGAATTTTGTCCAACTGCCTCAATGCAACCACTCCACTGCCACCCCACAGAGGTGAACAGTAATCACATACATACATACATACATACTGTTACGACTGAGGTTTAAATATATCAGGGCTCTTATTCATTGGACTAGTAATGGCATAAATGCTACAACGGAAAGCGCTAGATCCAACCTCTGATGTATATTCCCAGTGAACAAAGAACACAAAATTAATACTCTCCAGAGTTCTATATGCAATAATAGGTTATCAAACTCTCAATAAATGTGCGTCTACTCTAGGCTTAATGTTATGTGAAAACAGCCTATTTTTTTTGTTTTTTTGTTTTTTCTATGTGATTGAGGGAGGCAAAAGGCATAACTGCCTATAGCGAGTGCCTCCCCCATAGTTGAAAGAGTGACAGGGCCAAAATCAAGGGACGTTCGAGCCAAAATGCCTGGACACACAGAGTTTGAAGCAATTTAAGTCATAGGAAGAGGGAAAGACTGATTCTGGGAGAGAGTTCCAGAGCTCAGCTGTTGAGTAGAAGAAAGTTTGGAGAGTAACGTTTCACTCTTGGGTTGGAGAGTTGCACAGAGTAGGGGTGGGATTGAGTTGCAAGACGGGTACCACGTGCCCTACGTAAAGGAGGTGGTATGCACTGGGATAGCTCTGAGGAACACTGATTATTATAGTAGCGATAGAATAGCGAGAGAGATGCAACATTGCGGCGGAGAGAGAGAGATTGCAGAGAGTTGGTGAGTGGACGGGAGTTAATGATACGAAAGGCCTTCCTTTCAACTTTGTCTAGGAGAGCGGTGTGAGAGGAACCTCCCCACACATGTGAACAATACTCAATACAAGGGCGCACTATGCCCCTGTTCAGAGCAAGAAGCTGTGCAGGGGAAAAGAACCCCCTAAGGCGGTTGAGCACACCCAGCTTCTGGGAGGCTGCCTTAGCAAGACTGGTAATATGGTCCTTCCAAATGAGAGCAGAAGAAAAAGAGACGCCAAGAATATTGAGAGAAGATGAAGGGTTGATTTTTGTATTGTTGAAGAATAAGGGATAGTCCGCTGGGAGATCCTGACGGGTAGATAGATGGAGAAATTGGGTTTTGGAAGCATTAAAGTTAACAAGGTTTTCTCTGCCCCAATTGGAAATAGTATTTAGATCAGAATTTAAGAGTTCTATGGCTTCATTACGTTTGTCGTTGAGGGATTGCTGGCTGGGGCGTTCTGAAAAACTAATGGGAGTAGTGCAAGGTTGAGTCGTCTGCGTATGAATGGATGGGAATTAAGGTACAGTTAAGGAGATCATTTATAAAAATTAGAAAGAGAATAGGAGATAGGACAGAGCCCTGAGGAACACCGGAGTTTATAGGGTGAGGAAGTGAACAATGGCCATCCACAACCGCGGCTATGGAACGGCCGGAAAGGAAATTAGAGACAAAGGCACAGATGGAGGGATAGAAACCGAAGGAGGGTAGTTTAGAAATTAAAGATTTATGCCAGACTCTATCGAAGGCTTTCGATATGTCTAGTGCAATAGAAAAAGTCTCACCGAAGTCCCGAAAGGAGGATGACCAAGAGTTAGTAAGATATGAAAGAAGATCACCAGTAGAGCGACCCTTAAGGAAGCCATACTGGCGATCTGAGAGCAGATTATGAGAAGAGAAATGCTTAAGAAATTTGGAAGCAAGAATAGTTTCAAAAACTTTAGAAAGACAAGAGATAAGAGCAATTGGACGATAGTTGGAGGGTTGAGAGCGGTCACCCTTCTTTGGGACAGGTTGAATGTGAGCAAACTTCCAGCATGAAGGGAAGACGTTAGAGGATAGACAGAGACGAAAGAGTTTGCCTAGGCAGGGAGTCAGCACGGAAGCACAGTTTTTGAGAACAACAGGAGGAACACCGTCCGGACCGTACGCCTTATTAGTGTTAAGCCCAGAGAGGGTAGAAAGTACATCTTTAGAAGAGATTAGGATATTAGGCATAAGTAAGAGAGAGGAGGGCGGAGAGGGAGGAATAGCACCGGAATCATCCAAGGTGGAGTTTCTAGCAAAAGTTTGAGCGAAGAGTTTAGCTTTGTCAGAGGAAGAAGTGATGGTTGTGCCATCAGAGTGGGAAAGGGGAGGAAAAGACGAGGAAGAGAAATTGTTGGAGAGGTTTTTTGGCTAGATGCCAGAAAGCTTGGGAAGAGCTAGAGTTGGATAGTTCAGTGCATTTATTATTGATGAAAGAGTGTTTGGCAAGTCGAAGAACAGATTTGGCTTGATTCCGGGCAGAAACATATGAAGAATGAGAGTCTTGAGTTTTAAGGCGTCGGTACCGTTTGAATGCTTCCTCCTTATTGCGGACAGCAGTAGAACAGGCGTGAGTAAACCAAGATTTTTTAGCATTAGTCTGAGAGAAAGAGAATGGAATGTATGCTTCCATGCCCGATAGGATTACCTCGGTAATGCGTTCAGCACTCTCCGAGGGTCCTCGGCCATGGAAGCAGAAATCATTCCATGGGAAATCAAAGAAGTACTGCCGAAGAGCCTCCCAGTCGGCAGCGCCAAAGTGCCACAAGCGCCGCCGGCTAGGAGGATCGGGTGGCTGTACTGGAGAGATAGGACAGGTGACAGAGATAAGTTTATGGTCGGAGGAGCCCAAAGGAGAGAAAAGATCGACAGTATAAGAAGAAGGGTTAGAAGTTAGAAACAGGTCAAGAATGTTGGGCCGATCTCCGATGCGATCCGGGATACGGGTGGGTTGCTGAACTAACTGCTCTAGGTCATTTAGGATAGAAAAAACGTAGGCTTGTTCACCAGGTGGATCAGTAGTGTGAGAGGAGAGCCAATGGCGGTGGTGAACGTTGAAATCTCCTAAGATGGAGATTTCTGAGAAAGGAGAAATGGATAGAATGTGTTCCACTGTAGAGTTTAGATAGTCAAAGAATTTGGGAAAGTTGGTAGAGTTAGGGGAAAGATAGACACCACAGAAATATTTAGTAAGAGAATGACAGGAAAGTTTGAGCCATAAAGTTGAGAATTCAGAGGAGTCGAAATCGGGAACACGAGAGCAAGTGAGTTTGTTGTGCACATATGCACAACATCCGCCTTTGGCTTTGAAACTAGGATAGAGAAAGTAGGAGGATACAGAGAAGGGGTTGCTGGATGTTGCTACAGACACCTGAGTTTCGGTGAGGAAGAGAAGATCAGGTGTGTAGGAGGAGAGATGGTGCTCAACAGAGTGAAAGTTAGAGGAAAGTCCGTGAATGTTGCAGAAATTAATAGAAAGAGTAACAGGCTGAGGTCCAGGTAATTGTGTGGGGTCGTCAGGGGATGGTCGGTCGGGTGAGGGGGCATTTATGGTCCCCCCCCCCCTGGGGACTCCGAGGCTGGGCTACAATTCATCATTTTTTTTTGTTTTAATTTTGGTGTGGAAGAATGAAGTGTGGTGTGCATGTTTAGTGTAGTGAAGTGGATAGGAGGAGGAGGTGTTTGTGAGAGCTAGCTGGATTGCTCTCGGTGTAAATGAGGCACAAAGAAAATCAGTAAGAGAGGCCAAGCAAGTGAAACAGGAGTTCCAGCGACTCTTTATCACATGCCTATAACCTCACCTGGGTTTAGCCCTGATTGATTGGTGCCTACAATCTCCCCACCATTACTACCTATAACCGAAGGTGCTTGGTTTTGGTATGCAAAGTAAGATGGTAAGGGGAGTTACAGCTTACGTTACTTTAATCAATAAATGTCAGGCACTCCTGCATGAAAGAAAGTGCACTAAAGTCCTTCAGCACCAACAAGGAATCTTCTTTAAATGTTAGATGCTATCAAGATGCTCGAATCGGAAATGGAACCCCAAAAGGCAGGCAGCAGAACAATGCTCGTGCAGGCTATGCACACAAAAAGGCAGGAGATATAATGCAGTCGGAGCCAAGAATATCCTAAACGCTACAACAATAATAATAATCGCCACGACAATGCAGTATTCCTATCAACAAAAAGAGCCTAAGTCGTTTGTGTCTCAATACATCAAACTAGGCTGCGAAATGCTTGTGTAGTCATAAACGGGTATGCATAATAAGAGTAATTGGTTTAATATACTTAATGTCTACTATGACTGATAAAGTCTAGCTAGAGTCAATGATACGAGATACTGGTGCGCATGGCATGCCGCATAGCCTAGTGCAAATCTCAAGTCTGTGCGTCAAATATTACGTTATAGGGAAGGGTAGCTCTCTTGAGAAACCTTAATACCGAAGTATTAAGCGTTCTCCTGGCGTACCTCAAAGACAAACAACCGAGCCTAGAACAGTGCAGAATGGTATAGGCAAAAAGCCCTCATTCGTCCATGCTCTATTCTCAATGGCACACAGACTAGAATTTACCCAATCAACTCCAGTTCTCAGGTATGTCGTGCAGCTTTTAACTAAAGCCAGCACCATCGGAAACAATACCTTACAGTGTCCGACTCCTAGTCTAGCATTATCTAATCTAGCAGAACACTAATAATTATAGGAAGCGGTACTGAACAATATGAATGCCAACCAATGCTTCGTGATCAACTTATCTTAACAACTAAACATACATGGGTTATATAAGACCTTAACACACAATACAACTGGCCAGCATGAAGCTGATTATGCAGATTTAACCAGAGGGGGTATAATATTAATAAAAGGTGGTGAAAGATATGGAAAATGAGAGAGATAAGCAGAGGAAAAGGTTCTCAGGTGCAGTGAGGGAGACAGATATCAAAGGGATAAGAGGGATGCGTTCTAGAAACCAGATCTGAGGGAGAAAGTAGCAAGAAAGCTGTATATATACTAGCACTAGCTCGAACCGCGTAGGAAAAGCGGTAACAAGTCCTCTAGCCAATCCAAAAGAGGCCCGCCAACCATGACGTCACCAAGCATGGTAAAAAACTCCTCCAACCAATCCCCAAGAGGCCAGCCAGCCGTGACGTCATCGAGCCAGGTAAAAACACTGCGCGCCTCCTCGCACTCTGTTCTACTCTCTCTCTCTCTCTCTCTCAAATCTTAGCATTACTACTTCATGATAAAACATATACTTTGCAATTAAATATATAAAGCCTTGACATGGGCGAAAACAAAGAGCCTTTTTGGACTGCCCATGACACGAGCTTTCATATGAAATAAAGCACACAACAATACATCAACTGTAGCCACATCCACTGCCCTGGCGATCCTAGCGAGTCACTGTAGGACAAGCCATGCGGTTCTAACGGAGTGGTTAACGTCACAATACATACATACATACATACACGTTACAATTTGAAATTTTCGATGCTCTCTACATTCAGTGAAGTTCGTTAGCTAATATATTTGTTCAGGTCCTATGTTTAACTTCATTAAAATATGAATTTGTATTAAAGTTTTACACTGAAATGATTCAACCGTCATGTGTCAGGCCACCTCAGAGGAAGAATGATGCCAGATACCAATTCATTATTTACATTATTACATTTCATTACATTTCAAGTAATCACGATTGTAATCATGATTACAAAGCTTGTATTCGTAATCGTAATCAATTACATTCAGGTGTTCTGTAATCATAATCGTAATTGTAATCTTAAAATTTGGCTGAAATCGTAATCGTAATCAATTACACTGCTCATGTAATCCCTGCAGTATGTGGGGCACAGGTCATATACCGATGTTTCCACCGGTACAGGCCGGCCAAAGCAAACCATAATTTCTATGCTCAGTGTTTTTGAAAATTAATGGTAATTTATTATGGCATGGGGCTTAATTATTTAACAAATCTAATAATATTGCTTCCAAAACTATATATATCCAGTTTGGGATAGATGCTATGAAGTATAATGAAAACATGGTTAAAGACAAAAGTGGCCGCTACAGCCGATTGGCGCTGTTTTTCCGCCCTCGGGACCTTTAAATGTCTATAATGGCTATCACTGATTAGTCGTCCAAACAGAAAGAATATGCTGTATGTTGAAATTGCAATCCTTCATTTCAGCCATTGAATGCAGTTTCACAATATACTGTGTTTGAGTCATTCATAACAGTAGCCAAAGTAGATTAGTAGTATTAATGAGGCTATTCTCGTTGGGAAGAGGGTGGCTGATTTACGACAATTCATACTTTTGAGAATGTTTGAACGCCATATCTGCTATACGTGAACATTTATATGACTACCAAACGATATGGGTATTGGGTTTAGGTATATATAATATTTACGACGCGTGATTATAGAGAACGCTAACATATTTTAGAGCTGTAATTAGTGTGGAAATATATGCCTGACGAAAGAGAAGATGCATGTCGTCTCTTGGTTATCTTACACCTACTGTAAAACTCGAAAATACGGAATCGCTGTATTGTTGGTAGCGACAATTTCCATAACAAATTGAACACTCTAAATTTGCAGTTACCTGTTGAATTATTGGACAGACTTACACATAAATACAGATGTAACACTTTATGAAAAAATAGTAGCTAAGAAATATATGTACTATTACCAGTAAACAAAAACTATACTAAACTTTGTTAATGATAGCATACACATATTTTTCCATTAACCTCAATTTAATTAGTAAAGTTTACGAAATTTGTTTCCATTAGTTATTAATTCTAAGTGTTGTGGTGTTAGCATGACTATATGTCATTGTTAATCCCCTTACTTTGTTGTGTTTAAGGGTTATAGAACCCCCGCTGCACCCCAATAGCAATGCAGAACTTTAATATCTGAGGGTCAAATGTGCTATTCATGATGTCAAACCTTTACCGCGTTTTACGTGTATAATTGGTGTGGGCTCCCACTCTATCTTAGTACATGTAATATATATATTTAGGGAAGTAATTTTAGATAAGAGAGTGAGAGTAGTGTTTTACAAAATCGGAATTACAGGAAGGACTGAGCATTGGGTATAGGTGGCTTGCGGGAGTCCAAGGAGTTACTATACATTGTCTTATCTTTTTATATTTGAATCATCTCTCATTACAACAAAATAGTTCATCGGATTGTATGGCCATGACTAGGACGCCAGACATAATATATCAATAATGTTGGTGGTAGAACTGGTACCAATGATATGAGTGTTGATAGTTACTTAACGCTTTACGAGCGGGCCCGTCAGTAACTTCTACTACCCGCCAAGAGGGTGGTTTTACCCTAAACGACCTTGTTTCCGTGCTCATTTTCATGCATAAACAAGAGCCAGAGCATAATACAATTATGTATCCCTGAAAGGGCGATAATTGAGCTTTCCAATGACACCAGAACCATCCTTCTACGACCACGCGTTCTCTTGCAACGATCGTGCAAGACGAGTGCAAAATCCCTAAAATACGGTAATTTCCTTACATAATTCCCTGTGTAGCGAGGCAGTGAGTGTGGGTGTGTGTGGAGTAGACATCAGTAGTCGCGCGGGACCAGTGCCGAGCGGTCATGAGCCGACCTACGCTCCTCCCATCGCTCGTCTCTCTCGCAGAGCCATTATTGCTAAAAAATTGCACACAGACTTAAGTTGGGACCCGCTACATAGTCCTTGGTTCTCTAGCCCGACTTAAGTCCACCCCCGCCAGACAAGGGTTAAATATCATAATATAGCAAGTATATAACCTGGAAGTAAATAAGACTATAAATACATTCAGTTCTATATATTACCGAAAGAGTCTTGGTAATTAATTAGTTTAGTAACGAAATTGGGACTAATATTACATCAGTATATTTATAAGAAAAATCACAACTATAGCAGTTGTTTGAAAATGTTACTAACATTAGAGCTTTGTTGCAAAGCATACACATATTATTCATCACATAGTATTATATAAAATATTAGTGTGCAGTTTGTGTGTCTGTCAAATTGATCATAGTCTGTACAGTATGCTCTATAATGAATATACGTTATTTTACTTATCAGCCAAACCAATACTGCTATATTGAATACTTCCATAATGAAAACTCAAACTTGTCTTTAAAGACGCTTGTTATTTGTTTACCCTCCATCACTTTTCACTTCTGTTTGTCAGTGGATAAGGTGAGGGCTGGTGGGACAGAATACAGGTGACTTGGTGATCACCTGAGCGATGTTCCTGTGCTGGAAAGAGGAAGAAGGGTGGTGTCTCGGTACAAGGCTTTTCGTGTTAGGGGTTCAGTCATACAGGATAAGCGAAAATAAAACAAAACTAAGAACATGTGAGTGTGGTCGTTGGAGGAAGTGTGTTAGTAGTGTGGGAGAAGCGTATCACTGACTTTGTACATCACTCATGTGGGTATGCGATCGGAATTTGGGTGCATGTGTTAGTAGTGAAAGAAACCTTGAAATCGTGTGTAAAGGTGTGGTCGCTTGTCAAGATGTTGGTTGGAATGATAATATAAGTACCCGTAAAGTTTGATGTATGTGTGCCATAATTTTTGCATGAGCATTATGTCCTATATATTTTTGTGATGAATTATAGATTGTGACGGTATATGGTGAATTGTGAAAACCTGTAGAAGTTTGTTGCAGATCTTGTTAGGTCTCGTGATATACGAAGGTTAAATGCTCAATCAATGTTTATATAGTATAGTTATATAGTATAGTTTATATTATATATCTATCTATTTGTACAGTACAAAATATTGCACGTCACGGGTAAGGAGGACACATTCTACCTGACTCGGGACAATTATATATATTTATATATATATATATATATATATATATATATATATATATATATATATATATATATATATATAGATATATATATATATATATATATATATATATATATATATATATATATATCTATCTATCTGTCTATCTATATAATATGAACATGTTTCTTTAATTCGTTGTAGCATTACCAGCCCAAGATTCTCGTGTATACATTTTAAAATTTTATTTAAGATATTGTGTGCGTGTTAGTCTTCTACCCAAGTACAATATAATACCAAAACCAATTTTAATTAATATGTTGAATTTTGTACATTATAGTTATGGAGGACTACATAAACTAATATTGTTCTCGAGTTTTGTCAATTATATTTTTAAATCGATAATATTTTGTACATTTTTCAGTGGAAAAATGTCCCAACCAATGACCGGTTCCTCCAAAATTACAGGTTCGCTATCGCTCGTCAAGAATAAAATTGACACCTAAATGTCACAAAAGGTCTTAATGTTGACAATGTAATGGGACGAAAGGTTTTAACATCGACAAACTAATGGGGCGAACGTCTTCAATTCTCAAAACTGATGGGGCTAAACATGATGGAGGAGGCCCATAAAAAACAACTACCCTCTTTCCCCATTCCGTAAAGGTGACGTCCTTTTTTTAATATATTCTGGTACCTATAAGCCTATTTCATTTAGCTTAGAACGTCTACCAAATAAAAGGCTACAGACAATCTCGTTTTATAATTATAGCTACCGTATATTCTTTCTAAACGTCATAAATGCATCTGTATGTAGTGGAAATCATATGAGAAATATGTCGCCGTCACTGAAAGGGTTAAGGTGGAAAACTGGATTTATTTCACCATGATGAATATATATAATATAATGTACAAAGCTACACTACCAAATGTATAAACCATTATGCATATGGGAAAACTCATTTATTCACTTTCATAATATTAACACAATCAGTAAGGATGACCCCCCCTGTTACTACTCTCCTTGACGCGGTTGGGGGGCTTCGGGGCCGGCGACTGGGGCTTGATGGGGGGATGGTTGTGGTCATTTCCCTTCCTATCTCCCCTCGAGCTTTCGTCCTCAGCTTGACTAATTTTGAGTAGTTTTTCTTTCCTCATTCTATGTTTTCCCCTTCTATTCTTATTCTGTCCCATCTGGCTGTCCTCGGGCAGCCTATATCTCATGTCTCCCTGGCCTGGCTAGGTGGTTGACTCCTGACCCGTTTGTCTCTTCGGTTGCTGATGTGGCCGAACTGACTTGATTCCCTTCGGTAATGCATTTTTTGCTTCTCGATGTGATTTGTTCTACCTTCGACCTGATCTTTCATTCTTCGCTCTGATCACTTCTTGGTTGGTGTTGCGGTGTAGCAGTTCTTGCCTCATCCTTCGGCCCTGCCCTATAAGAGCTCTGATGTGGAGCTCATGTGGTCCGGCTGAACTGATGAAATGGCGAGAAATGTCTGCGTGTCTTCACCTTCCTCGATTTGTTCCCCTACTGCCCTTCCCTATCTATCTTGACTCGTTTAGTTATATATCTCGATTGAATCCTTCAGGCCAGCCCTATGAGAGTTACTTTATGGAGCTCAGTGGTCTGGTTAAACTAATATTAAAAAAACAAAACAAATAAGGATGACGTCTTTTCATTATATGATTGTATTCAATTTATGAAGGATCTCTAGCAATGCAAAGGCTACTATTTCAATTAACCATCTTAGCTACTGCAGATCCTTCCTAAGAGGCTATATATATATATATTCCTAGAATATGATAAAATAGACGTTACCCGCACCCAAAGAATTAAAATATCCGTGAGAGTATGAATCCCAATCTCACCTTCACAAAACATACGTCCGTCTAAAAGCAATTATAAATTGTACACGTTTTTTTTTTTTTCACTGTGTGTGCCTGTTACTGTGTATAACAACACCATGAAACTGCTGTTATAACTTCGTATTCTATCTTAGTTAGTTGAAATACTGTAGGACTTCAGAGACTAACAACTTTTCTGGACAATTTAAGCCACTGTAAGTCACGTATAGCGTCAGGACTGGAGCCCCTTTTCTAAAACTCCAGTCCCATGTTGTTCTATTTGTAAATTCAAATTTGCTTATAGGCCTATGTATTAAATCTGAGCACTTACGTTTTCATTTACCAACACGCTAACATACACACATACACAAGTGCCAAAGTAATACAAATGAGTAAACTATGTTTACACACCAATCCCTTACATGACAGCAGCATACTGTATGTTCCTACAAACTATGTTTACACACCAATCCCTTACATGACAGCAGCATACTGTATGTTCCTACAAACTATGTTTACACACCAATCCCTTACATGACAGCAGCATACTGTATGTTCCTACAAACTATGTTTACACACCAATCCCTTACATGACAGCAGCATACTGTATGTTCCTACAAACTATGTTTACACACCAATCCCTTACATGACAGCAGCATACTGTATGTTCCTACAAACCTCAACTCCTCGTTTAGTTTACACACCAATCCCTTACATGACAGCAGCATACTGTATGTTCCTACTAACCTCAACTCCTCGTTTAGTTTACACACCAATCCCTTACATGACAGCAGCATACTGTATGTTCCTACAAACCTCAACTCCTCGTTTAGTTTCAACACAGTATACACTTTTCTTTAGATACGTTATATGTCAAATACATTCTACCGCTTACGAGGAGGATTTTTTGTCTTGATCCCCTTCTCTCTAATGTTTAGCCCCATCAGTTTGGCGATTTTAAAACCTTTTGTGCCATTTAGGTACTGTATCGATATTTTCCTGGCGAGCGGTAGCAATCCTGTAATTTAGGAGGAGTCGGCCTCAGGCCGGGACGTTTTCCTATCGAAAAATGTACAACATCTCGAACGGCGATCTGGGAGTATTCTTTATAGCTTGAAGGAGGTCTTGGAAAGAAACTAAAATAATAGATATATAAATAAAATTAACATAATATACACAAATGGACAAATAGTTACAAATAAATACATCTCCCTTAATACTGGATCATGCAGCAGACTGCGACATACAGTATTGTGATAGCCCATTAATGTTAATAGGCTTACATGTTTGTATTAACAAAAACGATTGCAGACAATAGCTTCTCTGTAAACATTTGTAATACACATTGCACCGTTCAGTACGACTATAGGAATGCAATCAATGGATGGAGGTGAATGTGTTTGTATTCATATTATTGTATATGTCTTATGTTGAGGAAACAAACACACACACACACACACACAAGCACATAATCAAAATTGTAGTTTCCGCTCATCACTATATCAGACAATTTATACATAGGCAAGATATGTATGTACTGTACATCACAAGGGACTGGAGTTCTAGAAAAGGGGCTCCAGTCCTGACGCTTTTCCTGACTTACAGTGTGCTGGTATAATAGTAAATACTAAATAACTAATATTTTAAGATTAATACATTTATTTGCTGGCCGCTATAGAATTAATCACATAACTGTATTTGCTTATTTATGTTGCTATAATAATATACAAAATAATTAATGTATAATTCTTATATATATATATATATATATATATATATATATATATATATATATATATATATATATATATATATATATATATATATATATATTATAGGTTTGATTCCCAAAGGGAAGTAGAGAAAACCTAATATTTAGTAGGGGCCCCGGAATCATTGACGATGTTGCCTATTAGTATAATAGTCTCCATTTAACACCCACGTCAGTCGTTTGAATCAACCACCGCGAGGAAGAAAGATTCATCTTCATAAGTGCAACGCTACTTCTCTTATGGTGTCGTCACAGATCGGGTACCCGCTACGAAAAAAATTTGTAAAAAAAAATAAGAGAATAAAAAAGGGAAAAGAATTTTCCCATCTTAACACTGTTATTTACACGCTTCCCACATTCGGTGGATTTTCTTGCGTTGTGGCTTCTTGCCGTCTCTCGCCAAGCGCAACGATTCCTCCTTCAATGCTATATCAAGATAACTCAAAATATCAGCGAATGGGAAGTGGATGGTTGGGAGGGACATCGTCGTCAATGATTCCGGGGCCCCTACTAAATATTAGGTTTTCTCTACTTACCTTCGGGAATCAAACCTATAATTTAATAGTGGCCCCTCCATCATTGACGATGTTGCCTGAATTCCAAGACTGGAGGGGGACATTCGCAGTATCAAAAACTCCTAAAAACTGCATGGTTAAATCCAGAAATCTCATAATAGGAAAAGTTCTTTGTATATGTATTTATGAAGTATGTGTTGTAAGGGGTGAGATAGAGTTAATCGCACAACCCTTCATCACTTCGAGCCGGAACCTGTGCCGCTTTCAGCGAGGTTCGTGGCCGTGGTCGTATTGACACGTATTAACTTACTGAAGCTAGTGAAACTAGCCAGAGACATATCGGAGTTGCCAGTCGATCTTTACTGATCGTCTGAGTCTAGTGTAACTAGTCTGGGAACTTTGAAATTATATGACCGTAGGACCATTAATTCTTTATTATAAAAGACAAAACTGGACAGTTTGCTATTGTATTTATTTACAGAGTTATCTAAAATCTATAGTAATCTAGTGCAACTAGTTGCGAAGATGGAAACACAAAACTTTAATTTATTAATTATCATAAAACTTGAGGTTTAAATTTGAGGAACCTAAATTTCTAAATCAAGCCACTTCAGTTTGAATTAAGTAATCTAACTTTCTAAATCAAACAACCTGAGCTTCTCAGCTCGTACATTTCTAATTTTGGGCACAGCCCGGCGTAAACAGCGTCTAGGCTAGCCCTCGAACCCAATTGCAATCCTGTTTAAGGGGGGAATTCCTTCCTTGTACTGGGATCCACATATCCCCCCCACCCTTTTCATCAGAAGCCTTCCAGGGCGAAACCATCACAGTACATAAAATGAGGAATACAAACAACAGTGGTGTGTCTATGGGCATACATAAAACTAAAAAAAAAATTGAAAATGGAGATTGTAGAGAATACGGGGAAGTCACTTTGTGCCATGACAAACTGTCTCAATGGCACTTCAGTTCGACTGATATTTCCCCCTTGGATTCTTATTATTAATTTGGTAAAACAAAAAAACTATGTGTATTTCCGAGCCCCACCTACCCGGTGAGGATCAGTGCGTAACTCAGTTCTCCCAGACAGGCCGCCAGAACCCGTACAAACCTGAGGAGGGTAACGAGGTCTATACTTGGGGCGAGCCGGCAGTTTAACAGGCTGTTGCCGTGCCCCCCCCACCCCCCCCCCCTCCCCCATCTCGGAGACCCATTCGGTAAACAAACGTGATAAAGAAAAGTTTACCTTATTTTAATAACAGATAATTTTGCCTAATCGGCACTCAAACCTATGGTAAAAGGGTGATCTGAACTAGAATATACCACCCACCCGGGGGCCAGAGCTGGCTCAAGGACAGCGCGGCTGATCTCGTAAGAGTCATGAACTGGCTAGTAGCAGGATATGTACCGGCGGGACCATTGCAGGACTGAAATGGTGGTGCGGAATCGGATGGAAAAAGATTGAGAAAACTGACATGACCTTCGAGAAAAACGTAGGCTGAAAACAGGTGGTTGGGGGAGCCCCAGTCAACGGACTGCTTGTCCGAGTTGCAGATTCATTAATGCGTCTGTAAGATTTGAGGGACGCCTGCCAATTGGCCAGGGTCAAGATTAAGATTAAAGATGGCAAACAATAGCGTCCGGAAGGGCTGGTTTGCTGACCATGGGATTCCAAAGGAGGGTGGAAACAATGACCGAAGCCGGTAATAGTTAGTTTAGTACAAATGGCGTCTTTGCTGCTGAGCCGGCTCTGACCCTATTAAAAATATGCTTAGTGCACCTCCCCCTGGCGAAAGCTAGCGATAGGCACTAGCCGTTGAAGAGCTCAATTACCGCCGGGATTACCTAACTCCACGGCTGGGGTGATCGCCCCAAAATCTACGGCAGACTGACCAGCCGAGGACTGGGCTGGCTCAGCCTAGGTAGGGAAAAACATGATGCGTGACACTGGATTTTACCTTATCCGGAGGGGCCCGACTGGAATGGCTTAAACTACGTAGACAAAAAGGTGTTACACAGTATATACCTTAGGAGGGGCCCGTTAGGGGACTGACATACTACGGCGGCCAGCCGGCAGGCTGGGCGCCTCCGGCTCCCAGTTTGTTAATGAAATGAGGGGCACTCCAGATGCGGTTCCGCCGGGGGGGAATGGTTATCGCGGAACCGACCCCGGCCGGTGACCGTCGTCCTATATCCCTGTTAAATGTGTTAGTTGCCTTATCCCTTGTGCAGAGGGGGGTGACTAGTCTGCAACGCCGTGGAAAGTCGTAAGACTAAGTCCGGCGTGCTTAAGTGTAGACCGATACCGGTCAGTCAGACTGAAGTCCTCAGGGGGCGCTGCCCTCCGTGGGAACTAACCGTTGGTCGAACCTCAGAATCCCTATTGCGCTAGCGTGGCCGAGGGAGGGAGGAAGACAGAGGGAGGACTGGAGGAAGGAGGACAATTGTCCTTTACGTAACTTTTAAGTCTCTGAGCCGGAGGTGAACCCATTTGTTCGCCGCCTGGGGCCAACATGGAGAGTTATTGGTTTGCCTTGTTCTTGCGGCGCAACATTACTCGAACATCACGTTCCGTTTGTTCATCAAATACTCTCGCAGTTGTGACGCATGTCCAGTGTGAGCATGCTGTACAGAACGCCTAGTCATGCCCCACTCTCGCTAGGATCGTCAGGGCAGGAACTTTGGCTGTAGTCTATGTAGAGTTTCCTAACTTAGTTCATGTGAGCCGTTGTACTATAAGTAATATGAATATGTATTTTGTTTTCATCTGAGTCAACGAGTTCTATTTTATATCATTAGTTATAAGTATTGTGTGTAAAACTTATTTGTAATGATGGGAGAAGCGGCAGCCACAGTTGGGGGTCAGTGGGTGCGCCATGCGGGAGGTGGGCCTAACTCACTAGCACTCCCCCCCTCCCCCCTCCCCTCAGTGCTAGGAAAGCCTTTGTCTATCCCTATCCCAGAGGAGAGAGAGAAATTATGTAATGATTGTCAGTGGGCGGTCCTTAGCAGTTCACGTTGGGCTCACTAGAGGGCCGGGTATAAAAAGGGAAGTCTAGCCATTTTTTCTTCAGAACTCATTAGGCAGAGCGACTTCTCATTTCCCTTGCTAACTATATATATTCTTCTGACTGATGTGAACTTTCTCTACTACCTTACATTCTTATCTCCTCTTTTCCCTGCCTTTTTTAGCTTCCATGGTCCCGTTGGTGCAGAGCTAGTCAGCCAACGTATTATCGCTTGAGTTCTCACAGATACTTGCCTATTAGATAGCCTATTTTGGAAGGGTTAACTTAGAATAGGATTGACTTATGTTTGTTGCACTTGTATATGCATTTCCCTGTGTGTTATTATTATTATTCCTGTTTTCTGCTAGTCTAGGTAATGCTAGACTGGGGTAAGGCTTTTCTGTGTTACGAGTTGTTGTTTGATGCAGTGGCTAAGCGATAAACCTGCATACTCGTTTCGGTTCAGTGAAGCCTAGGTTGTCTTCGCGGCTGACTGTGTTGAGTTAATAATTTACAGTGCGTGAGGGCAAGAGCCTAACCACCCTGTATTTTATTAACAGTTTGTTTTTTACTTTGTCAAGGAGCTGGGAGAAAACCAGATACAAGGGATCTGGATTTCTCAAAGTGCACTTGTTAGTTTTAACGTAATACTTTAAACAGTTGTGAGGACTTCGCTAGGCTACGAGCCGTTTTTGCTCAGTCACTGCTACCTTTTGCCCACAGTACCCCAGCTAGACTTTACTCGATTAGTAGATACAGAATAGTATTGAAGCTTTCCTTATGTATGATATTGTTTATGCACTATTGATTTCATGTGTTGCACGCTTGGCTACTTTAGTGATTAATGGCCCAGGAGCACAATCCGAGTAGGCTATTGCCGTTGCAGTTGCGGAGTACTTCTTTTTAATGTTTGCCATTTACTATTGCATATTCTTTTAATTATTCTTATGCCAATTTAAACCTTTAATAGTATTTAATTGCCAGTGTTTTGCTTATTGAATTACTGTTCAAAATCCGATACGTACTTCTTACGAGCATCCGAGAGGCATCTAACTTTTTTCAGAAGATTCCTTGCTCGATGCTTAAGGACTATTAATTAACGTAACGTAATAGTGCCAATCCGAAGTAGAGGGTGGAGGACTTCTTAAGTTCTTAGTCAAGGGTGGATTACTTCGGCTTCAGCCAACACTATTCTTTGGTGTTGTTGTTTCTTACTTCTTTGTTTGATTGTTGACCAGACTAGAGAATTCCTGTCTCTTTATTAGTCTGTTGTTGAACACTAGTACCGAGTTCTTGTATACCCCGTTATAGCAGATTGAACTCTGGAGGGTATTGGTGTTTTTTGTTCGGCTGGCAGTACTCAGGGGTTGGGATCGTGTGTTTCCGTTGTGGCAGCGAGCCGTATTCGAGTCCTGATTGAGAGCCCTTGTGTACCCGAGTGCCAGGTCGTAACAAATGGCGACCTTGCTTAGGATTTTGTGAACAGTATACATTTTTGCAGAGTTGTACAACATTTGTTTGTTTGTATTTTAGCGTGCATATTGAAGAATATTTTGTTTGTATGGCAATTAGTAAAGCATTTAAGAGACTCCAGTTAATTTAGTAATTAGTGCTTGCATAGGAAGTTTAACACTTTTGTCTCGAGAATTTTTTTGTGGACTTCAGTATGTCGTGCATTAGCACTGACGATGAGCGAGAGATGCCATTTGAAGGTGTGCCGTTAGTAACCAGTGAGGAGGATGCTAGAGTTTTTGTGAGTAAGCGGTACCACGTGACGGAGGAGAGGCTGACTGGGGTGGATGTTTGTGGCTTGCACCTGATAGCCAAGGTTTTGGGCATTTCCAATGTAGTAGGGATGTCCAAGGGGGAGCTGATTTCCTGGGTGTTGCGTGGGCGACATGGGGTTTCGGAGGAGAGGGCGTTTGGGGGGGTTCCTCCCCAGATCCCCTCTCACTCGACTCCCACAGTGCCGTCCACTCAGTTACCGGAGGTTAGCACTCTCCCACAGAGGGATGAGAATTGGCAGATTGGAGTGCCCTCGGGTGGTGCACATGGTGGTTCCCCAGTTTTTGCCCCCCCTCCTTCAGTAGTGGCAGCTTCCTCTTCCTGCCTGTCTCCAGATATGGTATTTAGACTTGAGCTTGCTAAGATTGAGGTTAGGAAGCAGGAGATTCAGGCTAGGAGGCATGAGGCTGAGCTTAGGTACGACTCGGAGAAATATTGTGCTAATTAGATTTAGATAAGACTCGTGCAGAGTCGACAGGGACTCGGATGGGCCGTGAGGGCCAAGTAAGAAAACAGTCCTTGGCCCACTTAGTCAAATTGGTGCCGGTATTTAGTGAAACTGAAGTCACAGAATTTTGTAATCGTTTTGAGAAGAAGTGTAGGGAGCATAATTGGCCTGAAGAGAAGTGGGCAGCTCTAGTCTCCTCAAGACTTACGGGTAAGGGTCTGAAGGCTTATGATGCACTGCCTTTAGAGTCTTGCATTGACTACCCAGAATTGAAGAGAGCTGTCCTACGGGCATACGAGTTGCAACCGGAAACATATCGATTGAAGTTTCGGGGTGTTACAAAGACTAGGGAGGCGACCTTTCTTGAACATGCCCGGGACTTAAAAGATGCACTTCAAAACTGGACACGTTCTGAGAAAGCTGAGACGGCCGAACAGTTGACTGAGCTGTTTCTGCTCGAGCAGTTTTATAAGTGTACTGGTGCAGAAATGACTTTAACACCTTACGAGCAGCCTAGGCGGTATATAAGATGTAGCCACCAGCGGGGTGTTTTTACCCAAAATAGGGCTGTTTACGTGATCATTTTCATGCCTAAATAAGACCCAGAGCGTAAAACAAGTATCTATCCCTGAAAGGGCATAAACAGAGCTTTCCAATGACCCAACGATCCTTTTATGATGGCTAGTTTTCTTGCAACAACCGTGCAACGCGAGTGCAAAAAGCATGTAATTCGGCACTTTCCCCATACAATTCCGTATGTAGCGAGTGAGAGAGGGAGGGGATTCGTGTCAGTAGGTTCGCCGCGGTGGTCTGGAGCAGTCATACGCTCGCTACTCTCCTGCCACCTCTTGTCTCTCTCTCTCAGCAACATTACGTGCTGAAATTGCCACACGACCTATGTCGAGCGCCGCCAGATCGTCCAGATTTATTATACTCGGCTTATGTTGCGCGCCGATAGTTATGGGTTAACTATTAAAGAAAAGAACCCAAAAACTCTACAGGAGGCAGCTGAGATGGCTGACCTCCGGCTATCACTAATTCGTGGGTGCGGGTCTGCCCAGCGTAGTGAGGCAGGTAACAAGGGGCGTGACGCCCCACCCCCCCGAGTTAGTGATATACCTTATGCAAACAAGTACAAGAGCCATGATACCAAGACTGACCACAAGACTAGCACCGTCCCATTTAAGAAGGGGCCGGGCCCTTCCCAGTACCAAGGGAAGCCCAAAGGGGAGTTGGAGTGTTATCAATGTCATAAAAAGGGGCACTTTGCAAGAGTCTGTCCTAGCAAACCACCTACAGCAGCTGTGTCTTTGGCCTGCAACATTGGTGTGTCTCCGATGTCATCTGAGTTTGCCCGGGGCAGTTCGTCAGAGGCTGAGGCACAGCCAATGCAGAAGCACCTGGGAGGCTCGAACCCTGCTCAGGATGTTTTTTGCGACCATAGAGGGCGGCGTTGCCTGATGTGGGCGGGGCGCAAGCATGGAGTAGAGGTCTTGCGTGATACAGGTGCTTCCCAGACTCTGATGAAAAACTTGATTGGCTACCCTATAAACGTGGCTCGGGTGGTAGTGGTGCAGGGTATTAATGCAACTCGGTCATACCCGCTGGTGCGGTTGGAGTTGGAGGTGGATGGTGTGGCACGTGAATTGGATGTCGGGATTGTGGAGAAACTGCCAGTGGAGGGCGTCGACCTTCTTCTCGGCAACGACTTTGCAATGCCCGCTTCTGAGGTTCTACCCTTAGTCGTTGCCGAGAGGCCGGCCGACGTGAGTAGGGAAGAGCAAGAGTGGGTCGAGCGGTGCCAGACACAACCCCTGGCGTGTGTTGTCACCCGAGCTCGGGCAGCTAAAGTGTCACAGCCTAGTCCTCCGTCTTCAGACCAGCGGAGGAACGATCACAGGAGGAGGCTAAAGCTGGAGTTGGTTTTAAGAGTTTTGACTCGGCGGCTCTCCTGGGTGATTCAGTATTAGCACCATTACTTAATTCTGGAGTAGCCCCTGGGCCTGTCATCGAGAGTGACGAGGCTGGGCATGACGAGTCTCCACGACAGCAACGTTATGTACATCGAGAGAGACAGAGGGAGCAGCCCAGTATCGGGGAAGGTCATGCATTGCTCCGGGAGCAGTTAGATCGCTTGGCACCTATCGTATAAATACGATAGAATATGACTCTTTTGTGATCTTGTATGTCTCTGTGACGTCACGATCTCTCCTACAGCACGACGTAGGACGAGTAGATCGAATATTATAAGATTGTAAATAAGTTAAGTTATAAAAGGCCTAATATGCTATTAAGCAATATTGCCATGGTCTTATGTAGTATATATGAATTTATCGTATATATTAATATAATTTATCGTATAGAGCAACCTAAATGCGGTACGATAATTTGGGCTCCTGGCGGTTTGCCAAGGCAGCAAGGTGTGCTTTTGAGGTACGCCAGAGCCTTCACGAACACCAACCAGTTAACATCTAATTTTCCGCCCTCAATTGATCGTGCTTTTGTGCCTCTAATCACAATACACATACAGCAATACACACTCTACACCATCACGACGCTCTCATCGACATCATGACTGACTGATAGATAAGCATATTATTCATGTCCATTCCCATGTAATCATTTATTCTTTCTTTAACTTGACTCGTGTCTTGGGACCGAAGTCTCGTTCCCCATTGTCCACCGCCATATTGGGTAAAACGTTCTCCCTTGCCTCATTGCCACGTGGAACTATTGGTGAGTTAATTCCTGGCTAATATTAACCCTTATAACCTTACCCTATAATTATATACATTTATTATGTGAGACCTTTGGATATAAATTAGCTTGTTTCAGATTGAATTCAATTTAGATATAGAGTATTCATTTAGATTGATTTTATTTGATTCATTATAGCTTAGTAACATTTAACTTCCATTGATAGTTTACCACATTGGTGCCCAGACCCGGGAACTAGCTACCAGTAAGGGATCTTAGGCAATGAGCAAGGGATTAGCCCAGGGATGCAGGAGCAAGGACCCCGGAGGGGTAGGGCTTGGCTATCTTCCTGTACCTCAGGCGCCGGTACCTCAGCGAATAGCCATAGTGGGACATTCTTATGCCACTAGGCTAAGGGCAGCTGACGGAGGTACTGAGTCGTATCGGGCGTCAGAGGGGGAAAGAACTTTCCGGCTGACCTACTTCGGGGTACCGGGAGCAACCGTTGACACCCTGAAAGCCTCCCCCCAGTGGGGGCAAGTGGTACTGTTTAGGCCACATATGATCTTTTTGTTTATAGGCGGCAATGATATACGCCCCGGTACAGTGCCCCGCGAGTTAGCTGACGCAATTAAAGAGGTGGCGCTGGATCTGGAGCGTGAGTCCGGAGGAAGCTGCAAGATCGTGGCAATTACAGGTAGTAGGGGTAGGCAGCCCCGCCCAGGGAAGTACTACCGCCAAGGTTTCGGGAGACTCAGGGAATAGCCTGAATTCCATTTTCTCTCCCAGGCCTTGGTAGCTGGATACATATCTTTCTGCCTCACACATCAGGGGTATCAGGAAAACCCTCTTTATATAACATACACATCCAACTTCACGACATTGCCCTACATCGCTATCCTCTATCCATAAAATACTACTCTTCCCACTACATATCATACATGTAACACCATACACTTACCTTATAAATATGGCAGTACAATTGTTAAGAGCAAACCTGGTGGTCCCTCGGATATCCACCCCCGGCAGGGTTGGGTTATTGACACAGGGCCCTCCCGGTCGTCATCATGCGACTGTGTCAAGAGCATTGCAACGTCCCAAAGCTGCTTGTCAGTACAGCTATTTCTTTAGTAATATAAGGGGACTTCACTCTAACATCAATTCTGTACACCAATTTCTTCAAGCAGAATCCCCTACTCTCCTTTTTTTGACAGAGACTCAAGTAACATCCACATCTGACACATCTAGATTTAATTTTCCAGGTTATCAACTGCTCCAAAATTTCAGACCTAAAGGTGGTGTATGTTGCTTCGCAAAATCTGAAATTGCCCTGGAGGAGGTTACTAGTTTCAATTGTCCCTATTTTGATTATTCTATATACAAATTAATTTCTGCTGGTAAATTTAAATACATATGTTGCATCTACCGTTCCCCAAATACTCCTCCAGAGCAAAGTCTTTTTGATTCTCTGTCCTCACAACTCAGTGTCCTCAACTTAAATGCTTCTTCTGAAATCACTGTGTTGGGTGATTTTAATGTCCATAATGTTGAATGGCTCACTCATTCAGCCAGGACTGATGATGCTGGTCTTGAATGTGAGCTATTTGCAGACTCATTTAATCTCATTCAACTAGTCAACCAACCCACCCGTGTACCAGATAATCCTAATCATAATTCCCACCTACTGGACTTATTTTTAACAACCAATTCAGAAAATTATGATGTTACAGTGAGGTCCCACTTGGATCTTCTGATCACTGTCTGATACAGGCCACCTGTCTATCACCTACCACACCTTCCCACTCTGAACCTGTTTTGGTGACTAAATGGCATTACGATAGGGCAGACTGGGAGGGTCTTCAAGGTTTCTTTATTGATATTCCCTGGACCTCTTTCTTTTCTAATGATGCACACTCCACCTTGAGCCACATACAAGATTTTGTAAAAATTGGAATGGAAACTTTTATTCCTCATCAAAAGTACAGTAAAAGATCTAATTCACCTAAATGGTTTGACCATAATTGTGCTAGAGTAACTGAACAAAAAGCAATAGCCTACAATGCATACACAAGATCAAAAACACATGAAGCCTTTAATTACTTTAGAAACATCAGAAATCATGCCAAAACTGTATTAAACCTAACTAAATCAAACTTTCTCCATAAGCAGGCAAATAAACTTCTAAATAATCCAAATGATAACAAAATATTTTGGTCTACTCTTAACTCATTCAAATCCAACTTCACTACTGCTTCATCCATTCCACCATTAAAATCTCCGACTGGCAATCTTGTAAGTGACCCACGAGGTAAAGCTAACCTTCTTGCAGATATTTTCTCCAACAACTCAACCTTAGATGAAATAAATCAAGATGTCCCTGTACTTAATTTTAATTCACCTGAAATTCCCTCACTTAAGATCCACACCAGACATGTCAAAACTATTTTGCAGAATCTCTCCGTAGATAAGGCTCCTGGTCCAGATGAAATTCCTCCAATAGTACTTAAGAATTGCTCCTTGGTGCTCGCTCCTGTATTGGCAAAATTTTTCCGTCTGTGTACTCATACCTCATGCTTCCCAGTACCCTGGAAAGAAGCAAACATCCATCCAGTTCCTAAAAAAGGTGCCTCTTCAGATCCATCAAACTACAGACCAATAGCTATAACTTCCACTCTTGGCAAAGTTTTTGAAATTATATTAAATAATCACATAATTAAGCATCTGGAGAATAATAAATTAATCAGTGATAGGCAATATGGTTTTAGACGATGTCGATCAACTGCAGACATTCTTTGCCTTCTTACGCATCAAATCAACCAAGCTACAGACCAACATGGTGAAACACATACAATAGCACTGGATATATCAAAGGCATTTGATAGAGTCTGGCATCAATCCTTATTGTCGAAGATGTCACACTACGGCCTTGCATCATTAGTTCCACTAATTTCTTCTTATCTTCATAACAGAAAAATACGTGTAATGGTAGATGGCCTTTATTCTCAATTTCACTCAATAAATGCTGGTGTTCCCCAGGGATCAGTTTTGGCCCCAACTCTGTTCCTCATTCATATCAATGATCTCATATCTACCACTCATAATCCAATACATTCCTACGCAGATGACTCAACACTCCACAGTTCCTTCACATTTACCAATTCTTTCACCCAACCCGATCTTATAAATTCAAAAATAAACACTGCAATTTCTCTGAACCAGGACCTTTCTAGAATTAATGAATGGGGACAAGAGAATCTAGTTTCCTTTAATGCACAGAAAACCAAGTACATTCAATTTTCTAACCGACAGAATCTCACTGACTCCCATATATTTTTTTAATGATGTAAATATTCCCACTTCCCCTAGTATTGACATTCTCGGTGTAACATTAACTACTAACTTGAGCTGGACACATTATGTTAGAAGCATTGCTAAGAATGCCTCTAAAAAACTGGGACTCCTGTACAGAGTTCGAGAATTCTTCACTGACGAGCAGTTGGCCGTAATATATAAAAGTCATGTGCGCTCTCAGATGGATTACTGTTCACCTCTGTGGGGTGGAAGTGGAGTGGTTGCATTGAGGCAGTTGGACAAAATTCAAATAAAGCTATTAGATTAATCAATAACCCTGCAATCACACAGGACCTTCCTACATTAGCCATACGAAGAACGTTGCATCCCTTGCATTATTCTACAGATATTTTCACAGCAATTGTTCCGAGGAACTTGCTTCAATTGTGCCGCCTCTCCACATCTTTCCGCGTAGAACTAGGGCAGCTGAGAGCGCCCATGAATTTACACTTTCTCCTCCTCAATGCAGAACTTCTGCTTATCAGAATTCATTTATCCCCAGAGCTACTACTCTTTGGAATTCACTTCCCTCGAATTGCTTTCCACAAACTTACAATCAACAAATGTTTAAATCCAGTTGTTACAAACATTTTATGAATGGAGGATGCCTTTAGGCACATGGACCTTTTTGTTTTATCTGTGTTTTTCCTTCCTCCGTTCATTGTCTCTTAAAAAAAAAAAAAAAAAAAAATTGAGAGCCGGACGAAAGTCCGAGGGTTCTCAGCTGCGGAATTTCAGGCTATTTCAGGCTATAACAAATTCTGTTAACCGCGCCCTGAGGTGTCGGTTAATAGAAACGAAGCACCGCTTTGTTTCCATCACACTCAGCATCCGAGACCTCGACCAGGATGGTGTCCACCTCGACTTAGACACCAATCAAGTCCTATATAACAAAATTGTAGGGCTAACGAAGCGTTGGCTAGAGAGGGACGCCGGGGTTGTGTCATTGCGCCTGCCTAAGTCCTGCTTCCCACCCATCGTCTTTCCCCAGTAATGTTCTTTCCAGTTTCAGACTTCCTGTCACATATTACCTGACCTAACATTTCTTCTTGTTCAATATGATCCATTAGTAGGTATTGCTAGTGTACTATTTTTTCTCCATAACATAGAAGTCCGCCGGTTGGCGTCTCTTAAGTAGCCTATTATTTGGCCGTTGTTTTGTAACGTGATATTTAGATACATAGCCTATAGGCTCGCAAGCAAAATGGATAAAAACGGTAAAGAGACACCGTCTAGTGGGGTGCTGAACAAAGCCCCTAAAAATCAAAGGGCGGGACTTCGGGGAGTAATGAATAGGCTAATAGTGGACGTCAACACTTTCATCACTACTGCTGAACTAGAGGAATTGGAGGCTAGATTAGAAAACGTCCAGGTTACCCACGGTCGTATTACGGCTCTGAGTGAGGTGATTGTGGCTGCCATGACAGAGGAGGAAGAGATTGTTACAGAGTGTGATAATCGCGCCCTCTATGACGAACCTGTCTTTAGAGCGAAGTACCTATTACAGCGTGCAATCGCGAGTAAGAAGGGAGGCGAGTAAGTAATGAGGCCCATAGAAGGGCTGACCCAAAACATACTGTACACCTCCCAAAGCTCAATCTTCCTACATTTGGGGGCAAGTTGACCGAGTGGTTAGCTTTCTGGGACGTATTTCGATCTACGGTTCATAAATCCTCTTTGGATAATGTCCGCAAGTTTCACTATCTGAAGGGACAAATGGAAGGAGAGGCCTTACATTTAATAGAGGGTTTTGCAGTAGTAGGTGGTAGTTATCTTGAAGCGGTACACTTATTAGAGTCCACATACGGGGATAGAGAGCAGTTGAAGATGGCCCATGTCGTTGCCTTGTTGGGGCTCGCAGAACCACAGTATAAGGTTGATGAGTTGACAAACTTCAGGGCAAATATGGAGTGCCATACTCGATCGCTAGATACCCTAGGGCTTACCACGCAGGAAATGATAGTCATTATCTTGCGTCAGAAGCTTCCTATGGCAATACTTGATAAGGTAAGATCATTTGAGCTGGGGGAATTCAAAACTCAGTTCAGTAAGGAGATCAATAATCTACAGTTGAACAAAGGGAGAATGTATGAGTCGGGAGGGAGTGAGAATGTGGAGAAGAGGGGAACAGTAAGCATGACAGTGGGGACTAAAGTAAAGAAAGAGGGTGTGTATAAGAAACCTGCTCAGATTCTATGTAAGCTATGTAACAACAAACATAAATGGAGTTTCTGCGTAAAATACCCAACAAATGAGACAAAACTAGCACAGGCGAAAAGATTGAAGCTATGTGTAGGTTGTCTAAGAAAAGAACATGGTAAGCAGGGACAATGTACTGCTACATACTTAAGGCCCTGTCGCCACTGCAAAGGACATCACTTTGATAAGTTGTGTCCTACAGCAGATAAAGTCAAAGACGTCAAAATGAGGGTACTACAACTGTGGCACTAGGTAGCACGCAAGACACCACTATATTGCCCACAATACAGATTCCCATGGAAGGTAATGACAGTAACAAAGTTTGTCGGGTACTTCTAGATCAAGGGTCTCAACGTTCCTTTATAAAGAGGTCCGTACTAGTGGGACTGAAGCACCGAATCGTAGGGGCTGAGACTCTTCGATTACAGGGCTTCACAGGGGTTACTGATAAACAAGACTACGAGATAGCGGAGATTTCATATTTGTATCGTAAAAACCGGTACTTTATGACTTGTATCGTAGTAGACACCCTACCAGAATATGTATCTGTGGGTGTGAAGAAGGTGGAACACGCATTACGTAGCAAAGGGGTTAACTTGTCAGATCCCATGGGAAATCAGAGTGAGGTGCATGTTCTACTTGGTGTGGATCATTATTATGAAGTAGTATACCCTGGATTTAAAAAGATGTGTGGTGTAATTTTAATCCCCACTAAATTTGGATACTGCATGAGCGGAAAGGTGCATACTACACAGTCAAAGGTCCTGGTCGACACGGTCTCGATATATAGAGTCAATGTAACCGCGGCAGAGGAGTTGGGAAGGGAGGATTCCCAACCTAGTGACCCTAAGATGGCTGCCGAGTTCGACCTGGAACGACTGTGGAGAATGGATCACATAGGCATTAATCCTATGGAGACTGATTATGACTCGGAAGTTGCGCTACAAAGGTTTGACGAGTCTGTGTGCTACTGTGCCTCAGACAAGCAATATAAAGTTAGTTTACCTTGGAAGAACAGTGAGATAAGCCTGCCTACCAACTATGGTTTGGCATTAGGTCGCTTGCGCGCATTGCAGCGGAAATTGTCTAACGAACCGAGCACGCGCCAGGCGTATGACGATGTATTTCGGAGTTATGAGGATAGGGGTTTTATTGAGAGAGTCGATGTCAAGGAACCGTGTAAGAAGGGTAGGGTTCACTATCTGGCCCATCATGGGGTAAAGAAAGACAGCGTCACCACACCAATACGGGTGGTGTATGACTGTTCTGCCCACCAAGGTCAACAACCCAGTCTGAATGACTGCCTGTTGACAGGTCCGTCCATGGTGTCGGACCTGTCCCAACATCTATTGCGGTTTAGGCTGGGAAAGTACGCCTATACAGTGACATCGAGAAAGCATTCTTGATGGTCAAGCTAAAGGAGGAAGATAGAGATGTTACCCGCTTTCTTTGGTTCAGCGACATTAGCGACTCTGAAAGTCCCATCATAATATACCGTTTTCGGGTTGTACTCTTTGGGGCCACTTGCTCGCAGTTTTTGTTAAATGCCACAATCAGAAAACATCTAGCTGACACTCATGAGGACACAAGTAAACTATCTCGCGGATTATACATTGACAATTTGCAGGGTACTAGCGATAGTCAAGATGATTTGTTGTATGCATACTGGCAAGCACGCAGATTGTTTGCGGATGCACATCTATTTCTCCGCGAGTGGGTTACTAATAGTGAAGATCTTCAGAGTTTAATACAGGTGGATGGTACGGCATCTCTTAACCAGGAAAAGTCCAGAAATTTGGGGATGATCTGGCAACCTAAACATGACATACTAACTTTTCAAACGAGGTCTTTTGCTCAGCAGACAGGAGCGCACACAAAAAGAAGTCTGTTGAGCAAAGTTTCGCAATTTTTTGATCCTTTGGGTCTAGCATTACCTGTTACCATAAGAGCTAGGATTCTAATGCAGGAAGTTTGGAGACGTAAAATAGGATGGGATGACAGTTTGCCCGAGGACCTGAATGACCAAGGGACATTGTTGTTGAATGAATATGCCATCCTATGTACTAAACCTATACCTCGTAAAGTGGCGGCGTTCGGTGACGTTACGTTACACACGTTTTGCGATGCTAGCGCCACGGCATACGGGGTAGCCATATATGTTGTTACTTCATTTGGGGCACATTTAGTTACAGCCCGGGCCAAAGTAGCCCCGGTTAAGAAGGTAACTATCCCTAAAATGGAATTGACTGCCATGCTGCTATTAGCACGTCTGGTGCAACATGTACGCGCAGCATACGAGAGCGAATTAAATATTGAAATCGTTCACGTATGGTGCGATAGTCAGGTCGCACTCAACTGGATACATAGCAAGAAGTCTCTGCCAGTTTATGTGCGGAATAGGGTAGATGAGATTAGAGCCCTTTTGCCAGACGTTGCTTATCATTATGTAAATACAAAGGAAAACCCTAGTGATCTCATAACTAGGGGTATAACGGCTAGCCAGTTAATGAAGTCCGAATTGTGGTGGCATGGTCCAAAGTGGCTGCTCCATGAAAGTGAATGGACGATATGACATGCTGTTGGTGAGGGACTTCTGCCACTGGAAACAGTGGCAGTTACAGCCCAACCAAATGAGCCACCGGGTCCTATCATAAAGTGGGCAAGATTCGGTGACTATAATAAACTAGTCAGAGTTGTAGCTTGGGTGTTGCGATATGTATCCAATCTTAAGCTTAAAGTAACGGGCCAACTCTGCAACAGGGGTCACAACATTGATGCTCGTGAATTTAAAGCAGCTGAAGTAACTTTGATCAAATGGGTTCAAGTAGAAACCTTTTCCAATGAATTAGAATCCTTGAAAGGCTCGAATAAGACATTAATGCCTAATATAGTGCGTCAACTAAGGTTGCACCTAGACAATGGCCTCATCAGGTGTGAGGGTCGCCTGAAGTGGTCGGGTGTACCAGACGGCACAAACCGACCTATACTTATGCCAACAAGACATCACGTTACTGATCTATTGATCATACGTGCACATAGGGAAGAAAAACACTACGGGGTATGTCATATTATATCAAATTTACGTCTCGCATGGTGGATACCCAGAGGTCGACAAGTAGCTCGACGCGTAGTGAGAACGTGTGTAATATGCCAGAGACTAAAGGGTAAACCATATGCAACTGGACCAGCTCCACCTCTACCTGAATGCCGTGTAAAGCACGTAGAACCTTTCCAAGCGGTAGGATTAGATTACACAGGGGCATTGAAGACGAGGGAGCATGAGAAGGTTTATATATTATTGTTTACCTGTGCGACGTCTCGAGCGGTACACCTAGAACTATGTGATAATATGTCTAGCGAAGAATTTATGCTGGCGTTCAGACGGTTTTGTGCCCGTCGTTCATTCCCTCAACTCATTCTTAGCGACAATGCTCCCACTTATGTCCAAGCATCAAAATATCTAAAGGATATGAGTAGTGATCCTACTATCATCACTTTTTTGGGAGAGAAGAAGTGCGAATGGAGGTTCATTCCAGTTAAGGCACCTTGGTTTGGTGGAATGTGGGAACGGATGTGTCGGCATAGTAAAGTCAGGACTAAGAGCGGTTGTAGGACGTGCTCTATTAAAGAAGAGTGAGTTGACGACAGTCCTCACAGAGATAGAGGCAGTCGTGAATGATCGCCCGCTTACATATGTGTACACCGACCTGCAAGAACCACTACCATTAACGCCAGCTCACTTGCTATATGGAAAACCATTGACTGCGTTTCCATCTGATTTTCAGTCCATAGTAGAGTTAGAGGATCCCTCGTTGTACTCTGCGGTAGCGGTGTCTAGGAGATACCAGTATATATCCAGGATAATCGAGGATTTTAGGAAACGGTGGATTAGTGAATATCTGCTAGCATTGAGGGAAAGGAATGTTACTCCCTCTGGTAGACCAACGGCCCCTAGAGTTGGTGACGTTGTTTTAATTAAAGAAGATAGTCCTCGTTTATACTGGAAATTAGACCGCATATTGGAGGTATACAAGGGGGCAGACTCTGTAGAGCGGGTGGCGCTATTAAAGACAGCCACTGGAACTACTGTTCGTCCTATCGCACGTTTGTACGCTTTGGAGCTAGATTCCGCATTGCAATCTGAGGCTCCACCTGTTATTGCTGGGTCCGAGGATTCTCGAAGGAACGACTCACCTCATACTGATGGTGATCATTCTCAGACCGGGACGCGTCCCAGACGCGCTGCTGCTGGCGCTGTCGACTTGTGGCGTCAGAAGATAGCCTCTGGGCAACTTTAGGTTTAAGGTGGGGTTCAGGTCTTTTTTGTGGGGGGAGTGTATCGTATAAATACGATAGAATATGACTCTTTTGTGATCTTGTATGTCTCTGTGACGTCACGATCTCTCCTACAGCACGACGTAGGACGAGTAGATCTTATAAGATTGTAAATAAGTTAAGTTATAAAAGGCCTAATATGCTATTAAGCAATATTGCCATGGTCTTATGTAGTATATATGAATTTATCGTATATATTAATATAATTTATTGTATAGAGCAACCTAAATGCGGTACGATAATTTGGGCTCCTGGCGGTTTGCCAAGGCAGCAAGGTGTGCTTTTGAGGTACGCCAGAGCCTTCACGAATACCAACCAGTTAACATCTAATTTTCCGCCCTCAGTTGATCGTGCTTTTGTGCCTCTAATCACAATACACATACAGCAATACACACATCTACACCATCACGACGCTCTCATCGACATCATGACTGACTGATAGATAAGCATATTATTCATGTCCATTCCCATGTAATCATTTATTCTTTCTTTAACTTGACTCGTGTCTTGGGACCGAAGTCTCGTTCCCCATTGTCCACCGCCATATTGGGTAAAACGTTCTCCCTTGCCTCATTGCCACGTGGAACTATTGGTGAGTTAATTCCTGGCTAATATTAACCCTTATAACCTTACCCTATAATTATATACATTTATTATGTGAGACCTTTGGATATAAATTAGCTTGTTTCAGATTGAATTCAATTTAGATATAGAGTATTCATTTAGATTGATTTTATTTGATTCATTATAGCTTAGTAACATTTAACTTCCATTGATAGTTTACCACAGCACCCTCAGATATACGTCGGTTGCAACTAGAGGACCCTGAGCTCCAAACGTGTGCTAATGGAGCTGTAGAGCTCGACGAGGACGGCGATGCACAGCCAGGAGATTTTGTTTATTTAGAAGGCATCCTCTATAGGCGTTTTCAAGACCCTAAACGTAGTTGGCAAAAGGGGTCCGGAGTAGTGGACCAGTTGGTGGTGCCACGGGAGTGCAGGGATAGCCTACTGAGGTTGGCGCATGACACACCACTGGCAGGACATCTAGGGGTGAGAAAAACGGTGGCGGCTTTGGGGAAATTGTTTTGGTGGCCGGGGATTAAGTCTCATGTGCAGTCATGGATAAACTCATGTGATATTTGTCAACGTGTCGGGAAACCGAACCAAGTTATTCCTAAGGCTCCGTTACACCCTATTCCTGTGATTGGGCCACCCTTTAGTAAAATTATTGTTGACATGGTTGGTCCACTCCCTCCCACTAAGGCTGGAAATAAATTTTGTTAACCATAATGGATGTTGCCACTAGATACCCCGATGCATACCCTATGAAAAATGGAATGGCTAAGACGGTAGTCAGTAAACTTGTTGTGGTACTTCTCAAGGTACGGGTACCCGGAGGAGATTCAGTCTGATCAGGGATCTAATTTCACCTCCAACATGTTCAAGCAAACAATGCAACAGCATGGGATACGAGCAGTAGTATCGTCAGCGTATCACCCTGAGAGTCAAGGGGTGCTTGAGCGGTGGCATGCTACACTTAAAAGCATGCTCAGGTGTTATTGTGCTGACAACGGTATGGATTGGGATCTTGGATTGCCTTATGTGCTGTTTGCTGCTCGGGAGGTACCTGGTGAGAGCCTGGGATTTAGTCCAAACGAGCTGATTTTTGGACACCGTGTCAGGGGCCCCCTTAACATGCTGAAAGAAATTTGGGAGGGGACTGTGCAGCCTTGTCCATTATTAAAGTATGTGCTTGAAAGCCGTGAGCGCATGCTTAAGAGTCTGGAGATGGCAGGTAGAAATTTGACAGAATCACAAGCTTTGATGAAGGACAGGTATGATCGCAAAGTGAGGCTCCGGAAGTTCACTGTAGGACAAGAGGTATTAATTTTGTTGCCTTTGGTTGGTAACTCTGCGAAGTACACTGGACCTTATAAAATTGTAGACAAAATTTCAGACTTAGATTACCTTGTTGCCACTCCAGACAGGAGGAAAAAGAACCAGTTATGTCACGTGAACCTTATTAAAGAGTATGTGAGGTGCCCCTCTGAGCCTCTCACTGTCCCCGTGTTGGCTTGTTGTGGCCGTGGTGGAGAAGGAGAGGGGGACAGTCAAGCTTCAGAGGAGGATAGCTGGGATCAACATGTTTCAGCGGATCAGTGGGCGGGGAACTCGAGCCTTAGGGCTGATGAGGCTATAGCTCATTTGCCTGAGTCGCAGTTTGATGCTATCCGTCAGTTGGTCGGTTCATACCCCACTGTATTTGCTGAACACCCAGGCCTCACTACTCAGGCTATGCATGATGTTGACGTGGGGGACCATCTACCCTTTAAGTCAATCCCGTACCGTGTGCCCCCCATAAAACTACCAGCTCTGAGGGATGAGTTGGAGTATATGCTCGGTAGAGGGTTGATAGAGAAAGGCACAGTTAAGTGGACTTCCCCCGTAACACTGCAGCCTAAGCCAGATGGCAAGGTACGCTTTTGTATTGATTTCCGTAGGTTAAACGGTTTGACTCCAACTAACCCATATCCTCTTCCTCGGGTTGATGATAGTGTTGACAAAATTGGTAATGCTCGTTTTTTGTCTAAAGTAGATTTAGTAAAAGGTTACTGGCAAGTACCTTTGTCCGAGCGTGCTAAAGAGGTATGTGGTTTTGTTGTGGACGGGAGTACCTACCGGTGCAATGTTATGCCTTACGGACTTAAGAATGCACCAGCAACGTTTCAGAACCTGATGAATGAAATTGTAAAGGACATTCCAAATTGCACCGTATATTTGGACGATGTAATCATTTATGATGACGACTTTGAGAGCCATTGTGAGCACCTTGAGACCTTGTTCCGGAAACTTAGTGAAGCAGGTCTGGTAGTAAATTTGCCAAAGTGTGACTTCGTAAAAGCCACTGTGCAGTACCTTGGGTTTGTAGTGGGAAGGGGACAGGTGTGCCCTCCTCAGAACAAGGTACAGGCTATCAATAAATTTCCGCACCCAACAAAGAAGCAGATTATGAGATTCTTGGGTATGATAGGCTACTACAGACGCTTCATAAAAGGTTACTCAACGGTGTTGGCACCTCTCACAGATTTGTTATCTAAAGACAAAAAGTGTTTGTGGGCACCTGAGTGTGAAAAGGCTTTCACTTTGGTGAAACATTTGCTATGTACTCACCCGATACTCAGGGCCCCAGACTTTAACCCGTGGAGCCCCGGCTAGTTTTGTAATGTTTGCGCACCAGAACCCGGCCGGTTTTCAAAAAAATTGTTTTATTCCAGAAACAATAGCGAATGGGTTAGGAATGAAGGAAAAACCACGAAAAACCGCTCAAAAAGCTTAAAAAATGGTCCTACAGAGCCCCCGAAAACGGATTTTACAAGAATAAAAAATTGAAGGCAATTATCCCCAAAAAACAGGTTATTGCGCGCTCGCGCGCACGCACGTGGACTTTGAGAGTTTTCAACCATCGGCACGGTTGCGTGGGATACGTACACAGTTCCCATACAAATCTGAGCCCTCTTGAGTGGTTACACCTGAGGTTACGGTCGGCGCAATTAGGGTGACGCGTCAGGCGCGTCTCTGGGGCTGTGCGTTACATACATCGCCGACGCGTCAGACGCGTCGCTGGGGCTGTACGGGTTAACAGGCCTTTTCAGCTGGCAACAGATGCTAGTGGTGTAGGGGCTGGTGCCGTCTTGCTACAGACAGACAATGAAGGTGTGGAACACCCAGTAAGTTTCTTTTCTAAGAAGTTCAATGCTGCACAAAAGAACTATTCTACAATAGAAAAGGAATTATTGGCGATTGTGCTGTCGCTCAGGCACTTCGAGGTGTATGTTCCAGCCTATGGCCCAGTCGTGGTTATCTACACTGATCATCACCCTTTGAGATTCCTGAATCAATTTCACAATCGCAATATGAGACTGACCAGGTGGTCTTTGATGTTGCAGGAGTATAACCTGGACATCCGTCATATTGCTGGATGTGACAATGTGATCGCGGATTGTTTATCAAGGGTGGATGATCAGTCGTAGGCTATCACAGGTGTGTGGGTTTGAGTGGAGGAAAATAGGCTGCCCTTATAGTGCAGCCGGGAAAAACATATTAAAATATAAAAATCATATAAAAACTCTTTCTTTTGATATAGATAATCGTATAAGTTTGTCATAGCCTATAGAGTTTGAGTAGTCCACGAACTATCAAACGGCTGAGCTGCTGTAAGCTCGCTCTGGGAGCATGATATTGTGTCTTTTTGCTATTGTTGGGAGGAGTTATAAAATGTGATTTTTTTTTTTAATAATAAGATGTATTTTGGTGATAAACTCAGCTTTGTTTTAGTGCCATGCGGTCGCTGGGTGTGAGGGGCTTGATGGGGTTCTGTGTTTGTCAGATTTTAGCTCAGGGTTGAGCAAGTAAAATCTTGGGGGAGGTGTGACGCATGTCCAGTGTTAGCATGCTGTACAGAACGCCTAGTCATGCCCCACTCTCGCTAGGATCGTCAGGGCAGGAACTTTGGCTGTAGTCTATGTAGAGTTTCCTAACATAGTTCATGTGAGCCGTTGTACTATAAGTAGTATGAATATGTATTTTGTTTTCATCTGAGTCAACGAGTTCTATTTTATATCATTAGTTATAAGTATTGTGTGTAAAACTTATTTGTAATGATGGGAGAAGCGGCAGCCACAGTTGGGGGTCAGTGGGTGCGCCATGCGGGAGGTGGGCCTAACTCACTAGCACTCCCCCCCTCCCCCCTCCCCTCAGTGCTAGGAAAGCCTTTGTCTATCCCAGAGGAGAGAGAGAAATTACGTAATGATTGTCAGTGGGCGGTCCTTAGTAGTTCATGTTGGGCTCACTAGAGGGCCGGGTATATATAGGGAAGTCTAGCCATTTTTTCTTCAGAACTCATTAGGCAGAGCGACTTCTCATTTCCCTTGCTAACTATATATATTCTTCTGACTGATGTGAACTTTCTCTACTACCTTACATTCTTATCTCCTCTTTTCCCTGCCTTTTTTAACTTCCATGGTCCCGTTGGTGCAGAGCTAGTCAGCCAACGTATTATCGCTCGAGTTCTCACAGATACTTGCCTATTAGATAGCCTATTTTGGAAGGGTTAACTTAGAATAGGATTGACTTATGTTTGTTGCACTTGTATATGCATTTCCCTGTGTGTTATTATTATTATTCCTGTTTTCTGCTAGTCTAGGTAATGCTAGACTGGGGTAAGGCTATTCTGTGTTACGAGTTGTTGTTTGATGCAGTGGTTAAGCGATAAACCTGCATACTCGTTTCGGTTCAGTGAAGCCTAGGTTGTCTTCGCGGCTGACTGTGTTGAGTTAATAATTTACAGTGCGTGAGGGCAAGAGCCTAACCACCCTGTATTTTATTAACAGTTTGTTTTTACTTTGTCAAGGAGCCGGGGGAAAACCAGATACAAGGGATCTGGATTTCTCAAAGTGCACTTGTTAGTTTTAACGTAATACTTTAAACAGTTGTGAGGACTTCGCTAGGCTACGAGCCGTTTTTGCTCAGTCACTGCTACCTTTTGCCCACAGTACCCCAGCTAGACTTTACTCGATTAGTAGATACAGAATAGTATTGAAGCTTTCCTTATGTATGATATTGTGTATGCACTATTGATTTCATGTGTTGCACGCTTGGCTACTTTAGTGATTAGTGGCCCAGGAGCACAATCCGAGTAGGCTATTGCCGTTGCATTTGCGGAGTACTTCTTTTTAATGTTTGGCATTTACTATTGCATATTCTTTTAATTATTCTTATGCCAATTTAAACCTTTAATAGTATTTAATTGCCAGTGTTTTTGCTTATTGAATTACTTTTCAAAATCCGATACGTACTTCTTACGAGCATCCGAGAAGCATCTAACTTTTTTCAGAAGATTCCTTGCTCGATGCTTAACCCTTCTTTAGCGGCCTATGCGGTTTATTTATGTGTACCGCCCAGCGGGGTGTTGTTAGCCAAAATAGGGCTGTTTACGTGATCATTTTCATTCCTAAATAAGACCCAGAACGTAAAACAAGTACCTATCCCTGAAAGGGCATAAACAGAGCTTTCGAATGACACCATAACGATCCTTGTATGATGGATAGTTTTCTTGCAATAACCGTGCAACGCGAGTGCAAAAAGCAGGTAATTCGGTACTTTCGGTACATAATTGAGTATGTAGCGAGTGAGAGAGGGAGGAGGGAGCTGAGATTTGTGTCAGTAGGTTCGCCGCGGTGGTCTGGAGCAGTCATACGCTCGCTAGTCTCCTGCCACCACTTGTCTCTCTCTCTCAGCCACATTACGTGCTGAAATTGCCACTCGACCTATGTCGAGCGCCGCCACATAGTCCAGCTTTATTTAACTCGACTTAAGTGGTGAGCCGCTTTTTAAGGGTTAAGGACTATTAATTAACGTAACGTAATAGTGCCGATCCGAAGTAGAGGGTGGAGGACTTCTTAAGTTCTTAGTCAAGGGTGGATTACTTCGGCTTCGGCCAACACTATTCTTTGGTGTTGTTGTTTCTTACTTCTTTGTTTGATTGTTGACCAGACTAGAGAATTCCTGTCTCTTTATTAGTCTGTTGTTGAACACTAGTACCGAGTTCTTGTATACCCCGTTATAGCAGATTGAACTCTGGAGGGTATTGGTGTTTTTTGTTCGGCTGGCAGTACTCAGGGGTTGGGATCATGTGTTTCCGTTGTGGCAGCGAGCCGTATTCGAGTCCTGATTGAGAGCCCTTGTGTACCCGAGTGCCAGGTCGTAACACAGTTAAGACAGGAGAGAACAATATTCTATAGTAAGCATTCATAGGTAACTCCTGCGCCATACCGAGTCTGAGGAGCTGAAGTGACCGGACGACCTCAAACAAGGCTGTTCGGATGTCTGTAAGCATTCGAGCCGGGGCGGGGAGGAGATATTGTTGGAATACCTTAACCAATTCCTGAGTTCGTGGAGAGGGATTCGGCAACGGTTGGGCAATAGCCTGGGCCGTGTCCCTAGTTAATAGGAAGCTAATAAATGCTCTGTGGGCCTTGTCTCTGACCAGAAATTCACGTTGAAGTTCAATAGGTTCAGGGACGATGAGGGGCCGGGGGAAATCCTCTGCCGTGAATTGAGGTGGGATAAGAAAATTAAAAATAGGAAATGGAACTCCGCCCGGTCGTTGTGCCAGCCAGTCAAACTCGATACGGGGTTGAGGAGGAATGGGGGACAAGGGATTGGATGTAATATCAATAGCAAATTGTTGCAGTTCCTGATCCCACGTACTCCATGGTCCGTCCCCCACCTCACTCAGATTCAAGTCCCTTTGGTCTTTATGAGGTCTACACCTGTGAAATTCACTTGAGGGGTCCTGCTGTATAGGCCGAGAACTACAGCCAGAATGGCTACAACGTTGATGACAATTCGGGCAAATGGGAACGTCTGAGTGAGGAGGTTCCTGGACCAGGGAATCTGCCGGAAGAGGAACTTGCTGACATGGGTCATACACAAAATATTGGAAATTGGCAGGATCCGGTTGGGCATATATCGGAACCTGCAAGACTGTACCGTTCTTATCTTTGGCCCTAAATACATGTTTACGGTTCACTTCAATAGCCCACTCCGCCGGTACCGGGACCTCCCCTTGCATTGACTTATGTTCCTCACCTCGTGTTACGGCCGTAATCGGAAGGTAGAGCCTGCCTGGCACTTTAACTACTCGAGATTGGGGGATAGAAGATGGGCCCGGCAGGTTACTAGCCGGATCGGTCTAATCAAAGGGGATCTCATGCCGGGAGGAATTGTCACCCAAGGTACCGCCGGTAGTCCTTGTCTGGGTCGGCCGGCGGAAGGGAAGGCTGTATTGAGGGGCTTGAACCCATCTATGTTTCCTAAGCCAAGGAGTTGCTTCGAGGGTGGGGGCTGGATTAATGTGTCTGGCCCTGGCCCTGGGGTAATCGTTACGGCCTGTGGCTGAAACTCTTGTTCCGCCGGCCGGGAATGACTTTGTTTGTGTAGCTCTGGGCCCGTAGGCTGCGGACAGTCCAATTGGCGGGCCGCCTCTGGCCCGGCGGTGGTGACTACCGGAGAGGGAATGTCGACATTGATATTAGAGGGGACCCTAGGGGCTACCGGGGAGGAACTGCCTACATTGGTAAGAGAGGGGGCCTTAGGTATACTGGGAAGTGGTCGTGGAGCCGGAGTCGGGGTTTTACCTTGTTTAATGGCACACTGACTCATTACCTTTTGCAACAATTCATTCAGTTGTACAGTTGTTAGGCTTGTAGTGGATTGTGTGTTCGACTTATTATGTTGGTCAGTCTGTAACCTAGGGTCAGCCTGTGTGAACGTGGTCGTTTGTGTCGTATGAGTGTACGTCTGTGTCAGACCGCTACTCGCCGTACCCGGGTGAGAGAAACTGCCGGCCGGTGACTTCAGGTCACGCGGCTGGGGTGTTAAAGAGTAGGGCGCATACTGCGACCCTGGATTCTATAGGGTGGTTGTCAAGTCGGGCTGGTCCGTAGACGGAGCCGGAAGTGTCGCGTGAGACCTTATGGTCGTAACCGCATGTGACATATTTACCCCTGGAGACTGAGTAGCAGTATGAATCATGTCTGCTTGGTGAGTCTGCATGTGTGATAAAACTAACTTTGAACCTTGGAGCCTAATGTGTACAGATTGTCTTAGTCTAGGTGCACAGTGAGGGGGATCGGCTTCCGGTTCAGGGAGACCAGGGCTACCAGTTTGTAAGCCAGAGGTAGTCGCCGGATCCGATACTACCGATTCTGCTAGATCGACTTGTACAGCAGGAGTTTCATTAGAGATAAACAAACGTTGTGGTGGGCTCTAGAACTGGCGTATTTATTAGTGGCCCCTCCATCATTGACGAACATGCCTATTACATAAGGCATCCTCTTCAAACACTAATCCGCCGTAGTTAGAATCTACCGCGCAGAGCATTTAACACCTTACGAGCGGCCTATGCGGTTTATTTATATGTACCGCACAGCGGGGTGTTTTTAGCCAAAATAGGGCTGTTTACGTGATCATTTTCATGCCTAAATAAGACCCAGAACGTAAAACAAGTACCTATCCCTGAAAGGGCATAAACAGAGCTTTCGAATGACACCATAACGATCCTTGTATGATGGATAGTTTTCTTGCAATAACCGTGCAACGCGAGTGCAAAAAGCAGGTAATTCGGTACTTTCGGTACATAATTGAGTATGTAGCGAGTGAGAGAGGGAGGAGGGAGCTGAGATTTGTGTCAGTAGGTTCGCCGCGGTGGTCTGGAGCAGTCATACGCTCGCTAGTCTCCTGCCACCACTTGTCTCTCTCTCTCAGCCACATTACGTGCTGAAATTGCCACTCGACCTATGTCGAGCGCCGCCACATAGTCCAGCTTTTTTTAACTCGACTTATGTTGTTCGCCGCTAATTAAGGGTTAAAATCTGAGGAGCCTTCATCATGAGCGCACGCGACCTCACTCATGGCTTCAGTCATTATGAATTGGGTTCTCACTACGAAAAAACTTCGTAAAAAAGAAAAAATCAAAAAGAAAATAAGAATAACTATCCAATAAGCTTTCCATCATATCGTGGATGTACTTGTGTGGATCTTTGACCAGACGCTGATTCAGGTTTCATTCTTCCTTCTCTGCTCTGCGGTCAGCTGGCCCGGACGTGTTTCTCCACGCTCCGCTGGTTCCGCATTTGCTGCGTCCCTAGTGAGTTTTTTCTCATTTGTTTACTCCGGGATGTATCGAGTAAGGTTAGGATATGCGTAGCAGGAGTGTCCTGGGCTGGTTGCCCGCAGTGCAGTGTATTTTGGGTCGTGTTTTTGGGGCATCTATTTCGGATGTACCCTCGTGGTCCGGTTGTGGACAGGTGAACTTTTTTACAGTTAGCTAGCTTTGTGATGCAGGCGGCTTTCATTACGCGTTATTGCTTCCTTTTATCTTTCTGATGAGGTAGCGTATTTTTGCTGACGTTCCCAGCGTATTTTTCTTCACTTAGTGAAGTTTTTTCTGGGTCCCGAGTCAGTTCTTCCCTTTGCCGGAAGTATTTGCTACAGTGGTGTGTTGGTGGTGGTTCCTGTTGTGATATAATTCAGTGCTTTTTGTATATATTCCGACATGTTAATATTATCCGTCTGCCTAGGTCTAGCCAGCCTCTCGTAGCTTTACCACATATACAAGTGTTATTGATTTATTTTCTAAATATGTACTACTGTGTGATGTGTGTCCTGGGTTAGTTGTGTATTGGCTAATTCCACGGACTATGTTGGGCCCGGCGTTAGTTGTGTTTTGGCTACGCCTCGGTCCTGTGTTGCGTTCAGATGGTATCTGGACGGGGTGGGTTATTTCCGGCGGGTTTTTCTCGGTTACACCATGAAAAAACCCGGCTGGTTACCGAGTTTTGGCCACGCGTGGTTTAAAAATAGGCTTGTTTCCCCGGCGAGTGGGTGTCTGTGGCTCCCCAGGACTGCGTCTCTGGGGTGCCTGTTTCAGGCTCCTTCTGATTCCCGGCGGGTTGGCTGTACCCATCTAACAGTGTTCATACGGACACATGTTGTTTGTAGTTTTTTCGGTTTTGCAAAAGCCAATATAAAACTATGCTGTTGTTGTATTTCCTCCCCGGCGATCTTTTACAAAGATGTGGGGTTAGGAACAATTGGGGTTAACTTTTAAACTTTAAATCACCCGGCGGGTGGAACCTGGTAGGGTGGGATGACCGAATTTCCAAATTCAGTTTAGTTGACCAGACGATTGAGGGATGCATTGTGTATCGCCTCCTTCAACATACGGCAATTTAAGGCACAATTGGGGTTAACGTTTTTTAAACTAATATTCACACCCGGCGAGTGCTCCCTGGAAGGGGGGGAATAACGAATTTACAATTCAGTTAGTTAACCAGACAATTGAGGGATACGTTTTGTATCGCCGCCTTCAGCATACGGCGCAATTGGGGTTAACGTTTTTTAAACTAATATTCACACCCGGCGGGTGCTCCCTGGAAGGGTGGGAATAACGAATTTACGATTCAGTTAGTTAACCAGACAATTTAGGGATACGTTTTGTATCGCCGCCTTCAACATACGGCGACCTCAAAAGATACTTCGGGAGAAGTTAGATCTCGTATATTTGTCAGGCTTCCCAGTTTTTGATCTACGAGATAATTCGGGGCCGGCGTCTTTTTTAGTTTTTTTTTCTTCCAAAATTGAATCTTGAAACAAACACCACCGGAAAGACTTAATCAGTTATAAACGCCATGCTGGTCTTTATATATTATGTCAGAGGGTATTCATAAATCTTTTGGACAAATTAAGATATTCTGAAATCTTTTACTTAGGAAACCCCACCGCGTAGCGAGCTGTAGTCGTTGAGTATTTCGTCTCGTTACCCGGCGGGTTATTTAACACTTGTGTGCGAACATGTTTGGGTTAACCTTATGAGCATTAACACCTTACGAGCGGCCTATGCGGTTTATTTATATGTACCGCCCAGCGGGGTGTTTTTAGCCAAAATAGGGCTGTTTACGTGATCATTTTCATGCCTAAATAAGACCCAGAACGTAAAACAAGTACCTATCCCTGAAAGGGCATAAACAGAGCTTTCGAATGACACCATAACGATCCTTTTATGATGGCTAGTTTTCTTGCAATAACCGTGCAACGCGAGTGCAAAAAGCATGTAATTAGCCACTTTCCCGATACATTTCCTTATATAGCGAGTGAGAGAGGGAGGAGGGAGCTGGGATTCGTGTCAGTATGTTCGCCGCGGTGGTCTGGAGCAGTCATACGCTCGCTACTCTCCTGCCACCACTTGTCTCTCTCTATCAGCAACATTACGTGCTGAAATTGCCACTCGACCTATGTCGAGCACCGCCACATAGTCCAGCTTTATTTAACTCGACTTATGTGGTGAGCCGCTAATTAAGGGTTAATTCCTGGAAATTTTCTTTTTTTCCAGAGCTGGGTCCCGACGGGTCTATGCAGAACCTGGAGTAAGTATCCCACCAGTCTCTGTCATGGCTACCTTTGCCCCGGTTTTTGCTTTATGCATTACGCCCTCCTGTAATGTATAGTTTAGTGTGGGTTACCTTTCCGGCGTTTTTCTCGTTGCTCCGAGGACACCGTTTTTGTTTACCGAGTTTTAGTCAGGATGGCTAAAATAGGTAAGTTACCCCGACGAGTTTGGTCGCTTGAGGGCTCATCAGAAACTGCGTTTTCTATGGTCGAGCCTGGGATCAGGCTTCATGGTTTATTCCCGTCGAGGGGGGCTCCACACAGTTTTTTCTAGGTGATCAGGCTGACACCTGTTGGGACTTGGTTTTCTCTGCTTTTCAAAGCCATTGAAACAATGCTGTCTGTTTGTTTGGTCTTTACCTCCCGGCGACCTTTTTACAAAGAGGTCTGGGGCAGGTATAATTGGTTTGACATTGCATATAAAACCCGGCGGTTGTACCTTCGGGTGGTTATATTAACGGATTGGCGATTCGAGATAATTTGCCAAACAATTGATTGATACAATAGGGTATCACGGCCTTCAAGACGGCGATCTACGAGGGCTTCTGGGAGAAGCCGGATTAGAGATTAAGATAGGATTAGACTTTTTATGGGATAAAAAGATGCCTGAATCTTACTAGTGTCTCAAGTGTAAAGGGATACTTGAAAGACTTCATCTTTAATAAAGATATGCTTCATCTTTATGAGGATTAAGAAGTTATTCTTAATTCTATTGGACAGGTGAAAGATATGCTGAAATCTTTAATAAGCCATTGAAACAATGTCGTATGTTTGTTTAGTCTTTCTGTCCCGGCGACCTTTTTACAAAGAGGTCTGGGGCAGGTACAATTGGTTTGACATTGCATATAAAACCCGGCGGTTGTACCTTTGGGTGGTTATATTGACTGATTTGCAATTCGCGATCTTTGTATTTCCTCCCCGGCGATCTTTTACAAAGAAGTGGGGTTAGGAACATTTGGGGTTAACTTTTAAACTTTAAATCACCCGACGGGTGCAACCTGGAAGGGTGGGATGCCCGAATTTGCAAAATTCAGTTTAGTTGACCAGACAATTGAGGGATGCATTGTGTATCGCCTCCTTCAACATACGGCTCTTTAGGGCACAATTGGGGTTAACGTTTTTTAAAACTAATATTCACACCCGGCGGGTGCTCCTTGGAGGGATGGGAATAACGAATTTACGATTCAGTTAGTTAACCAGACAATTGAGGGATACGTTTTGTATCGCCGCCTTCAACATACGGCGATCTAAAAAGATACTTCGGGAGAAGTTAGATCTCGTATATTTGTCAGGCTTCCCAGTTTTTGATCTACGAGATAATTCGGGGGCTGGCGTCTTTTTTAGTATTTTTTTTTCTCCAAAATTGAATCTTGACACAAACACCACCGGAAAGACTTCATCAGTTATAAACGCCATGCTGGTCTTTATATATTATGTCAGAGGGTATTCATAAATCTTTTGGACAAATTAAGATATTCTGAAATCTTTTACTTGGGAAACCCTACCGCGTAGCGAGATGTCGTCGTTGAGTATTACGTCTCGTTACCCGGCGGGTTATTTAACACTTGTGTGCGAACATGTTTTGGGTTAACCTTATGAGCATTAATTCCTGGAAATTTTATTTTTTTCCAGAGCTGGGTCCCGGCGGGTCTATGCAGAACCTGGAGTAATTATCCCACCAGTCTCTGTCATGGCTACCTTTGCCCCGGTTTTTGCTTTATGCATTACGCCCTCCTGTTCAGGCATCCCTATTTTTGCGCACACCCTTTGTATGAAATGTGTTAAAATGTCTCGTTTGGTGTAGGTTACCTTTCCGGCGTTTTTTCTCGTTGCTCCGAGAACACCGTTTTTGTTTACCGAGTTTTAGTCAGGATGGCTCAAAATAGGTAAGTTACCCCAACGAGTTTGGTCGCTTGAGGGCTCATAAGAAACTGCGTTTCCTGTGGTCGAGCCTGGGAGCAGGCTTCCTGTGTTATTCATTGCTGTGTTATTCATATGCATTACGCCCTCCTGTAATGTATAGTTTAGTGTGGGTTACCTTTCTGGCGTTTTTCTCGTTGCTCCGAGAACACCGTTTTTGTTTACCGAGTTTTAGTCAGGATGGCTAAAATAGGTAAGTTACCCCGACGAGTTTGGTCGCTTGAGGGCTCATCAAAAACTGCATTTTCTATGGTCGAGCCTGGGATCAGGCTTCCTGAGTTATTCCCGTCGAGGGGGGCTCCACTCAGTTTTCTAGGTGATCAGGCTGACACCTGTTAGCCTTGGTTTTCTCTGCTTTTCAAAGCCATTGAAACAATGCTGTCTGTTTGTTTGGTCTTTACCTCCCGGCGACCTTTTTACAAAGAGGTCTGGGGCAGGTATAATTGGTTTGACATTAATAATAATAATAATAATAATAATAATATAATAATATTTATTCAGTTAGCAATTTACAGAGTTGGTACCACATAGTATGTTATAAATATGACATGTACCAGCCTTGCATAATTCCAACTAAGGATAGCCCAATAAGGCCGTTAGGCATATTTCCATTGGGGTCCTTGTATATAAAACCCGGCGGTCGTACCTTCGGGTGGTTATATTAACGGATTTGCGATTTGAGATAATTTGCCAAACAATTGATTGATACAATAGGGTATCACGGCCTTCAAGACGGCGATCTATGAGGGCTTCTGGGAGAAGCCGGATTAGAGATTAAGATAGGCTTAGACTTTTTATGGGATAAAGAAATGCCTGAATCTTACTAGTGTTTCAAGTGTAAAGGGTTACTTGAAAGACTTCATCTTTACTAAAGATATGCTTCATCTTTATGAGGATTAAGAAGTTATGCTTAATTCTTTTGGACAGATAAAAGATATGCTGAAATCTTTAATAAGCCATTGAAACAATGTCGTTTGTTTGTTTAGTCTTTCCCTCCCGGCGACCTTTTTACAAAGAGGTCTGGGGCAGGTACAATTGGTTTGACATTGCATATAAAACCCGGCGGTTGTACCTTTGGGTGATTATATTAACTGATTTGCAATTCGCGATAATTTGCCAAACAATTGATTGATACAATAGGGTATCACGGCCTTCAAGACGGCGATCTATGAGGGCTTCTGGGTGACGCCAGATTAGAGACTAAGATAGGCTTAGACTTTTTATGGGATAAAAAGATGCCGGAATCTTACTAGTGTTTCAAGTGTAAAGGGATACCTGAAAGATTTCATCTTTAATAAAGATATGCTTCATCTTTATGAGGATTCAGAAGATATGCTTAAATCTTCTGGACAGGTAAAGATATGCTGAAATCTTTAATATGATACTAAAGGACAACGAAAAGTAGTGGTGGAGTGCTACGGTTCGTTGACCGGCGGTTTTGAGGCACATATTTTGTACCGTTTTTTGGGTGTAACCCTATGAGCATTAATCCCCGGAAAATTCTCTTTCCAGGGCGGATTACCGGTGTTGCACCAGGTGACCAGGTAGTTCCCGGGGGCGGGGTAGTTTTCCCCCAGTCTCTGTCGTGTCGGCACTTGAACCTCTCATTGCTGTATGTTCAACGCCGTTAAGCTCAGGTAGCCCTATCTTATTTTTATTTGTTAATGAAATAATTTAATAGCTGAATCATAATAAACATATATATTTTCTATGATTATATTATGATAATATTGTGTTTATTTATAGTAATTTATTTTAATACAATTAAATATAAATTAAATTGATTAGTATACTTTATGATTTTGCTCACCAGCTCTGCTTTCAATGTGTTAATGAGCTATGGGAGCTTTTAATTATCATAAACCTTTACGGGACTCGGACGAGGGCTCCCGTTCAGGGGGTATACCGAGCTCGCAAGCAAGGGACAGCCACAGCCAAGGTGTATAGCGATACTCACAGTCGTACCTCACCCGCCGGACGATAACGCCGGCGGGCGGACCTGACGCTCTGATGACGGACGAGAACAGGTTGAGTTCCATTCATCTCTTTTCCGCCTCCAGACGCATCTCTAATGTGCCACGTAGTCAACAACCTACAGGATTAGCGAGGCGTAGTCTCGCTAATCGCGCCCCTGTGGCCGGCGCAGTGTGGCACCAGCATTTGAAAACGTGGTGCCCGCACCCAGTGTCCCTCCTGGTCGGGTTGTTCCACTTAGAACACAATTGGCAACCTAGAAACCTCGCGGACTTGTTCATTTTGGACATTCAGGAGGCCAAGTGGCTAGCACCTTATGGTAGCGACGTGACCAAGATATTCACGAATCAATATACCCAGTCTACAAAGCGACAGTTTCAATCGCATTGGAAAGCTTTTACGTCTCAGATTCTTAGAACAAAACAAACTATGCCCTCGGTGGCGTTGGTTGTTTATTCTTTAATTTATCTGTTCATGCTGAAACATTTATCTGAAAGTGATTTATGTGGGCAGGTTTTTAAACTCCGCCCACCTCCCCGTCAGCTCAGGCCTACATGGTCTCTGGACAAAGCATCGTTGTTATTCTCGTTCCCGTATGTACCAAAGACGGCAGATTTTACAAAAGGGCTGTATTCCTTATGGCTTTGGCTACCGGGAACAGAGTATCTGAGCTGGCGGCGATGAGCAACGCACCTAATTGCCTCAGGTTTGATAGGCTTCATGAGTGTATTCACATTGCACCTTCCCCGGGATTCATAGCCGAGATTGAGCACAGTGAACACGTGTTTTCAGAGTTCACGGTGCCGGCGTTAAGCAGGGGAAAGGTGCACCATCTTTTTTGCCCAGTGCAAGCTCTAACCAAATATTTACAAGTGGCACCTCTAAATCACCAGGGTGCTTTATGGGTCGCAAGTCCGGGTGAACGATTGATGGAGCGTACACTGGCTTCTCTCTTGGTCGAGGACTTTAAAGAGAAGCATCCCGGCGTTGTGGGTAAGACCCACGATTTACGCAAGGGGACAGCCTCTTTACGTTTCCTTAATAATCTTTCGGTGGAAGTTATTACGTCCACACAGTTGTGGGCCTCTAATCAGGAGTTTTTGCCTCGATACCTTTCAGTAGCTCTGGACAAACCTTCCTTGCCATGTTTAGCTTTACGGCAGAGGGTCTAGGTGGCCCTTTTAGTCACGTTTTGTTTAATTTCAAGAAAAAGGGGGGGGGGGGGGAGGGTGCAGTCAGTGTGACGTAGGACACCCTAGACCCCTCCGGAGTATGTGTTCGGAACATACGAGCTGTGATACTGGTTGTAGGCATTGTATTATACAATTTCTCTGTAGTATTCATTGCAGGAAATTGTGCTAAAGGCCAATAGTAGTGTTACGACAATTCTTGTTGTAAGTAGCTTTGGCTGTGAAGCAATAGATTTTGAGAAATCTCGGTAGTGGCAACTACGACTTTTACTTTTGCAGTCATTACTTCTGCATAAGTACACGAGTTCAGTACTTCTACGAATGTACAAGAATTCATTTATGTTTGGTTATATTTTTAGGAATATATCCACTAGTTAATGGGGTTTATATGTGCACATGTAAACTTATAAGTTTTTAGTTTTCCCCACTTACTTTAGGTGGGGTGCCTTCTTAACTAGCAGATCTGTGCTCAGAGTCTCAGAATTAACCCTTTTTCAAGCAGGCTTCTTTGAAGCACGCTCCTGCTTGTACCCCTTTTTGAAGATTTAGGCTGTATAAAGTTAATGCACCCGAATATATTTTTTTTTACAAAAGTAAGAATACTATGTGGTTGTTTGATTATCTGCTTTTCTAGAGTTATGATATGATTACGAATGTCCCCCTCCAGTCGTAGAAATCAGGCATGTTCGTCAATGATGGAGGGGCCACTAATAAATTATAGGTTTGACTCCTGTAAGGAGATAAAGAAAACCTAATATTTAGTAGTGGCCCCGTAATCATTGACGACTGGGGCCCTCCCGACCATCCCCTTCCCATTCGTTGATGAATTACGGATTTTGGTTTACTTGATATGTCAGTGAAGGAAGAATGACGCCTGAATCAGCGTCTGGTCAAAGATCCACACAAGTATATCCACGATATGATGGAAAGCTTATTGGATAGTTATTCTTATTTTCTTTTTCTTTTTTATTTTTTACGAAGTTTTTTCGTAGTGAGAACCCAATTCATAATGACTGAAGCCATGAGTGAGGTCGCGTGCGCTCATGATGAAGGCTCCTCAGATTTTAAATGTTCTGCGCGGTAGATTCAAACTACGGCGGATTAGTGTTTGAAGAGGATGCCTTATGTAATAGGCATGTTCGTCAATGATTACGGGGCCACTACTAAATATTAGGTTTTCTTTATCTCCTTACAGGAGTCAAACCTATAATCTTGTCCGGCAGATAGTCCGTGCTGTCACTGCGCCTCAGGGTGTCCGCCGTGGAGGCCGGCAGGGTCAGACAGTGGCGTTCTGGTGACATTAAGCGGCTCTTCTTTTCCGGGGGAGAGGAGCTTGGTGTGGAGGACATAGGAGACCCAATGGTCAGCAAGGGAATAGGGGAGGCATGTGACTAGTGAGGTACCTGATCATCAAAAGAATATAATTGGACTACCATTAATAGTTCTGGATTATCACATGATATTTCCTTATTTGCTACTTGAGAAGCATATGTTTTAAATTTATTCTTTACCTCAATGAGAGTGCGTAAACAAGACATATCTTGGGCCGCTAGCCATCTTCCAATAATTCAGAGCAAACCGGACATGTACGAGATGCCCACAAGAAGGAGTTTCTGTTGAAACACTGAACACATCTGATACATTCGCCGTGAGCTGGAATAGGTAGCAAAAGACAAGAGGGGGTTGAGCAGACTGTAAACAGGGGCATGATGTCGGCTCCTCTCCCCGGCGGTAACGACGTGGCAGCCGGGTGTCTTGAGTGTTCATCTGGAAAGAAAATTTCTAGGAATCAATGCTCATAAGGATACATAGGGAGAGTTCTACCTATCCTAACCTCCCGGTGTAGTAAGAATAGGAGACCACCGCCTCCTCCGTCTTATTACTCCTAAGAGGGTGTGGATATCCCCCTCTCATGCCCCTGGTGACATGAGAAAGGAATATCACCCTTGCAGGTCCTCCGTGACGGCGTATGCCGTAGCACAGAGTTCCTTCAACCGGCGGACCGTTCCGTGCTCTAAAACACACAAGCGGTCGCCGAGGAGTTTACCAACTGAGCCGCCGGCAAGCTGGGGTAAACGTTATTAAGGTAATAGTGCTAATTGCTGGATACACGTACCGTGTCCGCCGGGATCTATTACTCACTGCGCCGCCAGTCCGGCGGGGTAAACGACCGCACTACCCCCCCCCCTTTCCACGAACCAGGGTAACAGACCAGGGGTTGGGGTGGGCCCCGAACAGCAGGAATCGGTGTGTGACTTTGAAGAAAACACCACCCGCCGTAGGACTTCCTGCTCTCATAGCCGCCGAAAGGCGGAGGCACAGTCCAAGTGGATGACAGCACAATCAAACCTCTACGACGGCGTTTCGCCGGATTCCCGAGGGACCGTGGACCAAGAGGCCGTGGCGTAGCCACACCACCGACGTAAAGGCCCGGCGCGGGAGACCTGAGCTCGGAGCTCCGCCGGTACGGCGGACCGACCCAACGGGTACAACCGAAGGCCGGCGAGCACAGAAAAGAGGGAGGGGGAACGGGCTCGGAGCAAGGCACAGCCGCGAAGAACCCAGCACCCCCACACCTGCACTCCCACACCAGGAACACATTGCCGGACTCCCAGGAAAGTGGCACACAAACCACCGTGAGAACACAACTCACAGGGATGAGAATAACAACAAACAAACACAGTAATAAAAACATCCCCTCCAAACTAGATAACCTAACAGCTTATCCAGGAAAAGTAAACAGACCACACAAGTAAACAGAACCGTGCCAGAAGGGCGAGGAGAAAAAAGCCCCCACGAGGGCCTCTCCACAGGCTCACAAGCCGGGGGGACGCCACAACCACGTGGGGCGAGTCTATCCCTGGCGCGTCTGCAACAAAGACAGGATCCGTAGACCCTCAAGCCGTTCGGAGGAACAGCCAGAAACTTACAGGAAAGCCTCCTAACTAAGTAAAAGGCAAAAACTAAGGCGCCTAGTAACAAACAGAAAACACCACGCGTGGTGGAAAATTTGAACACAAGTAAAAGCGCCTAAATGTACCCTAATTTTAACACTTCCTGCGGGCCAATCATAATACAACCCGTGCTAGCTAGTCTAACCCTGCTCACTAACTCCCAGATACATACAAATGAGCAAAAGACTCACTAGAGGAGAGCAAGCGTCGAACGAAGCCGGAGCGCGGGGGCACTGGTGTTGACGTTAGGCCCGCGAGGAGTACAAAGGAGTACAAAGGAAATCAAGCAACAACATATCTAGTGACCCTTCTAGGCTGCTTGTCCTCCAAAACACTGAGGATCAAGTGTCCAAACAGTGGTTTAGAGTGGGTAAGGGAACATTGGAAAGGGAACTACTGCCCTGCCACTAACGTGGCAGGACTAGGAAGTTAGTAGGGGACATATGGGTTAGTAACTGAGGGGAAGATAAAATAAAGTTATTCATTTACAAACGCAGTCAGTCGCGGGTTTGATGCGAGATATTTGTCTAGGCGGAATTTAAATGAATCAACGGTGCTGCAGTCTATAACGTCTCTGGGAAGCCCATTCCACAAGTTGACAACTCGATTGAAGAAGAAATTCTTAGATTCGTGTGAGTTAAAAGATTTACCAATAATTTTGCAACCGTTTCCCCGCGTGTAATTAGATTGGTCGATAGTGAAGTACTTACTACAGTTCATATTGTCGATGCCTTTGATGATTTTGAACACTTGAATTAAGTCACCTCTTAATCTGCGCTGGGTTAAAGGAAATAGATTTAATTCTCTAAGACGCTCTTCGTATGGTTTGTTCTTTAGGCTAGGTATCATTTTGGTAACTCTACGTTGAATGTTTATGTCTTTTTGGTAATAAGGGCACCAGCATTGAACGCAGTATTCCAGAAGAGGGCGGACTAAGGAATTGTAAAGGGTTAGGATTACGTCTTTGGATTTATGCTCAAATGATCTGCCTATAAAGCCAATTATTTTGTTTGCCTTCTTAACAACTTCTGAACATTGTTGACTCGGTTTTAGGTTACTCGATATTGTTACTCCCAGATCGGTTTCTCTGTTTACATCCTTAAGCTGAGTGCCATTCATCGAATAGTTTGCTTTCTCATTTAGGTATCCGATATGTAGTACTTTACATTTATCCGCATTGAAACTCATTTGCCAAATATGGGCCCAATGTGACAATTTATCTAGATTGTGTTGCATATCGTCAACTTGATCTTTTGAGAGTACGCTATTTGCAATTTTTGTATCGTCAGCAAATTTTGAGATTGTACAGGTGAGACCCTCATCTATGTCGTTGATGTAAATTAGAAAGAGAATTGGTCCTAGTACCGATCCCTGGGGTACCCCGCTACTTACATTGGTCCATTTAGATGCCTTACTGTTTATGACTACTCTTTGCTTTCTGTCGCTGAGCCAATTTTCTATCAATTTCAACACACCGTCTTGTATTCCATGCGCTTTTAGTTTTAGCAGTAAACGTTTGTGGGGAACTTTGTCAAAGGCCTTTTGAAAATCAAGGTATATAATATCTACAGCTTTACTCTCATCGTAGAGGTTGAGGATATCGTGGAAGAAGTCTAAGAGGTTTGTTAAACAGGAACGTTTTTTACGAAAGCCGTGTTGAGTATCTTTACACCTTACGAGCGGCCTATGCGGTTTATTTATGTGTACCGCCCAGCGGGGTGTTTTTAGCCAAAATCGGCTGTTTACGTGATCATTTTCATGCCTAAATAAGACCCAGAACGTAAAACAAGTATCTATCCCTGAAAGGGCATAAACAGAGCTTTCGAATGACACCATAACGATCCTTGTATGATGGATAGTTTTCTTGCAATAACCGTGCAACGCGAGTGCAAAAAGCAGGTAATTCGGTTCTTTCGGTACATAATTGAGTATGTAGCGAGTGAGAGAGGGAGGAGGGAGCTGAGATTTGTGTCAGTAGGTTCGCCGCGGTGGTCTGGAGCAGTCATACGCTCGCTAGTCTCCTGCCACCACTTGTCTCTCTCTCTCAGCCACATTACGTGCTGAAATTGCCACTCGAGTTATGTCGAGCGCCGCCACATAGTCCAGCTTTATTTAACTCGATTTAAGTGGTGAGCCGCTTTTTAAGGGTTAAGTATGTTATTTTCCTCTAAGTGATTTACGAGTCTGTCTCTTATGACCGTTTCTAGCATTTTACATACAACTGAGGTTAAGCTAATTGGACGATAGTTACTGGGTAGGGATTTGCTGCCTTTTTTGAATATCGGTGTTACGTTGGCTATCTTCCACTGATCAGGCATAGTTCCAGACTGCAAGGATTTATTGAATAGTAATGTCAGTGGTTTGGAGAGCTCATCCTTAGCTTCCTTTAGAACTCTAGGCGAGATTGTATCAGGTCCAGGCGTTTAATTACCTTGAGTTTATCTAAACAATTCAATACTTCTCTCTCTGTAACGGTGATATTGCTTAGAACATCTGAATTATCAATCTGAATCGGCGATGGTGTAGGGATATCACTGAGGTCTTCTGTTGTAAAAACTGATGCAAAGAAGGTATTGAGGGCATTACTCATTTGTACTTCGTCCTTGGTGTATTCTCCATTTTCATCGACTAACGGTCCAACAGTTGAAGTAACTACATTTTTCTTTCTGATATAACTATAGAATTCTTTCGGGTTTGTTTTACTTTGATTCGCAATATGTAACTCTAGGGTCTTTTTACTTTGCTTAATTAACTTTTTGGCTTTGCGTCGTAGCTCTACAAATTTCACCCGTTCTTCGTCATTTTGTGAGGATTTTAATCTATCATTAGCAAATTTTTTAGCAAGCAGGCAGTTTGAAATATCTTTATTCCACCATTTGGGCTTATTATTATGGCCTGGATGCCGTATTTTCGATGGTATGCAGTCTTGCATTGCTTTTAGGTAAGTGGTTTCGAATAACTTCCAAGATGTATTTATGTCGTTATTGTTAATTAAAAAGCTCCAGTCAGTTTCTTTAAACATAGCTCTAAGTTTATGAAAGTTTGCTTTCTTGAAATTAGGGACTTTTTCTATGCTACTATTTAGTTCGTTACTAGTAAAGTTTAAAGTGAAAGTTATCGTACGATGGTCGCTGTTACTGAATTCATCACCAACATTCAAATTCTCTATTAATTCTTCTTTTGTTGCAAGTACAATGTCAAGAACGTTATTACCACGGGTCGGTGTTCGAACAAATTGATAAAGCGAACTCTCTTGCAAGTTCGTATACAAGTCATGTCCGGAGTGTGAAGTAAGAGTATCGCCCAACTTGGTCACAGGTAAATTAAAGTCGCCAAAAAATACGGTATCTTGTGAGTTACTTACATCTGCGATTTGTTCATAAATTTCTCGGTCAGTTTGCACTGATCGAGCTGGAGGTCTGTATATTAATGCAAGTATTAGTTTTGTACCTTTATTATTCTTTATTAGCACAAAAGATGTGTCGACGTTCACAATTTGAGGTTTTGACAAGAGGGTCGGGTTAAGACTTCCTTTGATATAAAATAAAACGCCACCTCCATTTTTATTTATTCGGCTTTTCTCAAACATTACATAACCGGGAAGTGAATACTCTGCTAAAAAGTCTCTATCTACTGTATTGAGCCAAGATTCTGTTATACCAATCACATCATAATTTTCAGTAAACACTAGTTCCTCTAAATCTGAAAATTTATTGCGTATGCTACGAGCGTTTGCATAGAAAACCTTTAAAGTTGCGGTTTTAGAACTCACAGAACGTTCTTTAATCAAATTTTTGGTTCTGATCGGATCTACATTTACATTCATGGCTGACATCGGTCCTCAGTCGTTATCCCTGGCGGTTTTGAATTTGGGTCGTGTTGGTGGAGCTTTATCCAAATTCGCGGTTCTTGACAGATTAGCATTTAATTCCTTCGCAGGTTGCCGCCCTCGCTGTCTTCGGTCCTCCTTCCTGGTTGTCCTGTGCTGAGTCGATTTCTTCTCCGAAAATCCTTCACCGCATCGTTGAGAAGACGCCCAAAACGTGCTGCTCCCACCTGGTTCAGATGAACTCCATCGTCCGAAAACAAATAGTCATCGTAGTAGAAATTGTCCCAGGTGTCGACGAATCCCACGTTTTCCTTCCTGCAGAGGTTTGCTAGACAACGATTTGTGCTGGTGGCTATGTTGTAAAATCGGCTCTCTACACCAAGCCGGGGGACGATTCCTGAGACGATGATCCTTGATGACTTCTCCTTAAACGACTTGATCAGCTGCTGGTACTTTAAAAGCAAATCTTCCGACCGGGTTCGCTGTACATCGTTGGATCCAACGTGGATGACGTACATTGTATTAGCAGGGGCCAGCTTAGATACTTCGTCAACTGCAGCAACTACGTCGTCCATACCACCACCAGGGATACAAAAACGCTTCCTGGTCTTAGGTGCTCTGGCGCAAAACTCTGTGAGCTGACCACGTATCATCGAGTCTCCCACGAGCCGGACTTCTTCTATTTCCGCTTCGTCATCTGAGTTTGCGAGTATCTGGAAGCGGTTTAGACACTCGGTAATCGGTATGGGTTTCCTTGTCTTGGGGCAAACGTTGTTCCTAACAACACGGAAGTTGTCTTGAGGGGGAAGAGAGTCACTATTTGTTTCTTGAGTATCGGAACCATCAGATGAAATGGCTACTGCAGGCGTTGAATTGTTGGCAGTTGACGTTGGGGCGTTGGTGGCTGCTGGAGTTGCGGTGACAATTGAAGGAGGAATCGTTGCGCTTGGCGAGAGACGGCAAGAAGCCACAACGCAAGAAAATCCACCGAATGTGGGAAGCGTGTAAATAACAGTGTTAAGATGGGAAAAAAAACATCCTTTTTTTGTTCTCATATTTTTGTTTACGAAGTTTTTTCCTAGCGGGTACCCGATCTGTGACGACACCATAAGAGAAGTAGCGTTGCACTTATGAAGATGAGTCTCTTTCTTCCTCGCGGCGGTTGATTCAAACGACTGACGTGGGTGTTGAATGGAGACTATTATACTAATAGGCAACATCATCAATGATGGAGGGGCTACTATTAAATATACAGTATATATATATATATATATTATCTATATTATCTATATTATGTGATAAGGTAGGTTAAAACATATCCACCCGGTATAACTATTAGAACTATCAATTACCTGGGGGAGGCCAAATTTATCCTGAGATGAAAGGGAAGACTAAAATTTTGTTTTGTTTTTTTTCTATATTTCAACTACTCTCTCTTGGGCATAGGCTGAGAGCCTTTACACTACACCGCTGAACACGGTGAGGCCCGTGAGGTCTTGTTCCAGTCTAGGGAGTGAGACATGCGAAGCACCCCAGCTCGAAGCAACTCCATCTCTGAAGCCGCTTCACCTCTGCGCTTCACCGTCTCATCCCCCACACTCGGACCCTCACTCTCAGAACGCCACCTATTGAGCAATTAACTCACTAGGCACTGCCCCCCTGTAACATATTTTGAATATGGGAATATTCATACAATGCTTTTTAATCAGGGAACAATGAGGGTATGTTTTTGGCATTTTGGTGTGCTGTGGTAATGCACTGAAACTAGGTACAGCACAAATCCCATCCCAATAATATCTTCCCATTGACATATTGGCATTAGAACCTTGGTCCATTGGATTACCAGTCCAGTGGCAAGACCACTCTGCCACACCTCCCCTAAATTACAGTAATGAAATTGGGACTGGAAAAGGAAACTATGTACCAAACGAAGGATGAGGGGAAAGGGAGCGTAGTAGTAAGAGGGTGGGGGGGTGAATGGGATAGGGAGGAAGGGAGAAGCGAGGAGACGGGAAGACAGGAGAGGAAGGTGAGATGACAGGTTTGAAGATGAGCCGCCCAAATAACAACTACAGAATAGCCAGTCTGCAACTCCAAGACCCCCATAATCCAGACAAGAAAATAGCAGATACACCCCAATTCTCCCATGCTCTAGCCCTGGACAAATATCCAAGCGACCCCTGTTTCCACCGTTTTCTACGATGAGACAAAGGTATGGGAGGTCACCCAAACTCATTAGCTACCTGCTCGGGTCACACCCCCTCGCAGCCCAATACCTGCATGGGCTACATGTACTCAGCTCCTGGATATGGAGGACACGAATGAAAAGTGGTTATGCAAATTAAACATCAACGGCCTGAGTATTATGGATACAAATGGAATTAGAATCTACCATGTAAGACACTGCCTCGGAATGTACAAGTAGAATTCCATATTGATTCCTCATCACATAATTATGACACCTGAAGGACCGCAAGAGAAATAAAGGTTATAAGTAAGTTAATTCGATTATAGCAACATACGGCCTCACCCCTGCTAAATGTAATATTAAGATGATACCTTGGAGATAGGCCCATGTATTTCTATCTTATTTCCAACGCTAGGATTAATATGTACCTCGTAACAGCCAACTTAACCTTTTTCTTCATAGCCCTATAACCCCGAAAACCTTGACTCAAGAGTCACAAACAATTTATCATAGTACTTCAGAAAATCCTGAGTAATGTATGGAAACCACACATCCCTAAAGTCTAACACCTTTTGGCCCGGACTTCCATGGCAAAGTGTTTAGGTTTGCCCCAGCCTCCCCTCCTGCCCCTCGAGAGTACCTCCTGAAGTACCACCTGCTGTGTTACTGAGGTGCTGCCCGTCTGCTGCCCGACACCCTGGACCTAGGACCCCTGCTCGAGTGACGTGAACAGCCCTGGAGAGCTGTCCTTTACCCTCACTCCCGGCCGGCCAGACCTGTACTCTCGACCCCCTGCCCTCCAACTACCTAAGTGTTTCTATGTTTCTTTTGTTGGCTATTGTTATTTAGGTATTGATTACGTAAATATGTGAACGGTGCTATGTATTTATGTAATTGTGATCTGTGCCCAAGATCCCGTATGTCCGTGATAAAGTCATCCTTCTGAACTTGTATTACCCAGTGTTAATCTTGCCATTCAGCTTTGATCTATGTTAAAACATGTTTGCCTCTTATATAATCACGCATACATTATATACATCGGGTTTAATTAATTTCGTACAGACCAAACGCTCGCAGATTTACTAACTTTATGTTTTATGATTCATTATTCGTGAATTGAAGTCGCAGTGTATTCCGTAATTGATTCATTCTTTTATCGCTATTTTACCTAAGACCTACGCCCGATTTGCCAACAAGTTCATAGAGTAATTCCTTTATTAATTCCCATACTTTATCTTACTCATCATTTGTGAAGTTATTTTATGAATGTTAAATTATGTTCTGATGATTATTGATGTAGTGATATTCGAGTTTAATGTTTAGGAATTCTTCCGCATAAAATTCATATTGCAATTATATACATCCACTCAACATACACTAATTGTGCCTGTGTATTTATATTCCCGTCGTTCTGCTAACTCGTTCAGACACGACCACTGATACTGATTTATAAGTATTAATGAGCCGGACTTAGAAAATCGCCCTAGTTATTAAACTACGATTTATTTCGTTATATCTGTTAACTTGTTCAGATTCCTTGATTGATACCGACTTCAGGTATTAATTAGCATTACTTAGTTGTATGCGCCCCAGTTATTATTAACTACTTTTGTTATTCATTATCTTCGTACGTATATATCGTATTATTTACTTTTGAACAGATTCACTTATACTGTGTAAAGTAGAGTTAATTATCCCCCCTTTGATCTGTGTCCATTAAACGTGCTCGCTTAACTCGATTATATATATATATATATTAATACGAGTTTCCTAAGCTTGTCTCGTTATCTGAGCATACGATCACTTAATATAAATACGTGATAAAATATAAATTCACCCTTCCCGAGATTTAGTATATCTCATTTATTCCAAATAATATTCTTTACTCACTCTTATTAATTATATTATTATTGAACTCGCACTAAGAATATAGTTGCATTAAGTTTAAACTTATATCTCACTAACGCAGTCCAGCAAGTGACCTGCCAGGTGACCCCTACCTGAAGTCAATTATACGCGGTCAGTATTTAAGTCTCACCTAGAGCATACCGTGTGACTCACCTGCCGTACAGGGAGTCAATATTTGTAAACATCAATTCGCTCTATCTTAGTTGCGGGATATTATCCTGCACCTGAATTAATTTTTGCATTGATTACGGAAGATACTCGACCCTCATTTATTATTGCATTGAGGGCTAATAATTATTTATGTGTATTAATAGCTTTGGGTATACTTTCCTGTCTTGATATAATTCACACTAGCCACTTACCATTGAGTTGCTCTAGTATTTATGACAGTAACCTTCTTGATACAAATATTATTATTTGTGTAATTCAGGAGACACCTTTTATGATCCATGCTATTTTACCCATTGTGCCTTATAAAATAAAACCAATATATGTATGTCCATGTTTGTGTTGTCATTGAGTAGTATATTGACCTCTTGAATACCTTTGTATATTGCATACAAATCCTACTAGGGATGTTCCTGTCAAGAGTATAGAAGTCCATCAAACCATAATTGGATTGTTTTACGGACTGTACCAAGGGAATTAAACAATTATAACCCGTTATAAGAGAAGGAAACAGAGAGAGGAAAAGGAGGAGACCGCGAAAAGGGGAAGGCTGAAGGAGGAGATCCGAGAGAAAGTGGGGAGGAAGGAGATCAGAGAAAGGGGGTGGGAAGAATAAGGAGGTAACAGAGAAAAGGGGAAAGAAGAAGGTAACAGAAAGGTGGAAGGAAGAAGCAGAAGTTGACAGAAGAAGGGGGTGACAGAAAGGGGGAAAGAAGATCAGAACTTCCAAATCCTAGCACATTATTGCTCCTGGTCAGCATATCCTTTTTAGGAAGGAGATGTTGTCGGGAATTTAGATAAAGAGGTTAAATTGAATATCACTGGTACATGAAATATCCCAACAAATAGTTATAATATAATTACCAACGACGGACGTAGTCGATGGGTGTAATCCAGTTCCCCACACACGGCTAATTCAATTGCATGACATGTAGGAATGTTCACATAATACAATATCGATACAATGAACTTAGCTTAGAGGAATGGTGATGTAGGACTGTTGTTAATATTGTTATAGATTAATATTTGTAGCACATGGTGAACTGTGGGTTGAGTCAGAGCCGGGGGGGGGGGGGGGGGAAGATATTGGCTGTATGGTGTTGATTGAGAGACTAAAGGGCCGGCGTCCGATCGCTTCGCGAAATTACATATGGCTGCCGGCTCATAATAATTATAACCCATAACTTGGTTTCATAATACATCTAGAGCTGATGTAGATATTTATACATTACAGTTAATATTTAACCTATACTTAAGAATAAACTACAATACACAAAGAACCAGCCGAAATCGTACAAGCGATACGATACCGCCAAATTCAAATGTCCTATTGGACCAAAACCTGTCGGGATCATTACCCTATTCCCGACATATTGCCCGCCACCAAAAATTATATACAGGAGCTATATACTAAGAACAAAAAAAGGACATCGAAGTCAAAGATCACCTTGTTTGATCTTTGATCTCCAAAGATCCACGGAACTCATAGCCGCCCTCCTTTTCGGACGAGCGCCACCTGAAGCCTGAGGAGGATCATCCTTCTCATCATCAGCTGCCCCACCTCGAGGAGCACTGTCACCAGCACTCTCCCGCGGAGGGGTATCAGTAGAGACGCCAGGATCATCCGGCAGTTCTACATCCTGCTCCAAGGGATATAACCTTACGACTGGGCGAGTAGTAACCCCAGTCGAAGTTCGTATTCTAGCAACCCTTATAAGACCATCAATGTCCTGGAACAAATCGATAATCCTCCCAAGCTTCCAAAATAACCTAGGACGCTCATTATGAATCAGGACGATATCCCCGATACGAGGCCATCGTTGATTCGTCCCTTTGATCTTATGAGAGTGACGCTCGCGAAGAGACAGCAAATATTCTTGGGTGTACCGTTTCCATAGATCGTCGGACACCTTGTTTACATAATGGAAGTGACGACGTGTGGCGTCAGCATTGCCGAACGTAGGGTCTTGCAGATCTTCGTCATTTACGGACGATCTAGGAAAGGTATTAAGGGTTCGTCCACGTGTTAGCATAGAAGGCGAAATGGGTAAGAGGTCATCAACATCTGCCGAGGTATAGGTCAAGGGCCTGTCGTTGACTGACATCTCAATTTCTATTAAGATGGTTTGCAACTCCCGTCTGGTCACCAGTGCCCTTCCTAATACCTTCTTCATGGCAGATTTGACGATACCGATAGTTCTCTCCCAAATCGCCCCGAACCATGGTGCACGTGCTGGTATAAATCTCCACTGACAACCCTTTCCAGTGAGGGTAGCCACAACCTGCGGGTCATCCATTAAACTCTGGAGATATTTAGAGGCCCCGACAAAACAAGTCGCATTATCGCTCATAATAATTTGAGGGAAACCATTGCGGCCTGCAAAGCGTCTTAGAGTATGCAAAAACCCCTCACTGGATAGGTCGTCAATCAATTCAGTATGAATCGCTCTGGTTACCGCACATGTGAATAGGACGGCATATACTTTTATGATATTACCGGGCGATTCTCTAACATGAATCGCTCCGGTGTAGTCTACCCCGGTTACCTGAAATGGTTCAGTCCTTTGTACCCTGAACTCAGGCAAGGGAGGTAGATCAACTGGGGAGTAAGGCTTACCCTGTAATCTTTTACAGATAGTACAGCTATTGTGGATCCCTTTAATTGCTTGTAGCATCTTAGGGATCCACCAACGTTTACGCATATACGCCAGAACATAATTTACGCCAAAATGTAGGCAGGTCCGATGGTATTGGCGAATCAACAGTTTGGTAATCAAATGAGAGGAGCTAAGGAGGACAGGATATTTTGCAGAATCAATAATGTCCGCCTTTTGTATCCTGCCTCTACACTTAATTATGCCTCCTTCCATATATAATCCTAGCTGCCTCATTAAGTTTGAGGGTTTGGCCTTTGACTCCTTGCTCAGGATTTGATGTTCAGTAGGATAAGATTCCTTTTGTACTAAACATATTAGTTTCGCTTCTGCTGATCTCAATTCATGGAGTCTGATATGCTTCGAATCTTCACTAAGGAAAGACCCGTGAGCCCGACTTCTCATGTTGTTAATGAAACGGTATATCCATGCAAATACCCGTATTACTTCATCATAGCTGCCGTAACGTTCCCACTCTACCAACTTGTTATCCTGATGTGTAGTACTCACATTCGAACTACTTAACACATCATCTTGGGGCCGACTTGAAGGATCAGATATGCATTCCCTGAAATCCTGAGGCCATTCAGTTGGAGATATAAGCCATGGAGGTCGATGCCACCAAATAGAGGACGACATAAACTGTTGCGCCGAGATCCCCCGAGAAATTATGTCACTGGGGTTATCTCTGGTGCTCACATAGCGAAATTTAGCTGTAGGAACTAAGTTATGTATCTCATCAGTGCGATTAGAAACATAAACAGGTAACACTTTCTGGCTGTGTACCCATGAAAGCGCTATTTGACTGTCGCTCCAGACATAGACGTTATTAATCTGTAGTATGTCTGTATAAGCATCCAGTGTAAACTTTATTAGACGAGCAGTCCAAAGCAATGCAGTAAGTTCTAATTTAGGAACTGTAATCTTCTTTATAGGGGCTACTTTGGCCTTCGCTATAGCCAGTGTCGCTTCACTACCATTGCATATGTATATGGCAGTACCGTACGCACTATTACTAGCATCAGAAAAGGCATGTAGATCCACCTGTTGACCACTAATAACCTGACGATTAAGTTGGACCTTGCAACATGTGGAAAGGTCCGACCGAATCAACCACCAAGTATCTTGTAACTCAGTCGGGAGGGGCGTGTCCCAATCTAGTTTTAGCCACCATAGTTGCTGTAAAAACATACGAGCACGGATAGTGACAGGCAGCAAAAAACCTAGGGGATCAAACAACCTCGCTGACAAGCTTAAGCAGTTTCGCTTGGTCATAAGCTCACTGCCGCATGGGGTGTGACAGAAGGATATACAATCTGTGGTAGTGTCCCATTTGTGGCCTAAAAACTTCACTTCACTATTCTCAGTAGCTACACCGTCAGAAGCAAATTGACCTTTCAAAAGACCACTATTAGTGGCCCATTCTCTTAAATATAAATGAGCCTTGGCAAATATATCGCGGATCTCCCAGCATTTTTCGAGCAATAAATCTTCATCGTCTCCAGTGCCCTGAAGATTATCCACATAGATCCCCTGCTTGATCTCATTCTTGAAGTCAGGATCTAGTCCAGCCTCCTCAAGATGACGCAAGATAGTAGCGTTGAGAAGGAACTGGGAACAGGTCGCCCCGAATAAGACGACTCTGAACCTGTAGACCAGATACTCTGAATCTAGATCCATTGGGTCCCGTGGCCATAAAAATCTTGTCGAGTCCCTGTCTTCACGATGGAGTTGAAGCATCAGGAAGGCCTTCTCAATATCGGCGACCCATGCAAACTTATGACATCTGAAGCGCAACATAATTTGCGCTAGATCAGAGACCAGGGACGGACCCGTGTACAGACAATCATTCAGGCTATAGGAGCGATCACTGGATTTAGCAGAGCAGTCATACACAATACGAACAGGAGTGGTGGAACTGTCCTTTTTAATCCCATGGTGAGCAAGGTAATGGATGTTATCCCCATATTCACTGAGACCTACTCTCTCCACAAATCCACGTTGTACCTGCTCGGCTAAAACTGCCGCATAAGTCTTGCAATAACTTGGATCCTTGACAAACTGCTTCTGAAGGCCACGTAACCTACCAAGTGCTAGATGGAAGTTAGTAGGTAATTTACTCATGCTATCATTCCAAGGGAGCCTTACCACATACTGACCTCTGCCAGAGTCATACGTTACAGTCTCTTCATACGAGCTTAACGCTAGCTTGGACTCCCGATCAAGTTCATGTGGGTCAATTCCAATATTGTCCAAGTCCCATAGCTTATCTATATCAGTACATGTATTATCAGGCACATTTGGCCTAATATATTTATCTATGGGGCTTACTGCTACCTTGAGGACCGTAACCACCTCCACCTGTGTGTCTTGAGAGGAAGTGGCATAGGATCCAGAAATGGCATACCCTTGGATCGTGGGGAGCATTATTAGCTTATCTACCCGCCGATATCCAGGGTGAACCAGGTCGTAGTAATAATCAGCTCCGACCAGTAGCATAATACCATTGTTAGCAGAGAGTTGATCATCAGCCAGTTTATAACCCTTGCTTCTGAGATATTTCAAATGTGGTTGAATCTCTGATGCTATATAGAAACTGGGTAGTGTGTCGACCACAACAGCCTTGATGGGACATACCTTTTTTCTATAAACATGGGAAATCTCCACTATATCATAGTCACTGGTATCTATTTCACCAGTGAAACCATGGAGACGCAAATTCTCTTGACCCTTGCTGGTACACTTGAGCTGGGGTAATGATGACCGCAGAACGAATGACCTCTGTGAGCACTGGTCAAGTAAGGTGCGCGTCATTATAGTATTATTATTACTCCCCACTACTGGCAGCATCATAGTAGGAAGCAATTGACATTCTCGAAAAGCAATGGACATGGCAGATATTTTATCACCCTCGCTCTTACCTTTCTCATGTGACTCTTTGGGGGTTCTCCCCTTTTCTTTGCCGTCGTGCCGATCAGACTGGGTGCAAAGGGAAAACCAATGTTTCCCCTTGCAATACTTACAAGGTTTGATGTAGGAATTGGTGCAAGTACTGTTGAAGTGGTCTCTTGCCAGACAGCTGGTACATAACTTAAGCGATTTAGCCTTGCCAATCTTCTGTGTAGCCTTAGGATACTTAGGACACTGATACCACAGATGACCGTGGACACTGCACAACTTGCAACCTAATGGTATTGGCCTTTTCTGTTTAGGAGAAGTCTGTACCGGAAAAGCTGCAGTAGATGGCGACATCTCCACTTGTCGGTAGTGTCCAATACTCTCCATATTGAAGACTTCAGTCTGGTACACCTGCTCCAACGCTTCCAAGTTTAGTGGAGAGTCGCTTAGTTGTCGTCTTAAGATTTCCCTTAGGGGAGAGGGTATCTTATTCAAGATATTAACACTAAATATGTCCTCCTTGGTGATGGCCATTGTCTCCATAGATCGGAGGAGGCTCTCAAAGGAGGCATAGTACTCTTTTAGGTCCGTCACATCATAGGATGGAGGATCTAGCGTGAAGAATTTGGTAATCAACGCCGTCTTGATGACTTCCACTCTCCCGTAAGTTCTCTTCAGCAACTCCACTGCAGACTCGTAGCTGGTAGCTTCTAGCTTGTACCCATCGACTAACTTCAATGCCTCCCCTTTCAATTGACCATGGAGATATGTGAACCTTTGGATGGATGTGAGTGTTTTATTATGATGGACGGAACACTCAAAAATATCCCAAAATCCAGTCCAGGTAGCCGAATCCCCGGAAAGGTAGGCAAAGTAAGCTTCGGCAGGTTAAAACCAGTCGCCTTTGGTGTACCGGTATCCTTAACAGAGGTTGATTCTTGGGTGGAAGATAGTCTGGCTAAGGCTGTATTAACATCCTCAAAGTACTCAAGATCTGCCGACATTTCTTCTTCCACATCGTCAGTAACTGTCAATAAACCATATACCTGCTGAGCATAACTATCATAAGTAGCTAGCGATTTAGTAACAGTAGCGAATTTATCCTTTATTTGATCAGCCGTGGCACTTAATAAAAATTCATCAAGATCTCTTAACACCTTATTAGCAGCCTAGGCGGTTTATTTATATGTACCGCCCAGCGGGGTGTTTTTAGCCAAAATAGGGCTGTTTACGTGATCATTTTCATGCCTAAATAAGACCCAGAACGTAAAACAAGTATCTATCCCTGAAAGGGCATAAACAGAGCTTTCGAATGACACCATAACGATCCTTTTATGATGGCTAGTTTTCTTGCAATAACCGTGCAACGCGAGTGCAAAAAGCATGTAATTAGGCACTTTCCCCATACAATTCCGTATATAGCGAGTGAGAGAAGGAGGGAGGAGGTGGGATTCATGTCAGTAGGTTCGCCGCGGTGGTCTGGAGCAGTCATACGCTCGCTACTCTCCTGCCACCACTTGTCTCTCTCTCTCAGCAACATTACGTGCTGAAATTGCCACACGACCTATGTCGAGCGCCGCCACATAGTCCAGCTTTATTTAACTCGACTTATGTTGCTCGCCGACAGTTAAGGGTTAAACATCTATTTAAACTTCTCTTCATCCCTCCCTTAAGAATCTTAAGTTTCTTTAAATCTGTCATTGTTAAGGTCTAATTTTAAGCAACTTAAACTACAATGAGGTCAGACTACAAACCGTTAATCGCTTAGGAATCAACAGCGGCAAATCCCCATTACTTAAGAAATTTACTCAAAAAGAATTACATAATACCTACAGTCCCCTTAATATAAACTAACGAAAGGAAATGATCTGACTAGACAACAACATAAAGTACACTGGGGCTATCTATGAGGAGACCGACTACTGCGACGCAGATAGTCCCTTACCATCTTAATGACCTGGGCCAACAAACGATCGCTGCCTTCATTGGTGAGGTGGACGCCGTCCTCGGACATATACTGGCTCCCGAAACTATATGGGGAGAATCGACCACCAAGGTGATTATGTTTCCTCTTGAGGAGAGCATTGACGGAGTTCTTCACCTTGTGGTATTCACCTGCCGGTATACCCCGAGGAGACTCCCTCTGCAGTAACCCCAATACAAGGCAGCGACCATTCGTGGATGCCTCAATCTCAAAGGTCAACTCCTTGATTTTAGCCGCTAGCTCCTGCGGGACTACCCCAGAGACGATGTCGTTACCGCCCAACACTAATACAATGATCTCGGGCCTTAGGCTCAAAAGACCATCCCAGGCTGGTTTGGACCTTATATTATCGAGAGTGGCTCCTGCGGCACTAAACACCCTCACTACAAAACCCGGGTCGTAAAACTCTCGGCGGGAAACCCCTAGGCGACCAACATAACTGTGGCCTAATATACCCACCACTTTCCCCGGGCTCTGATTGTATGAGGAGGTTGGTGTAAAATTCACCCCAATGCCACTTCCTGACGCAGCTGTGGGATGGTTCCTTTGAGCCATGATGTATTGACAAAAGAATTAAATACTAAATCCATCAAAAGAAAGGGTAAGGTGAAGCACTAATTATTGAAAGCCCTTTATAGGTAAATCTAGTTGGTTAAGCTCTACAATCATGAGGTCTGACTATTAACTGTCAATCGCTTAGGAATTAACAAAGACCGACACTCATGACCGCCACTTTAAGCAACTAGGCCTAGGCTATTATGAAATTGAAATATAAAAGGTCACATGAGAACCCTCCCTACCAGCAAAATTAATAATGAGTCCCACAATGACAAAACAATGAACACCACAGGCACACCAAAAAGCGAAATGAACAGCCACCACAGACACCTGCAGGCCTAGACTGCCTAGCCTAGCCTAGCCTAGCCTATGAGCGCGAAATGGCGCCCAACGAAATTACCCCTACCCCAATCTCCAGCCCAGCTGACCCACCAAAAAACGCCTAGGACCACACACCCAAAAAAACCTGGAAACTAGCCCCAAAAAAGATAGGGACGGCGCCTAAATGGTAAAAAACATGAGGGAAGAAGCTTGGTCTAAACTAGGGAAATGGCAGTCGGCCAACAACGCGCGAGGCGGCAGCCATTTGTAAGCCCACAAGCGTTAAGGGAAGCAAACAAAACGGTACTACGGTAAGGAAGCCTAAGGGCACGAAGGACCATTACTTGTCGGGAATTTAGATAAAGAGGTTAAATTGAATATCACTGGTACATGAAATATCCCAACAAATAGTTATAATATAATTACCAACGACGTAGTCGATGGGTGTAATCCAGTCCCCCACACACGGCTAATTCAATTGCATGACATGTAGGAATGTTCACATAATACAATATCGATACAATGAACTTAGCTTAGAGGACTGGTGATGTAGGACTGATGTTAATATTGTTATAGATTAATATTTGTAGCATATGGTGAACTGTGGGTTGAGTCAGAGCCAGGGGGAGGAGATGTTGGCTGTATGGTGTTGATTGAGAGACTAAAGGGCCGGCGTCCGATCGCTTCGCGAAATTACATATGGCTGCCGGCTCATAATAATTATAACCCATAACTTGGTTTCATAATACATCTAGAGCTGATGTAGATATTTATACATTACAGTTAATATTTAACCTATACTTAAGAATAAACTACAATATACAAAGAACCAGCCGAAATCGTACAAGCGATACGATACCGCCAAATTCAAATGTCCTATTGGACCAAAACCTGTCGGGATCATTACCCTATTCCCGACAGATGTCACTGAATGCGAAATGGTACTAGCTTGCCAAATGTTACCCCTATATATTCCCACACCACTTTCGGAATTGAAATTAACGGTCCAATTTTTTAAATACATTCTCGGCGTACCCCAGCAATCACAGAGACTAAATAACCAGGGCTTCTGGTGAGTAAAGTGCAGAGTTTAACCCATTCACCACCATTATGTAATCTGGTTACCATTAGACGATTTTCTTTAGATTGTAATCTAACTATACGACTTAAATGGGTAAATACTATCTCAATAAACCCTCTAAGTAACATAAGTCTTTCTTAACTCCTTCCGACATATATGACACGATCGCGTCATATGGAACTTATAACCAAAAACTCATATGACGCGATCGCGTCATATGGACTTATCTCCATGCCTCTCTAATAAGTTATATGACGCACTAGCGTCACTGACGCACTAGCGTCATATGTCATATGGAGCTCAGTAAGTCCGATAAATTAGCTTACGATAAAACCGTTGGTGGCAACCTCAGCCTCCTCCGATAATTCTAACGGCCGCAGTGTTGTTGTGAGTGTAGTGCGAAGCAGTGGCAATGATCCCGGGGCTCCCGCCTCCTCGGACTTATTGGAACATAATATGTCTGAAGGAGTTAAACTGCCTTAAATCATCTATTTTTAGCCAGAGGTGAAGTTGAAGGTATTGAGGGATAAGCCTTTACAATGGCAGCTCGTAGCTACTTTCTACTTACCTTTTTGTTCTGAAGAGTAGAAAGGGGAGAAGGAGCACTAGAGTTGGAGAGAGAGGAAGCTATTGGAGTGGCATTGTTGTGTGAAATCAAAAGTAAAAAGGCTATCATGGTGTTGAAGGGGTTAATGGCAGCGTGTGGAGAGTGAGGTGCCAGGGGGTGACATTGGCTCCACACACCCATTAAGCGATTCAATTTTCTGCGGTTGTAAACAGACTCGTGGGCCAGGACAGTATGTCGGCCAAAAATATGTAGTGTCGTGGCTCCCAAAATGCCAAAGTAGCAACACGCACTAGCTATAGTATATTCGCTGTAAGTAGGCGAGAAAACATGACCTCTATCCTCTGTAATTAAAAATGGGCAAGAACAAATTGGCTGTAAATTTCCACATCTAAAGCATGGTTCACACATAGAAGAGTCAGTGCCCGAGTCCAACACGACTGATGAAATATTGCTATTCGGTAATGACTCGTCAATACTCTGCAACACTCGTGTAGACTTGTGTTACACTCGTGTTGACTCTCCGTGTATCGGGGTGTGTCCTGGGTACTCGCCACATGGCCCAAAAATACATTCATGAAATTTCTTGTCCCCGTCACGAGACCGACGTAAATACGTGTAGACTCATGTACATACGTGTAGACTCGTGTACATATGTGTTGACTCGTGTGAACTCATGTTAGACTCTGCATAACTCTTCGCTACTCGTGTTTACTCATGTTAACTCATGTAACACTCTTTGGTGATTCGTCCTTGATCGTGGACATTTCGATGTTGGCAAGTAAACACGACTCAACACGTGTCTACACGAAACAACACGTGTGCAACACGAGTCAACAAGAGTTGAAAATTTGCATCTGGGTGCCAATATTGTGGGCAAGCACGATACCAGAGTCTACACGAGTCAAACACGAGTGTACACGAGTCACCCAGATCTACTCAGAATAATGCACGAGTAGGCGAGAGTGTAATTTGGATGACCGTTATTTCAAAAATGTTGGACGAGTCGCCAAGAGTTAACACGAGTTTACACGGATGCAATACGAGTCTACACGTGTGCAACCCGGATCCAACACGAGTCAACACTGATCTACACGATCCAACACGAGTGGTGGAATGTAGCCCGAGTGCTGGCCACACCGCGTGAAGAGTTGGCAGCCGCGCCGCTCACACAGCCGCCTCACACCCCCTATAAATGGACCCCCACGCTGCCTCGTCCCATTCTACCAGCACAGCACACACCGCCAACAACCTTGACCTGCCTCTCTGACCTGCCCATCTACCCATGCTGCCCTTTGCCATGCCCCAGGACAAGAAGAAGATCACCACCATGAAGTGTACCAACCCTCGACAGGGGTTGAAGGGGCAGCAGGAGAAGCAATTTAAATGTGTCGTCAAGCCGCTGCCTGGACCCTTCCATCCACGTGACACACCAGCTACACCACGCCGCCAAATCCAGGCCAAGCAGACACGTGATGTGTCCTCGCCAGAGATAAACTCGGACGACATTGTAGAGGATAGCCAAGCCCCAGGTCCCAGTGATCGTCAGGAAATCGCAGACTCGTTTGATGCCGATGCAACGTACTTCGACGAGGACGAGACGCAGATGCAAGACACGGAACATGACCCCCCAGCCACAGTGGAGGGCGATGATGCAGAAGCCATGTCTGGCGAGGACGACCCAGGCAACTCCCAGAACTCCCAGAACAGCATGGCCGAGGACAGACCCGTGTATGGGGCAATCAAAAAGAAGAAACTGACCCGGGTCCTATTCGACGACGAGACGGAGGACATGCTGGTTGAATGGGTGAATGATAACCCCATGCTCTACCAGAAACGCCTGAAGGAATACAAGGACAGCCGGAGGAAGGTGCGCATGTTCGACGAGAAGGCTGCCACCCTGGTTCCTCGTGTCACATGTAAGTACCCCAAACAAAGCTTGCATTATGTTATTTTAGTGTTATTAATTGTTTTAATACCTTGTTGTTGTGTTCTTGGTTCGATTCCAGGTGTTTCATACGTTAAATACATCATGCTTTTGTTAAAATATGTTAAAAGTTCCATATATTATATGCTGTGTTGCCAATATCACCTACATTCCATTCAATTTCTATGTTGTCATCCTTGAATCTATATTTGATTATGCACCTATCTTTTACCTGTTCACGACGATATATAAAGCAGTTATACAATATGTCCATTGCTTAATAAATGTTTATGTTTCCCCAGGAGCAAATCTGAACAAATGGGTGACGGGCATGCAGTGCGGTATGCAAAAATAACCGACGAGAAGAGTGGTGCGGGCACACCTGGGACTATCGAGGGGCGGCCAAGGTCAGCGAGGGATGACTGGATTCAAAAGTTCTCCTTCCTGAAAGGGCACATTGCCCAAGTCAAGACCCGGGTCACAGCTAAGGTGAGAAAACTAATATACATACCTAATGTGTGACAATAATAGATACATGGGAAAATATAAGAGCAAGTAATAACCAGCAACAATATTTATAAGTTATCGTTTTTAAAACAGAAAAGTGTAATAATATTCTCCCATTTACCTAATATTGTCGGTTATAACATATTTATCTTCTCCATATTTACTTCTTTTGTGATTTTTTGTAGGCATACCCATGTGCATTGTTTGGAAAGGGAGTGGGCGTTAACTCAATTCAATGTAGCATCTGTCGATGTTGGGTACACCATGGGAGTAAGCGCTGTAGTAGAATAAAGGGACCCCTGCCGAAGGATAAGTCAGAAATAGAGAAATTTGAGTGTGTAGTGTGCAAAGGCGAGCTTGTGTTAAGTGATGATCCTGTGGCTGTGAATTTTGGAAATGAGTCTTTGGAGCTGGTGAACAAGTTTTGTTACCTAGGAGATACCATCTCTGCCGGTGGTGGGGCCGAGGTTGCCACTGTTGCTAGAATTAGGTGTGGGTGGGGGAAGTTCAGAGAACTGATGCCAATCCTGAACATGAAAAGAATGCCTCTCCCCCTGAAGGGAAAGGTGTATGCCTCATGTGTTAGAAGTGCAATGACGTATGCCTCAGAAAAATGGGCCGTTAAAGTAGAGAATGTCAACAGAATGGAGCGTAATGAGATGAGAATGGTGAGATGGATGTGTGGGGCCAGGCTACAGGATAGAATAACAAATGTTGAGCTGAGGAGACGTTTAGGTATAAAGAGTATTAGCGAGGTGATGCGTACAAGTAGACTGGGATGGTATGGACATGTGGAGAGAATGGATGAACAAAATTGGGTGAAAAAATGCAGGTCTGTGATTGTGGAGGGAGCTGCACCAAGGGTGGACCGAGGAAGACCTGGGATCGGACTATACGCGCCGATCTCAAATCCAAGAACTTGACAAGTGAAGCAGCCCTTAACAGGGTTGCCTGGAACGCCGCCATTAGGACAAGAGACTGAAACTACACTTATGTGTGGAACAGTCAGTCTTAAAATGTTATGTATGTATGTATATATTTATATAGGAAGGCTTCATATAAACATCACATGTATTTACGTATCAATATTTATTTTCAAGGTACATATTATCAATTATAGATAAATTCAAGCTAATCTCATTGTGCATCATATATATAAAGCTAGACCTTCGTCTGCGAAATAATATACAATTGATTTTATAAAATAATGAAATAGTAAATATATGACTTTCTTTCAGTTCCAAGAATCAGAGCAGGACGCCACTCAGCCCTCTACTTCCGGTGTCGAGGAGACGACGGAGGACCATGAGAAGTGGTGGAGAGGACTCTGGCATGCCCCCTCCATCCCGGACACCTCCCGCTACAGGCTCCAGCCAGAAGAAGCGCCGCAAAAGTGCTGACACGAGCCCACCTGTGGAGGTAAATATGAAAGCATTAACATAATTCAAAACGAGAGTATTCATATAAATTATGTTTTGTTGGAGGCTGTAAAGTGCTGACACAAGCCCACCTGTGGAGGTAAATATGAAAGCATTGTTAACATAATTCATAACGAGAGTATTCATATAAATTATACTTTGTTGGAAGCTGGAAACTGCTGATAAGTGCTGTAGATTAAAAGTCATACATCTGTGTACTATTTATAATAATGCCTGTAGAATAGGCCTCAATTGTGGGGGAAGATAATGATAAAAGGTTAATTATTATAACTTACCATGGCGTGAATGTATTAATATATAATTACAACCTGTATTTAACCCACAAACTTTTGTTTCTCTAGTTGACTGACAAGCGTGATGAACTGCGGAACGACATGGCCAGGCTGATGACAACCCTGGCAGTGAAGCAGGTGCGGTACTCCCACTTTGTGGCCTACTTGGAACTGCAGTTGGACATACTCCCTGACCAAGTAGGAGATTCATTGTCTAGAAAGATGATGATGCTCATGCTGCAGGCCAGGGAAGATATGGATGCCACCCCATCCGCGTTACCCTCTCAACCCGCTCAATCGCCTCAGGCCACCTCCGCACCACAACAACAGCAGCCCCCAACACCACCACAGCAGGCAGGACCGTCATCGGGGGTACCATGCGCGGCCCCAGGTTTCACCACCCCCACGTTCTCGGAGATGATGGCGGCCTCATTCAGGACCCCTGTACCTGAGTGGTGGGTGGGGTCTCTAACCCCCACACATGGCACCAACATACCAATCCCTTCAACCCCTAGCAGGCCGCCAAAACCTGGAAACTTTCTCCAGTACACCCGGATGAACACGGCAGTCAGCACCCCCAGGCATGGGGATGACGAAGTGTGAATAATGTTTATGTACAAGCTAGTAAAAAAAACCCAGTGATGGGGATGACGATGAATGATATTATTATGTTTAACATTTAAGGAAACTTTATATTTTGTATGTAAAAATCAAATGTATGTGACTCCAGGTGTTATGTTGCATCCAATGAATATTTAGTTATTTTATTCATAAGTTTCATTTACAATTTTACTTTACTCAACTTTTACATTACTTGTTAACAGAGAAACAAATAAGTAATATGAATTAAACACTTTTTGGAAGAATAGATAAAATAATTATAATGATTAAGCAATTTGAAGAACATAGCTCATGGAAGAACATATAATAGAAATATGCTGACAAATATTATAATACTGTTATGGATATACAGATTGAAATATATACAAAGAAAATATAATACAGATATGTACCTAGACAAACATACACAAAATATGAGACAAATATAAATATAAACATATAATTATAGAAGATATTAATGATTTTGAAACCACATAGAAAAACCTACAAAAAAGTATATGAGATAAAATAATATAAATGTATACATATATAGAGATAATATAATAATGATATTAAAAGGACTTAGAAAAACATTACCTAAATATGAGACAAATATGAATAAAATCATAGTAATGAATATCATCGCTGACAAATATATATAGAAAATAAATAATCACGTACAAGGATTTTTAACATTGATAAATATGAAAAGGGTATACAAAGGTCATGATGAACCAGGAGATGATTGAACAGGTGATACACATTAGAACAAAGAATGCAAACATATTATGAATACATACCTTAGATCATGTCATTCTGCCAGGAGACACTTCCCCTTGGTGATGAATAGTAGTCGGAAAGGTGCTGTGTTGAGTCTTGGCCTGGGCTGTCGCAACATTCCCGGAGAGTCTCTGCAGGGGACTCATCCTCTCCACCTCCTCCCTCCATGCCCCAGGAAAGACAACATGTGTCACAGGGTCCTCCTCGTCCAGTAGGTTGGCGTGGTGAGCAGGGTACCTCAGCCGCATAAGGTTGAGCATACAGCAGCTCGCCAATACCACTGACTCGATACGGGACGGGTGGAGGGCTATATTGGTGAGGAGGCGCCTGAACCTGATATTGGGAGAGAATGGTTAGGATCATGTATAGTTAATATTTGACTGTAGTTATAGTTCATATTATTACGGTGGCATATAAATTGCCTTGTCATATCTCATGTCGCATCACCGAAACCTTGTATTTGTGGGAAATAACTTCACATTACCATACGGTTACCTGGAAGACATGATACCGAAGGCATTCTCCACAGCGCGGCGAGCCCTGGACAGACAGTAGTTGAAGATCCGTTGAGGTACAGTGAGTTGGCGGGTAGAGTGTGGCTTCATCAACCACCTTCGCATGGGGAAGGCGTCATCACCAAACAGAAAGTACAGAACAGGTGTGTCGTCGTTGGGCAGGGGTTCGGCAGCAGGGAGTCCCAGGGTGCACCCATCCAATGCTGCTCTGATGCTTGTTCTTAGAAAAAAAACTCCATCCGAGCAGCTACCGTGATTACCTATGTCGCAGTAGAGGAATTTGTAGTCTGCGTCTACAATAGCCATGAGCACGATGGAGTGGAAGCCTTTGTAGTTGTAGAATTCAGTTCCGCCATGTGAAGGGCATCGAATGGCGCAGTGGTCTCCGTCGATGGCACCAACGGCATGGTGGAAATCCCACCGTTTGGCGAACTCAATGGCAACCTCCTTTCACTCCGCCAGTGTCTTGGGGCAACGTAGAACCTCCTGCTGGTATTCTACAATGATGGTTTCGCATGTTTCAGGCACAATGAGGGAGATTGTGTTCCGGGCCACACGGAACGCGTACTGCAGGCTAGGATAGGAGTCACCCGTGGCCAGGTAGCGGAGTGTGATTGCCAATCTCAGCCCAGGTGACAAAGCCTCCCTCCAAAAAGGTGTCCTGCTTCTCTATCCTGGGCCCAACACGTTCCACCAACTCCCTAAACATGACACTGTCCACACGCAGGAAGTTCTTGAATGATTTGGGGTCCCCTGCCTCAAACTCCTTCAGGAGTTGTTCGTACACACCGAACTGTGGCTGTCTCAGTAGCCAACTCCTTGGCCAAACTGTCCTTGGTTTCCTTTGCCGTTGACGTCTGCGTTCAGCTACCGCCTCACCTTCCTCAATGTCTAGGAGATCCATCTGCATCTTCAGAAGTATTACCATAGCTGCCGCATTGCGCCGATTGATGGACATGATGGGTGGCTGTATCCTGCGTGTGTTTCCTGCGTGGTGGTGAGTGGTTGTGTGGCAATGGGTGGTGGTGGGGGCCGCTTTACATAGGTTTCCTGTACAATGGCTGTCACTCGTCGTGACTCTTGATGGACTCGCAGCGACTCATGCACATTCGCGGTACACTCCAAACGAATTGTGTGACACTCGTGTTGACCCGTGTTACACTCGTGTTGACCCGTGTTACACTCGTGTTGATCCGTGTTACATTCGTGTTGATCTGCGTTACACACGTCGTGACTCGTGTTGACTCGCACCTACTTTTTTTTTTCGTACCCTGGAATTTGAAATTTATTTTTCAAATTTATGCCACTCGTGGTGGGTTCGTGTTACACTCGTGTTGACTCTCCGTTACTCGTGCGGACTCTTGTATGAACACGTGTTGATTCGTATTGACTCGTGTTACACTCGTGTTGACTCGGGATCGGTTACTACTCGTGTAGTAATCGGCCTCCATCAACGCCCATAATCGACGAGTGTCACTCGTGTTGGACTCGGGCACCAACTCATCTATGTGTGAACCATGCATTCCTTGACTGACTCTTCCCAAATGGTAGATATATTAGCTTGACTACTCTAGTCGTTTTTTAGTTACAGAGGTTCGAGGTCATGATTTCTCGCCTACTCACAGCGAATAGACTATCTATTTTGTATTAATTTCACCACAACACCAAATATCTCCAATGAAATTAATGAAAGCATATAAGTGATCCACCAGGATTCGAACCCAGGTTATCACACACAATTTTTGTAGACACCTTAACCATTACACCACCAAGACGGGTAAAGGTTTATGCACAAACCTACGACTTATTATCCATTCTCTATTACTGGATATTAATCTAATCATGTTCATATTCCCCCCGCACTATGGTAGCTTAATGTTTATGTGAGAGGAAAGAATATCCATGGGGCATTTAGCAGACAGACACAAAAACACATTTATTATTACTCATAATTAGATACTTGTGACGATAATCATGAACCAACGCATAAATCAACCCAACGCATTTGGTGAACGAAACTAGAAGACAAGCTACAAAGTTTAATAAATATGGGTGAAAGCAAGTGCTCTTTCACAAATCAAACGCTCAAATCATAATCCTTTATTCACCATGGCATACACGACGCTCTTCCCATGTGTGATAAGAAGAATACGGCCATAGAATAAAGATCTTAAAACGTGGAATATCGAGTATAAAGATAACTGTACAGCAACCCTCTACGTCAGGCACTCCTTGGGTGAAGACATTTTACAAGTGATATTAGGAACTGACACACAATAATACTGTATATAAGAAACGAGTAAAAACCTTTAGTTTGTGGCAAAGCAGTAACAAATTATCCTTCGGTAGCTTGAAACATTTTAATATATCGGCAAACTACTGCAAGGACTAAGATGTATGTAGCCTACTAAATCACAAATGAAACTCTTTTGGTACAATGTATAATTGATCCAGGATATTAAATTAATGTTATATGAACATTATAATGATGGCATCCTAATATTAACTATAGGTAGCGCCAACGAACTTGACAATAATCTTGACCCACTAATTAACTTCTTATAACTCAAAATCAATGAAAGCAATTGGACTGACATTTTTATAATTTGGGAAGAGTCCACCAGGAAATAGGTGTGAACATTTACAGCCAGTTTGCTCAAGGTCCTTTTGAGTTACGAAGAGGTCAGGGGTCGAGATAATTGTCAAGTTCGTTGGTGCTACCCATAGAAAAGCCGATTCAAAGTTAATGTATAATTATCAACTCTGCGAAGCAGAGTGGTATCGCGCAAACATATCCCGCCCATATACTGTGCACCACCAGCCAGCCTGTCTGTCGTTGTCCGTCGTCGTCGTCGTCGTCCGTCTGTCCGGAAACTCCTCCTAGACCGTTCATTAAATTTTCACCAAATTTCACAGGTATATCAATTTGGTCAATGCGATGGTCAGTCAAAAAGGCATTTTCCATTTAACTTAAAGGTTAAGGTCAAAGGTCAAGGTTAAAAATAAGGTCAATATTTCATATTTTTTAGTTTTTACTCAAATGTCTTAATTTTCACTATACAAGTTACTGGTAACCTTAGTATCATATTGACCAAATTTTAGGTAAATATTCTAAAGGTCAAGGTTAAAGGTCAAAATAAGATCTTCACTAGTATTTCTTATACTTACTGTTAGATTCTCACTAGGCTTATCATGTATATTTGGAATACCTAGGCTAAGGTCATACATGAAACCATTCAATTCCATATGAAAGGTCAAGGTCACAGGTCAAGGTCAAATAAAATGTCAATATGCTATTTTCTTTACTTTCCATGCAAACTTCACAAAATTTGGAGAGATGGTTGCACTTTAAATGAAAAGGAAAATAATACATTTGGACACACATATCATAAAGGTCAAGATAAAGGTCAAAGGTCATGGTCAACTATTCTATTAATATATATGAAACTAATTGATGGGGTTTAATGAAATTAGGCATGCTTATTTGATTTTCCGGGGCAATGTCAATGAAAACAAAAAATACTCTTACATAAAGGTCCAGGTAACAGGTCAAGGTCAAAGGTCAACTTTTACTATTTATTTTACTTTTTACTCAAATGTCTTCATTTTCACAATACAAGTTACTGGTAACCTTAATATCATATTGCCCAAATCTTAGATATGCATTTTAAAGGGTAAGGTCAAAGTTCAAGGTCAAAGGTCAAAATGGGTTTTTTACTAGTATTTCTTATACTAACTGATAGATTCTCACTAGGTTTACCATGTATATTCGGAATACCTAGGCCAAGGTCATACAAGAAACTGTTCAATTCCATATGAAAGGTCAAGGTCAAATAAAAGGTCAATATGCTATTTTCTTTACTTTTCATGCAAACTTCACACCAATTGGTGAGATAGTTGCACTTTAAGTGAAAAGGAAAATAATAAATGTTGAGGCATATAAAGGTTAAGATAAAGATCAAAGGTCAAGGTAAACTATTCTATTAATATATATGAAACTAACTAATGGGTTTTAATGACATTATGCATGCTTATTTGATTTTCATGGGCAATGTCAATGCAATAAAAAAAATACTCTTACATAAAGGTCAAGGTCACAGGTCAAGGTCAAAGGTCAACTTTTATTATTTATTAAAAAAAATATTAAAATTTTGGAAAACTGGCTGTGTTATGGCTTATTACATCATATATATCAAATTTCACATAAATATTGTAATAGCTAAGGTCAGAGGTCAGGGTCAAGACAAGAGTATTTGCCATTTACCCTAAACTCTTCCTTGACTGTTTAATGTATTGTCACCAAATTATACAGGCAAATTCAGTTGGTCAATGCGACAACCATCCAAATATAATATTATGTATTTATTTTAAGCCAAAGGTCAAAGGTCAAGGTCACAGTATATGATCACTATTTGTAATCAATACGTTTTAATACGAATTACACCATATTCATAATGCTAGTTAATATGAACATTGTTGTTAAGCTAACTAAATCCTGGATAAGAAATTCTAAGGTCGAAGGTCAAAGGTCAAGGTTAAAGTTCGAATTATGATTTTTACTAGTATTTCCTATTTAATGTAAGATTCTCATTAGGCATATCATGCATATTCGGAATGCCTAGACCATGGTCATACAAGAATGAACATCATTCCATTTGATAGGTCAAGGTCACAGGTCAAAATCAAATATATGGTCAATAAGATCATTTCTTTACTATTCATGTACACTTCACAAAATTCGTTGAGACAGTTGTGTTTTAAAGGAAAATTAAAATTTTAATTTTTCAGACATCATGAAGGTCAAGATGAAGGTCAAGGTCAACTATTCCTTTAATTACTCTGAAACTAACTGATAATTGTTAATGAAATTTGACACACTTATTTTATTTTCTAGGGTTACATCAAAGCAAAACAAATATAATCCTACATAAAGGTCAAGGGCACAGGCCAAGCTCATAAGTTAACTTTCATCATAAAAAAAAAATCTAAATTTTCGATAAGCTGACGACTGTTAGTTGCATTTTACTTAAATATCACATATTTCAAACATATATATATATATATATTATAATACTTAAGGTTAAAAGTCAAGGTCAAAGAACAAAACAAGAGTTTAATCATTTTCTGTAAACACTTCCTAGACTGTTTAACCCTTTGTGAACCGGTGACGTCTTTTTTATTGTAGTCTAGCTATAATTAGACGACTTTGTGGAGCGTATGAAGGATCTGTGGTAGTAAAAAGGGTTAATTAAGATAGTTGAAAGCCTGCTAATTTTATTGAGGTCCCTCATAAACTAAATAAAATCCTCTTAATATCCAGTATGAAATGAAACCGACAGAATTGTACTGAACGGGTTACGTATCGTCACCAAATTGTGCTGGCAAATTCGGTTGGTCAATGCAACGATTGTCCAAATTTTGTGTTTTTGTTATTCAAAGGTCAAGGTGAATGGTGAATGTCACAGATTATGGTCACTATTGTTTTCTTATATGTATTCTAAATTTGAATTACACCATATTCAAAATGCTACAAAAAATGTTACGCTGACCTTATTATAGATAATTATTCCAATGGTTAAGATTCAATGCAATCATGAATGTAATTATTTATGTATACTCCAAGGCGGACATGAACCACCAACAGTCAGGACGATTGTCTATGCTTTAATCCACTTCACACAAGTATCCTCTATCACGCTGTGGTATAATGGATGAAAGTATGGGCACTTGTTCTGACTGTTGGTTGTTCAAGTCCGGCAGTTAGTATAAAAACACTTAGTATATATATATATATATATATATATATATATATATATATATATATATATCTATCTATCTATATGCTCAGGCCCAATCCCATTTTGGGGGTAGCCGACTCAAGACAGAGCAAGAACAGGGAAAACACAAAAACAACATAAAACAACGAATAAACACAGATAAAAAACACAAATTCACATACATCTAGGTCACCCAGGAGAAGACCCAGAGACCAGGGTCACCTAGGTCGCTCCAGCACTCCCCCGGCCCCCGACCACCCGGAGAGGTTCCGATCTCGGCAGGCAGACATGCAGCGGAGCCAAAGCCACAAGCCCTCCCACCACACTTCCAGGCGCACCCTTCATATTAATTGTCTCCCCGGGTCAGGCGCCTGATGGACTATTATCTAGTCCAACTTGCGCCCGACCCCTTACACCAAATGACCACGTGTTCACTCAACTATCACAAGCATTCTCCATTCACTCCTGTCCACCACCACTTCCCCTGCCTGATCTATAGTCATTCCTCTATCATCCCAAGCTTTTCTTACAGTCTCTCCATCTCAATGGGGGTCTTCCTGCCCTTCCATCTCCCCTTGTACCTGACTCACATATTCTCTTTGTAAGCCTTTCATCTCCCATTCGTTCAACATGATCATGCCAGCTCAGCACCCTTCTGTCCACTCTGGCTGACAAATATATATATAATATATATATACCGATTTTACCTAAGGGATTCAATACTACTTGCAGAAATCTAGGTCGCAGAATTGCGTATCCATTTTATTTTTATATTTTTTTGCAATGCGAAAACTGCACACCTACTTTATTAATATGTATTGGCACCATAAGCCCGCATATTATTTAGTGGTTTCTTCTTATCAACTCTGCGAAGCAGAGTGGTACTGCGCAAACAGATCACGCCCGTATACTGTGCACCACCAGACAGCCTGTCTGCCGTCGTCCGTCGTCGTCGTCGTCCCTCCGTCTGTCTGTCCGGAAACTCCTCCTAGACCATTTGATGGATTTTCACCAAATTTCACAGGTATATCAATTTGGTCAATGCGATGGTCAACCAAAAAGGCATTTTCCATTTAACGTAAAGGTTAAGGTCAAAAGTCAAGGTTAAAAATAAGGTCAATATTTCATATTTTTTAGTTTTCACTCAAATGTCTTCATTTTCACTATACAAGTTACTGGTAACATTATTATCGTATTGACCAAATTTTAGGTAAATATTCTAAAGGGTAAGGTCAAAGGTCAAGATCAAATGTCAAAATAAGATCTTCACTAGTATTTCTTATACTAACTGTTAGATTCTCACTAGGCTTACCATGTATATTTGGAATACCTAGGCTAAGGTCATACAAGAAACAATTAAATTCCATATGAAAGGTCAAGGTCACAGGTCAAGGTCAAATAAAAGGTCAATATGCTATTTTCTTTACTTTTCATACAAACTTCACAACATTTGGTGAGATAGTTGCACTTTAAATGAAAAGGAAAATAATACATTTGGACACACACATCATAAAGGTCAAGATAAAGGTCAAAGGTCAAGGTTAACTATTCTATCAATATATATGAAACTAACTGATGGGTTTTAATGCAATTAGGCATGCTTATTTGATTTTCCGGGGCAATGTCAATGAACACAAAAAATACTCTTACATAAAGGTCCAGGTCACAGGTCAAGGTCAAAGGTCAACTTTTACTATTTATTTTTCTTTTTACTCATATGTCTTCATTTTCACAATACAAGTTACTGGTAACCTTAATATCGTATTGCCCAAATCTTAGATATACATTTTAAAGGGTAAGGTCAAAGTTCAAGGTCAAATGTCAAAATGGGTTTTTTACTAGTATTTCTTATACTAACTGTTAGATTCTCACTAGGTTTACCATGTATATTCGGAATACCTAGGCCAAGGTCATACAATTCCATATGAAAGGTCAAGGTCACAGGTCAAGGTCAAATAAAAGGTCAATATGCTATTTATTTACTTTTCATGCAAACTTCACAAACATTGGTGAGATAGTTGCACTTTAAGTGAAAAGGAAAATAATAAATGTTGAGACATAAAGGTCAAGATAAAGGTCAAAGGTCAAGGTCAACTATTCTATTAATATATATGAAACTAATTAATGGGTTTTAATGGAATTAGGCATTTTTATTTGATTTTCATGGGCAATGTTAATGTAAACAAAAATGTACTCTTACATACAGGTCAAGGTCAAAGGTAATTTTTTATTATTTATTAAAAAATATTATTAAAATTTTGGAAAACTGGCTGTGTTATGGCTTATTACTTAAATATCATATATATCAAATTTCACACAAATATTGTAATTGTTAAGGTCAGAGGTCAGGGTCAAAACAAGAGTATTTACCATTTACCCTAAACTCTTCCTTGACTGTTTAATGTATTGTCACCAAATTATACAGGCAAATTCAGTTGGTCAATGCGACGACTATCCAAATATATGTATTTAATTTAAGTCAAAGGTCAAAGGTCAAGGTCACAGTATATGATCACTAATTTTAATCAATACGTTTTTTATACGAATTACACCATATTCATAATGCTAGTTAATATGAACATTGCTGTTAAGCTAACTAAATCATGGATAAGAAATTCTAAGGTCGAAGGTCAAGGTCAAAGGTTGAGGTTAAAGTTCGAAATATGATTTATACTAGTATTTCCTATTTAATGTAAGATTCTCATTAGGCATATCATGCATATTCGGAATGCCTAGACCATGGTCATACAAGTATGAACATCATTCCATTTGATAGGTCAAGGTCACAGGTCAACATCAAATATAAGGTCAATAAGCTAATTTCTTTACTATTCATGTAAACTTCACAAAATTCGTTGAGACAGTTGTATTTTAAAGGAAAATTAAAATGTTAATTTGCCAGATATCATGAAGGTCAAGGTCAACTATTCCTTTAATACCTCTGAAACTAACTGATAATTGTTAATGAAATTTGACACACTTATTTGATTTTCTAGGGTTACATCAAAGCAAACAAAAATATAATCCTACATAAAGGTCAAGGGCACAGGCAAAGCTCATAAGTTAACCTTCATCATAAAAAAAATACAAAATTTTCGATAAGCTGACGACTGTTAGTTGCATTTTACTTAAATATCACATATTTCAATCATATAATGTATATATATATATATATACTGTATATATATATTATAATACTTGAGGTTAAAAGTCAAGGTCAAAAAACAAAACAAGAGTTTAATAATTTTCTTTAAATATTTCCTAGACTGTTTAACCCTTTGTGTACCAGTGACGTCTTTTTTATTGTAGTCTAGCTATAATTAGACGACTTTGTGGAGCGTATGAAGGATCTGTGGTAGTAAAAAGGGTTAATTAAGATAGTTGAAAGCCTGCTAATTTTATTGAGGCCCTTCATAAACTAATTAAATCATCTTAATATCCAGTATGAAATGAAACAGACAGAATTGTACTGAACGGGTTACATATCGTCACCAAATTGTGCTGGCAAATTCGGTTGGTCAATGCAACGATTGTCCAAATTTTGTGTTTTTGTTATTCAAAGGTCAAGGTGAATGGTGAAGGTCACAGATTATGGTCACTATTTCTATCTTATAATTATGTATTCTAAATTTGAATTTCACCATATTCAAAATGCTATAAAATAATGTTACGCTGACCTTATTATAGATAATTATTCCAATGGTTAAGATTCAATGCGATCATAAATGTAATTATTTATGCATACTCCCAGGCGGACATGAACCACCAACAGTCAGGACGATTGTCTATGCTTTAATCCACTTCACACAAGTATCCTCTATCACGCTGTGGTATAGTGGATTAAAGTATGGGCACTTGTTCTGACTGTTGGTGGTTCAAGTCCGGCAGTGAGTATAAAAACACTTAGTATATATATATATATATATATATATATATATACCGATTTTACCTAAGAGATTCAATACTACTTGCAGAATTCTAGGTCGCAGAGTTGCGTATGCATTTTTTTTCTTTTTTTTGGTAATGCGAAAACTGCACAGCTACTTTATTATTATTCTTCTCTCTCTCTTTCTCTCTCTCTTTCTCTCTCTCTCTCTCTCTCTCTCTCTCTCTCTCTCTCTCTCTCTCTCTCTTTCACTTCCGTGTCTTGAAGTGATCAGGTTGCCGACCTCCGTAATATAGAAGTCAAGGGGTCGGTGGTAAGTGATCCATCCTCGCTAATTGCTCCAGTCAAGACAAGCTGGCGGGGCTGCTCACGTAGCAACTGTATGTCTTACTCTTCTCTTAACTTCTCCCTCAAAGCCTTCACTGATAACACGCCAACAAACGGAAAATGAATGGTCTTCTTTTATCTGCTATTGGAAAAATGTGCTTGTGAGTGGACATGCTAAGGCTCTGCTTTATGATTTACTGTATTATCATAATGACTAACATTTCTACATACTGTAAGTGAACAATAATGATGGAAAGGGATTCCGTACCACCCGATACCTTTGTTGACATAATAGGAAAGAAGTCCCTTGGTTTCAGTACACCATTGTGAAATTATTTCCTTCCAAGAACAAATTAATTTCCTGTCAATCGTCTGTCTACAAGTATGTACAGTATGTAAGTATATATAATGTTCTATTAATATCGCAGTTAAGACAACACAAAACAATAAACTTAATTGATATTCAAAATAATGCCCCAGCCATAGGTTAAAGTCTGTATCACTGCAGAACAACCCGATAAAATACAAACACAATATATTTATGATTAGATAGACTTGCAAGGTAAAGTTAAGAGGAGCGTGGACGAAAGATAAGAAAGCAATTGTAATGCTGAAAGAATGGAAAATCAGGATGTAGCATTGGAATACAGGCATGTGACACGGATGGTATGGAGATTGAAAGTGCATGTAAGATATACAAGGAGTGCCTGGTGAAGCATGCCAAGAATGTATGTGGTGTGTGCATTATCAGAAATGGAAGAAAAGGGACAGAATGATGGGATGAAGAAGTGAAAGAAGCTGTCAAATATAACAGAAGTAAATGGTTTGTGTGGATGCAGAATAAGAACTGTGGAGAAAGTAAAAGGAAGTAGAAGGAGAGCAACACCAAAGTTTTTTTAAGGAAAAGAAAGATAAAGTAAATAACGATTTGGGAAAGAAAATTAATTAAAATTTGGCAGAGAATAAGGAATTATTTTTAAATGAAGTGCGTAAATGCAGAATGTGGTCAGAAATGCGTAAATGTGATAGATAAAAGAGGAAATGTGATTACAGATAAAGAGCAAACAGGGAGAGATGTGGAAAGTATTTTGAAGGACTAATAAGTGGAACTGGAAACAGCAGTTGTCAATGATAAAGGTCTGTTAGACGAGCCACGTGAGAGACTGTAGAAAGAGGGAACATATATTAGAGTAGAAATAGTGAATGAAGTAAAGAAGTTGAACAATGGAAAAGCTGTTGGTGTAGATGTAATACAGTGTGAAATAATAAGGACTGCAGGTGAGGTATCAATGGATTGGCTGTGGATTATTATGTTCCTTCCAACAACCAACTATACTCCTAAAATAATAAGGACTGCAGGTGAGGTATCAATGGATTGGCTGTGGATTATTATGTTCCTTCCAACAACCAACTATACTCCTAAAATAATAAGGACTGCAGGTGAGGTATCAATGGATTGGCTGTGGATTATTATGTTCCTTCCAACAACCAACTATACTCCTAAAATAATAAGGACTGCAGGTGAGGTATCAATGGATTGGCTGTGGATTATTATGTTCCTTCCAACAACCAACTATACTCCTAAAATAATAAGGACTGCAGGTGAGGTATCAATGGATTGGCTGTGGATTATTATGTTCCTTCCAACAACCAACTATACTCCTAAAATAATAAGGACTGCAGGTGAGGTATCAATGGATTGGCTGTGGATTATTATGTTCCTTCCAACAACCAACTATACTCCTAAAATAATAAGGACTGCAGGTGAGGTATCAATGGATTGGCTGTGGATTATTATGTTCCTTCCAACAACCAACTATACTCCTAAAATCGATTAATGAAATTTACAAACACATGTGGCAGTCCGTGGATTCGAACATTATTCGAACATGCGATATTATGTTCAAAAGCTTGGACAAATGGAATGGTGCCAATGGACTGGAAGAGGGGAATGATACTGATAGTCCCGTTACATACAGGTAAAGGTGAAATAAACTAATGTAAGTGCTACAGAGGTATTAGTCTGCTGAGTGTGGCTGGTAAGGTGTATGCAAGAATAGTAATTAACAGAGTGAGAGAAATTACCGATGGAAAAGTGAGTGATGAAACAGGAGGGATTTCGAAGTGGAAGAAGATATGTGGATCAGATTTCTGCAGTGAGACAGATGATAGATTAGGTATGTTAAACAGAAGAGGGTATACATGGCATTTATGGATCTTGAGAGAGTATATGACAAAGTTAATAGAGAAGGATTATGGACAGTTTTAGAGTTGTATGGTGTAAAAGACAAATTGTTGAATGCTGTGAAGAGTTTTTATGATGGTAGTGAAGCATGTGTCAGAATAAATTATGCATTAAGTGAATGGTTTAGTGTGAATGTCGGAGTGAGACAGGGATGTGTGATGTCACCCTGGTTGCTTAATATCTACGTGGATGGGGTAATGAGGGAAGTGCAGAACAAAACAAGAAGAAAGGGAGTAGAGATGTTGAGTGGCGGGAACAGAATGACTGTCACTAACAATTATGTTGTATGCAGATGACGCAGTGTTATGTGCCGAGGACGAGAATGACCTGTGCCAGATAGTAGAGATATTTGGGGAAGTTTGTGAAAGACAAAGTCTGAAAGTAAATGTATATAAGAACAAAATAATGGTAGTAGAAAGAGAATGAGACTGTGTGTAATGCAAGGATTAATGGAGAACAGATTGAACTAGTAGAAGAATGTATGTATCTGGGAGCTATGATAGAGAAAAGATGAAAATGTACAAGATAATTATAAAACAGAGTAACACAAGGAAGAAAGGTAGCTGGACCAATGAAAGCCTTGTTTAGGAGCAGAAACTTGAGTATGGAAGCAGTAAGAGAATTACATGAGGGTGTGTTGGTGCCAACATTGATGTATGGATGTGGTATGGTATAGTAATGAAAAACACGAGTAAGAGCAGTAGATATGGATTTGCTAAGAAATGCAAATGGAGTTTAAAGAATAGACAAAGTAAGAAGTGTGAACATAAGGGAGGCATGTGGAGTTAAGAAGTCGGTAGAACAAAAGGTTGAAGAAAGTGTTCTCAGATGGTATGGTCACATGACACGAATGCCTGAAGAAAGAATAGACTCATAAGCTGCGCAGCTATGGTATTTGAAAGTGCCCGCCATGCTATGGTATTTGAAAGTGCCCGCCATGCGAAGGTATTTGGTACATTCCTTACAAAAATCGTCAATTTACCATATATATAATTAATACTTATCCATATGTGCCCATTGTACTTTAAATATGAACATATAAACCTTGAAAAGTAATAAAACAAGTGGTAACAGCAATTGGCTGGTGAAAATTGTATATTTTAGCCCCACGGTCGTAATCAGACCTTGAGCGGCGAGAGAGAAACACCCTCCCTCTGTTGTGTCTGGCATGGTACTGAGAGACGAGGAGAGCTCTCAGACTGGCTTAGAGGGTCGGAGATACACTGCCCCATCCTTCTCCCTCTCTCCCACCTGTCCTCGCACGAAAATACTCAATAAATATCGGGAATAATTGGGAAAATACACGGATAATTGAGGAGGGGGTTGGGACACATGTGTAGGAGTGGTAGAAAGTAATGGAGGGGAATTATTTCACCAAATCACAAATTGCTTGTTTTGAGTGCTACTGAGGTATTTTAAAAGTTTTTTCTTAGGCCTTGGATCTTAAGAGTCTGGCCGCATTCGCCCAGTAGAACCTCTTAAGAATCTGGGTTAAAAGGATCTATATCAGTGAAGTGGAAAGAAGAAGGCGTGGAAAACCGAGAAAATGGTATGATATGGTGTTAGAATGTGTGTCAAAGCGTGAAAAGGGAATGGTTGAAGCAAAAGAATTAGCAAATGACAGGATTTAATGGAGGAAGTTTGTTAGAGAGAGTACATGAAGGGCTCTGGACCCTTTTATAGGACAAACCTGAAAGGTCTCTATCCCAGATGTTGATGTGAAGAGACCTTGTCCTGAAGTATAACATCTGAGGTGAAGCCATTGATTTCGGGGGCTGATGAGTGACTGGTGTTTCTGAATGCTTGTGTGCTTGTTTTTTTGTGGGCAAACAGTTATGTGTTCTTCTCCTGTCACCTCTTTTTCCTTTCTTGTGTCTCTTGCTGAGCCTCCCTAGCACTTGTGGGAGTAAGGGCTGGCTACTGACTGACCGACTGACTAGACAAATTTATTGAGAACAAAGGACAGAATAATTTGATCCATATGTTAGGCTTCTGGTTTAGGTAGACTAATTAATTCAGATCAAACGATAAAGCACTTGGTTAATTATGTTTCAACAATACCATCTCTGCCGGTGGTGGGGCCGAGGTTGCCACTGTCGCTAGAATTAGATGTGGCAGGGGGAAGTTCAGAGAACTGCTGCCAATTCTGACCATGAAAATAATGTCTCTCCCCCTGAAGGGAAAGGAGTATGCATCATGTGTTAGAAGTGCAATGATGTATGCCTCAGAAACATGGGCCGTTAAGTAGAGGGTGTCAACAGAATGGAACGTAATGAGATGAGAATGGTGAGATGGATGTGTGGGGCCAAGCTGCAGGATAGAATAACAAATGATGAGCATAGGAGACGTTTAGGTATAAAGAGTATTAGCGAGGAGATGCATACAAGTAGACTGGGATGGTATGGGCATGTGGAGAGAATGGATGAACAAAATTGGGTGAAAAGATGCAGGTCTGTGATTGTGGAGGGAGCTGCACCAAGGGGTGGACCAAGGAAGACCTGGGATCGGACTATACGTGCCAATCTCAAATTAAAAAACTTTACTAGTGAAGCAGCCCTTAACAGAGTTGCCTGGAACGCCACCATTAGGACAAGAGACTGAAACTGCATGTATGTGTGGAGCACTCAGTCTTAAAAATGTTATGTATTTAAATTGTATGTAATAGGTTTCCAAAAATTGCTTCCACTATGCGTTATGGTTGGGGAGATGTTAGTTTTGTGCCTTTTCCTGATCTTGATGAAGGCGTTGGTGTACATTTTGGTTTCGTCGAGCAATCTTTTTTTTCTCATAGTCCATCGTGTTTGTTGATTTGTGGTAAGGCTGGAGTGACAGGATTAAGCAGTTTCTGTGATTTACTGCTTCCTTTACACACTGTATGCGAAGTACTTCAGCAGTGTATGGTCCTGCTCTGAGAGTGCGCTTCTTGCGACTCACTGCCATGGGCACAAGCTTCTTGTGATTTCTTGCTATGATGGCACACTTCATGCAATGCCCTGCTAGTGCTGATGGTGGTGTTGTTCGCTTCAAGCAACAATTTGCTAATGCTGTTGGTGGCAACACTGGGACAGACTTCTTGTCTCATCGGCAGTGGCTCTTCATGTCTGGAGGTCTATTTTGGAGGGTGTCTTTACTAGTGGGGAACATTGACATTGAACAAAGGTTTGGTGTGAGGTACTCTTAGCTATTGGGACAATAATGGATGTGTAGGTGGTTTGTAGAAGAAGGGTGGTCTGGATTGGCAGGAGGCTGACCCTGCTCTTGTGGTAGGTTTGGTGGGTGACAACTATATATGGGTGAACGAGACAACGGGGAATAGCATGGGATTCAAGGTTGAGGGAAGTCGAGCATTTATATCTCAAACTGCTAAGGATGGACTGATTCAAGACTTGGGAACTCGTGTGGAAAGACTCGAGAAGTGCAGCCATGCGCTTGCATGGCGTAAGCCACCATACATTGATTACATTACATCACTAACAAGCTTTTTCAAATTCCCTCTGACTTCCATAGCCACCTCTATTTTCCTGGCCTTTCATTTCCAATTATCTTTCCCTTCCCGCCCCCATAACCCAGCCTGTTTCTTCTCATCCACTTTACCAAACTCTGATTCTCCCTCTTCTACCACTACCTCAATTATCTTGGTCTCCTGACTGTTTCTCCTTCTTGCCCACCACCTTAACTCTCTTTACTTCAACTCAATAGCATACTAGTCAATACATCAGGAGGCTATGTCCGGAGCCCGGTGCTGGTGCGGTGCAGCAGCGGTGATGTGTGGACCTGCACATGCGCAACGACTTTGAATGGTTTGTTTTAAATATATTTTATTAGTTTTATTAGACTAGACAAACCTAACTAACCTAACCTAACTTAATGTTCTATAATACAAACACAGAAGTGTTGTATAGTGAGGGATCGGTTGCTAGACCTCTTAGGTGTGAGTCCTAACCGTTACCTCTGAGCTACGAGACAGCATGCTGGGTTTGTTTTGAAAGGCCTAGGTAAAGAGGAGAAAAGAATCAAAGTCGTTGTACATGCGTAGATCCTAACGGCATAGCTGCACCGCACCAGCACCGGGCTCCGTGCATGGCCTCCCCAGTACATCCATCTTCTTTCTTACTAGGATATATAAATTTTCCTAACACTTTAATTTTCCCCACTCCCTTCATCCAATATTAAATTTTCCTCCCGAACCATTTAATTCTTTAGATTCCAAACTTCGTCATTCCTCTTTTCAACCAATTTACTCAACTTGGTAATATACTTTTCCTTTTCTTTTTCAATTTGTTCTTTCCACCCAACTACCAATTTCTCTTTCACAAATCTTCCTCAATTGCTCTCTCTTTACATATCCTGAGTACCAAATTCTCCTTTACTCTTTCCTCCCTCTGCCTTCCAACCTCTCCAATTCTGCTCTGTTGCTGCACTGCACTACCAATTTGCCCTTTACTCCTCCATCCCTACCATCTAAAATTCTAAATGTCACAGCCGCTTTTGTTCTTGTCCCCATTACCAAGCTTTCCAATATACCTTTCCCCTCCTTCCCCAACCACCTCAATTCTCCTCCATTCTCCGCCCACCACCTCCACGCCCTCATTACCTTCCACGATAAAGCTCTCTGGCGTGGTCTCTTTAGCGTGGGCGGGAGAACATAATCGTACACAATCGGGTGGGCGGGGGAAACATAATCGTATCGTACACATCGCCAGAGTTAGTGGCTACACCAGCTTGTTTAGTCTGCTTGGGCCCAGACAAAATTGGCCAATCCCTTTTAACGGTGGGTCGGAATTTTTGTCGCTGATTCTGTTTTTTTCATACATGGAAGGAATCCTGCATAGAACTCGATATTTGTTTAGCTTAATATTAGGCCTATTTGTATAATTTCTGAAATATCAGCTGGATATTTTGTATAATATAAGATAAACCGATGTTTTTACGTTTTCATCATGTATTATGAAACACATCAATAGTTTAATCATACATTAATTAATACTAAACGTATTATCGTTGTGTTTTAAGTTTGATAAAAATTGACTTAGTCATAAGTACTGTGAACAGAAGAAAACAGCCCACCGCACATAGTTTTAGATTACAAAAACGGTCTGAACATAAGATCGCAATCTCTTTCACAGATGAAGCGAATGATATTCCTTACAGATCATGAACAGATACTAACAGTCATAGAACTGCAACAAACATTATTGTAAAAGACTGTGTAAGAGAGAAATATATCTAAGTTAATTTGATGTGCAGATAGCTCAAGATTTGCTTTAGTTCACATCATAATATTAAATAAACTGCCTTCTGGTAAATTTAATAGCTTTAGTATGATAACTTTTCAGTGTTCTAGAATGTGTTGCGTATAATAGCTAGTTAAAGGATATTGCTCACTATAAAGCTAGATAAGCAATGCAGAACCAACAGCTCAAATCATAAATTATAGCATTCTTCGAGCAGCAAGCACAGCAAATGTGAACACTTTAATATCATGCAATTGAATTATATGAAAAATTGTGATCCATTTGGAAAGCTATAGTAAACGTGTGAATTAATTTATATTATTGATAAATAGAGTAAACTAATTATGGATTGATGTGTGGACAGTGGAAACTATTACATGGTGATTTGCTTTATCTAAATCCTTGGAATTCCTTCTGAGAGCAAAACTAAATTCCTAAGCAAATATGCAATATACGGTGACCTTTTTCAACCCAATTTCATCATGGCAATCCTGCTGGCTGACTGTACGTCAAAGTAGTAGGGGACCGTCGTATAACATTTAAATAACTAGTAAATACTGAGCAGCTTTTTTTCATTTATTGTTCTTGTTATAAGTGTTTCTACTGTGACCATTATGTGCACAGTTCAAACTATTTGAACGAACACTAACAATATGAAAAATTAAAACAAACTGAAAAATTAACCCTTTCACGCTTATGACGCAATTTTGAGCCTATTAGGGATACTTTAAAGCCTCTGTTACCATCAGGGGTATTTAGAAACCTTTAGTTTAGTTACTTCAATCTCTGCAGTTGTCATTGAGTTAGCTATGGGCAGAAAACTAATTTTGGAGAGGTAATTATAAGAGTGAGAGAACTCTATTTCTTATTGCTAATCTGGCAACCTCTGTGTCATAAAAGCGTGAAAGAGTTAAAAAGTAAATGTTTTGCTATTGCTCTCTTACTGTTTGTCCGATTTTAATTTTCTTTGTATGTATTTAGAGCTCATTACTTGCCTAACCAAACATTAACCCGGGAAGCATGACATGGCCCATGACAAACGTAGTTATATGCGAATTAATTACCCATTATTCTAACAGAATTAGTTTTATCTACCATATAAACCATAATATATTTTCCATGAGCACGTTATTTACTAATATGATGAACATATGAACCTTAACCCTTATTTAGCGGCGAGCAACATAAGTCGAGTTAAATAAAGCTGGACTATGTGGCGGCGCTCGACATAACTCGAGTGGCAATTTCAGCACGTAATGTGGCTGAGAGAGAGAGACAAGTGGTGGCAGGAGACTAGCGAGCGTATGACTGCTCCAGACCACCGCGGCGAACCTACTGACACAAATCTCAGCTCCCTCCTCCCTCTCTCACTCGCTACATACTCAATTATGTACTGAAAGTACCGAATTACCTGCTTTTTGCACTCGCGTTGCACGGTTATTGCAAGAAAACTATCCATCATACAAGGATCGTTATGGTGTCATTCGAAAGCTCTGTTTATGCCCTTTCAGAGATAGGTACTTGTTTTACGTTCTGGGTCTTATTTAGGCATGAAAATGATCACGTAAACAGCCCTATTTTGGCTAAAAACACCCCGCTGTGCGGTACACATAAATAAACCGCATAGGCCGCTCGTAAGGTGTTAAAGAGTGATAAAACAAGTGAGGAAAGCATTTGGGCGGTAAAAAACATAAATGTTCGCCGCCCGGTCGTATCCTCAGGCGGGAGGTGCGGAGACATACATGCTCCCTCCTCGACCTCTCTCGCTATACTGAAGCGAGCAGGTGGAGTTTCAGAGTTATATAAGGTCTCTTATGTAACTCACTACTGCTACGTAATTGCGGAAGATAAATTCGTGCAAAAAATAACCAATAAATGATGAAAATAAGAGGAAAAATAGGTGATAATTGAGGAGAGGGGGGAAAAAGGTGGGGAAGGGGTGGGGGAAGATACATATGGATGAGTGGTAGGATTTACTAGAGAGGAATTTTCTCACCTAATGATTTATTCCTTTGTTTTGAGAGCTCTGGGCCGATTATTATTTTTTTTTTTCACGGTCTTGCTTCTGTGAGGCCTATCGCATTTGCTATACACATACTTCCTTTAGTTCTATCGCACTTGTCGGGTTAAAAATACATTTTTTGAGGCCATACTTTTGTGTTATTATTTTTGTTCTTTTTTTCCCAAAGTCTAGAAAGTATTTATTTATGTGAGAAAGTATGAGACTTTTGCCAGAATATACTCTTAATGTTTATTTCTCCATTATTTTCTCTTTTAAATAAGATCAAAACCATTAAAATCAGTCAATAATTTAGGGAGTAGATGTGAAAATTGTAAAAATACGACATGAGAAACAGCCTAGAAAGCATATGTTTCCTTAATTTACCTTCGTAAATGTTTTGTGTTCCTGTTTCATGCAGAAGGCTGCCAAATTACAGCACAAAAATAAGACATGTTCAGCACATATTCTCATACCATGGGCTAGCCTAATGTATATAGCTTACAATTATACTGTATAATCATAACAAGCAATCATAGGCTACCCGCTAGCCTATACAGTACTTAGGCCTAATTTTCTTTGTTTATCTCTCATAATCCCCTTAATCCAGTATTCTCACTAACCTTCATGATCATGTGTCGTTTCGGAAAAATTTGTGTCTGGAACTGCACCAGCCTTCAGTTTTCGTAGATGAGCAGGGGGTGTCAAACCTAATAATTCACATTTAATGTTTCTTGCACTCTGCAGGGGACTGAAATGGTTGGAACAAAATTTGTCCATTGTTACTAGAAAATGTGTCCACTCTCCTACATGATATTTTTCCAATATTGTCTTATTTCTCGATTTTTGGAAAACCAAAAGAGTGTACAGTTCCCATAGACCTCCCCCAACAACCAAATACACTACACCACCACATACCGTAGCTAAGAAAAAAAATATATAAATGGAGATTACATTAGAAATAATCAAACTGGCTGGATCACCGCCATATCTCACTAAGGATATTTGTATACTCACCAGCCTATGTAACAGGCTCATTGAACAATAGGAAACTAACTGAACATAGAAAGTAGTGTTACTTACCTTGCAATGTATTACTGAATCATAATTAACTCTGTTCATAAGCATTTCTCATCTAATTTTATGAATTAATGTTGAAGATGTTGTTTTATCCCATATTGGACCTTAAGTGGAATAATTAATAAGGGCGTCAAGAAAACAGCGGGTGATAACAGGTGGATAATTTAAATAATGGTGCGATTTTACTATTGGGGCACGCATTTGACAGGTACTACCAAGGATTTAATACAAAATTGTTTTCGGTTTCCACGCATCCAACACCAAGCTACACCCTTTTCTGGTGAAAAAAAAAAAAAAAAAAAATATTAATAAAGTAGGTGTGCAGTTTTCGCACTACCCAAAAAATTAAAAATAATAAATAAAAACTGCATACGCAACTCTGCGACCTATAATTCTGCAAGTTGTATTGAATCTCTTAGGTAAAATAGGTTTATATATATATATATATATATATATATATATATATATATATATATATATATATATATATATATATAAAATATATATAAAATATCTATAAGAAAGAAATAGTGACCATAATCTGTGACCTTTACCATTCACCTTGACCTTTGAATAAAAAAATAAAATAAAAAATGGACGATCGTTGCATTGACCAACCAAATTTGCCAGCAAAATTTGGTGACGATACCTATCCCGTTCAGTACAGTTTTGTCAGATTCATTTCATACTGGATACTAAGATGACTATATTTAGTTTATGAAGGGCCTCCATAAAATTAGCAAGCTTTCAACTATCTTAACCCTATTTACTACCAAAGATCCTTCATAAGCTCCACAAAATCGTCTTATTATAGCTAGAACACAATAAAAAATACGTCACCGGTACACAAAGGGTTAAACAGTCTAGGAAGAGTATAAAGACAATTATCAACACTCTTCTTTTGTTCTATGACCTTGACATGTAACTTTAAGTATCATAATATATATATATATATATATGATTGAAATATATGTTATTTAGGTAAAATGCAACTAACAGTTGTCGGCTTATCGAAAATTGAGTTTTTTTTTATGAAGGTTAACTTATGACCTTGGCCTGTGACGACCTTTATGTAGAATTATATTTTTATTCGCTTTGATGTAACTCTAGAAAATAAAATTAGTGTGTCAAATTTCATGAAAGATCATCAGTTAGTTTCAGAGGTATTAAAAAAATAGTTGACCTTGACCTTTGACGTTCATCTTGACCTTCATGATCTCTGAAAATTTAACATTTTAATTTTCCCTTAATGCACAACTGTGTCAACGAATATTGTGAAGTTTACATGAATAGTAAATAAATTAGCATATTGACCTTATGTTTGACGTTGACCTGTGAACTTGACCTATCAAATGGAATTGTGTTTATTCTTGTATGACCTTGGCCTAGGCATTCCGAATATGCATGATATGCCTAATGAGAATCTTACATTAAATAAGAAATACTAGTAAAAATCATATATCGACCTTGACCTCTGACCTTCGACCATAGAATTTCTTATCAAGGATTTAGTTAGCTTAACAGCAATGTTTGTATTAACTAGCATTATGAATATGGTGTAGCCTAATTTGTATAAAAACTTATTGATTACAAATAGTGATCATATATTGTGACCTTGACCTTTGACCTTTAACTAAAAGTGAAATACATATATTTGGATGGTCGTCCCATTGACCAACTGAATTTGCCTGTATAATATGACAATACATTAAACAGTCAAGGAGGAGTTTAGGGAAAATGACAAATACTCTTTTTTTTACCTTGACCTCTGACCTTAACTATTACAATATTTATGTGAACTTTGATATATATTATGCTATATTTAAGTAACAAGCGATAACACAGCCAGTTTTCTAAAATTTGAGTAGCCTAATTTTTTGTTATAAATAATAAAGGTTGACCTTTGACCTCGACCTGTGACCTTTATGTAAGAGTACATTTTTGTTTGAATTTACATTGCCCATGAACGTCAAAAACGCATGCCTAATTTCATTAAAACACATCAGTTAATTTCATATATATTAATAGAATAGTTGACCTAGACCTTTGACCTTTATCTTGACCTTTATGTGTCTCAACATTTATTAATTTCCTTTTCACTTAAAGTGCAGCTATCTCACCAAATTTTGTGAAGTTTGCATGCAAAGTAAAGAAAATAGCGTATTGACCTTTTATTTGACCTTGACCTGTGACCTTGACCTTTCATATTATGGAATAGAATAGTTTATTGTATGACCTTGGCCTAGGTATTCCGAATATACATGGTAAGTTTAATGAGAATCTAACAGTTAATATAAGAAATACTAGTAAACAAATATTTTGACATTTGACCTTGACCTTTGACCTTACCCTTCAGAATATTTATCTAAAATTTGGTCAATAGAATATCGAAGTTACCCGTAACATGTATAGTGAAAATGAAGACATTTGAGTAAAAACTATTTCACATGAAATATTGACCTTATTTTTAACCTTGACCTTTGACCTTAACCTTTAAGTTAAATTGAAAATTTCTTTTTGACTGACCTTGGCATTGACCAAATGAATATACCTGTGAGATTTGGTGAAAATCCATGGAACGGTCTAGGAGGAGTTTCCGGACGGACGACGGACGACGGACGACGACGACGACGGACAAGCTGAATTATGGTGCACTGTATACGGGGGGGGGACCTGTGTGTGCGATACCACTCTGCTTCGCAGAGTTGATAATATTAAAAAAACCAAAAAGATAACTCGGTGGGTGGAAAAGTTGCGCGCGGGATTAACGTCGATCGTTTGTTTACATTGCGCTCGAGATTATAGTAGGCTACTTCGCACTTCTAATTAATTTCCCATATTGGCGGTTCAATTAAAATTTAGGCCGCGGGATACAGTGTGTGTTGAGGGGGGGCAAACCCCCCCTAGACTTATTGTCATCATCATATATATTGTCAGCAGGGGGCAAAACCAAAAAACAACATGACTAACGTCGAGCGTCGTGTCAACAAACCGACGATCGGAAGAGGTGGTCAACTCCCGATTTTCTGCCCAAACACGCTTCTTTATTATCGTCCAGACCACATTAAACACGTTATAAAAGCGTGTCTATGACTAGTATCAGACCAGAAAAGGGTTTAGGTTTTTGATGGATGCGTGGAAACCTAAGTTCAATCTCTAATAAGTATGGGGTGGTACCTGTCAAATGCGCGCCCCTTCAGTAAAATTCTACCAAAATTATTTCATAATGGCTCACCCCCTTATTTAAAATGCAATATGAAATAAATAAATAGGATATTATTCTCCACAAAAGCGGATAACTGAAATAAGAAGCATTTCGAACAGAAGTTTGCCTATTAAATTTATGAATAAACATACGCCTCTCATCATAAAATATATGTATATACAGTATATATATGTATACTGTATATGTATATATTATATATATGATGATAATTATATGTAAACAATTCATTATTATGATATATACTGTAATACGGTATTCATTTGCATTGGCATGTTTCAGTACTTCCATTTGACTATCCTAGTGAGGTTGGGTTTAGTGTATCACTCGGCGCATGTCCTATAATATTGACTAGGGATATGTATTAAGAGTGTGAGTTACACATTTAACCTTCTTGGTAGTAGAGTGGTTGAGCACTGTTTGTGGGTTCCCAATTCGATTATCGGCAGTTGTATTCAGTCATCGTGTATTAACCCTACACTGTATTTTGTGTGAGGCGGTAAGAGGTTAAGGACGTTTGTAGAATATATATATAGTCTATATATATATATATATATATACAGTATATACGGGATGTATATGTACAATGGATATTGTAGTACACTAGTGGGCAATATATTTACCTTGGAACTGCCAAGCCGCCTTTATAAGCAGAGCACAGATGACCCGAGCAGGCTCCAACGTTATTGGTCAATGCCAGTAAATGAAGTTTGACAGGTCACCATAGCCTAGAGCTCTAAATATTAAGATTAGGGTGTTGTCAAATCATTCCTATGATGAAAATAAGAGTCAGATAAATTTCCCCTGGTATTCTCCCGATCTAAGCTAGTATATATTGGGGCATACCTCCATATACCGGTACATATAAATATGTACTGACATTTATTTGTTATATGTTTTGCTGGGAATTTCGAGGCACGAGATATAAATGCAAAACCTGTATCGGTAAGCTTATAAATCAGTATTTTGCAATAAAACCGACATTCTACCTTTGATTGACTAGAGCATGTTGGACAGCGGTGATTGCGAGGTATAATTTTTATGTCATAGTAAACCTTGTGGATCAAATACTGGTGATGTGTGTGTGGACTGTTCCCCAACAGTCTACGGGTTGGCACTCAACTCAATACAATGGACATGTAAAAACTTTTTCAAATGTATGTTACTGTATGTTGGTGGCCTGACTCCACCTGTTGTGAATGTTGTCATTGTTTATATTTCATTGTGCAATATATATATATATATATAGAGTATATACATTATATATATATATATATATATATATATATATATATATATATATATATATATATATATATATATATATATATATATATATATATACATATACTGGAACTGGAACTGGATGTGAGGTAGAGTCCCCACGAGTGAAGAAAGTAGAGTTGGAAGTCTAAGGTAAAGTGATGAAAGATGAAGAGTTGGAGAGGTAAAAGCTGGTGGGCTGAACCACCTTGCTACTGTACTTCTTGGGAATCTTGGTTGTGGAGCATGAGCATTATTGCCATGTTGATCTCGAGTGGCTCGGAAGTAGTTGTTGAAGTTGCAGGAGTATCGTTGTCGTTGTTGAAAGTTTGGCCGCGTCCCGGGGAGGTGTAGACTTTGATGAATTTTGATTTTTTTAATTTAGTCACCCGTCGATGTTTGGCGGCTGGTGGGTTTGCCCAGGGGCCTGGTGGAGTTCCTGGGTCGCCACCTGGTGCAGATTGGTGAAAGTCGGAGTTTGATGGCTGTTGCTGGTAGTCAGGAATTGGTTGTTGTGTCTCCATTGGTGTTGATGGTGGCGACCTCTCCATGATTGGTGCTGAGGCTGAAGCTGTAGTTGCTGTAGTTGTGGCTTTGGTGGTATGAGTTTTATTAGTATTCTCCTTGATTGGTGGACAATTCTGCCTATTTAGTGGGTGAGGCAGAAGGAGTTAAGGGTGTGGTGTAGGTCTTGGCACCGATGTATTGGCTTGAGGAGTCTTCTTCTTGGCCACCAGGCGAGGGACAACATTGGAAGGCAGGCCATTGGCTGACAGGAGCTGGGGTAACAACTCTCGAAAAATCTCCATGTCACAGCAGCGAGTGTATGTGCTGTGGTGATGGATGATACGGATGGAGAGGTCCGAGTGTTTTCCTTCCCTCCTGCCCCAAGCGTGTCTGGATCCATGAAGAGCTGTTCCCTCTGGTCCCGTTACTTTGGCTGCCTCTTCTCCATTTTTTCCACATTTAATTACACATTGAATCTTCTCTCCATCCTTGAGAGAAGGTATTTGTTGTTGGGGATTTGGTGATATAATTTGGGATCCATGGACAAATATCTCCCTGCCAAATCGTTGGAGGAAAGAAATGTTGTACCACTTCACGGCTCCTAAGTAGGTAGTGGTAGTATTAGAAGCAATGACGAGTGGTGGTTGTTACGACCGGGACTCGTATAAAACAAGGGCTCTTAATCATTGGACTAGAAAGGCACACAGCCACAACGGTAACACTAGATCCAACCCTCGAACTTATAATGCCAGCGCACAAAAACACCTATACCCTCCAGAGTTAAATCTGCGATAGCGGGGTATCCTCTAACTCGGTATAAATGCACTACTACTACAGGCTCTGATGATCTCTGATACAGCCTGATCACAACAACATACTATTACGTTAATAAGGTATACACGGAAAAAGATAGAGAGCTTAATTAAATCACTGGAATGATTTAATGCAAACAAGAAGAAGGTATAATTAAAGTTACTCTAAACAATAATAAACTGTCACTCCTATATTAAAGAAAGTGAATGAAAGTCCTAAAGCATCGAACAGGAATCTTCTGAAGAAAGTCTGATGCTGCTTAAGATGATCGAATCGGATTTTGAACTGTTATATAAAGCAGAAACAAGATGTGACAAGTGTAAGGACATACAGTGTTAACTGGCACGGGAATAACGATAAATGCGCAATAGTATTATCTCCAACAACAAAAGATGTACTTCCTCACGCAACGCAAAAGCCTGCTCGGGTTGTGCAACTCAACAACAACCAAGGCTTACAATCAACTTGAATAAAAATGCTGCATACATAACATAAGAGTTTATAATCCTAATCGGGTGTCTGCTAGGCGAATAAAGTCTAGCTGGGATGTCGTAGGCTAGGAAACAATGGCTGAGCAAGCGGCTCGTAGCCTAGCAAGGTCCTTAAGACTGTATGGCCAAATTACGTTAAATGACGGGGTGCTCTCTTGAGAGATCCAGATCGCTAGTATCTGGTTCTCTCCTGGCGACCCTCTTCAAGTCAAAGCAAAATGAGTTAGCACAGTGTTGGGTGGCAGAGGAAAAAGCCCTCACTCGCAACACAGTGCTAAACTCACAAGGTACACAGTCAGAAAGACAACCTAGGCTTCCCACGTATCCGTTGCGATTGTACAAGTTCAACAAAACCTGGTACACATCGGAAATCACAACATCAATAGCCTCACCCCAGTCTAGCATTAAATAGCCCAGCAGACAACCAAGAAATAGGTAGGGAGACACCGCGAGTGTGTCGAACCTCTACAGACAAAATGTTAACCCCTCCAAAAATGTCTAAACTAAGCATGAAATATCTGAGAGCTTCAGCATATAATACGATGGCCGATATATGAAATCGTGCAGAACCAAAGGGGAGTTATGATGTTAAATAGATTAGAAGCATAAGAGGTAAGAAGTTGAGAGAGAGAGAAAGTGTTCTATAGGTAGAAGTCGGGGACAGGTGGCAAGGGAGGTGTGAAGGGTATGCTGGTCAGGCAAGCTCTGAGCAAGGAAGGCACAAAGGCAGCAGGGAGTGCGGGGGGACTACCTCCTGCCGCGGCAGGAGGGCGGCAAGGCGGCCAGCCACTCAGAGGGCCCGGCCGTGGCATGACGTCACCGAGACAACGAGTAACACTACGCGCACACCCCTCTGCCTCCTGCACTTACTCACTCACACTCTCTAGCTGTATCATTCAGTCTTATACATTAAACTTATAACTGATGATATAAAATATAATGCATTGTCACAGACGAAAATAAAGACCACTTCTATACTGCCTGTGACATGACGATTCACAAGAAAGAAAGTATAACATTCTCTGATAACTGTAGCCCATTTCACTGCCCTGGCAAGCGCTAGCGGCTACCGGGAGGCGATTCTCCCAACGCTGGTAGGCGTCACACCCCGCCCAAGATATGGGACGCTCAACATTAGGCGAGCACCATATCTGACAAGGCAGAATGCCGACAAGACCCGCCACAACCAGCCACTCCGCCAGAAATGAAATGCAAAGCTCAATCATAAACAAAACAAAATTTTAGCATAAATAAAATCTTATAACCCCTCCCAAACATAATAGTATAATTATAGCCTGCTATGCTCCCAGAGCGAGCTTCACAGAGCCCAGTCTCCTAAGTGAAAGACAGGTTCAACTTAGGACTTTAGCTATAACATTGGCAACTTACAATTAACCCGTTGAGACCCAGCGTCGCACGTGTTGCGTCGGCAGTCTTTGATCACCAACTCCCAGCGACGCATCACGTGCGTCCGACATATAAAAAACACTTACGTGGCTCGTAAGGTAAGAAATGGCGGGAGAATAGGAGGGGGAGGTACCGTAGTGTGTGTGGGAGCCGGGCCAGTAGGTGTGAGCGGGCCGAGACAGCCGCGCGGCTGGTGGTGGTGGGCTTAGTGGGGATAGTTTACACCCCTAGTTCACCGCCACTTTGAACCTTCATTACTCCGGTCGTATGGGAGCTAGAGGCTTGAGATTTATGTGAGATACTCCTTAGGATGTATGCCGTACAATGGCATACTCAGTTTTTACCCTAGTGCTCCCGGGCGGGTGGTCATGCGGGGGAGACGAACTATTGAAACCCCCCCCCCCGCCCCCCAACTGACCGAAATGAGTTTTTTTTTAATTTTGTGTTCATTTCTCACCATTCTCTTCCATTTTGGCTCAACAAATTTTTTTGAGGCTCCCCCCCCCCCAAAAAAAAATGTCAGAGGTGATTTTTTTTTTTTTTTTCCATTTCTCATCCTTGTCTTCCATTTAAGCAAACAAAAAAAAATAAGTGAAAATGGCTTGGGACTGGGGTGAACAAAATATTATAACTAGCCGGGGCTCAACGGGTTAACTATCAAAAGAAAGAGTTTTTATGTGATTTTTTGTATTAAATTTTAATGTTGTTTTTGACGGCTGCTCTACAGGGGCAAGCCTGATTTGTCTCCACTCTCAACACACACTGAACTGAACGGCGAACGGCGAGGGTTCTCCTTCAAACAAACACTCCCGTGACAAACAATCATCCAAAACATTATAAGAACATAAGAAAATGGGAGTCTGCAGAAAGCCGATTGGCCTAAGCAAGGCAGATCCCTGTCCCACACAACCTCAAATCAATTACAAAGCCCAATTATAGGCTCAACACTCTAATACCCTGAGGATCATCTTACCAAAACGGTTAGAGATTAACGCAGGATTATGGGGGTCTGTAGAGCGCTGATTGGCCCAACCCGGCTGATCCCCCTTCACACCCAACCCTTCTCGTCCATATGCTTATCCAATTTTATCTTAAAGCTCCCTACAGTTTTAGATCGCACTATAGCACTTGGTAGTCCATTCCACCCATCTACAACTCTGTTACCAAACCAATATTTGCCTATATCTTTTCTGAAAAATTTATCTAATTTGAAACCATTGGTACGAGTTCTTTCGCTATCACTGAGCTTTAGTACATTTGTCATGTCCCCTTTGTTAATCCCACTAACCCACTTGAACACCTCTATCATATCCCCTCTAACTCTGCGTCTCTCTAACGAATGTAAACCTAATTTCTTCAACCTTTCTTCATACGGAAGATTTCTAATATTATGGATCATTTTTGTCATTCTACGCTGTACTCTCTCCAATGAATCTATGTCCATTCTGTAATAAGGACACCAAATTGGACAGCATAATCCATATGGGGTCTATCAGTGCCCTTAGCATGCCACACATCCAACTTGTATTCCGGCAGCACAACAACACCTGACACTGATAACCTGCCCAGTTCATCACAAGACAGGCACTTCTCTTCGCTCTTTCCGGCAACGGGGCCTGCCAATAACCTTTCACTAGTTCTACCTTCGTGATTAGCGATGCAGCCCCGATGCGGTCTATGGTATCGTCAACTCTAGGTAAGGGATAGGCGTCTGTCAGGGATAATGCTTCCACACTCTTACAACCACCATACACACGGATCTTGCCACTCAACTCAGGTTGCAAACTCACTGGCAACGACCACTCACGATATCCCTTATCCCTCAGACCCTTGGGCAATGGATAGGTGACTGTCAGGGATAATGCTGCCACACTCTTGCAATCACCATACACACGGATCTTGCCACTCAACTCCGGTTGCAAACTCACTGGCAACGACCACTCACGATATCCTTTATCCCTCAGACCCTTTTCCACACGTCGTCTAGCTCTGTTTTCACGACAGGCTGTTGAGCAGGATTTATACGGTAGGGAATTAAACTGAGCCTTGCACTGTCACCAGCCTCCATGTCGGATACTACCCCGTAAAATCAGGCCTGGAGAAGCAACAAACATGCGGATGCACTGCCACAGCCTAGTAAACAACTTATCTCGCAGAACAACATGCCTAGTGCCCTCCCACGACCCAGCCGAGACTGCAGCTTCTAACCTGTAGTCTCCCTCCTTCTCCACCTTCGTCCCTAGAACAGCCAGGTCATGAGAGGGACAATCAGTACCACCTGTGCAGTTACTCCCATAGTTCATTAATGCTAAGGCTTCCCCGCCGATACCGTACATGCGCACCCCCGCATTCCTTACGACTATATTCGCCTGCGCAGCATCACCGCTTTTAGCGACATGGCCAGATACAGTCGGTCTATGGTAGGGCTGTTGCATTCGACTAGAGCAGCATTGGGAGGCTATTCGACGACCGGGTACATCCACTCCACAGCCAACCTCACCAATCTGCTCAATGTCCTCCTTCTGACCACCACTCTTGGCAGCCATGGGTCGACCCTGACCTGACAACCATGTCCAAGCCTCATCGCCCACCTTGAACCACCGAAACAACGAGGCTAACGGTCGACCAACATTCAAGTTGTATTGAGTATTGTTCACATGTGTGGGGAGGTTCCTCTCACACCGCTCTCCTAGACAAAGTTGAAAGGAAGGCCTTTCGTATCATTAACTCCCGTCCACTCACCAACTCTCTGCAATCTCTCTCTCTCCGCCGCAATGTTGCATCTCTCTCGCTATTCTATCGCTACTATAATAATCAGTGTTCCTCAGAGCTATCCCAGTGCATACCACCTCCTTTACGTAGGGCACGTGGTACCCGTCTTGCAACTCAATCCCACCCCTACTCTGTGCAACTCTCCAACCCAAGAGTGAAACATTACTCTCAAACTTTCTTCTACTCAACATCTGAGCTCTGGAACTCTCTCCCAGAATCAGTCTTTCCCTCTTCCTATGACTTAAATTGCTTCAAACTCCGTGTGTCCAGGCATTTTGGCTCGAACGTCCCTTGATTTTGGCCCTGTCACTCTTTCAACTATGGGGGAGGCACTCGCTATAGGCAGTTATGCCTTTTGCCTCCCTCAATCACATAGAAAGGAAAAAAAAAAGAAAAAGTGACCTGTTCGCGGAACATCTTGCACCGCCTGAGTTGTGAGGCTCGGGTGCTCGGCACGACCAGTGGGGTATGAACCGAGCTGGTGCTGGAGCGCTGCACACTGGTGCTCAGGCAGGTGCTCTAGCGCTTCCACAGCCACCAGACTCATGTCCCCCGCCCACTGCTCCGCCGAGACATGACAATCCCAACTCTCCTCCACCTGTGCCCTACTGCCCCCCCTTCCTTTACCACCTTGGCCGCTGCAGACCAACGCAGGGACAGTAGGCTGCTCAGGTGGTTGCCTCACAAACTCGTCCAACAGGTTCACATGACATGCTTCCTCGTCCTCCTGTTCGATAGCCCCGTTCCCACAACTCTCCTCCAACTAGGAACTACTAGTTGCCCTCCCTTCTCCCCCTAGATCTCCTTCCCCCCCCCGGATTGTCCAGCCCCTAACACCCCCCCCAGCCAGCCCACCCGCCCCCACAACAGCCCTCCATCCCCTCAAAATTCCAGAGTCTCTCCCACCAGCTTTACTCCCGTAAGAAATGGGGCGAGGCAATCAAAAAGGAGGTCACATCTGCCGGTCACCACATTTAATAAATACCAGATTCTGACAGAAACAGGAGACGAAACTGAGGAGACCAGGCTCATTGGAGACTCCATCTTACGAGGACAACTTGAAGAGTTCTGTGGAAGAGTCCCAAACCACAGAAAGCGTTTTTGCATACCGGGTGCAGGTTTGGACGACATCACAGCAGCCTTCGACGATGTCACCATCAACGCTGACGAGAACACCCTGTTCGTGATTCACGCAGGGTCGAACGATGTAATGCGCACCAGATCAGAGGGACTAATGGAAAAATACCGTAAGGCAATCCAGCGTTACACGAGTAAGTCATGTAACATAATCATTTCAGGCATTCTTCCCAAGATCGATGCAGAGACCGGTTTCTACGATAAGGCGTTCAGTACTAATAACAGACTTAAATCCCTCTGCTCACAGGAAGATGTCGAATATCTCAATCTCTGGGACCATTTCTACAATCAACACATTCTCTTTCAGGATGATGGCTGCCATTTGAATTCAGTCGGAGGAGCACGCCTAGGCAGACTCCTACATGATGCAGTCTGCACTTTCAGATCAAAAAACGACAACCGAGCAGGGGCAGTAGCAGCGACATAAACTACCCCATATCAAATGTAAACTCTATCCAAAATAATAGCACGGCCTGCTACGTTAATGCACGCAGCTTGCAGCTTACGCAATAAATTTGAAGACCTGGAAGCACTTGCATGTATGGAGGAATGTGATATAATCGGTGTTTCAGAATCTTGGATCAACACGGAAAAGCGTGATTTTTTGGCGGAATACGCATTACCAGGTTATACTCCCTTCAGCTGCGAAAGATCCCAAAGAATGGGAGGTGGGGTTCTGCTATATGTTAAAAGTAATCTTCACCCAATCGAGGTAACCAAACCTGCCATAAATAATATTGATACTATATACGCTTAAATAAATAATCAAGCAAGCAAGATAATAATTGGCCTAATTTATCGACCTCCTGCACAATCACCCGATACTGACGAGAAACTCTATGATCAAATAGCCGAAATAAGTTGTCAGGAAGAAGCAGTAATATTTGGCGATTTCAATCTGCCTGTCACAACATTTGGCGAACCACTAAATGCTCACGCGGGACATGATCTATATGCTAATCTTCAGGAAAGTGCCCTTTATCAACACGTAGAACACCCAACGAGGGGAAATAACATTCTGGATATTATTCTAACGACAAATGAAAGACTGGTAAATAGCGTTAAAATCGGACCGGAATTTAGCTCTAGTGACCATAGGATAGTGTCCTTTAACATTAAAGTAAATAATGACAAAGAAAACGTGAGCACGGAAAAAGTACCAGATTATCGAAGGGCCGACTTTAACAAACTTAGAAGGCATCTTGCCAATACTGACTGGAGTGAAATGACCGAAACTCATGATGTAAATCGATTATGGAACATATTATCTAATAACCTAAACAAAGCAATAAATACAAGCATCCCTCTACGAAACCGGCGCCCAGCAGGCAAATATAAGCCAAAATGGTGGAATAATGAAATAAAAAACATCCTCTTAGTAAAAAAGCAGGCATACCAAAAATATAAGGCAACTGACAATAATAGCGATAAATTAGAACACGATAGACTGCGTCGAACAACCAAAAATCTCATCAAGTAAGTAAGAAGAATTCTGGAACTTCATATTGCCAGCTCCAGCAAGTCCAATCCGAAAGAATTTTACAGCTATATAAGTAACAGCAAAACGGTAACTTCAACAATAGGCCCACTTGTTGCGGAAAATGGAGATCATACAGATAACAATGTACAAATGGCGAATATCCTAAATAACTATTTTGCATCAGTTTTCACGTCGGAAGATACTACCGGTAACCGACCTACCCCTACGAATCAATCAAATGGCACTGAGCTCGAAAACTTTACGATTTATGAAGACGATATCCTGTTCGCAATCAACAATTTGAAAGTTAATAAAACCCCAGGCCCTGACAAAATATCCCCAAGGATCCTAAAAGAAGCAAAACACGAATTATTAAACCCACTCGCAAATCTGTTCAACAAATCATTGAATGTTGGGATAGTTCCAAACGAATGTAAACTAGCTAACGTGACACCCATATACAAAAAAGGAAATAAGTCCTCTCCCGGCAATTATCGACCAATTAGCTTAACATCGGTAACGGGCAAATTAATGGAAACCATTATAAGGGACAAAATAGTAAAACATTTGGAAGAAAATAATTTAATAAAAGATTCTCAGCACGGTTTTAGAAATAAACGTTCATGCTTACCATACTTACTCGACTTCTTCAATGATGTTTACAAATCATATGATAAGGATAGAGCAGTTGATATAATATATCTCGATTTTCAGAAAGCTTTCGATACCGTACCCCACAAGAGACTAATTGACAAAATAAAAGCTCATGGCATAACAGGAAAAACTCTGAAATGGCTCGAAAATTGGCTCTCAGACCGTAAACAACGAGTTGTAATAAATGGTGAAGAATCTGATTGGTGTAAAGTAAATAGTGGCGTTTCCCAGGGTTCGGTATTAGGTCCTATTATTTTATTAATTTACATAAATGACTTAGACGAAGGAATAGAATGCAAAATTTCGAAATTTGCTGACGATACAAAAATTACTAATAAAGTAACCTCAACAGTACATTGGCAAAAACTACAAGGTGACCTAGACACATTAGAAAACTGGGCAGAAAAATGGCAAATGAAATTCAACATAGAAAAATGCAAAGTATTACACATCGGTAGTAACAATGCTAAAAAAGATTACTCAATGAACAACATTCAACTATCAAATACAAATAATGAAAAGGATCTGGGAGTTATAATATCAAGTGACCTGAAGCCGAGTAAACAGTGTACAGAGGTAATAAAAACTGCTAATAAATTGGTGGGTTTCATCGGCAGAACATTCAAATCAGAAAAAATCATACTTACTCTATTCAACTCATTGTTGCGTCCCCATCTCGAATACTACGTGCAATTCTGGTCACCGTACTACCTGAAGGACATAAATAAACTTGAAAAGGTGCAACGCAGAGTCACTAAAATGATACCTAGATTGCGTAATAAACCGTACGAAGAGCGCTTAAAAGAACTAAATTTGTTTAGCTTAACAAAGCGCAGAATGAGAGGTGACCTAATAGAGGTGTTCAAAATCTTCAAGGGATTCAGCAACCTAAATGTAAGCGAATTATTTACGATCAATCAAGCAAACACCGAGAAAACAATGGTTATAAGATTATAGGCAAGCGTTTTCATTCTCACGAGGCGAAGCATTTCTTCTTCAACCGCGTTGTGAATAATTGGAACAGACTACCCTCGAACATTGTAAACTGTAATACTGTCGAAACATTTAAGAACCATCTGGATAACCACATGGGCAAATAACCCCCGATTAACACAGTTTCTTACAGAATAACGCGCAACGAAATGTCAACGCATACCGCAATGTATATTGATTTTCATACATCTGTTCCCTTTCAGAATTGTAGTAAATAGAGTTAGCTTAGATTACAAATCAACTTCTTTTTTCTCCCTGTCCTGTTCGATTTTCCGTGTCAGTTTTTCAATACTGCATGGTATTTTTCCTATCTGTTTCCATGCCAGCATTAGCTGGAGGGAGTGGTGGGTGGGGAGGAGCCTTCTTCTTTGCTATCCTTTTCTCTACCTCGTAGTCATAGATTAATAGTTCTAGACATCCAAAATGCCCCGTAAGGACCAATAGGTCTGTTTGCAGTTTGTTCTCCTTTGTATTCCTTTGTATACTAAGTCGCGGAGTGCCATCACGCCCAAACCATGTCACTAGGGGTGACAGGTTCTGGGGCCAGTCCGGAGCTCACCTCTGAGTCAAGTACTAAGCCGCTAAGGAGAGCCGCTGGAGCAAAACTCACAAAACTCCCAACTTTAGCTTGCTCCTTCCGACCGTTCCTCCGCTGGTCAAGAGGACTGAGGAATAGGCTGTGACACTTTGGATGCAAGAGATCTTGTAACAACGCACGACATAGGTTTGTACTTGGACACTTCTCTACCCACTCCTGTTCCTCCCTACTCACGTCGTCCGACTTCTCGGCAACGACGAAGGGTGAAACCTCCAAAGTAGGCACCGTAAAGTCGTTGCGAGAAGGAGGTCGATGCCCCCAACAGGCAGTTTCTCCACAATTCCAACATCCAACTCTCGTGTCACACAATCTACCTCCAGTTCCTTCCTGACCAACGGGTATGACCTGATAGCATTGATACCTTGCACCACAACCACCCGTGCCGTGTTTATTGGTCTACCAGTAAAGTTCTTCAACAAAGTCTGAGAGGCACCCGTGTCTCGCAACAGCTCAACTCCGTGCTTCTTACCAGCCCACTTCACGCAGCCACGCCCTCGATGGTCGCAAAAGACATCGCGGACAGGGTTCGAGCCCTCCGGATTCTTCTCCACTGGCTGTGTCCCAGCCTCTGACGTTATACCCTGGGCAAACTCGCGAGCCAAAGACACAACTGCATTAGGTAGCTTGCTTGGACAGGCTCTTGCAAAATTCCCCTTCTCATGACAATGAAAACACTCTAACTCCCCCTTGGGCTTCCCTTGATGGTGGGGAAGGGCCCGGACCCTTTCTAAACGGGACGGTACTAGACTACTAGGTTTATGGTCAGTTTTGGTGTCTTTGCTCTTGTTCTGAGTGTAATTATGTGTATCAGTGTTTCGGTGAGGGGGAGGGTTACGCTCCTTATTGCCTGCATCACTTCTCTGTGCAAAACCGCACCCACGAATCAAAGATAACCGAAGGTCACCATCTCAGCTGCCTCCTGAAGAGTTTTCGGGGTTTTTTCTTTAAGATTCAACGTCAGATCGCCGCCCGTACACTTGAAAAATTGTTCTAGAAGCATCAGCTGTTTCAACTCCTCAAACGTCGATGGCCTTATCAGAACGCAGCCAGTTTCTAAATGCATCGGACAGATCCCGGGCATGCTCAAGAAAGGTGCACTCACGACCCTTCGTTACACCCCGGAACTTCAATCTGTACGTCTCTGGTTGTAACTCATATGCCCGCAGGACAGCCTCCTTCAATACCTCATAATCGATGCACGACTTCCAAAGGCAACGCATCATATGCCTTGAGTCCATGCCAAGCAACCTAGAGGAAACAAGGGCTGCCACTTAACATCGGGCCCTTGGTGCTCCAACCCACTTCTTCTCAAAAACGCATGAAAAATTTGGTGACACCCGACTCGTCAAATACAGGGACTAACTTAAGAAGGTGCGATAAAGACTGATCAAGACCTCGATTCCCAGAACCGAGACGCTGCCCTGTTGACTCCACCCGAAGACTTCACAAGATCTATGTCTACACAGTACTTCGTAGCCTCAACCTGAAGCTCAGCTTCCCGCTGCTGCTGCTGCTGCCTGAGCTCAGCCTTACTAATGGCCTTTCTCTCCTCAGCCTGAATCTTAGCCATCTCAAGCTGCTGCTTCATCTTAGCCATCTCAAGCTGGAAGAGCATATCTGCCGTTAAACCTTGAGGAGGAGGAGATGCAACAATTGGAGACTCACCCAAGTGCAAACCACGCTGCCAGTGACTATCGGCCTGCGGGAACGTACCCGGCTCCGGAGCCCGAGGGGGCGCCATGGTAGGAGTCGAGTGGAACGGGGGCTTGGCCGAAGGTGCCCCAGCTTCCGCTCCACCCGAAGCCCCAAGCACACCGCCGAGCACCCAGGCCACCAGGTCACCTCTCGTCATGCTGCTAGTGCCCACATGACCCATGACCGTGGCCAAACACTGGAGACAATACCGATCAAACCCCGACACCCGGTCAACAGTAATAGGCATCACCAGAAACTTCTTTACATCCTCCTCACTAGTTATAACTCTAATGCCTTCTAACAAACCCCGCTGCTGCACCTCAGAGCCTGGCTTCCCGTACTGTGTCCTCACTGTACACTGATCCGTCGTCCGACATAGTGTCCACCGAAAATTCTCAACGTTTATAAAAAAAAGGAGTTACCTAAACTCTCATGTAGCACTATTCACTCAACAATGCTTGAAGACTCTTAGGTATTATACTACTTGCCAAAAAAAATATGTGTCCACTATATTCCTTTAAACAAAAACAAATGACCACAACACTCCTGCAATATTTCTCTAAGTTCACAAAATCCTGAGCATGGGCGCCATTTGTTACGACTGGGACTCGTATAAAACAAGGGCTCTTAATCATTGGACTAGAAAGGCACACAGCCACAACGGTAACACTAGATCCATCCCTCGAACTTATAATGCCGGCGCACAAAAACACCTATACCCTCCAGAGTTAAATCTGCGATAGCGGGGTATCCTCTAACTCGGTATAAATGCACTACTACTACAGGCTGATGATCTCTGATACAGCCTGATCACAACAACATACAATTACGTTAATAAGGTATACACGGAAAAAGATAGAGAGCTTAATTAAATCACTGGAATGATTTAGTGCAAACAAGAAGAAGGTATAATTAAAGTTACTCTAAACAATAATAAACTGTCACTCCTATATTAAAGAAAGTGAATGAAAGTCCTAAAGCATCGAACAGGAATCTTCTGAAGAAAGTCTGATGCTGCTTAAGATGATCGAATCGGATTTTGAACTGTTATATAAAGCAGAAACAAATTGTGACAAGTGTAAGGACATACAGTGTTAACTGGCACGGGAATAACGATAAATGAGCAATAATATTATCTCCAACAACAAAAGATGTACTTCCTCAGGCAACGCAAAAGCCTGCTCGGGTTGTGCAACTCAACAACAACCAAGGCTTACAATTAACGTGGATAAAAAATGCTGCATATAACATAAGAGTTTATAATCCTAATCGGGTGTCTCCTAGGCGAATAAAGTCTAGCTGGGATGTCGTAGGCTAGGAAACAATGGCTGAGCAAGCGGCTCGTAGCCTAGCGAGGGTCCTTAAGACTGTACGGCCAAATTACGTTAAATGACGGGGTGCTCTCGTGAGAGATCCAGATCGCTAGTATCTGGTTCTCTCCTGGCGACCCTCTCAAGTCAAAGCAAAACGAGTTAGCACAGTGTTGGGTGGCAGAGGCACAAGCCCTCACCGTCGCAACACAGTGCTAAACTCACAAGGTACACAGTCAGAAAGACAACCTAGGCTTCCCACGTATCCGTTGCGATTGTACAAGTTTTCAACAAAACCTAGTACACATTGGAAATCACAACATCAATAGCCTCACCCCAGTCTAGCATTAAATAGCCCTGCAGACAACCAAGAAATAGGTAGGGAGACACCGCGAGTGTGTCGAACCTCTCCAGACAAAATGTTAACCCCTCCAAAAATGTCTAACTAAGCATGAAATATCTGAGAGCTTCAGCATATAATACGATGGCCGATATATGAATAGTGCAGAACCAAAGGGGAGTTATGATGTTAAATAGATTAGAAGCATAAGAAGTAAGAAGTTGAGAGAGAGAGAAAGTGTTCTATAGGTAGAAGTCGGGGACAGGTGGCAAGGGAGGTGTGAAGGGTATGCTGGTCAGGCAAGCTCTGAGCAAGGAAGGCACAAAGGCAGCAGGGAGTGCGGGGGAACTACCTCCTGCCGCGGCAGGAAGGCGGCAAGGCGGCCAGCCACTCAGAGGGCCCGGCCCTGGCATGAGGCCACCGAGAAAACGCGTAACACTACGCGACTCCCCTCTGCCTCCTGCACGTACACACCCACACTCTCTAGCTGTATCATTAAGTCTTATACATTAAACTTATAACTGATGATATAAAATATAATGCATTGTCACAGACGATAATAAAGACCACTTCTATAATGCCTGTGACATGACGATTCACAAGAAAGAAAGTATAACATTCTCTGATAACTGTAGCCCATTTCACTGCCCTGGTGAGCGCTAGCGGCTACCGGGAGGCGATTCTGCCAACGCTGGTAGGCATCACATGGTGGTGAGAGGTAAAGCTGATATACAGTATATACTTTATATTACATCTCACGATTATTACTATTCTACTATCCATCGCCGCCGCCGACGGCCCGGTCTTGTCTAATGGTAGTGAAGTCATGAAATGTAGGTGTTTTTTGTGTTGTGCAGAGTTTTGTTTCTTGTAAGATGGCAATGTGTATGTTGTGTTGTTTGATGAAGTGTGAGAGTTCGTGTTTCTTTGTGTTGATGCCATCTATGTTTAATTGGAGAATGTTAATGTTATGTGCACGATGTATGTTGGGTGCTGCTGCACGAGGATGGGGTGGGGGTGAGAGACAATACAACATAAGTACAAATCAATTAAAATACGCACTGGCAACAACTCCAACATAACCATCAGAAACACATACATCCCCCCTCAAACATCCCCTACAGTACCAAATGAATACAGACCACAATTACAACAGATCACAAACACCCCACACATCATCCTGGGTGGTGACTTCAAAGCAAAGTCGTCGGCCTGGTTTGTCGACAACCCCGACACAGACAGAGGGCTGGTACTTCAACACCAAACAGATAACCTAATCATTCTTAACGACATCCATCAACATACCCATATTCCCCACCAAACCCTCTATAACCCATCATCTCCAGACATCACCTTTTGCTCCCCAGAACTCGCCCCCAGAACATCCTGGAGGGTGGTTAGAACCTTAGGCTCTGACCACCTCCCAATCATTATCACCACCAAAACCAGACTCACCCCAGCTAGCCACAGACACACTTACACCAATTATAAAAGAGCTAACTGGGAAGCATTCACAAATGAAACAGAACAACACTTCACAACTCTAAACAGCGTACCCATCACTAACATCAACAATGCTGTACACATACTCAATAAAACTATCCAAAACGCTGACAAGAAACACATTCCAAGAGGTAACAGAAAAAGACACAACCCCAACTTCACACCAGAAATTCAAAACCTCATCAGACAACGCGACATACTGAAACACTCCCCAGCACCCCACACACAAGACATCACACAACAAATCCAAGCACTCAACACCGAGACTAACAACAAACACAAGAACAACAAAACTAAATTGGAATAACTTCCCACAAACACTTGATCACAAAACAAACCCCAAAAAACTGTACAAAACACTAAACAGCATCGCACTTTCCAACAGCAACACAACACAATCATATGCTGCAATCACAACAACAGACTCTACTCCTTTATGTAAAAAACAAGCAAAACACTCTCATCAATCACTTCTCACGTGTCAGCCACCTAAAACCCCACAAAGACGACCGACGTGTCATCCGACGTAAGAGACAATTCCCCACTGACCCTGACTCTACACCCTTCACCAATCACCAGACAAAGCACATCATCAACAATCTCAAGCACTCACCCACCTGTGGCCTAGACAACATATACCTCAGACACCTGGGACCACAAGGCAAACAAGTACTCACTAACATATCAAATTACAGTTAGGCTACTCACACAACACAATACCAGACATCTGGAAGCATGGTATCATCACATTCCCCAAACCCAACAAAGACCCCACGCTACCCTCATCACACCACCCCATCACACTCTTTGAACCCCCTCCAAAGTCATGGAACGCCTTGTACTACAACTAATTACACCCGACCTCCCCCTAGCTCCAACACAAACATGGCTTCAGGGCCACTGCATTCCACAAACACTCTTCTCACAGACCTTACACAAAGAGCTTTTGACGGCATCAACTCAGCTAGAACCACCACACAGATCACTACTAGCCACACTCGACATTAGTAAAGCCTTCGATGCCATCCCCCGCCACAACCGAACAAACAAAATCTACAACACAAACATGCACAACAACACAAAAAGGTGGCTGGCCAACTTCCTAGCAGGCAGATGTGCACACGTATCTTTTGCCGGTCAGTCATCTAGAATCAGAAACTTTCCAAATGGAGTCCCACAAGGATCCGTCCTATCGCCCGCACTCTTCAATCTGTACATGCACGACATAAATATACCCAATACACACCAAATAAACTTAGCCTCCTATGCAGATGACATAACACTCACATGCGCACACCATGACCCCAACACAGCAACAGATCTCCTTCAACCCTATCTCAATACACTACATGGCAGGTGCACTACAAACAGACTTAATCTAGCCCCAGCCAAATCCACCGCAACCATGCTCATAAGCTGGACAGGAGAACACGAATACATCCCTTCACTCACCATAAACAACACACCCCTAACACATACACACTCACCCAACATCCTAGGAGTAACATATGATACTCATATGACATTCAAACAGCACATCACAAACACGAAACAGAAACTGACACCCAGACTTAACTCCCTCAGGTCACTTGCTCACACAAAATTTGGACACAACAAAGAAACCACCACCACAGTTTATAAACAATACATAAGATCAGTGATGAAATATGTAAGCCCAGCCTGGGCTTCTAACCTAGCTGAAACACATCACAAGACCTTACAGACTATTCAAAACAAAGCCCTAAAAATCATTACAGGCTGCACAGCTGCTACACCCACAGATCACCTTCATTAAGAAACCAAAATCCTCAAAGTCAAAGACCATCTGGACATGAGAGGCACCCATTTTCTGGCAGCAGCCTCTACGAACCAAAACCACCCACTACACTACATGGCAACACACCCACAGACACCAAGAAATATCAAAACAACACCCAGCGGCACGGTATCACACACAAATACTGTCCTCTCTCCCTCCCCACTTCTTCCACGATATCCTCAACCTCTACGATGAGAGTAAAGCTGTAGATATTATATACCTTGATTTTCAAAAGGCCTTTGACAAAGTTCCCCACAAACGTTTACTGCTAAAACTAAAAGTGCATGGAATACAAGACGGTGTGTTGAAATGGATAGAAAATTGGCTCAGAAACAGAAAGCAAAGAGTAGTCATAAACGGTAAGGCATCTAAATGGACCAATGTAAGTAGTGGGGTACCCAGGGATCGGTACTAGGACCAATTATCTTTCTAATTTACATCAACGACATAGATGAGGGTCTCACCTGTACAATCTCAAAATTTGCTGACGATACAAAAATTGCAACTAGCGTACTGCTCAAAAGAAACAAGTTGACAATATGCAACATAATCTAGATAAATTGTCATGTTGGGCCCAAATTTGGCAATTGAGTTTCAATGCGGATTAAATGTAAAGTACTACATATCGGATACCAAAATGAAAAAACAAACTATTCGATGAATGGCACTCAGCGATTAAGAATGTAAACAGGAGAAACCGAATCTGGGAGGAACAATATACGAGTAACCTAAAACCCGATGTCAACAATGGTTCAGACAAGTTGTTAAGAAGGCAAACAAAATAATTGGGCTTTATAGGCAAGGTCATTTGAGCATAAATCCAAAGAAGTTAGCATAACCCTTTACAATTCCTTAGTGGCGCCCTCTTCTGGAATACTGCGTTCAATCCTGGTGCCCTTATTACCAAACAGATATAAACAAGCTAGGAACGAGTTCAACGTAGAGTTACCAAAATGATACCTAGCCTAAAGAACAAAAAAAACCATACGAAGAGCGTCATAGAGAATTATATCTATTTCCTTTTAAAAAACCCAGCGCAGATCTAAGAGGTGACATTTAATTCAAGTGTTCAAAATCATCAAAGGCATCGCCAATATGAACTGTAGTAAGTTACTTCAACTCATCGACCACTCTAATTACCCACGGGGAAACGGTTTGCAAAAATTATTGGTAACATCTTTGACACGTCGCACGAATCTAAGAATTCTTTCTTCTTCAATCGAGTTGTCAACCAGTTGTGGAATGGGCTTCCCCGAGGACGTTATAGGACTGCATACCGTTGATTCATTTTAACACTCCGCCTAGACAAAATATCTCTCATCAAAACCCGCGACTGACTGCGTTTGTAACATGAATAACGTATTTTACTCCCCCCCTCAGTTTACTAACCCATCTGTCCTCTACTAACTTCCTAACTCCGCCAAGGACATTAGTTCGCAGGGCAGTAAGTTCCCTTTCCAATGTTCCCTTACCCACTCTAAACCACTGTTTTGGGACACTTGATCCTCAGTGGTTTTGGAGGGACAAAGCAATCACTAGAAGGTCATCTAGATCTGTTGTTGCTTTATTCCTTTGTACTCCTTTGTACTCCTTTGTAAAATGAATAACTTTATCCTCGCCATCAGTTTAACTACACCCATAGTGTCCCCCTACTAACTTCCTAGTCCTGCCACGTTAGTGGCAGGGCAGTATTTCCCTTTCCAATGGTTCTCTTCCCCACTCTAAACACCACTGTTTGGTTGACACTTGATCCTCAGTGTTTTGGACGGCACGCACCCTAGAAGGGTCACTAGACCTGTTGTTTCTTGATTTCCTTTGTACTCCTTTGTACTCCCTGGCCCACCCCAACACCAACTTGCCAGAAACACACTCCATACTCATATATCGCGCCGATCCATCCCACTCACTCATAGACACTACGCAGCTGCAAGCACGACCTCCCAAAATCCATCCTTCCCGAATCCTCCCTTCCTCGTGAGGACCGAGTTCCACTTGGCAAGGCTGAGATGAGAACACCTCCAGCGTCTTCTGAGCTATCAGAAGAGACTGGAGACTCTGTCGTCGAACACCTGCCCGGGATGTAACACAGCACCCCATACCATCACAACACATCATAGAAGACTGCATTTTACACAAACACTTACGCCAACAACACAATCTACTACTCAATGAGAGCTCTGTGGGAAAGCCCGATCGCGGCCATGGCCTTCCTCATGACTCGGGGCTGTTCGGCCAGGCAGCTTAGGTAAACAACAACAAACACAACAACAACAACTCTCATATAATGTTAAGGTAGTATACTTACTATGAATGAGGTCTTTATGCCGCGGGACTGTACACACAGGAGGTCATGCACCCCTTCATATTCCTTGTGCTTCTTGTACTTCTGTCACGTCAATACTGCCTCTCACGTATTTAGCTTACCTACGGCCATCGGGGAGCACCAGCGAATGTACACGGGAATCAGATGTGAAGATCACGTGTGAGAGGTAGGTGAGCTGGGTATTGAGAGGGTCCGATAGACCTGAGCAACGGGCCCGACAACATAGCCCAGAGGTTTCCCTCTCAATATAGGGAATTCTCTCGTACTTACATATTTGAGGACAGCGGGATACATCATTGCATTTGTTCGTTACATAATGAAAGGGGTTTAACGGGTATACCAAACATGTCCTTGGTAGAACCTATACTTGGTAGAATATTATCTAATTATGAGTTTTAAAGACGGTACGGTGGCTATGCCATTTAAGCGTTAACTAAAATAGAGATAGGATAGTATATCTATCATATCTATTAATCTAACGAGCCGAGAGAAGAACTGAGGTTATCCACACCTACCCACGTGACAACGCGGTACAATCAACCTATAACCGCTACAACCTAACATATTCTCATCAGGACATTCGACACCTTTTTAGTCCTCCTTACTAAGAGTTCATAGTTAACCCTTATAATAACTACTTCGGATCGTACCATCAAAACGTCCTACTCTTTACACCTTAATTACAGTGACTGGCAAGTCATTTGTAACATATGATGGCAGCGGTGAAGTTTTAATGTGATTCTAGTGTTCATTCATTAAACACTGTTCTTATCTTCTTGTTTTACAAGTGCTGCGAGTGCTCTCGGCATAATTGTCGATTTTGGCGCGTCTCGCTAACCGACTGCCAAGGTAATGTGAGTATCTTGTTTTCGTTACGAAGGTGCGTTATTTCAACATCGTATATACGATTGAGTTATCTTATCTTTAGCTGGTGAATTGCGAATAAGTTTTTATATTCCATCTTAAAAATATTTCTTTCCATGGCTGACAAATATGTATTCTCGTTCTATTCACAGGATAGTACGACGTACTATTTGCTTTCATTGGGCGCGAGTTTCATTTTCAAGTGTCTTATAACATCTGACTGTCTTTGTATTTGTCGTAGTCCTCTTATTGGGTAGCTCTGACGAATTCACACCGTCTAAGAATGAATTTTTGTTCAGAGTTTATATGATTTGTGTATTGGAAGGCTATAACGACATTTCGTGAGTGTATTCTAGTTATTTGTAACTTCAGTTATTTTTTTATTCAGTTTGGTTGCTTTCTTACGGTAATTAAGGCGCTAATGATTTATTGGTTGCGACTTTTTGTATTTTTTTGCCGTTTTAGATGGATCAGTAAGTTTCGTTCCCATGTGGTTTTTTTTTGGGGGATCTAACGATTTGGTTCACGTAATTCGAGTTAAATTTGTTGGACAAGATATCTTTCACTCCCACTAAGAAAGTTAGGAATTTTTAACAGTTTAGCCCCCTTAGTATATAGAGTGGATTCTGAGAAAATCTAAAAAAAAAAGATAGATGCATTTCATTGAAGCACACAGCAATATAACAGTCTAAAATAAATGGACCACAATTTAATAAACTATTCTTATAGGGATGCAAAAAATATGTTGGAACTGGGAGAGAGAATGAAATACGTTACAGAAAATAGGGCTAATAGTTGGCGCACGAAAGATGTTTGTTGGATTTGAAGATATAGTTAATATAGTTTATTGGAAAAAAACATTATAGATACATGAATTGGGAGAATGTGGGAAACTGAAATAAAAGGGTATAAGGAAATTGGGAATTGCGTGGAAAAGTCGTAGGAAGAACGAAGTAAAGGAATATAAGTATATTATATTGAAAAGCCTTTGAAAAAAAACAAAAAAATGTGGATGGGAATTTAGACATGTAGGACAGATAGGATTCTTTAATTTGGGGATAACTTTGGTTGAAAGAAAGAGAGGGGTATATTATTGTCTGGATGGTTATAGTTGCCCATGGCGGAAGTATGGAGGAGGTTGAGGGAAGGGATGCAGGGGAGATTATTTGTGATGGGAGGAAAGGAGAGGTAGTATATTGAGATGTTCTGATTTTAGTTGGAAAGCCTGGAGTATTGAGATGGTGGTCTTAGGGAGAACATGTGCGGTATATTATGGATGGATTCTTTTGAGGTGCCATGGCGGTATATGATTATTCTGTTTTCTTTTAGTTGCCCATTGTGCGGGATATTATTTTGTCTTGGATGGTTTTCTTTTTAGGGTGCGTATATTATTTGTCTTGGATGGTTTTTAGTGCCCATGTGCGGTATATTATTGTCTTGGATGGTTTTCTTTTTAGTTGCCCATGTGCGGTATTTGTTGTAAATGAGTTGCGTGCAGTATATTATGCCCATGCAGTTGTCTTGATGGTTTTTAGTTGCCCATGTGCGGTATATTAGTTGTCTTGGATTGGTGCCGTGTGTAGGTGACCATGTGCGGACTAGTAGTGCTGGATGATGACCCAGGGCAGAGCCGGGATTGGGTTGAGTTCGGTTTAGCTTGGGATATCTTTTTCGTCCATGGAATGCAAGTAATGATGGTCTTGGATGTTGCTAGAGGGCCAGGGGCGGTATATTTGCCGGGGAGTGGCTTAGGGCACATGGCGGGATTAGTGTCTGGAGGGTTTTATGTGGCAGCGGGCGAGAATGAGTGACGGGGAGGGGTGGAGGGGTAAGTACACTAAGTAGAGGAGCACACGTTTTGTCCCGGGGCAGTTAAGGTCAGGTTGGCTTGGGAATCCACGGGTCAGGAATGACTCCTAAAAGATGG
>CM064502.1:19540373-19721910 GCA_032716605.1 Paralithodes platypus | reverse complement strand
CCCCCCCCCTGGGGACTCCGAGGCTGGGCTACAATTCATCATTTTTGTTTTTTTAATTTGGTGTGGAGAATGAAGTGTGGTGTGCATGTTTAGTGTAGTGAAGTGGATAGGAGGAAGAGGTGTTTGTGAGAGCTAGCTGGATTGCTCTCAGTGTAAATGAGGCACAAATAAAATCAGTAAGAGAGGCCAAGCAAATGAAACAGGAGTTCCAGCGACTCTTGATCACATGCCTATAACCTCACCTGGGTCTAGCCCTGATGAGGTTATAGGCATGTGATAAAGAGATAGGGAGCCCTCTCCCTATTTCGGAATCGGCTTCGTTCAAGTCTTTCAGGAGAGTAGCCTCTTTGCTTTGTTGCTCTTCCGTCGTTATGCTAGTTGATGGTCTCGTGGGCCGTGGCTGCGTCAAGGTTGAACACGGCCATTGATTTGTTTTTTCCTCATCCCTTTTATTCTTCTTCCTTGCCTTCTCTTCCTTTTTCTTCTTACTCTCCCTCTCCTCGTCCTCTTGGTGTTGTTGGATTGTAGAGGAAAGGAGAGGCGAAACATGAACCTTGGCCTGTTTGTGTTGTTGCTGCTTTGGGGGATTCGTTGATTGAGAGAGACCTCTCGAGCAATCATTAAATGGTTGATGCCATTGCTGATTCTTCTTTGTTTTCTCCACAAAATCATCTATCCCGAGGAAATAACTCATTACTTTGGCACAAGATCCAGATTCACTATAGATAAAAACTCGTGAACGGTACGGGGAAATTTTTCGGCCACCAGTAAATTCTTGATGGGGTTTGGATAATATCCTTCTTTCACGGGATTGTAATATATTGGGTGGGGCTGGGCAGTTAGATTTTTTATTTCAGCGGCTATACGTAAATACGCTGTGCTTGTAGACACTACCTGTCCTCCAGTGTGTTCATTGTCCGTAGTCTGGGCTAGGGCCTCCACCACTATAGCTCGCCCTGCGCCGCTCACCCCCACCCCTCTCACGGTAACGGGCTTAGGGACAAATAACATTTCCAAACCAAGAATGGCAGGAGGTCACAATACGCCAAGACCTGTTGCACGGATTTTTTGCAACCGAGATATTATAAAAAGGAAAAGTTTATTTATCAGAAATATAACTAATCTCGTTAACAGAACAGTGGACGGGAAGCCGGCATCCAAACTGTTCATGAAGGTGACAGGTACGGCCGTCGAGGCATCTTTAGATACTTGGACTTCGTTATTATCGACGGCCACCGACAAGGGCCTCCTCGCGGATGACATGGGCATAGTTAACGACAATTCCCTCTCTAAAAGAGGGTTAGGCTTATTTCTAAAGACGGTCAAATGGTGGCAATCTAACGTGATACCCTATTTGAAAAAGGGCCGCGTTAACGAGTATCTGCGCATGGTCGCAATCTTTTTTGCCAGGTGTTGGGTCATGGCGTCGGGGCAGGAACTCGACGGTAAATTGACACTGTCCGAAAAAAGTTTCCTGAAAATGAAGGTGAAGGATCTCAATGCGCATAGATTAGTGAGTCGATTTGTGCAACTGCAAAGGTTGAAAAAGGATAATCGTAATTTAGTGGACACACTCTGAAGAAGATTCCCTCACCCGTTCCACTTGCATGCAAGTGGTCGGTAATGCCATTGTGTGTATGGCTTCCTCTACGCTCAAGGTGTGGGCTTCAATGGTAAAAATATCAGCTGAGCAAAATAAATTATTTCTGTGTTACCTGATGCCGGGCGCCAACCGTAGGACCTCGGGTAATATATTGAAAAGTCCGGTGTGCCAGGATACACGGCTCAAAGAATGTCCTCTTTCTTTCTTTCTCGTCTATCCCTTCAACATCTGCCCCTCTGTTCTTCTCTCTGATTACCTTTTGAAGTTGCTCATGGAGTTGGAGTGGAAGATGAGCATGAGTAAGTTCGTCTCCGATAAAGGACCCAAGATGCTCTTCGCGCTTTTCAACAAGGCAATCTTGGACGACGCGAATGAGGCCAATCAACCGATATCGCGGAACGGGAAGGAGGGGAAAAATAAAAACGAAGAAGGAGCGTTCGTTGGACAAGGAGGAGGAGGAGGAGAAGAAAGCAACACACCTAGGTGAAGAGGAAGATTATGATCCGGCTAGTCGTTGTCGGCCCACTTCCCCAAATAAGAAATTGTCCGTAGAGTCTCAAGCACAATTTGTGACATCAATGCAAGAAAGATTAACAGTCCCTAACCTATTTGGGAGAGAGTGGACCTCCACGGTCATACAACCAGTTGCCAGAAATGTTTGGGATTTCTGTCGTTCCCTCGACCCATCCCCCCCTTCTAAGATTGAATTTGCTTTTCTCGACATGGAAACCTCCTGCAACCCCCTATTGTCTAGTTCGGCCACTCCCTATGCCGCACTCTACGATACTTATCATACCAGCTGCAATCCTTCGGGGAAGGGACCGTGCCCTCTGTGTCACGAAGCGGAAGAGGTCAAGACAAATGTGTTGTATCCCACTTTGAGGAATTTGCTCAACATTAATGCTTACACAGTCGCTGTTTCCACGAAAAGGTGGAGGTACTGCAGACAGGTGTTGATGTTGAGCCTGTCTCCCCTTTCTTGGTGTTATGCCCCCATGGTCTTCCCACTGAGATCATGCGCAGCAGTCTTCCCAAGGGATACTTTCTCACTTCCGTTGTGGATGCTATTAAAGAATCTAGGCTTCGACGTCGTATTGTCTGTGACCGGAGCGCCCACCAGTGTGACCTAATGTGTGATAGCACAATAGAGTTAAATACTTTATCTTTCGGATGCTCTGCAACATTGAGAGAGATACCGGGATATAGAGGCCACTTTAACGGGACGTCGGGTTCCTTCCCACCGCTTCATTCGTACATGAATAATTAATATTTTAAAGCACGTTTGCGTTTGCCCTCCAGAGACCGCATCCTTGACACAATTTGGAGCCTATTAGGGATACTTTAAAGCCTTGCATGGATAAACCTTTAGTTTATTTACTTCAACCTCTGCAGTTGTCTTTGAGTTAGCTGCGGGTAGAAAACTAATTTTGGAGAGGTAATTATAAGAGTGAGATAAATCTATTTCTTATTGCTAATCTGGCAACCTCTGCGTCATCAGGACGTGCAAGGCTTAAAAGGCCCCCCGGACGTACGCTTATCTTCAGTTATATATCGTACTCAGTCAAGGATAGAACAAAACGAATATACCGCCAAACTCAGTCAAGGGTATATATGTTGTATAGAACAAAAGAATTAGATAGCCGATATGGATAAAAAGACCAGAAACCTCAAAAAAGAAAAAGAGAAGACGAAAGCCAAAGACGATGAAGATGACGGTGAGAGGATTAAAAGGCAACCCCGACAGCAACAGATGTATCGTCGACGTCGGAGCACCATCATGATATCTCCTCCACCGCCTCCCCCGACGAGACATCGTGGTCGTAGTTGTACCGGCAAACGCTCGTCTGGCAAGATGCCGTCTGCCACAATGGCAGTAGTGGCAATGTCTGAACCTGTGAAGAGGTTGCCCGGTAGCGCAGTACAATCAACGTGTAGCCGATACCCTTCTTCACCCCCGGACCAGCCCTGGTCGTCATACTACAAGGACGCAAGAACAAACTCCAGTGCATCTCTTGGCCGGTTGACTCTTAACGCTGACCGCTTCGATAAGTTGAAGCAGTCGCATTTGCCACCACGGGGATTTGAAAATGAAAGACAGTTAGGATCAACCATGCGGCCAGCGGTAGCTGTTCCAGTCGTCGCCGCCATCGTTGGCCCAGCTAGACGGAGGGTCAATAATAACAGCACCGGAGACAGCTACAGATGTGACGGCCGACCACAACACACCTATGCATTGAGGGGGCGCAACATTAAAGGAGAGATGCAAGCACGAGTAGATGCAACCTCTGGGAATCGGGCACTTTCTAACTCTTATAGGAGCAATAGCGATTTTCACGGAAGCGCCACCATGGCCAGATCCTCCAAAGGCAACAATGCTAATGTAAAATGGACACCGATGGTCACGGTGCCTGTTGAAAATATCGTCAACGTGTCATCTTGTACGGGCGCTAATAGCAGTGGCCGGTGCGCTAATATTAGTGGGTGCGGTAAGATCGGTAATTTTAGAAGAGGCTCAAACAAAGACATGTGTAATGGTAGTAACATTGGAAAAACTCATGAGCCCCTCTCTAGGAAAAGGAAGATGACGACAATGAAGACGAACAACATCCATCTCTCATGCACTTCCTTTACCGGACCCGGGAACTCGGCCATGTCCAACTATGCATCTGGCAGCTCCATGAACACCCGGATCGTGAAATACAATTTGATGTGTGAGTGGCATTCCATCCCCAAGATCCTGAGAGCGGGAATGGATCAAGACACCATGGTGTCAAATGTGTCCCGATTATGGACACGCTCAAGGTTCACATCAATGGGAAACAGGCACTTAAATGGGAGGAGGTGGAGGACCCGCCCGTGTATTTCAGCCGGGTCGAGTGTAATGCGGGTCTCGGCGACTATACTAACAGTAAAGGAGAGGATACTAGTAACAATAACCTGTTTGGCAAATATGCTGCCAGTAGAACCATTCGGCCAGACTTGCAATCAACTCTGCTATGTTACGAGGAATACCTTCAAAGAGCAAGGGGCGTGGTGCAAAAGTCACGCAGAGCGGCACAAGAAAATCGACCGTCTACATCCAAGTGTTGGCCAGTGGGCCTGATGGGTTCGGTTTCTATGACGAAATATTGTATAAATCCATGGATATTACTGGAGCTCGCTCAGAATAATAAGAATAAGAACAAGATCAAGAACAATAACAATAACAACAATGAGTCAAAGTGTAGGCTTACTCTGGATGGCATGATAATATATTTTTACTTGGATGCTGATGCAAAACACAGAGTGAAGAACAGGCAAAAGACGCTGCTTGCGGAAGTATCAGCCGTCTGTCAAAAGTGGGTTGAGAAGCGAGGATGTTTGGATATGCCTTCCTTCATTCCTCGCACAGAGGTGGACTGCACCACGGTTATCGGCGAAGACGAGACATTCTACGAAATAAAAGTAGGAGTGTATTATGTCCCATCTCGAGGAACTATGGTTAAGTTTCTGACTGATGTGATGAGTTACCCTGAATTTGTCATAGAGACGGATGTCGGTTTCAATATCAGTCCCATAAAAGGAACGGTTGGTGTGACAGGCGTGTGCCCAGAGGCCTTTTGTCTGGAGATGCCATTTGCAGGTATAAGTCTTGACGCCGTGATTAATGCTGACTTTAACGGCAGTCATGTCTTCCCAGGCCCTAATGAGGGGGAACCCCTGATACAGCACCACATGAGTCCAAGAAGACACAGGGTTGGGTGTCTCTTGGGGTTGAAGATGCTTGAGGCCACGAATCGCCTCCCCTCTGGCGCGATGGAGGTGACCGGTCACCACAGTGTCATGGACACCTACACGGCCACGCGTGTTGTCAATTTGATGAGACAACGCCTTCTCGACGAATTGCCTTTTCTTTTGAGCGAGATATCCAACATCGTGACACGTTTGTCCCAGCAATATGTCGTCAATCTGGATATAAAGAGCGACAATATTGTCATAGACAGAAGGACTGGTCAACCTTACACCTTGAAGGATGTTTTGAACACACTCGTCACGAGGACGGCAGATCCAGCAGCAGTGTGTTTGTACACCAGCCAAACTCTCGGTTTTTGGATCACAAAGGCCTATTCGGCGAAACACCAGGACAGGCCAGCTACGTACATTGCGGCGCAGAGGATGGGAGGGTGTTTCAGTTTCAAATCCCACATTTCTGACTTGTTTGTTAAGCCTAAACACATTTTAACCATTTAACCCTTCAGCGGGCACATGGCCTTACAGGGACACTGGGCTTGGAATTTGAATGCTTGAACCTAATGCAAAAGTTCTGGTAATGCTATTCCTATTTCTGCCAATTTCGCCCTGAGAGCCAATAATTGAAGTTATTCACAGTGTTCCCTAATATTATTATTACGGACAGGCCAGTTGCAAGTGACGTTCCCTAAGAAATATTCGTGTCCGAATGCCAGTTTCGCACAGTGATCCCTAACATTAGTATTACGGGCAGGTCAGTTGCAAGATGATTTTCTGGGGTATTGGGGAAATAAAACCATTTTCATTTATTTGTGTTTTTATTGACCAATATTTTTTTTCTCCTGAGCTTAGGCATTATGAAATGTCCCATATTCATCACTAATTTCAATTTATCATCATTCCTGGTAATCATTTCATCAAAAATAAAATTTCTAATTACGCCAAGGTAGTTATGGAGTCAGATCTTTATTGCCAATATCCTCTAACATCTGTCGAAGAATAGACAAGTGTATTCTGCTATTATCTAGTATAAACCGGGGCACGCCTGAGGCACACAAATATCCCAACACGTAGGCACATCTAATCAATATTGAGGCCACTTGCAAGAGTGACGTTTCCTAAGAAGTCTCTTCTCACAATGGGTTACCTAATATTGGTATTACGGACAGGCCAGTTGCAGGATGACTTTCCCTAAGAAACATTCTTGTCCGAATGCCAGTTACGCACAGTGATCCCTAACATTAGTATTAGGGGCAGGTCAGTTGCAAGATGACTTTCTGGGGCATTGGGGAAATAAAACCAATTTCATTTATTTGTGTTTTTATTGATTTATTGACCAATAATAATTTGTTTCCTGAGCTTAGGCATTATGAAATGTCCCATATTCAACACTAATTTCAATTTATCATCATTCCTGGTAATCATTTCATCAGAAATAAAATTTATAATTAAACGCCAAGGTAGTTATGGAGTCAGATCTTTATTGCCAATATCCTCTAACATCTGTCGAAGAATAGACAGGTGTATTCTGCTATCATCTATATTCTAGTATAAACCGGGGCACCCCTGCGGCACGCAAATATCTCACCACGTAGGCACATCTAATCAATATTGAGGTTTCGATGATACTTTTGGCCACATCTGCCCCCCCGCCGACAGGATGACGGAGGCAGTCGCTTGAGTGACGGAGAGTCCCTTATCGCACAGGAGAGAAACCCCCTTGCCCAGCTCGCTCACCTGGACAACAGGACCTCTATTCCCCAATGGTATAGTTGAATTAGAAGGGTCCCCTTTTCAAAAAGAAGGAGGTGGGAGATGGATATATTCCGTAGCCGTCGGGGACCGCTTATTCTTTTTCCAGTCTTTTGGCTTTTGTCATAAGAAGTCGTGCTACAATATCTTCTAACGGATGAGATTCGAGGTGGCTCTGGCTAAAGAGGGGAAGCTAAGTGTCTTTGCGAGGTTGAATATGTTTTCATGTTTTCTTCGCAGTCGGAACTGTCAGAGCTTCCTAAATTAAGAAGGTTGGCCGAGTCGGCTAATTCAGCTTGCCGTTTACGGGAGAATGTGCTTGTATTATCCCGCCGTGGTTGACTGTCCTGTGATCCATGATAGACTAACCCGGGAGAACACGAGTCACCTGCTTCCTCTGACCCAATCCTGCCCGTCCTCCCTCCGGCGAGTTCAGGCGACCTACATGTACAGTAGGAGAAGGAGGAAGAAGCCGAGGAAGGAAAACATGAACGGCATTCTGAGCGTTTTTCCCTCCTCCGCCATTTCTCCTCAATCAAATTGGTCACGTGCTTACACAACCCATGTGTAGAACTCGCTAAGATTTTGTCAATGTTGCAACACCTCTTTATGATATCAATCACAGCTTGATTCACACCCCATACTTTAGTATGCGCCTCATACTCTCTCTGCACTGTCATAGCGAAGAGGGCATTTAGTGCTCCATGCTGTCCGATGTGTGCTTCTAGGACTCTCAGACTTTCAGTCCCTATCCGTTTTTGCACGTCTCTTATATTTCTGAGATTGGAAGAGGCTTCGCCGTAATTCCTAACGTTGGTGACTGTGGCCGTTAAAGCATTGGAAACCGGTTGTTCCATTGGACCCAGGAGGAATCGTTGCCATTGCTCTTGCCGCTGTTGCTGTTCGACGCATATCCGCTGCGTCTTATCGGTGACAATTGCGTAACGCAGTGTGGAGAAAGCTAGCCTGAGCACATCCAAGTGAGGCCACGTTTTCCTCGGGTTGCAGGCAGAGTGAGTGATACAAACATTCCTTTCAGAGAAGAACGAGTTGTTCAGACATGCAGTGACGAAAGCACCTCCCGAAAACAAAATGTCCATCACTTCTATTATTTTGTAGTACCTCTCTGAAGAGATTCCTGTGACGGACACGGCTGAGAAATACTTTGCGGGCCACGGGCAACTCTCTCTAGTATCGGCGATCCTAAAGCCTATGGTAGGTCTCAACCCTCCGATAATGCTACACAGTGTCTTTTTCAGGTTGGGTATCATCAAAGAGGGTATGCCCGTGCTGGGCAGACACTCGCTCAGGGAATCGAGATTGAACATCAGTTCGCTGGACGTTCGGACCCACTGTTTCGCTTGGGTGGTCGCGTCACTGACACTTTGAAATAGGTTGCTCTTTGTACACTCCAACGAGAAGGTTAATTCACAACTGTAGCCCCTGTCATGATCCTCCACGACGATGCGTCGGCTAGGTGGACTGTGCCACTCCCAGCCTTCTCGCTCTGTTGTTGTTCCTGTATTTTGTCGGCGGTGATGATTTTGTTTCCCCCTCTTCTCTTTACGCCGGGGGGTGGTCCTCCAGATGTGATGGCGTGACATCATCTCGTCTTCCGCTACCTTTACCCTTTCCAATTGATTTTTCTGAACGGTCATGTATTTGCCAACTAAAGACTTGAACCTAGTAGATCCTCTTAGCGAACAGCACGTGTTGATGCACGCTTTAACTTCATTGGGTCTCATGAATAATGACACGAACATGGAGGAAGATGGGTCGGACGCCATAGAATGTTTGACACTGCTCCTTTTGGACGACATTGACGAAGATGAGTTTAATGTTGTATATTTCGATGAAGAGCGGGTGGGTAATTTACACCAGGACTGACTGGAGATGTTGTGGATAAAAGTGGCTGGATTAACGATAGCGTCACTTCTACGTAAACGCTTTCTCACTCTCTTGGGAGCTTTGGCTTTTGTGCAGAAGATGGCTGACAATGGTTGCACGGTTGAGTCTTCGTCGTTATCGCCCCTAATGTCGCCGAGTCCGGGCATGTCATCGTTAACGGTCACCGACGTGCTTCTGAAGGGATCGCCTGCGGCGAGCTCTTCGAAACTGTTATCGTCACTGTCTTCGTACCACATGGGCAGACTAGTACGTTCGATGGGCGGATTTTTTAGAGACGTGGCAGTGGATGCTGGCGGCGATACGGTCAATAATGCTGAGCGAGCCTGACTGTTATAAGCAACACCTTCCCTGAGAAATAACAAGAGCAAATTAGAAACACTCGTAGGACGGGTCACCGCATTATAATAATTTGCCATTTGTGCAACGCTAGCAGACCTGTACCATATATTGAAAGGGCCAAGAAATCCCGTGGGAAAACCTTTCTGATGGGGTGCGTTAGGCAGCAGCATTTCGGATGTAGTGCCCGTTGGTATGCACAGGTCGAAAGAGCCTTCACCGTCATCTTCACCTGTGGAAGTTAGACCCGTCATACAGGAAGTAGCTAAGTGAGAAGTGAATGAGTCTAGAGCCAACATGATTATTGAGGTTTGAGCAACTCCGCTCTTATTATCCACCTCGACTTTTAAGGTGAGATTTTTGGTGTAATGGTTATTTCCTGACCGCTCGGTGTAAAACTTGACGATGTCAGACTCCCCTTCCCTTTTCCCTAGTCGTCCGGCCTTATCGACCATTCTCCCCAGCAGCTTCTTCTTGACCGGGGCGTGTTTTTTCGTTACTGTAATAACCTCCTGCATCTTCAGGAGAGGGTTGCAGATATTCTTACCGTCGATCCATTTGTCGGAAGCTTCCGAAAAGTCGGTTTTATCCATCAATTCCTCTACCAAAACATCCTTGTATTCACTAGGGTTGGCCAAGACTACTTTCAGAGACTGGTGCATATTGTCGTAATCGGTTGTAGCCTTCACAAGAAAAGACCAAGTGTCGGTAAAGGCCCTCAAGTAATTAATACTCAAGTCCATTATTCTGTGGGCGTCGCCCATCATGTCGCAGACAGCGATAGAGACGCTGTTATCGCTGTCAGAGGCCATTATCTTCAGGGTCGCCAGGTGGCCAAGAAGTGAGCTAAGTTATTCACTTGACTTTGTTCGTCCTCCTTGTCCACTGTCCTAGGAACTGTCCCTCGGGACGGTGGAATGACAAATGGCTCAGTTTCACCTATTATGTCGAAAAAGATATCAGAGGGCGATTGGTCGTTAAACTCTGCAATTCCCTGGGTGGGTTCCGAAGACAGTTCCGTCGTCGCGGTGGTAGTCGTGGTCGTGCGCTGGCTGCCGGTGTCCTCTAATGAAGTCAAAGATTGAGACGTTTCGGGTGTACCCGGTGTCGTTGCAGGGGTTTCACGAGGATTATTCATTAACGGGGGACGAAACGATTCGGAGCGCACCTTACGAAATTCTTAGAACAGGGCCCACTTTCGCACAGTCGACGACGATTTAGCCGGCACGGTAATAACCTTTTCATCTATGAACGAAGACAGAACGAGACAGAAAAAATCTAAAGGGGAGCCGGTTTTCCCATCTTCTCCCGCTCTTAGGAGTGGAGTGTATTCACCGGGCGAAACCCATGACGTGTCCTCCACTCTCACCTCCTCTACCAACCTGAGTACTTCGTCTCCTCCACACTGTCTACAGGCGTGGTCGAGGGTCATTAAAGTGGCCGAGCTGGCGGGGTCTGTGAAGGAGTCGGATGCCTGAGAAGGATCAATGCTGAAAAAGAGAAATTTGAGAGCCCTACAAAAGTAGTGGTCGCATTTTTGTTTTCTCATCCTGCTACGCGAGCCAGTGCTGCATTCTAGACCGATGCATTTCAACTTGCTTATACATTCCGGTAAAAAATAGTCTTTGATGCCACTCGAAGACGAAAAACCCGCTTCCCTGTAATCGAAGTTATCGTCCGATATGTGTGTGTTCAGATAAGAAGAGGCAGAAGCGTGGGAGGAGGAAGGTGGGGGGAGGTGACCGGCGTTCGATTTCCATCTCTCCCTCGCTTGGCACACCTTATTGTCAGAAGGTTTCTGACCCCCCCGCCCTCTCTTAAACCTAGGCCTACCCCTATTCAACGGGACTTTGGCACATTTTCGAGTCGCCGTCGACGAAACAAGAGATGACCAGGTTCATATACTTGACGATATTCGACAACACTACATAGATCCCCATATCTCCATTAGGGGCATGGACGATAGAAGTGAAAATAGGGTTAGCAAATAAAGCGTTGAGTTGTTGTTCGTTCTGCAAGACTCTCTCGATGCTCTGGGAGTCCTTAACACCCACCAGAGACGGAGGGTCCATGAGTAGTTCTTTAAATCTAGTGGAAACGTGCTCCTCATTGGAAACAAAGAATTCCGGTTCACTGACCATATTTCCTGCCGTAGCGATTTTACTTTCGGCGAGCAGTGCGTCGTGTTTCTTGGCCGCATCCAATATGGCACTCCTGTCGTGGCCGCGGCTGTCGTTAAGGTCATCTTGTTTTACTTCTTCTCTTCTTCCTTGAGGGGTTATGAACGTCCCTTCAGCAGTTCGCTAGTTGCCGTGAATACTGTTGAGCAAGGAACCGGACCGTAACCCATACACCTTATCGAAAATTTGTATTAAACATTGTAGAAACAGTTCCGACACCTGTCGTTTGGGATATGAAGTGAGGTCATCCTTGTGTCTTCTGTTGTAACGTGCAGTTAACATTTTCTGGACATCCTTAACGCAAATTTTTCTTTCTCCGTCGCTTATGGTCTTGATGATGAGACCAGGGTTGTCTCCTATGACATGGTGGCCACTCTTTAAAATGCCTTGTTCGGATTTTCCGTCTTAGCCAATATCATTTTCATCGCTATTATTATTATCGTCTTCAACAACCTCACTCGTTTGTTGTGGCGAGTGTTGTCTGTGTCCGTGCACGCGTTCCTCATCTTGTTCATGGTCCTCGCTTTCCATTTCCTCTCCCTCTTGATCTTGCTCTTCACTTTCACTATCTTCGTTGTATAGACCCTCCTCCTTTTCTTCTTCTTCCGCTTTTCGATCCACCCCCTTTCTCAATCTTTTGGACAGAGGTTGCCACGTTTTAGTTCGGCTAGCCTTCCTCGTCCCGTTATTCCTCAATGCTCTCCTGTATTCCCTGGTAGGAACGATTTTATTTTCGGCCGCCACTAGTTCTTTAGCTGTGGCCACTTTAACCGTGTAGTTCACTACCATGTCCACGAACTGTGTCTTCATGACAGCACTGTGCAAGGGTTTGCCCATGTTAATGGCAATGGGTAAAGAGGCATCGTCGTCGACCTTGCCGTACAGAGAAGCAATGTCGTATTGTCCGTAATTTCGGGGAGGGCGCCGATTTTTAATAACGACCCCTTCTTCGTTGCCGTTAGGGTCACCTCGGCAACCGTCCATCTCGGGTGCTGTCGCCGCCGCCATCGGGTTCCTGGACAGCATGTTAGCGACCGTGGCATGCCTGGCCATTTCTTTGAGGACCTCCAAGTTGAAAGCAGCCATCAGGAAAGTTTGGCCAATGCCTCCTTTTGAGAGAAAGACGGCCATGAATGCGCGCACGTAGATCTTGAAAATCAGACGCCGGTGGGCCTCGTACCCGATGAGGTGCAGTATAGAGTGTTGTATCTGTTTCAAGAGTGCTTGCAGTAGAATCCATATGGCAGAAGTAGCAGGAGAGAAGCGGCAAGCGTCCGCGAGAACAGCCAACTTGGATTCCGTCCCGTTCCTTTCGTCGGCAAAAAACACGCCTTCGCACAAAGCCTGATGCTGTTCGGAATTTAAGACCGTCTTGCTAAAAGACAAGAGTTCCAACATTTTGTTGGAATTATCTCCATGCACGAACCTGATGATATTTTCCAGTGAGGGTACCTTCGACAGCGACGAACCGTCGCCTCCACCTCTTCCTATTCCACTATCATAATTTTTTCTCTTTAGGAATGTGTCCTCCCAAGATGTGCGCGCCAAGGTATCGGCGGCGTCCCTACTGACGGGGGGGAGGGCATGGTTGGAAGCCTCTGCCGCCATCTTGAACTTAATTATAGCGCGAGCGATGGCCCAAAAGTTGGACTCTTCTCCGCCCCGACAAATGTCGCTCAGCAGGACACTTTCCTTACAGAAACAATCTCCCAAAAATAACAAGGAACGGTCGTGCGATTGCTTCAGAGATTTAGCAAAGGCTTCTCTGTCGTACACGGAACAGCCCACCGCGAAATGGTCGTATCGTATCATGCCACTTCGGCACGATTCAGCTATCCATTGCATCGTTCTCCATGTACGAAGGCGACGAGCTGCCAACCTACCGTTGCGCGCCCCCCCGCGTTTCAGATCCGGAATGGCCGTCGAGGTGTCGCACGCCTTCATGGCCACGATCCCCAACTGGGTCGAACCGCGCATGACGGTCAACCAGTTGACCACGTTGGCACCCACGGGAAAGACGAGGTGGGAGGGGGTGCGGCCACCATTGTACTTGAATCCCACCAGCTCTCCGCACGATTCTACCGGTTTAACGACGAATCGCGAATCATTCATCAGACCCATGGAGACGAGGCGAGTCTTTACATAGTCGTGTAGAGAAGGGTCGTTGAAGAGGCACCAACCGGGAGCCTGGGCCGTGATGATCGTGTTCATGTAATTCATGATGGGAGCGTCGGAGGCAGAGTAGACCAGTACCAAACGCGTTCGGTCCGAGGGTGCCCCGGAACTCACGAGGTAAAGAGCAGAGGCTGCCCCGGCTACGGTTTTGTCCACATCGACCCGCCTCCTGTTGGGACCCCATTTAGTTATCTTCAACTTGGTCCTATAAGAGGATAATATAGAGGCTCCTCTGTGTGCATCACTCAGAAAAAGCTCCATCCCTGGACCCAGACACAGAATTACAGGATGGATTATTTTACGAGTAGGGAAAAAAATGTTACCAATAGGACTCCCCCGGCAATGATAGCGATCGTGATGTTAGTGCTTGCCGTGTTTGTGGCCGTTGTTAGTGTCGCGGCAGTGTTTGTCCTCTCGAAACCCATGTTGGCCAATTCGCAAGTGTTGGCCGACCTGAAAATCCGAACCGGGTTAAAAATTATGGAAAATTCGGATCCGCAAAATGTCCTACAAGAATACCTGAAAGAGAAAACCGCTTTTGACAGAATAGAGTATGTCGACGATGCCGCTGCATATCCGCCTCATCCTTCCATCCACGATCTGATGTGTCTGACCGCGCCGGGTAATCACTGAGGCGTGCCTTCGGACATTGCCCGTCGCACCCTTCACGAACTGGATAGAACAGCTCTACCCGCACCGTCAGATCCACACCAACAACATGGAACGGGTCAATATTGAATCGGCGCCGTACCAACTTGTGAGACGTTACGTGGACTCTATTCTGGATCGTAACGTATCTTCCCGGGTAACTCATTTGCAGAAACAAATGAGGAACTCGCCTCGAGTTTCAAAGAGAGATCTAAGATTTATCCAATATGTGTTGGGGGCCAATCGTTCCAAGGTTTTTAACGAGCGTGAAGAGGAGGGAGTGGAAGAGGCAGACGACCACCGAACCGAAGGCTTAGAGACTAAGGGGAACAAAAATAAGAAGACGAATAGTAAGGTGAAAATGGACGACGATATCGATCTCCTCATTTATCACAGAGGCGGTCACTGTGCCAATCCTATACCGGCCGATCCCACGAGGACTTGCGTAGATGTGTGCGCTTCGGCCAGTGCCAAGAGAATACAAACACCTTTCGCGGCGGCTGGCAAGATCATCGTCGGAGAGAATCCGGGCTCTCGCCAGGACTACTGTTGGTCTGGTAAGCAGCGGCCAGGAGGTGAAGAGGGAGACGCCACCCTGCCTCCCGCTACCACCGCAGTGCACGTGCCCGCCTTCCCTTCCGGCGATGTTCACGAGCCTATTCATCGGCCCTGCTCCACGGCGACGAGCGTCCTCGTCCTGATTGACGACGGAGGTTGGCAGTGCCGTCCCATGTACCCTCTCCTGTTCGGAGGCGCTGACGGTACAGAGAAGACGGCATGTGGGTTCAACACTGCCATTCACGAATCCAAAGAGAAGTACGAAAGTACGGTCACGTAAATGGACGTGGAATCCGGAGAGACCATCGATTCCCACGGTGACATGCCACTCAAATCCACTTTCATACGCAAGGCGATTGAAACCAGGTCCGTAGCCGAATTCAAAAACGTCGCTTCCAATCCTGAATTCTTTTTCAATTACCCCATAGTGTGCCAATACGGTTCAAACAAAGACATTTTGGGTAACCCCCTACTTGCTACGGACGCGAGTCGTCGCTTGAAATTCATGGGCCTGTTCAGGTGTGTTTCCAATCCTTGCTTCATGGCCAAAGTGGCGCGGAAGTTCGGATCCTTCGATCCCGAGAAGGGGTTGTGCACGAGAGGAAACAAGGCTTCTATCAGCACGCTGAATGCCATAGTGGGAGATGCGAGGACGCCTCTGGTGGGGCAGACGCCAGCCATGGGTCTGATCGTAGCCGATGACGACAAACGGATTGACGGCATAAGCAGTGGCAGTGGGGTGAACGGTTTGGTCTTCGACCAAAGGGTACCTCAAAAACCCTACGAATTGGATATGCTGGCTTCCGAATCTCTGAGAAACAGTAGGCTAGTGTCGGGAAACGTCCTCGGCGGCTCGGAAATTACCTACTCGAACCTGTTATCAACGGAAAGTAAGGGCGTCAACCGCGCTCCCGGTATTAGATTAACCGGCAGGACGGGGCATCTGCGCATAGATAGAATCAGAAGCTTCTACGATACGTTTATGACTAAGAGAAGATTATCTACCGCAGAATACATGCGCTGCACCAGGGGACCGGGCGGCAGCGGAGATAGCGGGAAATACTCAGAGTGGGATACGGCATTCAGATCGAATGATTTTAATCAGAGCGGAATGACGAGTGTAGCAGACACGTTTGTGGTAAGGGAGGGGTTACTGCTACGTTCGTACGGCGCGTACTTGGGCATGGTACTGGCGCCTCAACTGTACGACACGGGGTTCGTGGAGGGTCTTCCGAACAAAGATACCACCTGCCATTTGCGGGTGCACAATCCCGCTCAAATTGCTTTTACTACCTCTTATCATAACCTGGCCCGCCGCGACGACGACAATAAAAATGATGATGACATCTTCACGGTGGACAGGATTAGGGTCTTTGACTCGACGACATTAAGCCTCTTCTTCGACAACCATAGCCAACGAAACCCTCCCTCTTCTTTTCTATTTCCCGAGAATGATTCGCCCATGAGAGACTATAGAGTTTCCTTGAAGGATTACGATTGGGGATTGCAGACATTCAGAATGGAGTGGAATCCTCGTTCCGGTCTGTACACGAGAACGGATCCCAGACTCGCATTCGATCATCGGAAAATGAGATCCTTACCTCTCGGGGCCACGACGTTACCCTTTTCCATTTTTAAACGGACTCCGATTGAATGGGGCCACGACCACTCCGATATCAAGAAAGGCCGGTGGTTCAGAAATACCCTAGACACCAAAAGTGCCTATTGGAGAATGTTGCTAGAAACAAGCTTAGTGCTACGACCAATGTGGTTTGCCGCTGCCTGGGAAAGAGACAATTATTATCACGTGAATACCCAAGTGCGTCCAGGCTGAAGCATCGCTAATGGGATAACCGAGGAGGAGTCGGAGTCGGAAAAGAAACAAGTTTTCGGGTTCAATAAAATGTATTGTAAAGAATATGGTTCAATAAAAAGTATTGTAAGAAGATTATCACCAGAATAGTTAGCCGACTGCGGCCTACCTACAGTAAATGTGCTAAGCGCCGCAAGCTGCCATCTAAACTATAACTTGTGTATTTTTGAAGTGGGGTGAAGGATAAAAGGGATTGTAAAGAATATGGTTCAATAAAATGTATTGTAAAAGAAGAATATCAACAGATTAGTTAGCCGACTGCGGCCTACCGACAGTACATGTGCTAAGCGCCGCAAGCTGCCATCTAAACTATAACTTGTGTATTTTTGAAGGAGGCGAAGGATAGAAGGGACCCTCCCAAACCACCTAACATCATTTGACGATCGTCCGCTTCAGGGTAAACTTCAGAATGGACATCCCCCAGGCTCCGAAGCAAGATAACCTCATAGCAGCCAAGACTCAACCCGAGGAATTACAAATGTTGACATTGGACGACGGACTTACCCATTACACTATTCTCAATGACGGGAAAGCTATTATTTGCATTCAGAGTAATTACGTTGCAACCAGGCTGCATCAAGGTTCTTTGAACGAGGCCCTGTATGGCAAGCTCGGTTACGGGAACCCCTGCAGTACAAGGAAAAACAAGGGTCAATATAATAATTAGGCCTGCGATCGCTCTCAACCCTCTCAAGGAACCATTAAATTATTTAAGAATTCACAACCCAAACTGAATTTTATAAAAGCTCAGGATGAAGGACGCGGTTGGCCGGCAATATGCACTTTATTTGGGTGATAATTCAAGAATATACTATCGTGATGACCCTAACTACCTAAAGGGGTGCAAGGCAGACACAAAAGTTCAACGCGAGATTTGGTTCAATGAGTGTTTGCGATCACTCGGGAATTTCATGAGCACTGACGAAGGCGCCAAATATGATGTCATTTATATGCCTTGGGGATGTACGGTAGCTGGCGGTGATAGGACACGTTATCATCAAATGATATTTGATTTCTCTAAGACTGTGCGTCAGCCTGTGTGCATTGTTCAACTCAAAAACAAATAATAAAAAGTAAATGTAATATGAGAAGATTTTTCCTTTTCCTTCCACTTTCTTTTATGTGCCGGTGGAAGGGGTAGCGCAGGCGTGGTCGTAGGGCTGGCGAGGGTATTTTCATAGATGGTGGAAGTGGTAGCGGAGGCAGTGGTCGTATGGGAGTTGAATGTGTCCTTGAATGTAAATGTGTCGCTGGATGTTGTCTTTGGGTGTTGTCTTTGGGTGTGTCGTTGGATGGGCCATTGGACGCGTCCTTGGATCCCACCTGTTGAAAGGCAACATCTGTATAGTCGATGCACCGGGATATAGTGAAACCCGGTTGACCAACTCCGTAGAGTGGTTACAATTTTCCTACACCGTCGGCTCACAAGGGATAATAGAGGACATTTTGCCTAGGAAGCGGTCTGAGGTAGCGGTCGAAAACTATTTTTTTGCCGAATGATGATGATCATTCATTATGAAAACCAAATGCGATGATATACAGTTCGATGTATTTCCGATCGCTCCCAAAGCCCACCGACCCACATTGGACAGCAGGTAAAAGATTCGCCAAAAATAAATTCTGTTATTCGACTTGAGTTGGCGGTGAACCTTTTTTTTTTTCTTCAGGCGGGTCTAAATTTATGTGTGTGTGATAAAGTTCGTGGAAAAATTACAAACATTTTTTTTTTCGAGGAGGCTAAATATTTCGAAGAGCGACTCTCCATCATTTCTCGGTGACGACTGCGGAAATGTTCGAGGGCGTCTCAAAGGCAAATTTACCCTCCAAAATATTCCGCTATTCAAAAACGAGACTTCGCGGACTGAAGCATTCACTCTAACCCTTTGTCGGTATTTTGGCGAGCAAATGGCCTATCACTATATATAACGGTCACCATTTTACAGTTTGACCACTTGAGGTGTAATCATGGACCCTCAAAAGACTACATGTGAGCAAGTGGCCGTGCAACTCGGTAAAGTTATAGAGTGCGCGTCTAGAAGAGGATGTCTACCAAACCTGTGCATCCTATACGCACATAGTGCCTCGTGTCTGAAGCCGAAGCACGGTTGCTATAAGCTGTGCCTGATGTGGCGTCACGTACGACAACATGCGAGAATGGAACATTATTGTCCCATACAGGCAATTGACGAACAGTTCCTGCACACCCACGTATCTCTGTGCAAGTCCAACGGTTGTGGCCTGCCTTCGTGTCTACCTCTCCGATTAGAAAAATTGGTGAATCACCTGTAACATGACACTCTAAAAAGGTGGCCAGTGGAGGATCTTGCATCATTGAAAGGTTGGCCACTATGGAGTCAACTACGTGTGAGCAAGCCGGTGTGCGACTTCAGAGGCTTGTGGACTACGTGATCCTAGAAGGAAAACTGAAGGAATTGTCATTCTGGTACGGGCACAGTGCCACATGTCCGACGCCCGGTTGTCACCGGCTGTGTCTGATGTGGCGTCGTGCTAGGCGGCACGTCCTCGAGAGACACAAGTGTCGCGTCTTGGACATATATTGTTTTTTACTGTTCACCCATCTTTCATCGTGCAGGCTAACCGACTGTGGTCTACCAATATGTGCTACCAGACGCAAGCCGCCATCTAAACTATAACTTTTGTAGTTTAGCCACCTCTGAAGACACAGGGTCCCAACCCAGGGTCCGAAGCAGGATAACACCGGACGGTAGGGTTGGAAATTGAATGCAGTCTCACCTCTCCGACCCCGCAGTCTCACCTCTCTGACTCTATTTCAATAAAGCATTTGTACATCTTGTGATAATACAAATGTAACAAAGGATTAGCTGATATTTTCATTTCATTACAGGATATAACAATAAAAACAATTATGTTGTAATATTTTGTTTATTTTCATCCTTCATTCTACAGCATCGAAACATCCCATTGGTGAGTTGTTTGCCCGTTGAAGCTGGATTTAATTCCAAACACTCCAATAAATATGATGTAGGCATCTTGTACTATCGTCGGAGATACTCCACTCGTCTGTTTTCTTTTTCTTCTTTTTCGAGTAGATCCCCTATCACATAATTGCACAATCTACTACTACTACTACTACTACTACTGCCTCTACCAATATTACAAAAATAAAAGCCAATGTAAAATACACAAATACATTTTATTTCATTTTATGAATCATATATACCACATATTTTTCGTCAGTGTCCTGTTATTTCAAATTACCCGATTCGGTCGTCGTCGTTATTATTAATATTCTTCGTATAGCGTGGTTATTCAGACCTGGTCGGGATTAATGGTGTAAAGGAAGGGGTCGATGTTCATACACCAGTCGGTGATAGCCCTCACTTCCCGCCCATTCACTGAATCTTCGTCCATCATACTCTCTCGGACGTTTTTGTGTGATACCAATGTACAGTCAAACATCATCTTGGCACAGATCAGTGAATCCAAAGTGTAATTGGTGCAACACTCTGCTTGGGTACCGCAACCCTTCACTTTGGTATACACGAGTTGTAGGGCCGATTTCAAACTGGGGAAATTGGCGCCGTCGCTCTTTTGGGCAAAGTAAATGACCGGTAGTCTTTCGTCTTTAGTTACAGCTACTTTCAGGGCGTGAGTTTGGTTGTGGCAGAATCGCATGTTGTACAATGCAGCGCACAGTAGTGTGAAGATCATGCGTTTCGAATGATCGTACGATCTCCAATCTTTCAAATTTATAGCTTCTTGCAGCGAAAGGTAGCAGCTTTGTTGTGGAATGTTGTTGGGGTCGCTACTGACGTTCACCTTCAACAGATGCGCCAGAAAATCGAAATGCACCCTTTCTGTGTCATTGATGGGGGTGAGACTAACCACTGGTCAACATCGGCAGTGGTGGCAACATCGGCTTTAGGGATGTAGTAAAAATGACGGAAGGTGGTTGTACTCAGCTCGCCTGCGTAACACCGACACATAAAGAGCGCTACTGCTACCACCAATTTGGTACAGTGTCGCTTGTCAACGCTAGTGTCACGTCCAATAACCTCAGCTATGGCACACTTGAGTGTCGTTACGAGCTCGTCGAAATTCACTTTGTGCAATATACTGCGGCATGCCAGTGGCGATAGAGATGCTAGGGGGTCGTAGTCCGCTTGTCCCGAGATTTTGTTTGTCATGTACAGGTTCCGTGAGCGAGACTTCCGCGTCACTTTGCGGCGGTAGAGATCTAAACGGAACGGCGATATTTTGACCACCGCTAGCACAAAGATGATTTTGAGACGTAACATGTCTATCTTCTGGTTGGTGTTACATTTGTTGACCAGGTTGGCAATTCTGCAGGGCTGAATGGTAACCAAATCGATCATGTTCGTCAAGTGGACATTGCAGTGCTTTTTGAGAGTTGTTTCGACGTGCTGAATATTGAGCGTCGCCGAGTTGCCTCCTCGCTGAATTTTCGCCAGTTTATAGAAATCGGTAATGATATGCTGCTTCCCATTTTTGGTGATGCTACCACTACCGCAGATTCTGCCGCTGCCATGGTGTTTCTTCTTATTCTTCTTCGTATTCTCCTGTTGTGTGGAATTTGCCATCGTGGGGCGCTTGACTTAGCAGCTTCAGTGTCTTATTGGTTCAATGAGTGTTTGTTATCACTCGGGGATTTCATGAGCACTGACGAAGGCGCCAAATATGATGTCATTTATATGCCTTGGGGTATAGAATGTACGGTAGCTGCCAGTGATTGGACACTTTACCATCAAATGATACTTGCTTTCTCTAAGACTGTGCGTCAGGTTGTGTGCATTGTTCAACTCAAATCAAATCAAAAAATAATAAAAAATAAATGTAATCTTATTATGTTTCTTTTTCCTTTCACTTCCTTTTATGTGATGGTGGAATGGGTAGCACAGGCGTGGTCGTATGGGTGGCGAGGGTATTTTCATAGATGGTGGAATGGGTAGCACAGGCGTGGTCGTATGGGTGGCGAGGGTATTTTCATAGATGGTGGAAGGGGTGGCGCAGGCAGGGGTCGTAGGGGAGTTGAATGTGTCCTTGAATGCGAATGTGTTGCTGGGTTAATTAATATTCTATATTTTCTAAAGAAAAAAGTTTAGGTAAAATGAGCCAACTCGTGAATATTTAAAACAAATATACATGATATGATATTGTAACCCCTACATTTTTTTTTTACAACAAGTTTTTCTAGGGCGATGGGGCACGAAGCCGGTTGCATGCACACATGAACGCCTTCTCCTCCCGCTCAGGTCTGGAAAGGCCAGTCAAGTCGAAAAAGGGCTTCTTTATAGGATTGAGGTTAAATTTCAAGGTGTTTACTGACAAAGATTTTGTTTCGAAAAGATAATCTAAATATTTGAATATTAAAGCCACTGAGGATTGCTGTTGGTCAGATTCTATGATCCAGGTGGTAAAGGCCTTCCAACATGTTTGGTACCTTCGTTGGGTTGTTTTTGAGTTCTGATTGAGTAGTTTGTGGGTCACACTTCTCCCATATATATTTTGCCATTTACCCCTCCCAATGTCTTCCATATGGCAAAATTTAGCGAGATCATGATCTTTCCAACCGTGTCTAAGTGGAAGTGCGAGTTCGGGGTTGTCACTAGGTTCTCGCACCACATCTTCAATCGCTTGTACCAAACTTGGACCAGCGGTGTCTGAGTTCGATGTGTTAGGTCTTTGTACCTTGACCATAGACCCTGAACTTGATGACCCTAGCCTGTCTGAAAACAATGGGCGAGTGAGATCTAGCACATCTCCGGCTTGGTTCCTGGCCCTTAAGTTCTTGGCCTCACTCATTCCAATCGACCAGTGGTTCGAAGCCATAGGTGTCAATACCTTCACTGGTTTGTTCTCTTTCAATGTCTTGATAAATTCACTTTGCCATCCGGTCGGTGACGAAGGGTGAGGAGAGCCCTGCAATCTAGAAGGGGAAGGAACAGTCTTGGGTATCTCTGAAACGGTTCTCGGACGGATTGCCGACGGACATATGGCCGACGGACATTTGGCCGACGGACATTTGGCCGACGGACATTTGGCTGAACGGACATTTCGCCGAACGGACAAATGGCCGAACGGACAATTCACCGAACGGACATTATACCGAACGGACATTTCACCGACCAAATATTTCCATTATTTTAATACTTATTAACCCGGGAGCTGCCGGGAGACTCTTAAGAGTTCCCCCGGCGCACTGCGGGTAGACTCTTAAGAGCAGAGACTTTGAACACGTACCAAAACCGCGCGTTTATAGCCAGGCGGCTGAAAATTGGTGTGGGTATAGTACTACATGTCAACTCTCGATACCACCCCGCCAAACGCTCGCCCCGCACTCGTGCAAGCACCACCGCGCCAGTAACCACGCACTAGTCATGGAGCCTACACGTCCCTCACGCTCGCTCCCTGATGACACAACCAGCCCTCCTTCTGGTGGTGTTAGCCGCCGTGGAAGGCAGAGGGTGGCTGCCAAAGACCCTAGCTACCAGTACGACACGCCCTACAGCTCAGAGGACGAATCACCAGCACCAAAAGCACGTAAAACACGTGCAAGCAGGGCAATGGCACAGAGGTCATTGGTCTTTCGGGACACTGCCACCACGACCCAGGTCACTGCAACAACCACTACCACCACCACTGCCACCACTGCCACCCCTGCCACCGGTACCAGCGACGCAGGAGGCCGCCCTAGGGCTGCATTACCTGCGGGGGCAGGAAAAATGAAAGGCACGGGCGTAGGGAAAAGAACCCCTACGCCAGCCACAGTGCCCCTACCACCACCAACACCACCAGCCGCCCCTGGCCCGGCTGCCCCTGCCGCCCCTGCTGCCCCTGCCGCCCCTGCCGCCCCTGCTGCCCCTGCCGCCCCTGCCGCCCCTGCCCAAGGAACAGGGAAGGGGAAGGGGAAAGGGAGAGGGAAAGCGACTGGGAAAGCGACTGCTGGCCCTGGTGTCCCTGCCGGCCCTGCTGCCCCTGCCGCCCCTGCTGCTGCCCCTGCCGCCCCTGCCGCCCCTGCCGCCCCTGCCCAAGGAACAGGGAAGGGGAAGGGGAAAGGGAGAGGGAAAGCGACTGCTGGCCCTGGTGTCCCTGCCGGCCCTGCTGCCCCTGCCGCCCCTGCTGCCCCTGCCGCCCCTACCGCCCCTGCCCAAGGAACAGAGAGAAGGGCGACAGGCACCACCATCATCTTGCCATCAAGGCCACGCACCACTGCTGCCCCTGCCGCCGCCGCCCCTGCCGCCGCCGCCCCTGCCACCACCTCTGCTGTCCCTGTCCATAAGACTCCCGCACGTGCCAAAGTGACCCGGAAAACTCTTACACCATCTAAGTATGCCGCCCTGCTGTTTGATGGTGATTCGCAGGACATTGGCAGCCCGGGTTTCGACGACGAAGCCCTAGCACGGGACCAAGGGTGGGGGGATTTGGGAGTGGACAGTGGGAGTGAGTCCGACGTCGGTGACGAAAACGAGGAAGGGCATCGTCTGTCGAGTGAAGAGGAGGGTAATGATGATGAAGTGCTGTATCGCGACCATGGAAGCGATATTTCAGACGCAGAAGCAGACGCAGACGACATTCCGATCCCTGGCATGCCTTCGTTCGATTGGTCTGACGGGGTCAATTTTGTACCTGACGTGCCCCAGTTCAATCCTGGGACGTCAGGAACAACTGACGACTGGCCCTGTGATGATCAAGCGAACGAAAGCGACTTCTTCCTCGCTTTTTTCGACATGGAGGTAATGACGTACATCGTTGCCCAAACAAACGCCTACTACAGGTGGGTGTTTGGCAGATTGGACGTCCTTTCTCCAAAAGCGAGAATACGAGGCTGGGTGGATACGACTGTGGCAGAATTTCTGACGTTCTTTGCCTTGTTGTTCCTCATGCCTCTGATCAAGAAGCATGTGTTGCAACACTACTGGAAGCACGACCCTCTCATCGCCACCCCAACTTTCAATAAGTTCATGACTCGTGACAGATTTTTGTTGCTGCTAAGATTTATGCACTTTGCAGACAACGAAAATCCTAACAGGATTGACAGGGTAGGGAAAGGGGGGGATGTGTTCACCATTTGGTTGGAGAGGTATAGGAAATACTTTTACCCCTTCCTCAATTTGGTGATTGATGAGTCGCTCGTGCTCTTCAAAGGACGTCTTGTTTTCAAGCAGTATATCCCCTTGAAGAGGCATAGGTTCGGAATCAAGCTCTTCGTGTTGTGCGACTGTGAAACTGGAATAGTGCTTGACATGATCGTGTATACAGGAACTGACATTGACGTACCGAAAGCCGCTGCCAATGACCCCATGGGCATGTCAGGTGCCATCGTCAGGAAAATGTTGGCACCTTACCTGGGCAAAGGCCACATCATCTACACTGACAACTGGTATACTTCTCCTGCTCTCTGCCAGTTTCTTTATGACAACCAAACGGGGTCATGTGGGACTGTCAGAAAGACAAGAAAGTTTATGCCAAAGTTCACAGGTGATGTCATTCCTCTCACAGATGCCTCCTCCAGTGACACACCTTCAGAAGACGACCTGGCCCAGGAACACCGCGAGAGGCATGTGCGAAGAAGGCGACGAAAGGGGCAGAAATACAAGCAGCTCGAGAAGTGTGGGAAACTGATAGCCCTGAAGTGGAAGGATAAGCGAGACGTCCACCTGCTTTCCACCGTCCACACAGGTGCCCAGGTGGATTCTGGCAAAATCCACTACCGAACCAGGAAGACAATCTACAAGCCCGACATGGTAGTGGACTACACCAAAAACATGCGCCTGGTGGACAAGTCTGACTGTCAGCTGTCAGGTGTTGAGTGTCTGAGGAAGACTGTGAAGTGGTATCACAAGCTCTTCCTCCACCTAGTTGACATAACGATGCTGAACGCCTACAACTTGTGGTTGGTGAAGAAGGATATGGCCCCAAACCAGAAGCTGAAATTCCGGGAGTTCGTGTACAACGTCTCCTACCAACTCCTGGAGAAGTATGGCACCACCACTCACAGACGTACGGCATGGCGTGGGGATCACGTTCCTGACCGCATCCAGCTGGGTGTCGAAAGACACTACACAACCAACACCGAGCTGATTGGCACTCGTCACAGGCAGGTGCAGTGCACCGTCTGCAGCTCCAGTGTGAGGAAACCCCATGTGACCAAAAGAGTCACCTCAATGTGCGCCGAGTGCAAAGTTGCACTCTGCCTGGGTGACTGCTTCAGGGACTACCACACCTTCAAGAACTACTGAGTGTCGGCCCCTGCCCTGCCCTGCCCTGCCCTGGACTCGCCCCGTGCCCTGCCCTGGACTCGCCTCCTGCCCTGCCCTGCCCTGGACTCGCGCCCTACCTTACCTGACCTGACCTAATTGATCACGCTACCTCATAATGTAACATATATATTATATAATGTATAAGTTCCAAAGATGTCCCTGTGATATAGCTTTTACATTATATAATTGTATGTTTCATTATTTAGTTTATAAGTTTCAAAGATTTACATGTAATATGCCTTATTTTTTTAGTATATCAATATATATGTTTGTTATTAGCCTAAGTAATGTGTATATAATTATTTTCTTACCTCAAATGAATTGTACAAAAATAAATATGTTTCAATAAATCATGTCAAACCTACTATGATAATAAAATAAAACAATAAAAAAAGAAAAAAAGAAAACAAGGTCATGTCATTGTATTCTTACAATATGATATATTCTATGAATATTTCATATTGTTTGAATACAATGGCATGATCTTGTAAAAAAAAAAATTTATAAATTTGTTTCTAGACAATATAAAACCTTCCCCATAACCCCCTCCTGGATTCGATCCCACTACCCTACGACACTTTGAGTTTTCCAGTCCGCGACCTTACCAACCATGCCACAGGAGCTCATACCAAATATCACTCAAAACTTCGTGTCTACAATCGAAATGACAATATACAAAAAAAAATGAATTATCCCACCAATTTACGTTTGTAAATTGATGGGATTATCAATTATATCATGCCAAGGTTTATAATAGTTTGTCTCTGTCAAGAATTAGTAATTATATAACTTTATTCTGTCAAAAATTGCCCAAACACTCAGCAAAATTGCCCCTCTCAGTGTGACTCCACTCATTTTCACACGGTCAGGCGGTCACGAGGTGACCCTTGCCGCTCCTTGATTCTCCAGCTACAGCAGCTCTGTCTGGGAACAAAATTGGTATAAATACAATAATGGATAAAATACTCTTCACAAATACATTTGTATTGTATAATATTGTAAATAAAAATGAATAATAACTGTGTGGGTGTCGAAAATTGCTCAACCAGCTTTCTTATGTCTCGCCTACGCGCGTATATTGGATTATACATAGTCATGACTGTCATACAAATAATTGCAGTAGGTCTCGAATATACATTTAGATTGCATATTACTTCGAAATAAATAAGTAAACGTTTCTCTGGTGGCAATCTACCCTTTCGCAGGTGTAAGGAGACACCAGTCTATATTTAGCCCTCTATCACAACAGGCAATCTGCCTGTGTTGACTCAGCACCGTCGCTGGTGGTCTATAAATATAGTACTTTATTTACAGTCAATGGCCTACATGTTTCTGTGGTACTTCACATGTGTCTAAAATGCAATGTCTGCTTGCATAAAAATGCAATTCTGAAGTCCATTTATATGTACGACATACGCATGTCTCAGTTTCTCTCTCTCTCTCTCTCTCTCTCTCCATTCCTGACTCATGTTATTGTAGACCTGTTGATGGCAACGAACACCAGCCATCTGGTAGACATAAGGGTCAAAATACCAAACATCAATACGCCTGGGGCGCCTCCACAATTATCACTAAGCTGGTTATCTATCTAGAGATCTGCCTGACTTCCATCTCTCCACGACTCACTCACTCACTGCACCCCTGCATGCCTCCCTCCCACCCACCCACCCCCAACCCCCCCTTTCAGGCTTCCGTCTGCTAGAAACACATTCACAATTTGCGTAAATATCGCATCAATTGGGCTATATGCGGTATATTCCTTGTTATATGGGACGCCTACATATGTACACGTCTTTATTATAGCATGAGAGTGCTCTAAATACAAGATTGACGTGATATTTATGGCGTAACACACCCTCTCCCCCTTTCATTCCCACCACAACTCACTCACACCTTGGTTCACGCATAGAAAACTCATTGATAATGTGCGTAAATATCGCATGAATTGGTTTATATGCGGTATATATTTTGATATATGGCACGTATACATACGTACAAGTCTGTATTATAGCGTGACAGTGCTCTACGTACAAGATATACGTGATATGTATGGCGTAAACCACACTCTCAGCTCATAAATTGCCGCCAAACCTCCAACACATCTTCATTCCCGCCTAAATATTCTCTTATAATTCCCTTATATATTGCAATTTTTGGTCACTATGAGGCATATTCATTGTTATATGGGTGCCCTACACATGTATACATACTCTAAATAGCCTAAAAGGGCTCGAAAAAGGAGATATACGTGACAATACGCGGTAACCCACCCCCTCCTCCCTCTCCTTCTATCCCCTGCGCGCGTAAATATTCGGCAGGGAAATCTCGCCGCTCGATGACAATCTAGCCGCGCGGTGCCATTCGCTCCACATTTTTCAACTACGGACCGTTCCCCTACCCCCCCCAGACATTTTTTGGGGGGTCAAATATATATGGGCCGATGCACGCAAACATTCCCTACACGATGATGTACTTTTTATCGAAATTGGCAATAGGTCCCAAAATCATCATAGGTGCGCACAGTCTTACCCTGTAGAAAACCCCCTGTGCGCCGCGGAGAGGTTAATATATTTGTTCTTAGTCATCGTGTAGTTTTTTGTTGCTTGTTGTCATTGTTTTCCGAACTAATTGCACTGGTTGCTTCGAATCTTTTAGCCATGCTGATGTTCCTTTTAATGTGTTTTTATATTTATATAATTTTTTATTTCCTGGATATTGATATTATTGATAATATATCATTGATAATTTGTATTTGTTATTTTAATAATTTTATATTTCCTTATAAGTGTTTTATAGAAGGTAATATTTGATATTATCATTTTGATGTTATATCTAATATATAAATTTTAGAGGGTAAACAAAGTATTATAAAAGATTATATGAGTACACAATAACAAATATTTATTACAAGGTTAAAATTATTCATAAAGTCATTTGCTTAAAAATAATCACATTCTGAAATGTGGGATTCAAAGGTTGTGGGCAATAGCTCTCAGAAAGTGTATTCTATTATAATTGGAATATTCCTTAACGACTGATTTCAGTCTAGTGTTTAATAATTGATACTTTTTCTTCGGGTTTCTCATGTCCACTCCTGCTGCGACCATCTCAATTGTCAGCTCCCAGTCCGACTGTTCTTTTCTTAATTTTGAAACTAGACGGCAAATGGTGGGGTGGGTGATTGCCATTCTCTGTTCAAACCCTCTGTGCAATCCTTCTAGATAGTTTGTTGTCCGTGGAAGGTCTTGTGTCATTCTCTCTAACGTGTTCCACATTGTGATTTCAAATGCAGGTCTTCTGCGTCTTCCACGCTGTATAACACCAATCCATGTCGCTTCGAAATAGCCAAGAAACTCTGATAGAAGTTCATCGGTTTCATGATCTAGTGAGGAGACTAATTCATTGAAGCTTTCCGAAACATCAGCGACTGGCACAAATGCTAAAGCTTGAAGAGACTTGATAATGAGATCATGTTTTGGATTGTTATACCAAGTCTGTAGTCCAAAGCTCTGTAAATGTCTCCACAAGCACTGGCCGAAATGGAAAAAACATCCATAAATAGTTGTGTTTGGGAAGCATGTTGTAATGCCATTAAGAGCCGCCCTTTCATAGTCAATAGTAACGGACACAGGATTAAGATCAGGTTTCACTAGCTTGAGGGTGCTAAAATTCTTGCCAGAGTTTCTTTCTTAGGAAGAGCACATGCCGCATCAAGTGGGTACTCACTGGTACAGTTTTGTATAATAGTAGATGTCACTTCCTCTGACTGCATTTTTTTCTTCAATGACGCATCAGTCGGATGGTTGAGTGATTAGTGGCTTCTCCTATTGTAACGTCGTCTTCCGTTTTTACTCGTCCCCCATAGCGTCCTTTTCGTTCACATCGCCAATATATTATGTTGTCCTTTCGTTTGTCGATGTTGTAGGCGTAGCCGTCCAGCAAAAGCTTCCTCCCACCTCGTGTTGTTGGAGTGAATTCCATTATCTTAAAAAAAAGACAGAAATTATTAACACATTCAATACCCCTTTTTATGATTTTCTTCTGGCTATCCTTAGACGATAGTATTCAGTTTGGGAAGAATCTGTATGAGTTGTTTCCCAAACTGTATGAAATTGTCTAATATGAGCAAAAACATATATATTATAATTGTGCATTTGGTAAAATATACATCACCAAAGAAATATGAAGTAATATTAAAGTTATATATCAATAACAAGTAAATTCCGCGCACTTATGCATTACGCTAGATTAGATGGTGAAATTCATCAACTTACCTTTACAACTTTTGAATAACGAGTGACTCAATATCTAGGTAAGTTGGCTAACATTGATTTGGTTGGGCGTATACTTGCCATTTCATATACGAAGAAATAAGATAATCGGCGAAACTCATTCGAAGCAACCAGTGCAATTAGTGTTGATTGTTTCCAAATTGTTTCAATTTGAAAAGATGAAATAATGACAACATGGACAAATATATTAAAATGGAAAAAATATTTTTTCGGTGAAATGTCCGTTCGGTATAATGTCCATTCGGTGAATTGTCCGTTCGGCCATATGTCCGTTCGGCCAAATGTCCGTTCGGCCATATGTCCGTCGGCGAAATGTCCGTTCGGCGAAGTGTCCGTCGGCCAAATGTCCGTCGGCATAATGTCCGTCGGCAATCCGTCCGGCCACGCTCTGAAACAATCTTCACCACCTCAAAGGCCGGCCAATAGTTCTTCTTGAAATCTTCAGTTCCATCTACTATCTGTCGTCCCTCACGAATTGCTTGGCTATATGCGTGCAAGCCATCAATGTGATTACAAGCACCAGGATACTTGTGGTGTATCTGGTTCTGTGTTGGGCCAGAGGTGGACTTTATTGGGGCGAGTTGGAAGGCTGAAGCAGGTGTAGCCAAGTTCCCATTGTTGTTCAGGTGTGGGAGAGAGTGTGAGTTGTCGCCAAGTGAACTCATTGGGTCCTATGATGGGAGTGAAGTCTGTATGGATGGATGTTTCAATATAACCCGAATCAGGCCAATGGATAGTTGCCAAGTACAAGGAAGGTGAATTATGCAGCACAAATACGAGTTTGCAACTTTACGCTTGGGCATTAGTATACACCCACTTATTCCTCTTGGGAACATAGCTCTTGAATGTCTTTTCATGGATCTAGATGGATCATCAATGCACTCTTCCTGGGGAAAAAAAGAGGGATTTTTTTTACCCGAGAGCATGTTGCCAATAAAAATATAACAAAGGATTAGATGATATTTTCATCATTTCATTATAGTATAGGATATAATAATAAATAAAAAGTGTTCTCTAATTATTTTGTTCTCTTTTATTAGAAAGTTAACTTTTTGGGACAATAATTATCGATGTCGGCTATGCGAGAAGTGGTTCAGAGAGCACACTAACTGGGTGAACGAACAACATTATTTTTCTCGGAAAAGCATGTGATTTTTCACACTCAAATTTAGGCAATCTTCTGCACACCTTCCGAAACCGGCCCCGAGCGGGCCAGTGGAATAGTTGCGGTACTACACATCTCTTAGGCGAGAGAATCCCGAGTCCAAGAAACTCCGGAATATCCCCTTGGCCCCGACCAACGGGATCGAGGCGCACTACGTGGACTTTGACGCGGTGGGGGTGAAGCTAGGCTTGTGTCGAGACCTGGGCGTCCCGCCGGGCGACCTGTGTTCGGCTCTGTATACAGGGCCATATAATTATAACCCCGAAGCGGCAAAACAATATTGAACCTTACTGACATTGGGACGGCGAGTTGTTTGCCCGAAAGGGCTATATAAGGGAGAACAATTATTACCACTCTCACTCTATCTGCTGCTGCTGCCACCACCACAGAGGAGAATGAGGGATAGTGGTGATGAGAAGGCTTCCGAACCTACACCTACCAAAAGGACCATGGGTGTTGCACAAGAGAAAAAAGTTGATGGTGTTGTCGAAGAACAACAATTAGAATTGGAAGGCGGGGGGCTTAGGAGAGGTAGAGGCAGAACCAGAGGTAGAGGTAGAGTTGGCGGAGGAAGAAGCAGTGCCCGCTGCTATGACAGATCGGTTACACGCTCCGCCTATAGACGCCTGATGCGTGACCAACAACAACAGCAACAACCACCGCCAACACCACACCACCCACCACCGCCAAAAGCACACACGTGCCCACCACCGCCAACAGCACACCACCCACCCTCGTCAGCACCACCGCCAACACCACACCATCCACCCCCACCGGCATCACCGACACCACAACAACCAACACCCGGACCAACCTTACCCCAGTACGTCACCATCGTCAAGAACGAATTCTACGAACTCCTGTGGAAGTTTATACGACATAGCACTGCTTACGAACGCCTGTTTCAAGACAGGCCGAGGTTGATTGGTGTCTTGAAGAAGAACATGCGTATGCAGCCACATGAATTGATGTAAGAATTCATGTAATACAGAAATAAAGAATAGTGTAGGTCTGTATTATATTTCCTATCCTAGCTAGCTTTTTCGTGAAGGTCGTTGGATGTGTCGTTGAGTGTGTCGTTAGATCAGCCGTCATCGAGAAATGATGGAGAGTCGCTTTTCAAAATATTTAGCGTTCTCGAAAAGAGATTGTTTGTAATTTTTCCACGATTTTTTTTTTCACACACGCAAATTTAGACCCTCCCGAAAAAAAAAAGTTCACCTCCAACTCCAGTTGAATAGCAGAATGTATTTTTGGTGAGTCGTCTGCCTGGGGTTGTCGGAGATCTCGAGTCGAAGTATTTCCGATCGCTTATCAACAGTTATCGATTCAATATGCGAAGCATGACCTCGATGAACGATGCAATATGCGAAGCATGACCTCGATGAAGCATGATCTCGGTCAAATAAAAGGTCAATATGCTATGTTCATTACTTTTCATGCAAGCTTACCACAATTTGGCGTACTATACGAAGCATTGGATGTACCATTGGATGTGTCGTTAAGGGTAAATTCCCGATGCCACCTGTTGAAAGCCAACATATGTATAGTCGATGCGCCAGGACATAGTGAAACCCGGTGGGCCAACTCCGTGGAGTGATTACAATTTTCCTACACCGTCGGCTCAGAAGGGATATTAGGGGACATTTTGCCTATATTAGGAAGCAGTCTGAGGTAGCGGTCGAAAACTATTTTTTTTTTGCCGAATGATTATCATTCATTATGAAAACCAAATGCGATGATGTACAGTTCGATGTATTTCCGATCGCTCCCAAAGCCCACCAACCCACGTTGGACAGCAGGTAAACGATTCACCAAAAATACATTCTGCTATTCGACTTGAGTTGGCGGTGAACTTTTTTTTCAGGCGGGTCTAAATGTTTGTGTGATAAATTTCGTGGAAAAATTACAAACATTTTGTTTTCTCGAAGAGGCTAGAAATATTTCGAAGAGTGACTCTCCATCATTTCTCAGTGACGACTGAGGAAATGTTCGAGGGCGTCTCAAAGGAAAATTTTACTCCCCAAAATATTCCGCTATTGAAAAAAGAGACTTCGCGGACTGAAGCATTCACTCTAACCCTATGGCGGTATTTTGGCGAACAAATGGCTTATCAAAATATATATATATATATATATATATATATATATTTATAACGGTCACCATTTTACAGTTTGACCACTTGAGGGGAAAAATAACATCACAAATGAATACATTTTACTTTTCTACAACTTCGCGTGCGAATAATAATTATATAAATAATAATTTTGTTCTTTTTTTCTTGAAAGCGAGATTTTTGGGACAATATTTTTCGATGTCGGGGCTTCGCCAGAAATGGTTCAGAGAATTCAGAGAATGTTTGCAGTCACTCGGGGATTTCATGAGCAGTGATGAGGGCTTTTCTAGAAAGCTAAATTTTTGGGACCACATTGCACGGTGGTTCCTTTCGGACCAGGCTGGCTATCTTTGCCAAGTGAGAATTGTTGAATGCCTCACGTTAACAGAGGTACTACCAAGTATCCCGCCGAGGTGCAGGCAAGCGCACCGCCCGGCATGCCCGCGCACTGCGCTCTGTCCACTGCCCTCTCTGTTTCATCTCCCCGTAAAGCTTCTAAAGTGATGTCTGGCCGTCCCTCGGATGCAGTGGCGGATCCAGGATTTAGGAAAAAAAGGGGGAGGGGGGAAGGGGGATGTTTGACATTGCTTGCTGGTTAAAAGGGCAGGACTCGTGGACGTTCATCACACTTCTGGGGAGGCATTCAACCACCCCACCAAAAGTACAAGACCGTAAAATGTTCCCTGGACAGGATGCTCTTGGATCCTGATGGAGGCTCGGGTCCCCTCATGGAAAAGAAAGCGAGGGGGATGACAAGTGCGTCCAAATAAGCATCGAGCACATTATGTCCATGTTGACAGACCTTCACTCTATCGCATCCCCCACCCAGAGTGATCAGGCTTCAGCCATGAACGCCATCAATGCTTCGTGTTACACCAGCAGTGTCACCGATAATGTGGGACCGCGCCTTGATACGACGTGTCATGCTGTGTCGGATGCCATTGAACGCGATTTGGAAAAGTGCGTCCGCGAAGATGATGAGGTAGCATGGAAACTCGTTTCGGAAATGCTAGGGGTAGTCGACGCCGTCGACGTTAATGGGACCAATAGCGCTAAACCCCCTCGGACAGAGGGAGGTGGTGATGAAAATAGTATAATAGGGAGGGGACGATGATAACGAGGACTGTCCCGACCATGTTGTCAAATTCGTCAATGCCCTTTCTAAAAAAATTGTAGCATGGGAAACCCTTTGTCGATTTTGTACATTTTTTGTTCGCTTGTTAATGACTGTGAGAGCACGGTAGTTGTCAAAAATCTATGGAGACTATTGCAAAAATCAAAACCCGCCTACATCGAACCTAAGAAAGAGAAGCAGCCTGAGGAACCCGCCGCCGGTGAATCTACAATATTCCTTAGCAACAAGCCGGGGGAATCCAACCCTGCTGCCACCCCCGAAATATTGAACATCTTCCAAATTATCCCGGTCGCGGTGGAAGCAACAACCGATGCAATAGCTAGACTCTTTATTATATGGAGTCTCTTTGGTGCATACGTCAATGTGTCGGATCTTTCAAAATGTAAAAGTATTAATAATAATACAAACAAAAAAGGTTATAGGTTAGATTGTGACAATGAGGCTTCAAGCGGCGTAGTGAGTGTGAACCACCCAAGAGTGGTTCACTCTGTTACCAGGGTAAATCGCATTCTTCATAACATAAAACACGAAGGAGAGAAAGAGGGAACAGATGGCGGCGAAAGTTGGATTTCAGTCATGGCCAGAATATTATCCCCTCTCTGCAGTCCATCTCGAATAATCTGTCCAATCCTGCTATAAGCAAAAGGGTCTGTAAACAACAACCGAGGCGTTGCAAACAGGAGCAAGAACTCTTGACAGAAGAAGTAAAAAGACAACTTGACTCGGATCTTGCTGTGACCAAAAATACTGAAGATAGGCTGACCGGTATAGTGGAAGGTCTGTTAAGCTTATAGGACGGCCAAGTTTCGCCCACCGCAGGTGGTCATGGTGGCGGTGGTGATGGTGGAGTAGGCACTGCTAATACACCATGAGCCTTCACTGACCCGGACTGTACCTTTGATACGCTCGATAGTATATTCAATTTGAAGTTGGCAGCCAGTGTCCTATGTGAGAATCCAACGGCCGTCGACAATCTGCAAGACTACCTCATGAAGAAGGACAAGTTTTGGCTCTTGTATCCCGGTGCTATCGAGATAAGTTTGAAAATACTGAAGAGTTATTTTACCCTATGGTGGATTATTGGCTCATGTATCTCCCTCGAAAGCTTAACCGCGAGTGAGCAAGACGAAATAGAATACACAGACGGGCAGCAGCCGAAGCCCCAGATACACAAGTCTCATCTGCATGCGTACTTGAGGGAGATTATAGGAATTACCTCTGATAAGAAGGACGTGAACACAAACCACCATTGCCGACCTATACAAAGGCTAGCCCAATGCCTGTCGATTCTGGGCTCCGATAACCCCCATTCGAAAAAAATAATGTTGATCATTATCCCGGTGTTGGACATATTTTCCCAACTGGATGAGCGACATGCAAGCTGCTAGGAGATTAGTAACGCTTTCGATAAATATCGATTGGCCCGCTGTGGTAGGTGTAATCTTCGCCATTCTTCTCGTCGGACTTTGTGTGGCCATCACTTTTCGGTTCTTTGCGAGAAGAGCTTTATTGAATCGCCCAGAGCATGGACAGTTCACAAAGTCCTATCTACCCGTGGCTTTCCTTCGTAAAGTATGGGATGAAGGTGAAGAACATATCGTATCTGAAGATATGTGGCTCACTGCCAACCAATTCATGGTCTTTTGTACCCTATTCGACAGGACAAAGAAATTCAGATACGGCATGTATCACCGACCCGGTGGGATGGACCCATTTCTGCAATTACGCCGCCGCCGAGGTTTACCGAAGAATGGCACACATAGGAGAATTGAATTCGCCAATACGGAACCAGAGTGTCGAATACGTCATCGCCAAAACATTGGAGGATATCGCAGAGCCCTATATTCGCTACGTGTTCGGCAAAGAGGATGTTGGTGCCGAAAGATTGCAGACTGCCATAGCCCGTTGTATATATGTGGAACATGTGAGAGGTATAGCACACAGAGATTAGATACAATTACATGAGGGCGGTGTACAAATAAAAACTGTTTAGAAATTATATTATCCGTTTTGGGGGTTATTGGTTGTTTGTGGAGAGGTAATTTTCCAGGTTCTCCACTGTCTGACGACGAGTATAGACCAGTGCCTTCAGACCCTCTATCTCTAGATTGGTTTGTGCCAGTTGACCCTTCAGCTCTGTAGTTTCGTGATCCTGGGCTTGCCTCCGCCTTACAGCTCGTTGCCTCCTCGTCTCCTGCCGGGGGTCCTGTTGATAATCACAATTATCCATCTTTGGGGTGCTAATACGGCAACCCTTTGATCTACTGTATTGGCGCATGGTCGCTGGTCATAGTGGACACTTGATCGCTCGCCATAGTGGCTGGTTCCGTAGCCTCGTTGATGTTGTGCATGCCACGGTGCTACCCAGCCGCTGCCGCTAATGAGGTCCATACCCTAAAATCCATTTACTGTACAGTATATGACGGGAATGCTCCCCCTCCCCCCCCCCCCCCAAAAAAAAAGAGATTTACCAATTCGCCAGTATAGGCAACCGACGCATGCACTGGCAACCTCTACAGGGAGAGGATACTGGTCAATAATATTATTATCATCTTTGCTCCCAATGTGGCACCAATACTCAGGAGAGTCAGACGATGTCGTTTGGATAGAGCTAACTTTGACAGAGCACTCTTTTTCTTTCTGTTTTTTGTGGCGTTCTGCGGGGTGTAACTCTTCTTCTTGCGTTTCGTTTTAGTATTGGGCAGGTCATTACTATTCCTTTCCAAATCGTCAACATTGACAATGTTAACCTTCTTCTTCGTGTTCCCTTTCTTTAGAGAAAAGGTTTTCACCAAATTTGTGAAAGGATGTTTCTTCCCATGATTGATATCCTCTGAAACCTCTTTGAGTGTCTGTCTGTCCATTAATAACTGAACGGAGCTACCCCCGTACTCTAAATGGAAAGAGATTAACTCGTTCATGCCTTCGACGACAGCGTTCCCATAAACTTCCTGTGTGTCCTCTGCCTCGTGTTTGGGGACTTGCATGTCCTTTTCCCGACGCTCTTCATCCTCTCCTGGTACTATTTCTTCATCTTTGCCTATTACTTTTATTACCAAAGATTCTCTATCCTCAGGTCGTTTAATTTGTGTCTCTCCTGCTTCATCCTGCTGTGGGCAGACTTGGATAACAGCCTTTTCCTCCTTTGACAAGTCTCCGGTTCTTGAACGGGCGGCGTTCACGGCGTCGCTCCAAGCTTTTCGCTTTTGGGATCGACGAGGCATTCTCCTCTGTCACTCCTTTAACGGGCAAACGAGATGCTGGTTATTGGTATTTTTTCCCCTTATACGATCATTGGAAGATGTCTCGAGAAGAAATAGGTGGACCTCTACTTCAGACCATTTCCTAGGCAAAATGTCCCCAAGAACCCCTTCTGAACCGATGGTGTAAAAATTCGTAATGGTTGTCGCTCGCAGTCTAGTTCTAGTAGTGCATCGTTCAGATTTTCCCATTTTAGTAGACGATAGAACCTTCATTCTCGAAGGGAGAGAAGAGTCACCTTGGAAAAATTAAAAGATGAACTTCAAACACATTTGTATTAACATCTTTCTGGCACTCTTCTATAGGCTACACGTTGCATCGGGTCCATGGCATCTCTTTTCCTCTAACGCGCCATTGTATGCAGTACCATCTTGAAAATGAACCCCACCACAAGTTATTCTGGACAAACCCGAACGATGCCAAAGGGAAACTTTTGAGACTATACGGCGACATACGGGGCATGGCCATTCTCAACGGTCCGAGCCCTACTTGGGAGGAACTACGCACCACACATTCGGCGTCCAGAATTTACCCTTGTTTTTTTTTCGTGGAGTCGGTCATTGACAAGTGCGCCTGTGAGTGGCACAACCTAAATGATGGTCAATATGACACTCCCTTGCACCAGTTGATGAACTGGAAAGAGTGTCACGTCAACAAATTACACATGTGTCAGCAAAAAGAACTCTACATCATGCGTTCTTTCATGGAAAAAAAAACTAGCTGAAAGGACAAGAGGCCATGCTTCTTAAGAAAGGCTCCTCCTATCGGAGCCCGCTAAAGGATGAAGTTGGCCGAGCCTTCATCTTCTTGCTGGGCGACGTGGTCTTCGTCACACTCTTTCTCTTGAAAGGGACCGCCCTAAGCTCTTCGGTTTCGTTGCCGGGGCGGCATAGTCTAATGTTCCTCGTCACTTTGCCCTCTATCTTCTCCTCCTCCTCTGTTGTTTCTCTTAACTCTCCTCCATATAGACAATATGGAGTCATTCCCTCGAAACTCGCATAGTTGTCGAAACACAGCTGCATTACATGACCCGCCTTGGTGATATTAGCGGCTACGAAAAGGTCAAAGTGGTAATTCACAAACACGCTGTTTGACTGGGTGAGGGTGAGCATGGTATTGCTTTTTAGGACAACCTTCACACAATGGGTCTGTGATTCTTCTTTGGTGGAAGACAAGAAAGGTGAAGAGTAGGATGATGAAAAATGATAGTCGTCTTTGTCGTCGAGTTCGTCTTTGTCGACGTGTCGGGAAAGAGAGCCGACAAGAAAGACCTTCTTGGACACCACTCGAGGTTGTTTTTTTACTTGCAGGTAACTCACCCCCATAATGGCATTGAGTCTGGACTCGCACAGGCCCTTCAAGCGTTCGTCTCGCCCCAGTATAGTTCTGACGGCCAAATAGGCATCCTGCAAGAGTTTAGATTCTCTCCTGGGACCAAAGTAATTATTCTGGAATTGTCTGAAATTCATAGTGTCGGAAGAGAGACGTCTGGCGATATTGAGAACATAATTATGTTGCCGAGACCTTAGGGGTATAGAGGCGTCGTAGAGGTCGTAAACGAGCTTTGGTTTTTCCTTCATCAAGGCACTCAGTACGACAGTGGCGTAAATTACGGGAATCATTGTTAGATTATCTGTCTTCAACTCTATCAATTTATCTCTCATATTTATCACCCGGTCCATGCACCCCTCTCCCAAAACACGAATGGTGTACATGACTGGCGCCAGCATCACAGATTGGACCGCCCCCTCCCAATTTCCACCGACGCTGCCTATTTCCGAAACAAGAAGAGACAAGAAGTGGGTTTCGAGAAACTCTTCGGAGTCGGCACCATTTTCCAAGTCGGGATTCGGATCGCCCGACTTTGATGTCTTGTGCTCGTTGAGCTTCAGGAAGTTGTGGAGGGCCCGTACGCGCACTCGCAATTTTTCTAGTCGATTATCACTCACACTACTACTACTACTAATACTACTGTGATTACTATGGGAATCGGTATGGATTAGAGGAGTTTTGCGGGGGCAGTGGATCAAAGCCCCAAGCGAGGCGTGAGCGTTCTCGCCATTTCGGCCGTGATGAAACTATCGACCACCGCACCTTCCAAGTCGTGCAGGAGCTCTAAATGTTGGAAGGGTTCTCTCTCTTTGAGGTAGGCCATCACAATACAACTGCAGAGATCCAGTCCGAATATGACCGTGTCTACAAACAAGGAATTGGAATAATCCAAGCCTTCGACCATCACAAAGTAGCCCTCCTCTTCCAGTCCGAAACTCATTCTGGTAAAGACGATGAAAAGGTCCACGGGTTTGATGTCGCACGCGATTATCCTGATCACGTTGCCCAAAGTTTTAATTATGAGACCTTGGTCTAGGAACTGCTCTCGTTCATAATTGGCAGAGATGCACAGAGTGTTGTCACTGTACCTATCGGCAAACGAACCAGCTTTGGAATCTTTTATCCTATTCTCCAGACTGTCGAAAAATCGGTTCTCAGAGGGAGAGTCTGTGGAAGAAAGGAGGAATGCGGGATTGGATTGTCTGTCCGTTCCTGTGAGTTCTCCCCACAGTCTGCCTGAAGGCGACTGCGTTATAAGGCAAGTCGAGAATGCAGTGGAATCTCTTGGCGGTCACGGAATTGAGGTTGGAGTCGTGCAACGATATTCCCGTGCTTCCCTTGGGTCCCAGAAATATGCAGTCAACCTCTCTCGAATTGTTGAAAGTTGCGATACTGCCAGAGGTGTCTGTCGTTTTCGCATTCATCTCAATCTTGAGGAGACCGTGGGGTGTGGCGCGACTCATCAGTTTCCTGTTGGTAATCTCGTAGTAACAATTTTGGCCCACCCCCTGTTCTATCTTGTCGAGAGTATTCCCCTGCAAGACCAAAAAGGGTTCCATGGGGGGCAATCGAGGCACGAGCATCACGTACAAGGGACGGCCGCCGCCGATCGTAAGGCGCGTCAGAGTCGCTATGGCCAGACCGCGAGTTAACAACCGGTGGCCGTCAGAGATGATGTTGGCAAGAGGGGAGCCATCGAACGGTTCCACATCCACCAAAGCTAAACTACTTTTGCTCACTGGGTTATCCGTTTCGTCTTTCTTTCCCTCTCTCTTTTTCCTTTCCTCTCTGGCTATCTTCCATTTTTCCTTCACCCTCATTTTCTTTTCCGGGTCTTTTGGTTTCTCCTTCTCTTGCTGGACTTCTATCTTTCTACTCGTCGCCACTCTGAGGGACATACGGCTCAGGTAAGCATCGCCCGTCTGTTCCAAGGATATGACGTCCATCTTTCGTGTGTCGTCGCTCCTGCAGGTTCTTCGTAAGTCGCTCACGGCTTGCACCACATATTGGCCTTTGATGCAGAGGAGAGCATTCTTGCACGCTTTAACGGACACACTTCCCAACATGACAAAGATTTGCCTGAAATATTTGTCACTCTCTGCTGAATCAAAAAACAGTTGCACCTCATTCTTGGTGGGAGGGTGTCCCTGATTGTCGTCGTCATCTTCTTCAGGTCCGTGACTAGACCCTGCGGCGACGTCAACCGGTTTCGGGTTTAATGTATCCTTCCCATCGGACCAAAAACTCACCATGTTAGCTTCAGCCTCTCGCAAAGAAAGGAAATTGCTAATGTCCTCTTCGTCTTTGTGCTCCCCCACATTCTCCTCGCAAAGGAAAGATGAAGACACAGGGACAGGAACAGAAGTGGGGAGGTCTCCTGCCGCCGTTCCTTTGACCTGACTTGCGCCAAAATATTCCTCCAGAGACGAACATGGAAGAACATCTCTCTCTGACAAGACTATGACCCGACACGACTGAGTAACCCATTGCAGGACACCGGCCACTTTCCCTCTGTTGATATTTTTGACGAAGCGTTTAATTTCATCTTCTACTTCGTCGTCATCATGGATATTACCGCGACGCCTCATACGCCGGGTGAATTTTTTGAGTTCCAGCAACAGAGAGGGGGCCACCAGTTTGGCTCCGCCCAGGACATTTTTCATTTCCAGGCAATAGGAAGCAACGCGATCAAAAGCATAGCTCTGCAAGGGTGTATCTTTGGTGTTGATGATCGAGCATTCCACATTATTACTGCTGATGCTCCTACTCACCAGAATGCCCTTGTAACTGAGAAGGGCGATAACCTGTTCCAAAAATAGGGTTGCGTACTCCCTGTTCTCGGCTATGTCGTCGGGTAATGCCGAGCCGTATCCTGAAAATGAGTCCATGGCCGTGTAGGCCGGCAGCAGATCCCTGATGATGTGATCCACCGTATGGAGATCCTGGTTGGCCAAAAAATGGAGTGGCGCTCGCCATGATGTAGAAACTGTTGAATTTGGTCAACTCCAAGAGCAGGCGAAAGGAATCGGCGTGTCCCAGAGATTTCAAGAAACGGGAAAAGTCCGACGACGAGGTCGCCTTGTCTGCTGGCTTTTCTCCTCTGGTTCCTCCTCCCACCACCGTGGAAGAAGACGAAGAAGAAGAAGAACCCTTCCTCTTGCCATTATTCTTTAACACCTTAAGAGCGGCCTATGCGGTTTATTTATATGTACCGCCCAGCGGGGTGTTTTTAGCCAAAATAGGGCTGTTTACGTGATCATTTTCATGCCTAAATAAGACCCAGAACGTAAAACAAGTATCTATCCCTGAAAGGGCATAAACAGAGCTTTTGAATGACACCATAACGATCCTTTTATGATGGCTAGTTTTCTTGCATACGAACCGTGCAACGCGAGTGCAAAAAGCATGTAATTAGGCACTTTCCCCATACAATTCCGTATATAGCGAGTGAGAGAGGGAGGAGGGAGGTGGGATTCGTGTCAGTAGGTTCGCCGCGGTGGTCTGGAGCAGTCATACGCTCGCTACTCTCCTGCCACCACTTGTCTCTCTCTCTCAGCAACATTACGTGCTGAAATTGCCACTCGACCTATGTCGAGCACCGCCACATAGTCCAGCTTTATTTAACTCGACTTATGTTGCTCGCCGCTAATTAAGGGTTAAGCTCTCGGCTCGATAAAAACGACCAATCGTGGAAGTGACCGAATGTTCGCCCAACCAGTTAGCGACCACGAGAGGCTCGCCACTCAGGACCCTGGTGTTCTCGGCGGTCCACCTGTTCGCGAGTTCCATCCTGAACCAATCCCGTATGTTCTTGACCATGTGGAACTCGTCGCACAGGATGGCAGTCAGCAGGCAGTCTGGAATGCCACGGGCGTCTTGCAGATTGGTCCTGGCGAACAGAAAACTCAGGGCAAACTCTAAATTGACGGCGAGGTCGGCATAAGTCATGAACAAAATGGTGGCCGAGGTCGATACGAACCTCTCGGCTGCAATTTCAACTCCTCCCTCTCTTCTCATCTCTTCACTTTTTTGAGAGTTACGAACCTTATGTGTATTTTCTCCAAAGTACCGTTCACCAAACTGCACGTGGTTATACCGTTGTTGTTGAAGAAGGTACGCTTTCGTACAGATCGAGAATCTGGGCGTGGAAGGATGGCGTAGTAATCTGAACATTCGAGTGGAGAAGGGACAAACGTTGCACCCCTATCGCAAGATCACCTACGATACTTCAAAATTGAACTGTGAACACTTTTCGTGCATACCCTTTGACATTGTCGCTCGACCTAGCACCGTAGACGATGATAGACCAGGAGAGGGTCCTTCGGCCTTCAATTTCGCCGAGGGTGTATCCGTGTCTTTTCCCGTCAATGACCGGCACGGCAATACCGTCAGGAGATTCACCGCTTGCGGACCCGGGTGTTACCTCTTCGCTAATATGCGAAACACGCACACTGGTCAACCGGAGGCTTCAGGAGCGCTGATGGTGGGGGGTTCGGACGAGACCACAGGCGAGAAGTTCTGCCAATATGTTAACCAGTCCTTGGTCCTGTGGGCGGCTGTGCCAACCACCCGACGACAGGCGAACGAACAAATCAACGAAGGATACAATAGCTCCCACTTCCTGGGCTTTGGATTCGTCGTCGATGATGACACGTACAGTAAAGTGGAACTGACCGCCAACTATTGCCGGTTCTTCAAGAGGTACTTTGACGAAGCGAAGGGAGAGTGTTTCAGAACGGGTTACATGAAATTCGTAAACTTTTTCTTTGGTACTTATTTCACAAACCTCACTTACGAAATGGCTAATCCTAAGACCTCTGTAGACCTGGACCCCTTCTCTTTGTCCTATGCGGCTGGCAGGGCGTTTTATGCGGCAGGGGCCCCTCCAAGTGAGGCGGGGGTAGACTTCATCAGCCAGAAGGTGCCTTGGGGGAGCGATATCAACAACAACGAAGACATGGATAACCATGATAATAGACAACGACGAGATTTCCGAAAAGTTAACGTGGCTGAGAAATTTTCAAAGACACCTTTCAATCGGTTATCCCATCAGGAAACCGATCAGGCAATGTCCCAAAGAATTAGTGAACATTTATTTGGCGGCATGTTGGACCAGTCTAAGACTTCTCAGGTCATAGTAGAATACGTTAGTGGGCGCGAGAGGTTGGAGAATGACCCCAAAGGAAAATTACAAAACGAAATGGTAGAAAAGGACAGAGATGAGAAGACCATGGAGTTGTGTAACGCTTTGTTGGAAGTGGCGTTGCAATTGGAACTATTGAGTGTAGAAGATGCCACGGGACGGCGAATCCTACTGAAAGAAACTCTTTCCAATTCCAAGTCATACAGGGGTGACCCCAAAGCCTTCGAACAGTCCATTAGACTGGTTGGAATCATTTTGGCATTGCTAAAAGTTCTCTTTTCCAAAGAGGCAGTGCAAAGGAGACGGCGACGAAAAGAAGAAGACAAACACGACGAAAAAGAAGTAGAACAAGACAATTCTGCCCAGTCAGGTAAATTTGGACCAGAGCTTACGAATGCACAGGCCCTGCAATTTGCCGAGATACAGTTAAATGGGAACAGCGACCACCGAAGCAATGGGTTCGGCGGGGGTGATTCTGCTCATTCTCGACGCCACCCGCCCTTCTTGGACATGATCGCAGGCGTCAACCTAGACACCACTGCTTCGGAAGCAACCATTTGGTCAAGATTGGCCGTAAAATACGGGCTTCGACCACTTGGAACGGTGGCCAGGACGGCCAAAAAAATCACCGTCGATATGGTGATAGTGAGACAGATAGTAGACATCTTCGAAGGTAGGATATTCAGGCATGGATACGACTGGTCCAAAAATGTTCCCCTCTTGATAGGAGCAGACATGATCTTGCGGGGGGTCCTGAAGGGAGCGACCAGATTGTGCACGAGCTTCGTAGCCGACTTCACACCCGCCTATATGGCTTATGCGGCCGACACCGTATCTTCTTTAGGCACCAAGGTGGTCACGGACGTAGCTTCACGCGTAGTCGGTTACGTCTTGGAGGAGGCGTTGATTAGGAGCGTGATAAGTGTGACGGTGCGATTTGCCCTACAGATATTCGTTAGGTTGGCCACTTTGGCGGCCGACATACTGTCGACCGCTGGTTTGGTGTTGATGGCAGTCACTCTCCTGGGCATCGGTCTCGATTTGGCTTTAGACTTATACTGGTATGAGAATGTCATGACGCCGGATAGGTTGAAGGAGGCCGTCGACAATTTTGAAATTGCTTTTGCTGAAGCCACTAATTCCCGAAAGGGTGCCACAGTTCCTGTGACGGCCGAAGAGCTCCTCTCCATCGCGGTTGAGTTAGAGATACAGGGTCTAGAGAAGAGTGGTTCTGCCTCACAGAGGAGACGGGAGCGTTCTGATGACACACCCGTGACGACGACATTACAGTTCGTCAATAATAAAGGTGCCGACAATGACTCAGATGCCGGCGGTGGGGCCGATGGCGTTTCTTTTTCACCCATGGGCCACGCTGCACAACAGGGGAACCGATGTGACCACAAAGCAGATCACTATACCAATACCTTCAATGAATTCCTAGAAACCTACTTTCACCTATCCCCCGTTCAAGAGAAGAGTACCGCCCAGTCTTTACAGGAGGCAATATTCGAGTACCTGGGAGGGGTCACCATGAACTCTTGAGGACAACCTTTAACTATCAAAGATAGCGAGAGCGATGATGAGGACGGGGGCTTCAACGCGGAGAATCGACGCATCATGTCCGAAACATCCCAGAGTATACAAAACTATGCCGACACAGTAACCTATAATGCGTCGCGCATCGGTTACGTGGGTGAATCGTGGATAACGCGGGACAACACGGACAGCGACGCCGCGAAAGCAAAGTTTCAGAGAGCGAGCGTGAGTGCAGCGGGCGCGGGCCTGGCACTTGTAGGTGGAGTCGGTGTCCTGGCCACTCTGCGACACTCTGGCAGTATCGCCTCTGCAAACGTGGCCCTGTCCGTAGCTATTTTAGGATTGCTGATTTTCATTACTTTGGCCACAATATCTTTCGTGAATATAGATAGTTTGGGTAATGTGAATGCCGTTTCTTTAAATGGGGTAGAAAAACTAATTTCGGGAAGTGCTATAAATTCCATCAAAAGGGCCGGAGTGCTTCAGTCTCTCACGCTCGCCGGTGCCAACGTCGGGGAGATTCAAAGATACCTCAATCCCTTCCTAGATCATTTAGATTCGCCCAATTGAAAAGTGTTTAGCGAACGAAAACTCTCACGAGATCAAGTGGCATCGACCGCCATCATGAGTAATTTGGTCGACGTGGAGCAGTTGGATACTTTTGCCCAGGATACCGCCAAGTTAATGACTACCAGGGACGGGCATCTTAAATTCACGAAAGAAGAGGTCATCAAAACCCTATCTCTGGATAAACTCTCCGATGGGGACTTCGCTAAACTATGTGATGTTATGGCCGAAGAGAGTGTCATTTTCGGCCATAAGCAAATATACGAGCAAGATAGTCAGATAGACCGCTTCATCTCTTTCGAATGGAAGGAAACAGCTCGGGGAAGGGAGGAAGATGAAGAACAATTACAAGAAGAAGAAGCAACAGAAGAAAATGTCCGAGAAGAAGCAACAGAAGAAAGCGGCAGGGAAGAAAAAGAAAACGGCGGTCATCGTCAAGTCATACAGGAAGGAGGAGGAGAATGTGATACCAGTAGTCATGAAGCTGAAAACGCTTTCGATAAATATTGTAATGGGAAATATAAGAAATCCAAATATCTGTCAGTAGGTCACCCTTCATTAAAAGAGAAAGAGAATTGTCATGGAGGGGCCGCTATACTCACAGTGTCTTTTTCGGTTGAGTCCTTGGCCGTGTGCTCAGGATACAAGGAATTGACATTTGTTCCCTCTACATGCCATTATGTTTTGAAAGGTTTAGAGATAGCACTTGAACTGAGGACATTCCCTGTTTGCCCTTCCAAAAGAAACATGGACCATATCTGGTGTCAGTTGAAATGTGTGTTTTCGTCCCATACAAGATACTTGAAAGTGAGCGACTCCAGTTTCAGATTCGCTAGGGATAGATTGGGCAGGAAGGATAACCGCTACCCCACGGAGTTCAAAGTCCTATTTGCCCTGGACGATTCCATCCATCCAAACTCTCCCTGGGGGTCGAATCCTCTCCTACACGTAGGTAGCAATTTCAAAGCACCGGGAACATCCACGTCATACTATGAAGATAATGATGTCAGAGGAACCGGCGGAACCGGCAGCAACGATAAAGATACTATAAAAAATACCTGTTTCGTATACTCCCAGAAAAATCCTACCCTAGAGATCCCATCCAAATTGTGTGAGGCTGCCGTTATTATACAAGGGGTGGTTAAAGAAGCAGCGGCCCTCTTCTCAGATGGAGCCAACTCCTTTTCTTCATGTTCCTGGCTGTTACGGTTCTGCATGGCCTTTTCACATCCAAAAGCCTGAGTGAGACATGTGGTCACAGCTTACATAGCAACTGTCCTTCCCCTGCTCAACAATATTAAAGAGACCCGTTGTTGTAATGGGAGTGAATATGTAATTGGTAAAAAATCTTCTCGTTTCACCGTCAGTGGCCCAGATGCCACAAGCAGGAAAATATCCATTTCACCTGGAGATTGTGTAGCCTGCGAGGACACCCAGTGTCTTACTATTTCCACCAACTGTCCGAAACAGTACGGCGAGACCGAGCACCTCTCTCACTCCTTTGACAAACTGTATTCCCGAGTCTTGGTAGCGTATCAAAAGAACAATGGAGGAAGTCTGGAATATGGGGATTCCCAGAGAGAGACACCCTCTCAGTACGTTATGCAACCATGCCATAGAGCTGCTGTAGCGCACAACTATTTTTGTCAGGGAGTCGTGCCTTGTTGCATGAGAACCCTTTACGATGAGGGCGGGGACGAAAAAGTAAAACATTTGGATTTTAGTGACGTTGCTAACAATGACAACCACGAAGGAAGAGGAGAAAAAGAGAAATTAGTCTTGTTCGGAAAAATTATAGATGTAATTGCTCCCGCTCCGACCAGGTACGCTGTCTCGTCTGTGGCCGCCCCCCCCCCCTCCTCTTCCACACTTGCAGAGAAACGCTTCCACCTTCAATAGGCGCCCGGTTGATAAGTTGCGAAGGCTAACTTTCTTCGAGCGGTCGAGGTCGGACACGTGCCAGAGCCCGTTTAATTCCAATGCCACTTTCCGAGACATACTTATCAGATCCTGCGACCTAACTGCAGCTAATAGGTACTTGGAAAGGAACATTATCTGTCAACAAGACTGTCCACAGAGGCCTGTACGCACGGTCGAGTTGGACAATTATCTCGCTACATGGAATGATAGAAATGGCACATGGGCCAAGATATGTAGGGCTCAATATCTACTTGCTGGCTCCGCCAGATCCTTTTATTGTGAAATGGTTTCTTTCATGAAAAATAAATCAACCATCTTTCCGGACAAGAGAGACCAACAACTTCGAGAATCGGTAAGTAATCAAATTCGCCAACGAATGTAGAGCCTTTAAAGACTTGAAAAGGTGGAGCAAGTTCTTCAGCGACAGAGGAGAAACTGGGCGACAACAGATCCTCGACGCTTCCCTCGACAACACCTTCCAGGCGGGTGCCCGACCCCGAAAGAGGTTGAAATAGGGGAGCTATCCCCCCGCCAAAGGCGGCTTTCTAGGGCCTTTCCTAGCTGATGCTGAGAGGATTGGGTTCTAGTCATGTGGTGATGGGCTGGTCTATCAGAGTGAGAACTGAGCGATCTCTGCCATACCCATAGCTTACTCTGACTGTTCCTTTAACTTATATATTTTCTAGATCTCAAGTGACGGCGTCTTTTCCGTGGATTGACCTCCCAATCTACCAAGATTGGAAGCCAAAGCTGCCCCTCAACTTTCTCTTCATAATTGCTGAGGGGCACAGGGCCCTGGGTGGGGCTTTGGTTTCCCGGGCGTTTCCGCACCCTCCTCAGCTCCCCGCCATGGAGTGGCTTTGGTCACCCAGGCTTTATTGTGGTCGGCATGGGGGGTTCTGTGGGGGCACTCGGTTGTGGCCTTGGAATTGCTCGGGGCCTTGGGGCTGTTCGGCCAGGCAGCTTGGGGAACAACAACAACAACAACAACACCTTCCATTCGGACCACACAAGAAACAATCTGAAAGATAGTTGCAACACTATCATGGATGCATTGAAAGACCTCGACGAGAAAGACGAAGCTGCCTTTAAAACGCTGATTAATAAATCCATGGTCGTTTATTCACGAACGATCATTGTAGGATCCCGATGCACTCTGACAATGTCCGACTCGAGGAATATGGTTTTCGATGTGAGACAATACGTGTGCAGTTCCGCGGGCATGATTCCGCGGGCCTGTGCAGGACGAATACCTGGAGGCGTTCACCCCCGTTAAGGGCGCAGTCTCGGCCGCATATGCTCCCGTAGATAGATTGCCTGAGGGGGCCTCAGACACTTGGAGAGTAAAGAATGCGGGCCTCGATAAAGATGAATGCCGCCCAAAGGCGTTCACTACCGTCAAGGGCGAGGCTCACGCCGATACTGCCCCTAGCTACAGATTGTCGGAGGGCACGCCTCACATCTGGAGGCTTAAGCAGTCGGGGGCCAATGCGCGCAACTGTAGCGAGTCCGTCCGTGATAAGAATAATCATAAAAAAGTAAGTTCTCCTTCTTATAATAACAAGTCCCTCCATGATAAGAATAATCATAAAAAAATAAGTTCTCCTTCTTATAATATACACGGGGTATACGTGATCCCTCAGCGTAGATAGGTACGATGGTGTTGACAGTTCAAGGCCTTCCTACCATTCCTCCTGCTGACACGACGACAACAACAACAACCACAACAACCACAACAATGGTAACGACGACATTAACCCCTTCATTTCCAACGACGCCACCCAATCTGGAGGACCGCTCGACCAGAATAGAGAGGGAATTGAATGAAGATGAAAGATTACAGTTGCATTTGAGTAAGCTATTGTACTATACCCACATGGTTAACGGTCTCAATATTTTTCAAGACTTGATGGCTCATTTCAGCTCCACTGAAAGTGGAGCTGAGCATATATCCGCACTTAATAGTGAAGAAATTGCTCTCGTATTTACCCAGCAGTCTGGCGCGACCCTGAGCCTGTGCGCCGCCCTGTTGGCCATAGAGAGGAATGACGACCCCAATATCCCGGAGTCGGAGAGAGGTGTGTCCGAAGACTTGATATTGTCACTAAAAGAAGGTTTTTTTGAGCACCAACGGAAGACCTTCGGTGGACATTGAGGTACACTTCTTTCACCACACGAACAACCCCGCATTCGGTTTCAGAAAAAGAGGTGGCAGTGATGGCAAGGAAGATGATTCCTCCACAAACCCTAATGGAACCGCCTCCAGCATCCACCATCACAAAATTTTGCATGGCAAATTGGACAAATTCAACCCTGGAAGGAAGATGGTGATCCACTCAAGAAGTTTTCCTCGTCCGGACCACATTGCGCCACCTTCCTCTGGCGACCCTCCCGATGCTCTATTAGTCGGACCCATCACTCGCTCAAGAGTGATGGCAATTGTTAACCTCTATTACAGAACGGATGCTGCAGCCTCCTTGATACAGAAGTTGCTTGTTGAAAACCAGCTTTTGTTCACATTATATGCTGTTCTGAAAGGGTCAGCTATCAGCTAAGAGGTTTATTGTTTACTATTTACTAATAAAACAATTTTCATTTATTTGGTGTTTTTATACATACCCCTTTACTGGGCAAACAGCTCACCGATATAGCTGGATACACCAAGTCGATGCTTGACATATGGCTACTGGTGCTTTTGGCCTGGCCGATTCTTTTGTGTGCATGGGGTCTCGGTTTGCTGGGAGGCTGTCTGTACCCATGGACTGTCACTAGGAGCCGAGCCCACCAGACTCTCAGTCTAGCGTCCCCGGCGGCCGAGTGCGCACCTGTCTCGCGTATCTCTCTCGTGTACATCGCTGTTATGCCTCTTTATTCCAGTAATTTGGACAGCTGTAGTGCACCATGGCTCCTACCAAATCACAAGCGAAGTCAAAGAAGGGGCTACGCAGCTCCAAAGAACGGCACGGCATACGGGCAGTGGATGTGTGTGGTGAGAAACGATCTGCGGATCATGACGGAGCCAAGGCCTACAATACTGTTTTTGCTACACCTGTGTAGGAGGATCATTTTACTCCCGAGCAATGGGAGGAGGTTACAGACATTACGTTGCAAAAGGCCTGGGAGAAACAAGAAAACTCCAAGTATGTGTTTCTTGAGGATGACTTTGCAGGCTTTGGTGAAGAGGAGGAAGAGCCAGCCCCCGTCACACCACCGCCCATCCACGAGATTGTCACTGCCATGCCTGCCAATAATCCCAAGAGGTTCACAAGGGAGGACATTGGTGAATGTGATATAGAAAGGGGATGACGAGGAGGAAGTGCAGAACAAATTGACCTGGGCTGAGGCTCTAGCTGGGCTGGAGAAATGTGTGAACATTGCAGAGAAGAACCAGTACGCCTTCACTGTTACTGACGTTATGAACTATAACAGCATGCTCGGAGAGGTGTATAAGATACGACAGAGGGTTGAGAGCCTGGAGAAACACCTCTCCACAAACAACTAATATATAACCCCCCAAAAGGATAAAATAAAATATAAATTCTAAACAGATTTTATTTATACACCGCCCTCATAATTATAGTATTATGTGTTTTGGTCAAAAATAGTGTTTCAACACACATTGAACGGCCACTGCAAGTCACCACTGCATAGGGAAGAACATGAACAAGCCCATATAACTCAATTTTCTAATAGTATTCGCAAAAATGCACCTAGACATTGGATTAATCTTCGGAAAAAGAAAATATGGCCAACCTTTTCATGTCCTACTAACATATTTGGCTTTATCACTTTCATAGGGAACTTTATCTTACAACTGGCCTGTCCGAGATACTAATAATAGGCAACATTGTGAATAGAGACTTCTTAGGGAACCAGAGCGGTGACAATGGCGATTGTCACGACGATGGCGAGGGTCACGACGATGGCTAGGGTCTCGGCAGAGTAGATGGGAGGTTCACTGAGTGATACGCCAACCACCGGACTGGTGGTCTGAATCTGGGTGGAGGGACTGAACGCATCATTATCACCGCTGTAAGGGCATTCAATGTGGTAACCGGATATGTGCTGCAGCGCTGCACCCGTGACGCCCAGTACGGCGTTGCACCGTCCTTCGTCCTTGTACCATGCACAGAATGGATCTTGTAACCCCACGCATGAACTGCAAGTGTTGGCCTTCTGACAGCGGTGTAGCGGGATGGACTTGACCTCATCATCGGTGATAATGATGAGCCGACTCTCTCCATTGCTGGGTGAAGCCAACTGAAGGTTCACAATCTGCACCGGATGCTCGAACACATGGATCTCCTCGATGATCACTGGCTTGATGCTAGAGCCCTGGATGGCCCGTGTGTTGATGGCTTTGAAGATAACGCCAGTGTCGGTTGCGACGAACAGAACGTCAACCGTCTTGCCATCCAGAAAGGTTACCTGGGGAGCCACCACTAGCTTCGAGAATCGGTACTCGAACGATGCCTTCATGAAAAGTGGGTGGCCGAGGAAGGCAGGTACGGCCTCGTCCATGAGGGGACGAGTCTTGGCGAAGTTAACGTTATACTCTGGCAACATCTGACTGTTCTCCACGCAGCTTCCTGGTCGTGGCTCTGGGACATTGTTTGTCCGCACAGGCAGCCAGTTCGAGTTCATGTCCTCCTGTTCCTTGAAGGACGACTCGAATGTGTCCAGGATTGACTGCATGGAGAAGGCACAGACGGCCGAGCCTGGGATGGAGTTGGGCGGCGTGGTGAAGACTGCGTAGATGTTCTCAAGATTCTCCCCGCCATAGACGCCCGAGATGACGTCCGTTGTCGACTGTATCTCATCAAAGTAGAAAGGGTGCTCTCCCGGCACTGAGCAGTTCAGCCGACTCTTGAGGAATGACGTCCAGAAAGTCTTGAACCTTGCCGGCCCTCCCCCTCTGTCCGACTTGCACACTCGCCCCACCAGCGAGTACACCCGCTTCCCGCAGTTCATGTACTCTACCGCCGTCTCCCGGAAGAAGTAGAATACGAAGTCTTTGTAGTCGAACGAGTGCACAAAGTGCGGCGCATTGATTTGTTTGTAGTCGCTCTGGTCTGTTTTGAGAGGGTCCCTGAAGATGAGAGGTATGGTACCCTGGAAGTCCGCCACTGTGCCGGCATACAACTCTCCATCAACATAAACGAAGGTGGAGTTGTGTCTGGGATCATAGGGGCATTTCCCCACCCCATTAACTTCTGTAAAGTTAAAACTGCCATCAGTCTGGTGCGCATAATGCCGACACAAAGGCTTGTAGGCGTTGGTTCCACACACCAGGAACCGTCCCTCGCCCTCCTTGGCTAATATTCGAATGTAGTTCTGACACTCGTCCACAGACTTGCCCTAATTGAAGCACACAGAACTGTCGTGCTCTTTGGAGAACCACACGATCCGTTGGCTCAAATTCTCCTGTAAATCATTTACACTTACATTTTAAACGATATTTTTTGCACCAATAAGGAGGGAATCGCCATCCCTCTGCAATTGTCTGAAGTAGTCCCTCTCACTCTTGTTGCCCGTGAACACCTGGGACTCCACCTCATCTGGGAAACTGAGGGAGCGCGGGGTCAGGTCGGTGAGGAAGGCATGTGCAGCTGAAGCAACCGTCAGACAGAAGGAGAACAGCAGCACCAGTGGTAGGGGTCCCAGCACCCCCCTATGACCCCCGCTACACCACACCTCCAATACTACCTAAGTAACGCCATCTTCGCGCTAAAGTCTTCAATAATAATTTAAACCTTTTTTTTTTTTTTTTTTTTTTTTTTTTTTCTATATTCCAACTACTCCCTCTCGGGCATAGGCTGAGAGCCTGTACATTCCACCGCTCAACACGGTGAAGCCCGTGAGGTCTTGTTCCAGTCTGGGGAGTGAGACATGTGAAGCATCCACCATGGCTCAAAGCAGCTCCATCTCTGAAGCGGCTGGTTGCTTCGCCCAAGTGCTTCACCGTCTCACCCTCCAGACTCAGACCCTCACTCTCAGAACACCACCTATTGAGTAGTGAACTCACTTTAGCGGGCAAATGACAAAACTTTGTCTTCTGAGCGTAGTAAGGTAGGTATACAGTAGGGTAGTGATTGAGAGAGTGAGAGAATGACAACGAAGAAATGGATAGGCGACGGACGAGCCGGGAGGTTTTCGGAAGGGAAGAGGATGTGTAGATCAGATATTTACCCGGAAAGTGTGTGGTGGAGAAATATCTGGAGAAGAAACAAAAGATGTATGTTGCCTTTACGAACTTGGAGAATGCCTATGACAGAGTGGATAGAGAAGGTTTGTGGAAAGTACTGAGAATATACGGAGTAGATGGCAAGTGACTGAAAGCAGTGCAGGGCATGTATGAGGGTGCAAAGGCGGCAGTACGTGTGGAGAGTGAGGAGAGCGAGTTCTTTGACCTGAATGTTGGTTGGAAACAGGGGTGTGTGATGTCCCCGTGGTGGTTTAATGTATATATGGATGGAGTCATGAAAGAAATACTATCAAGAGCAGTGGATGTTGGTGTATCGCTGAAAAGGGAGGGAATTGAGTGGAAGCTATACTGCTGTTTTCGGATGATACAGTTCTGATGAGTGATAATGAATGGGAGTTGCAGGGTCTGGTAAATGAGTTTAGAACAGTGTGTGAAAAACGGAATTTAAAGGTAAATGCGGGGAAGAGCAAGGTTCGTGGCCACCCCTTCGAGGATCGCGGCGTCAGGCAATAGATAGATAGAACAAAACTTTACACTGGGACACAGCGACAACCTCCCTCTACCACATCCACGATGGCCGACCTGAGGTTTTGCATCCATCTAATATTTTGAGTGTGAAAAAATAATGTATTTTTATATTCTGTAATATATATAATAAAAACAACAAACAATAACTCTCCCTACCAACAATTCCTCTGGTGGACGCTTCTGAACTATCGCCAGAGATACGACTGTAGACACGACTGAGAGTGAGTGAGAGCACAGTGAGAGCACACGGGTCGGTTGAGCTCCTCAAAAGAGGGGATTTTCGGAGGGGTATCGTGGGACTGAGTGACCCATATACGTATCAGAAGATCGGCGATGATACGGTGTTTCGGCACATAGTAAACAGAACTGGTTTCTTGTTTAAACATCGCCCACAAAGCATATTTAGTTTAATCTTGAGAGTGTTATTACCAGTATCAGTGAGGGGACAAGGAGCCGTCAGGCACTAGCCCAGCCCTGCCCAGGCACCATAAACCTCCAGCAGTGACCACAAGGTGAGTGAGGTGACCGTTTATAGGGCAGGCAGTTTCACCCTTATGGTTCCCCACCATAGGCCTCATCTTCCATCTGACCCTCGGTCCTTCAACTTCTCAAACAATTCTAACCTTTATGAAGTATTTGCTATAAGGTCCATTTTCATTTCCCTCTCTCTAAACCATTTAGGAAATACTTGCTACAAGGTCCATTTTCATTTATCTCTCTCTCTCTCTCTCTCTCTCTCTCTCTCTCTCTCTCTCTCTCTCTCTCTCTCTCTCTCTCTCTCTCTCTCTCTCTCTCTCTCTCTCTCTCTCTCTCTCTCTCTCTCTCTCTCTCTCTCTCTCTCTCTCTCTCTCTCTCTCTCTCTCTCTCTCGCTCATCTCTCTCTCTCTCTCTCTCTCTCTCTCTCTCTCTCTCCTTTTTATCCTTAACATCTTTCCATCCACTTTCAATCACCGCACTTAACCGCCTCATTGCTATTATGTTTTGGCTTATCTATAACTTCAGATCGCTTTTTATCATTTTAGTTATTTGTTTTCCTCTAACATCTTTCATACCCAACCAGGCCAGCCCCCTCTCCAGCTCTCTCTCTCTCTCTCTCCTTTTTATCCTTAACATCTTTCCATCCACTTTCAATCACCGCACTTAACCGCCTCATTGTCATTAGGTTATCTATAACTTCAGATCGCTTTTTACCATTTTAGTTATTTGTTTTCCTCTAACATCTTTCATACCCAACCAGGCCAGCCCCCTCTCCAGCTCGCTTTCTTTCTCCCTCGCCCCCGCCCCTGCTCTCTCTCTCTCTCTCTCTCTCTTAACATTTTGTACAATTTAATAATTTTTCCATAACTGCTGCCCTAGATCCGGTTACCCACTCAGATCCTGGCTCTCGCTCACTCTCTGGCTCTCTCCCTATCTTGATGTTGACAGCATTATTAATATCCTAAGCATTCATTAATACTCAACATCAGGGTGGCGTCGCCAGTGTAAGTAATCATAGGATATAATTGGCGTGCTTCCTTTCAATCAGTTAGATCTTTTAGTTGTACCGGTGCCCAATGCCGAGGATTTATACATTTAACCACTTAGCTTTAGGAGAAGCAGGCCAATTGCCCATCAGAAAGGTTGACTATGATATGTGATGTTTTTTGTTTTGCTTTTGTTTTTTACATATCCCATCAGAAAGGTCGACTATGATAAGTGAATTGTTATGCATCCAGCCAATTATACATTAATAACAACAGCAATAATCTAGATATGTGCCAGGAGAGATTTCCCGGGGTTTCTGAAACAAGGGAGACATGGTAGAGATGGAAGCACCACGGGAAGATCAGGAGGACGGCTTGGTAGAGGCAGAGGAACGGATAATCTTGGAAGACTATGGCCTAGCAGATACTAAGTGTCTTAAGTGCGGAACAACCAATGCAAGAAAGAATTCGCGAAAATGTTCCGGCTGTCTTAGATCTATTCATTTATCTTGTGCTAAGCTGACAAAGAAAACATCAGGAGAACAACCAAACTGGAAATGTCTCGCATGCCCAGGGCCCACTGCAGAGCCAACCGGGGCAACACCGGCAACACCGGTCGCCGACTTGACCCAACTGGTGACCAAATGGAAAGCGCGGATCCAGGTCCTTGCCCGGGTACCTAAAGGAGCCAGAATCCAAGTGGCGGAGGCCCTTACAACCATCATAAAAGCAGGCCCTACAGCTCAAGACACCCCTCGCATGGGCACGGCTCCTGGGTTTCTCCTATGGGGCCCTCCGAAAACCACCCAGAACCAACATACAAGACCATCTTCAGGTTTCACTAGCCACCAGAGTGAAACGTCAAGTAGCACAGTATATGGATGGAAACAAACTGGTGGAACCCCCCGAACAGCAACCAAACAGGGCCCAGAAGCACCAGGAGAAGGAAGAGGAAGAAGCTGAACAGCTACGTAAGAGGGTCGCTGCGAAGCTGGCGGATAGTGACATCAAAGGGGCCGTCAGGACTGTTGTCCTCTTCAGAAGGTTTGCTGGGTCAAGGCACCGAAGTTGTTGAAGCCCTACAAGAAAAGCACCCACCTACACCTAGGGACCTAAACCTCCCCCCTGCCCCAAATGACCAGATGCGCCAACCTTTAGTTGTCACGAAGGAGCAGGGTGGTCGCCGCAGTGACTTCATTCCCAGCAGGCTCAGCCGCGGGCCCAGATGGTATCCGACCCGCCCACCTCAAAGGCCTCTTGGGTCAGGGATCAGGAGCTGCTGGGGAGGCACTCTTGGAAACCCTCTCCAAATTCATCAACATGGTTTTAAGAGGGGAAGTACCCGACTGTGCCACACCCCTATTTTTTGGGGCATCACTCTGTGCACTGGCAAAAAAAGATGGCGGCGTGCGCCCAATAGCAGTAGGGAACACCTTCCGCCGCCTTGCCACAAAGGTGGGTTTGAAACCACTCTCGAATGGCCTAGGTCAACACTTAAGACCAGTTCAACTAGGTTTCGGAACTCCAGGGGGGTGTGAAGCTGCTGTACACGCAACCCGCACCTACCTCAGCCAAGCCCAAGAAAAAACGAGTGCTTCTAAAGATTGACATGCGGAACGCATTCAACAGCATTCGCAGGGATGTCTTCCTCCGTGCAGCTCAAGAACACATCCCCACTCTGTACCCCCTACTTTGGCAGGCTTATTCCAAACCTTCAATCCTGATTTTTGGCGAGACGGTAATCCCATCAGAGACCGGGTTACAGCAGGGAGATCCAGGTGGTCCTGCTCTTTTCTCAATAGGGGTGGATGCAGCAGCTAACAAAGTAAGGTCAGAGCTGAATGTATGGTACCTGGACGATTCAACCTTGGGTGGATCAGTAGAGAACGTTCTAACCGACCTAAATAACATCATAACTGACCTCGGCCAGGCCGGGCTAGTGATAAATGACACCAAATGTGAACTTGTTCTCCTCAACCACACACGTGAACAAGGAGAAGAGACTCAGGCCCTGTTCCGAAACATATTGCCAGATGTAAAGATCCTTCAGGAGCACCAGCAAACCCTATTAGGTTCCCCACTAACTCTGGCAGCAATCCCCACCAGCACTTCAAGTTAAAAAGGAGGAGCTTCAACGTCTCGTGAGTCGCCTGATACACATCGATGCCCACTCAGCTCTGGCCCTGCTCAAGAACTGTTTCTCCATCCCAAAACTCCAATACCTCCTGCGCACATCGATGACTTACACGAACAATGGCGGCCTCCAAGAATTAGACAGCATAATCCGAGAAGCAGTGACCAGCATCACCAACGTGGAATTTAAAGAACGGGCCTGGACACAAGCCACCCTTCCTGTCCGCCTCGGGGGCTTGGGCATACGGAGAGCCTCGGATTATTGCCTCCCCAGCCTTTATCTCTTCCCTCATCGCGACCAACGACCTCGTATTGTCCATCCTTTATTCTAAACCCGGAATGACACTTAATGGGGACGTAACAGCAGCGATTAACACCTGGAAGGGAAGTACAGGAGTAGAGGAGGAGCCTCAGGGTACCTCCAGGAGCAAGCAGAAAGCGTGGGATACCATCTCGGCGAAGAAAACTCAAGAAAATCTCCTAACCAATGCAGACCAGGTTGCAAAAGCACGCCTCCAGGCAGCCGCCCGTTCGGAGAGTGGCTTGTGGTTACACGCCATCCCCATCCCACCTCTTGGAACTCACTTGGATGCTGAAGCGCTCCGGGTCGCCATCGCGCTCAGAGTGGGTGCGGCAGTTTGTCACCCACACACTTGCAAGTGTGATGGGGGGATGGATGCTCAAGGTCACCATGCCTTGTCATGTAATTACAACGCAGGCCGCCTGCCAAGACACTCTGCACTAAATGATGTCATAAAAGGGCCCTGCAGAGTGCTAACTGTGCATCAATCCTCGAACCACATGGACTTCACAGAGAAGACGGCAAACGGCCAGATGGGATGACCACTTTCCCTTACAAGAATGGCCGGTGCCTCGTGTGGGATGCCACATGTGTTGACACTTTCTCCACAACCAACGCCGCCAGAAACGCCGACGAAGCAGGTGAAGCCGCCCGGATAGCAGAAAATAAAAAGCGAGAAAAATATCAAGCCATCGCCAGAATTCATCAGTTCGAGCCCCTGGCATTCGAAACTTCAGGAGTCTTCGGCCCCACCACCCTTAAGATGGTGAATGAAATAGGCCGTAAAATCAGAGAAGTTTCAGGAGAACCCCGGGAAACCCTCTGGCTCAAGCAAAGACTAGGGATGGCTATCCTCCGGGGCAATGCCACCAGTGTCATGAGCTCAGTTCGACAGGACTGAGTCATGCCACTGCGTGAGGCCCCGGCAGGAGTGGTGTATCCGTAGTCTTTCCACAGTAGGGTAAAACAAAACATAAACCTTATTTGTATGTAACATGTGTGATGCACATTAATAAAAGGGGATGTGTCGGATGGTTGAAAGCCACAGTTGCTCGCGCGTTTGGGGCTAGCAACACGTATTATGAAAAACATGCATCCTCCTTCATTCACTGTCCCCCCCTTCACTCACTCAACCCCACAATTTGCCGGAGGATAACAGGTTTTTCACAATACGTAGACGGAGGTCTTTTTAAAAAAAAAAAAAACTGTAGACATCACTATACCCAACACCTAGGATATGCACAGTTTATCTCAATTTGTGTGTGATTCTACTAAGTTTTTATTATACAGTATATGATATATGATAAGGGAAAGTCCATATGCAGCTGATAGTGATACTGACTACAAACATATAAGCTGATAAATTATATCGTAACAAAAATGGCGGGAAAATACCTGCTGACTTTTTATTGTAAATAAAAATATATACATTATTTATGAATATCGGTGATTTTATAATATGTTATTATAATATATAAAACAAATACAACAAAAGTATGCATAGACCAAAGTATGTGTCAGCTACAGAAATGTCGATTAACTGCATATGTTATAGAATTGTTGAAGGAGAGGGAGGGTGGATAGCTCCGCGACGTCGCCCATTTCCGACAAGGCGTCGCGGTAAACCTTGCGTTCAGTGCCTCTATCGGCCACTGTAGTCATTTATTGGTAGGGAAAATTTTATTTTTTGTCCATTTTACCGGCGAGTGGTGACGGCAATTCTCCCGCCACTGGCGGGATTTTAAGTATTCCGTACTCAGAGTACGATTTTTTGATAGAGGCAATCACAGTTGATTTCCAGTTGTGAAAATTTGATCATGCTCACCAAGGCTATGCTTCGTATATTGCGTCGTTTACCGAGGCGATGCTTCGTATTTTGCGTAGTTCATCGATGCGATGCTTCGATTGCGTCGTTAAACGAGGCCATGCTTCATACATTACATCGATAAATGTTGAAAAATAGCGACAAAATTATCTTTCTTGGAAAAGCATGTGATTTTTCACACAAAAATGTAGGCGATCTTCTGCTGTCCAACCTGAATTGGTGGGCTTTGGGAGCGATCGGAAATACTTCGATTCGAGAGCTCTGACAACCCCAGGCAGACGAATCACCAAAAAAGAAAAATCTGCTATGCAACTTGAATCGGCGGTGAACCTTTTTTCCGGAGGGTCTAAATTTGTGCGTGTGAAACATTTCGTCGTGGACAAATTACAAACAATCTTTTTTCGAGAAAAAGCTAAATTTTTCGAAGAGCGACTCTCCATCATTTCTCGATGACGGCTGAGGAAATGTTCGAGGGTATTTCACAGGAACATGTACCTCCCCCAATGCTTCGTAAAGTGTGTTGGTCACCTAATCAATGCTTCGTACAGTACGTCGTTACACCTACGCCATGCTTCGTATAGTACGTCATACGCCTAGGTCATGCTTCGTATAGTAGTCGTTTTGCAACTGGCCTGTCAGGAATATAAATATTAGGGAGCATTGTGAATAGAGACTTCAATTATTGGCTCTCCGTGTGTGGAAAATGTTATATATAATTTGTTTTTGTTTTCGAGAATGGCAGGGTACCGTCTAGTGTGTCTTCCATTTGGGCACGGTTGTTTCGTTCATCTGGACAGGGTACCGTCTAGGACTCTAGGTGCTTCGTTCATAAGGGTATTGTCTAGTGCTTCGTTTACGTGTACAGGATACCGGCTAGTGCTTTGAACCAAGGCTAGTTATTATTAGGGAACATTTCTTGATTCAGGTCAGTCAGTAACTGGCCTTCGGACAGGAAGCATCTACCTAACAACGAGGACACACCTTCGAGGTGTTCCATTCGTCCCCCATGGTGAAATTTCTGCCACCAGCTCCCTCTATTGCGATTACTGCCGTCGAACACAGTTTTGTTGTAAGTATACTGCATATTCGCATTTCGTCGTACTATGTTCGAGGGCATCTCACCGGGAAAATGTATCTCCCCCCATGCTTCGTAAAGTGTGTTGCGTTTGAACCTGCTAGGACTTCTTCGCTTCCATACTGACCACCCTATTTCTTGGTACTGCTTTCAGCGTTCCTACAACCCTCTTCCCCTATTGTACCCTCTCCCGCACTTCTTCATCCACAGTCCCATCTTTCCTCAACACACTGCCCAGATAATTAAAAGAGATGATGAAATCCATAGCCTGACCGTTCAGCTTCACCTCACACTCTGTGACTTCACCCCTTTCGAAGACCATAACCTTGCTCTTCCCCGCATTTACCTTCAAATTCAGTTTTTCACACACTGCTCCAAACTCATTTACCAGACCCTGCAACTCCCATTCATTATCACTCATCAGAACTGTATCATCCGCAAACAGCAGTATAGGTAGCTTCCACTCAATTCCCTCCCTTTTCAGCGATACACCAACATCCACTGCTCTTGATAGTATTTCTTTCATGACTCCATCCATATATATACAGTAAACAACCCCGGGGACATCACACACCCCTGTTTCCAACCAACATTCAGGTCAAAGAACTCGCTCTGCTCACTCTCCACACGTACTGCCGCCTTTGCACCCTCATACACGCTCTTCACTGCTTTCAGCCACTTGCCATCTACTCCGTATATTCTAAGTACTTTCCACAAACCTTCTCTATCCACTCTGTCATAGGCCTTCTCCAAGTCCGTAAAGGCAACATACACCTTTTGTTTCTTCTCCAGATATTTCTCCACCACACAATTCAGGGTAAAAATCAGATCTACACATAATCTTCCCTTCCGAAAACCTCCCTGCTCGTCGCCTATCCATTTCTCCGTTCTCACTCTCACTCTCTCAATCACTACCCTACTGTATACCTTCCCTACTACACTTAGAAGACCTATTCCTCGGTGGTTACCACACACTCCTCTTTCCCCTTTGTCCTTATATAGGGGGACAATTATGACAGTCTTCCAGTCATCGGAATCACTCCCCTTCTTCCATGCTAGTTTGCACATCTTCCATACCCGTTCGATCACTATCTCACCACCATATCTCAACATATCCCGACACACTCCATCTGTTCCTGATGCTTTCCCCAACTTCACTCTTTTCATGGCTTCCCACACTTCTGATCCCCACCTCCTCCTCCACTTCTCTTCTCCCTCCCATACCATATCCAACTATGTTTGCTGGCTCTTCATTCCATACATTAGCAACTCATTGAAGTACTCCGTCCATTTTTCGACTCTCTCTTGCTGCTCGGTTAACATTCTCCCGTTCTTATCTTTCACACCCTTAATGTTTCCCTTGCTACCTTCCCTAACTTTCTTGACTTCTTTCCAGAACAGTTTCTTACTCTCCCTCCATTTTACACTCCGATTCCTTCCAAATTCCTCATCTACTCTGCTTTTACTTTCCTTCATTATTCTCTTCACCACCCTTTTACTCTCCAAATACCTGGTTCGTTTCTGTCTCTCGAAAGCTTCATTCCCTCTACTACCCAACCACTCTCTATATGCTTTCTTCTTGTCTTCCACAGCTATCTTTACTTCTTTTGTCCACCATGCTGTATCTTTCACTCCCCTCCCTCTTCTCCTCACTCCACACCCCTCCTCACATGCTGCACAGATCTCATCCTTAAACACCTTGCTCATCTCTTCCACTTCCTCCATAACTACCAGGTCGAACCCACCTAGTCGTCTTTCTACTGCTCTCCTGTACTCTTCCCTGATTTCCTCCTCCTGTAACCTCTCCACCCTCCTCACCATTCCACCTTCCTATCGCCTCCCTCCAGCTCTCGTCACCCACTTTGTTTGTATCCTAACCTTAGCTACTACTACATAATTATTCGACAGATCCCCTCCAATACCCCTATACGCCCTAGCATCCATCACAGATTTCTTCATTCGTTCATCGACACATACATAATCAATCAATGACTTTCTTTCCACCACTGTCTTATCCTTCATGATCACCCGTCTCCACGTGTACCTGTGGATCATTCTGTGTCGAAAGAAGGTGTTGGCTATCCACAGCCTCCTCCCCACACATACGTCCACAAGTGCACTACCATTCCCTTTCACCTCTGATGGTACCCCCCACCCTCCCACCACTCCCTCATCTTTCCTATCACCCACCTTACCATTCATATCCCCAATCAGAAATATTCTTTCGTTCTTGTCAAACTTCTCCAGGCACGCCTCCGCATTCATCCAGAAATCCTCTTTCTTGCTTTCAAGTTGATCCTCTGTCGGGGCATACACACACACACACACAATCACCCACGTTTGTATTCCTAATTTCATTCTCACCCACACAATCCTTGAACCCACAGACCCATACTCTCTTACACATTCCTTCCATGTGTAATACTTGCGATGTGTTGTATGTTTATGTTCCTAATAATTGTACAGTAATCTAGTATTTCAAAGAATTTTCCTTTCCTACACAGAACTAACAGAAGAGAGGATTGATGAATTGAAAAAGCTGGTACTTCAAAGTCTACATGCCCGAGTACATGCGACGAAGCACCTCTCTCTACAGCATAGACGACAACTGGACGAGGAGATCGATCGTGTCCGCAAAACTAAGACTTTACGGACTATTAACCGTTTATACGACCACGAAATAGAAAAGAAAACGACTGAACTAGATGAACTGAAGAAAAAGAAAGACCGAGAAAAAAATACTATACTCCTGCAGTGGCAGTGTGCAAGAAAGCTTCTAAATGCAAACAAAGGCCGAAATCGTAAATATCCCAGAGTGATCTGCAAGACAACAAAGACACCGGGCAGACCATGCCCAGTCGCCGGTTGCTACAGCGAATCGGTCAACCTACGGAAGCACATGGGCATTTGCCACTCGTACCTAACTAACGACGATAGAGAGAATGTTTTGGCTGCAGCGAGAAGGTTCTCTAGGAAAAGGTCCCTGCCACCAAGAAATGCAAAAAAAAAAAAACCTATACAATTGCCCCTTGTGCCCAAAATCAGTTAAACGGATCGATATGCACTTAAGACATTTTCACAAAAAAAAATAAGACTCCATGGAATACCAGGATCTCCTCAGACACGTACGTAAGGTTTGCTTTTCCATAATTCAATTATTTTCGTAATAATATATAGGCCAAATATTAAAGAAATAAAAGCTCTTCACTTTAAAGTAAAGAAACCTTGTAATGCATTTGTAAATAATTATATGCCAACTAAAACAGTACAACTTTTATTGTATATATTTTGAATCATTAATTAGACATATTTCACATGAACATTGAACTATTTTGCAGAAAAATAAAGCAACGTCACCTGCCGAAGTTGAGGATGTATCCATAGTAGCTGGCACCATAGCTATCACCGAGAATGACCACGTCAAACTGTTCTTTAAGGAGTACGAGGCTTACCTAGAAGACACACAGCCAATGAAAACAGTGACAGTCAAGAAAAAAAGCCGTCTTCTAAGAGATGCACTCTTTGGGCCACGCGGAACAGAGGAGGAATTTGCGAGAAATTCCTTTGGGGGGCTTAAGATAATTCAGCTCACCCGGGAAGCTGTCATGACCGGAGGATCAATAATGGCACGCTCTGAAACCCTCTCCCCGAGCACACTTAGAATGATGACGGACTCCTGTCTGCATGCTCTCAATTTTCTCAAAGAAACTGAGAATCAACAATTCCAAGTAACAGAAACTCTCCTAGGCGAGCGGTTGCCAAAGCAAAAAGTAAGTATAATGTTAATAATGTTATCGAGTAATTATTTGAATGTTTCATATTTTCGTTTTATATATTTGTAAAAGTGATTCCACGAGTTCTACAACTATTTATTGTGTTATGTCCTATTTCCTTCCACAGAATACTTTGGCACGGAAGAGGTAGGACAGAAAGAACACCGTAAACAGCAAAACGAGGCCGCGATTTTGGCGATGGAAGATGTACATCTCCTGGAAACTAATGATGCTGTTGAAATTCCCATAAACAATGCGGCATCATTAATCCACGATGGACGTGCACTAGCAAAGCCACTTATAAAACAAGATTTTGTCAGCTTGTGAGATGCACTGATTGTGAGACTGTCCGTTCGATGCCTACGAAGAAATCAGGAGTTTACTGAATTTACAATCGGCGAATACGAGGGAAGATCAACAGAAGCCGAAGATGGCAGAAAGGTAACTTGCATACAGGTATCCCGACACAAAACGGGGTCCAAAGACCTGCTGCTCTTGAGGCGTACATGATATATTATCGCCCAATAGTTGCCACATGTGTAAGGCCAAAATGTAAGATTTTTGTGAATCGGCAAGGCTACAACCCCGATGGCCAATGTTGCTCTCGACTCTCAATAGAAAATGTAGGGAAGATCATTGCCAAGATGGGACTGAGGGCAGGTATTGTTGGGAGAGTGGGCTGCCGAAGCTACGACATGCACAGATCACAGCCGCCCTCAAAGATGAGGATACGCTTGCCAACAGACAAGCCCTTGCAACCTTGGCCTGCCACAGCATGACAACATGCAGAAATTACTAAGACTTCACCAATCACAGGACTACTGGAAACAGAGTTGTGAACAGTCTGCAGGATCTACGTTGTGATGCAGCATCAGGGTAGGTGTTAATGAGGCTTACATAAAAGTTACAATTTTATTATTTTTATTTGGCAAAATGTACAAATGTTTCATTAAAATGGGGTCCGAGAGGTGAGAGACACATGGTAATATAATTTTGCCAGTTGGTATACATGCCAGAGGGATATTGCATTCAAATTCCAACCTTCCTCAAAGGTCATTTACCCGCTAAAGGATTAAATTTGTTTCAGAGGACAAATAGTGAGAATACTAACAGCCGGCATTTTTATAATCATTCAGGAAACAGCATGGCTTGCCATTAATGGAACTGGGAGAGGATGCCAGAAAGTCACTCCCTTCAAAGCTTTCACAGGATGTAAGTGCGGCCTGTCCTCTTCCCGCTCCTTCAGGATACGTTCCACCCAGGTAAGTGTACACAATGTGAAGAAAAAAATCAAAGTATTTCGTGTATTTAGGGAATTATCGTATAATAATAAATCATGCTACAATTAACTTTATATTTCCCCTAAAACAACTTATGTTTATTTTTTGCCCCACCCTTTTCAGGCGACAGTCAACTAATGTACCCTTGGATGATGGGACTCTGTCAGTTCCAGACTGTGGATCTCTGTCCGCAGTGCTGATAGGATCCATTAGTGAGGTGATTACAATTCAGGAGGAGTCTACAAGTCAGGACCATACACCATCTGCATCAAAACACGGATCTTCAGTTCTAGCCTGTGGATCTCGGTCCGCAGTGCTGCAAAGGATCCGTTAGCGATGTGAAAACACTTCCGGAGGACAATGTGTAAGTGTATTACTTTTACTTACATTTAATTTAAATATATACAATAATATTATTAAATATTATTGCAGTGTGAATAATACTTTGATACAGAAACTTTACATTTGTATTATTTGTATTTAGCAAAATGTACAAATAATTACCCGAATTGGGGTCTGAGAGGTGAGAGACACAAGGTAATATAATTGTGTCAGTTAATCCACATGCCAGGGGGTTATTGCATTATAAATCCTACCTTACCTCATATATCCCTGTAAGACCATTTGCCAGATAAAGGGTTAAATTTGTTTGAGGAGAAGTATAATGAGAATACTAACTGTAGGCATTTCTATCTTCTTTCAGGCTACAGTTAAGTAATGTACCCTTGGATGATGGGACTCGGTCAGTTCCTGACTGTGGAGCTCTGTCCGCAGTGCTACAAGGATCCGGTAGCGAGGTGACTACAATTCAGGAGTACCGTACGTCATCTGCATCAAAACACGGATCTTCAGTTCCAGGCTGTGAATCTCGGCCTGTAGTTCTGCACGGATCCGTTAGCGAGGTGACAACACTTCAGGAGGACAATGTGTAAGTTATATATTTATTACTTACAATTAATTGAAATCTATATAATTGCAATACTATTATTAATATTATTATAGTGTGATTAATATTTGGAAATAATAATAATAATAATAATAATAATATATATTGTTTTTTTACTCTTCAGATATGAATCAACCTTGTCAGTTTCGGTCTGTGGATCAAGGTCTGCGGTTCTCCAGGGGTCCATTAGTGAGGCAACGACTCTTATGGATGAGCAAGGGCCTTTTTTGCCAGTTACACCAACCATCATAGAAAGTGCAGGATCACAGATTCAGATGAACCAAGCAGCCCTGGAGGGGTCGATCAGTGAAGTTTCGACAATTTCCATCATCAAGAAGACTTCAAAATTGATAAATCATGGATCTGTCAACATTTTCAAAATGCCATCATTGCCAATTCAAACGATTCCGACTATATATGAGGATGTGAAGCATTTAATGGGTAAATTCCCCCGAAAAGGTATAGGGAGACGGGAAATTGATTGCCACCAATGTATCCACTGTCTCCGCCAACGCATCTGCTTTCACCGCCAACACACATTGATCCCCTGGCGGCCCCTGCACGTCACATATTAATAGCTGAGGATGAAAATGGGTATGCTGTAATGTATTAAAAAAAAAACACATGTAAAGTTCAATAACATTTATTGTATTATGAAAAATATTACAGATTTCATTTATTACATAAACTTTGTGTTTTTATTGGGGTGTGGTATAATACATTCCAGGTAGGGCTAGGAGGAGGACGACAACATTTACACCAATGAGAATGTAATCCCTAAGTCTGTTAGGATAGGCCTTCTTTTTGTTATCAGAGTCTGTTGAGCCTCCGCTCCCGCTGTTCACCACATGGATCTGTCAACACTTTCAAAATGCCATCATTGCCAATTCAAATGATTCCGACTATATATGAGGATGTAAAGCATTTAATGGGTAAATTCCCCCGAAAAGGTATAGGGAGACGGGAAATTGATTGGAATGTAATGAAACTCTACCTAGAAAGAAAACACTCGAATTATGGTAGATTCAAAACGACTGAAATACAACGACAATACAAATCAAGTCGGGAGGAGAACAAAAATAAACAAAACCATTAAATTTGGTATTGGGACACGGCAAACCAAACGCAAATATTAGTATTTAACGGGGTAACGGGTAAATGACCTTACAGGGATGTTTGAAGTAAGGTTGGCAATATTGTCTCCCCTCTCCGACCCTATATTAATTAATTATTTGTAAAAAATTTGGCAAATAAAAGTAATAAAATTAATAATAAAATTTTACTACCCTATATACTAATATACAATATATCTATATTTCTTGTTTGTGTAACTTTCAACGTAGATGTATTTATTTATAGGAAAAACCACAGACGGTCCAGTATTTCACTCTAAAAATAATATTGTTAAAATATTCCACACTACAGCAAAGTCTCTTTTTTTGAATAGCGGAATAATTTTAGGGTTAAATTTGGAGTCCTCTGCCGAGGGTTGTTAGGAGGCCTCTCGAATAGAAATCTATCCGATCGTCATGAAGGCTGACATCGAGAAATGTTCGTGAGTGTCTGCCCCCCAAAAACAAAACAAAATCACCTCTCTCGAAAAACAATATTGTTCAATTGTTCAAATATTTCATAAGAGGTTAATCCCCCAAAATTCACCTCTCTCGAAAAAATATTGTTCAGAATTTCCACAACAGGAAATTAATATTGTTCACATTTTTCATAAGAGGTTAATTTTTCGGAGAGATACTATCGAATATTTCTCGACGTCGCTTTCCTGGCAATCTGATACATTTCGATTCGAGGGTCCTCCAATGACCCTCGGCATTCTAGAAAATATTCAGAAACACCTCGGCAGACCACTCTCATTTGTTTTTATTAAAATAAACAAAATATAGAACTATATATTATCCCTTTAGAGAGCAAATGGTCTTGCAGGGATATTTGAGGTAAGGTTGGAACTTGAATGCAATAACTCTTTGGCATGTGGACCAACTGGCAAAATTGTATTACCATGTGCCTCCGGCCATATTCGACCCTATATCAATTAATTATTTGTAAATGTTGCCTAATAAGAATAATAACATTTTACTACGCTAGTCCTTGTTTTTGTAACTTTCCACATAGATGTACTTGTTTATAGGAAAATCCACAGACGATGCACTATAAGGTGTTATGAAACGAGATAGGGTACCACATCGAGAAAAATTGGAGAGTGGTTCTCCGAAATATTTACCTCTCTGGAAAAAAATATTGTTGACACTTTTTCACATCACAGCGAAGTCTCGTTTTTGAATAGCTGAATATATTTTTGTGGGTTAATTAGAGTCCTCTGCCTAGGGTCGTTGGGAGGCCTCTCGAATAGAAATCTATCCGATCGCCACGAAGGCCTACATCGAGAAATGTTCGAGAGTGTCACCCCCAACAATTTAGCTTTAGTGCCAATCTGGAAAACAAAATTGGGCTGTTTTAGGTATAGGGATGCTCAGTGGATCAATCTGTCCGGAGTTAAATTCTCGGGGAACACTATCTACAATGTTCCCTAATATAAGTATTATAAAGAAATCGAGTTGTCAATTATTTTTCCACGACATCTTTCACCCACAAAAATTTAGGAGAGAAAAGAAGATGTCTGTTTCTCTCTCTCTCTCTCTGAGTCAAAGATTTTGTAGCTAACGTTTTGCCCATAATCAGCAGCTATGAGCGCGCTCACGCTGTCCTGTTAAAGAAATTGAGTTGTCAATTATTTGTCCACGACATCTTTCACCCACAAAAATTTAGGAGAGAAGATATTTTTGGTGAGTCGTCTGACTGGGGTACCGTATTCTGTGTGCTTGCTGCGCCGTGTTGCCTGTGTTGGTGCACCTGTGCCAGCGTTACCACATAAGAGACCTTATTCGGCCCATCGATTGGGTTATGGAACGATCTTTCACCCACAAAAATTTAGGAGAGAAGCAATTGTAAAAACTATAACAAATAAAAGAAAAACATGAAAAATTCCATATTATTTTCCGATTTATATTATACGAAGCATGACCTTGCTATACGACGAATTATAAGTACGAACTCTGAGTCAAAATACAGCACCAATGAACGCGTTCACGCTGTCCTGTTAAAGAAATCGAGTTGTCAATTATTTTTCCACGACATCTTTCACCCACAAAAATTTAGGAGAGAAGATATTTTTGGTGAGTCGTCTGACTGGGGTACCGTATTCCACGATGGCCGACCTGAGGTTTTGCATCCATCTAATATTTAGAGTGTGAATATTTTTCTTGTGTGTGAAAAAATAATGTATTTTTATTCTGTAATATATATATAATAAAAACAACAAACAATAATTCTCCCTACCAAACAATTCCTTTGAGACCTCTGGTGGACGCTTCTGAACTAGCGCCAGAGCTACGACTGTAGACATCACTATACCCAACACCTAGGATATGCACAGTTTATCTCAATTTGTGTGTGATTCTACACATTTTTATTATACAGTATATGATAAGGGAAAGTCCATCTGCAGCTGATACTGACTACAAACATATAAGCTGATTAATTATCATAACAAAATTGGCAGGAAAATACCTTTTTTTTTTTTTTCTATATTCCAACTTACTTCCTCTCGGGCATAGGCTGAGAGCCTTAACATTCACCGCTTTACAATGAACAGTGAAGCCCGTGAGGTCTTGTTCCAGTCTAGGGAGTGAGACATGTGAAGCACGTAGAGTACAACGAGCACCTGCCATCTTGCCTTCACATGAGGCACGGTGCTCACTCATGGCCCGAAACGACCCCATCTCTGAAGCCATCTCGTTCCCGTGCTTCACTGTCTCACTACCTACACTCGGACTCTCACACTTACACACACACAACGCCACCTGTTGAGCAGGTAACTCACCAGGCATTGCACCCCTATAGCATATTTTGAATATGGGAATATTCATACAGTGCTATTTAATCAGGGAACAACCAGGGTATTTTATTGACGTTTCGGTGGGCTTTGTGGTAATGCACTGATACTAGGTACAGCACAAATTCCATCCCAATAATATCTTCCCATTGATACATCGGGATTTGAACAACACCGGGACCTTTGGATTACCAGGCCAGTGGCAAGACCACTCCACCACACCTCCCCTGCTGACTTTGTATTGTAAATATACATTATTTATGAATATGGGTGATTTTATTATATATAAAACAAATAAAACAAAAGTATGCATAGACCAAAGTATGTGTCAGCTACAGAAATTTTGATTAACAGCATATATTATAGAATTGTTGAAGGAGAAGGAGGGTGGATAGCTCCGCGATGTCGCCCATTTCCCACAAGGCGTCGGGGTAAACCTTGCGTTCAGCGCCTCTATCGGCCACTGTAGGCATTTATTGGTAGGGAGAATTGTATTATTTGTCCATTTTACCGGCGAGTGGTGCCGGCGATTCTCCCGCCACTGGCGGGATTTTAAGTATTCCGTACTCAGAGTACGATTTTTTGATAGAGGCAATCATAGTTGATTTCCAGTGGTGAAAATTTGAACATGCTCACCGAGGCTATGCTTCGTATATTGCGTCGTTTACCGAGGCGATGCTTCGTATTTTGCGTCGTTCACCGAAGCGATGCTTCGATTGCGTCGTTAATCGAGGTCATGCTTCGTATATTACATCGATAAATGTTGAAAAATAGCGACAAAATTAGCTTTCTTGGAAAAGCATGTGATTCTTCACACTAAATGTAGGCGATCTTCTGCTGTCTAACGTGAGTTGGTGGGCTTTGGGGGCGATCGGAAATACTTCGATTCGAGAGCTCCGACAACCCCAGGCAGACGACTCACCAAAAATAAATTCTGCTATTCAACTTGAGTCGGCGGTGAACCTTTCTTCCGGAGGGTCTAAATTTGTGTGTGTGAAACATTTCGTCGTGGACAAATTACAAACATTTTTTTTTCTCGAGAAAAAGCTAAATTTTTTCGAAGAGCGACTCTCCATCATTTCTCGATGACGGCTGAGGAAATGTTCAAGGACATTTCACAGGAAAATGTACCTCCCCCAATGCTTCGTAAAGTGTGTTGGTCACCTAATCAATGCTTCGTAAATTGTGTTGGTCACCTAATCAATGCTTCGTACAGTACGTCGTTACACCTAGGCCATGCTTCGTATAGTACGTCATACGCCTAGGTCATGCTTCGTATAGTAGTCATTTTGCAACTGGCCTGTCAGGAATATAAATATTAGGGAGCATTGTGAATAGAGACTTCAATTATTGGCTCTCCATGTGTGAAAAATTATGTTATTTATAATTTTTTGTTTTCGAGAATGGCAGGGTACCGTCTAGTGCGTCTTCCATTTGGGCACGGTTGTTTCGTTCATCTGGACAGGGTACCGTCTAGGACTCTAGGTGCTTCGTTCATAAGGGTATTGTCTAGTGCTTCGTTTATGTGTACAGGTTACCGGCTAGTGCTTTGAGCCAATGCTAGTTATTATTAGGGAACATTTCTTGACTTAGGTCTGTCAGTAACTGGCCTTCGGACAGGAAGCATCTACCTAACAACGAGGACACACCTTCGAGGTGTTCCAATCGTCCCCCATGGTGAAATTTCTGCCACCAGCTCCCTCTATTGCGATTACGGCCGTCGAACACAGTTTTGTTGTAAGTATACTGCATATTCGCATTTCGTCGTACTATGTTCGAGGGCATCTCACCGGGAAAATGTACCTACCCCCGTGCTTCGTAAAGTGTGTTGCGTTTGAATCTGCTCATAGGAGTGTTTAAAACTTGAATCCTATCCTATATTTCAAAATATGAAATATGGCTAAACAATGAAAAATGGTGCGTAATTCGAAAAGTACTCGACGGATTTTTATGATTTGTTTACACAGTGGTGGACATTAACACTTTGTGGCGTGCCTGTCCTACCCTCTCCGGTCTACATAGGAGGAAGTGAGCCGCGCTCTCCTCCTCCCGCCTACCCTGTTAAAACTCAGTATAGTAAAACGCTCGCCCATCCTACTAGGCAGCTTGGGCCAAAAAGCCTCTAGCCGCGGCCAACACAATAATGGTATCGCTAGTTTTTCACCCTCATTCACGATATTTCAGAAACTTGATAAATATAATATTTGTATTCTCATACATACTAAAATCATAGCTATATTTTCCACTGAACATGATGGCGGTATTTAGAATATTACATCAATAATATTGGATTTTATAGAAATAAACGTATAATGATAGTTTTAGCTTTTATATCAGTTGGTTTTCACCCATAATTGTTTATTATATTTTCACCCAGAATAATTGTTTATTTTATTTTATGTTTTTATTATGCATATTCGCATTTCGTCGTACTATGCTTTATCTTGCACAAATCTTGCATCATTTTGCGTTTGAACCTGCTCATAGGAGTGTTTAAAACTTTAATTTTATTTTTCAAAATATGAAATATGGCTAAAAATTGAAAAATGGTGCGTAGTTTCGAAATGTACTCGATGGATTTCTATGATTATTTGCACAGTGGTGGACATTAACACTTTGTGGCGTCCCTGGCCTACTCTCTCCAGCCTACCTAGGAGGAAGTGAGCCGCGCTCTCCACACCACACCTCCTTCTTACTTCCTCATTCGTCTGCCTATCCCTCCATGTAACTCCGCACGCACTTCTTAAGTAATTCATTGCCACTGCTCTCACTCTTGGTCTGAGTCTCTCAACCAACGACCATGCTTCGCTTCCGTAAGTCAGCGTCGGGATTACGATACTGTCATGCAAGGACTTCTTCACTTCCATACTGACCACCCTATTTCTTGTTACTGCTTTCAGCATTCCTACAACCCTCTTCCCCTGTTGTACCCTCTCACGCACTTTTTCATCCATAGTCCCATCTTTCCTCAACACACTGCCCAGATACATAAAAGAGTTGACGATATCCATAGCCTGACCGTTCAGCTTCACCTCACACTCTGTGACTTCACCCCTTTCGAAGACCATAACCTTGCTCTTCCCCGCATTTACCTTCAAATTCCGTTTTTCAGACACTGCTCCAAACTCATTTACCAGACCCTGCAACTCCCATTCATTATCACTCATCAGAACTGTATCATCCGCAAACTGCAGTATAGGTAGCTTCCACTCAATTCCCTCCCTTTTCAGCGATACACCAACATCCACTGCTCTTGATAGAATTTATTTCATGACTCCATCCATATATAAAGTAAACAACCACGGGGACATCACACACCCCTGTTTCAAACCAACATTCAGGTCAAAGAACTCGCTCTGCTCACTCTCCACACGTACTGCCGCCTTTGCACCCTCATACATGCCCTGCACTGCTTTCAGCCACTTGCCATCTACTCCGTATATTCTAAGTACTTTCCACAAACCTTCTCTATCCACTCTGTCACAGGCCTTCTCCAAGTTCATAAAGGCAACATACACCTTTTGTTTTTCTTCAAATATTTCTCAACCACACAATTCAGGGTAAAAATCAGATCTACACATAATCTTCCCTTCCGAAAACCAGCCTGCTTGTCGCCTATCCATTTCTCCGTTCTCACTCTCACTCTCTCAATCACTACCCTACTATATACCTTCCCTACTACGCTTAGAAGACATATTCCTCGGTGGTTACCACACACTCCTCTTTCCCCTTTGCCCTTATATAGGGGGACTATTATGCCAGTCTTCCAGTCATCGGGTGCACTCCCCTTCTCCCATGCTAGTTTGCACATTTTCCATACCCGTTCGATCACTATCTCCCCGCCATATCTCAAGATTTCCCCTCACACTCCATCTGTTCCTGGTACTTTCCCCAACTTCACTCTGGTCATGGCTTCCCACACTTCTGACCTCCTGGTCCCCACCTCCTCCTCCACTACTTCTCTTCTTCTCCCTGCCATACCATATCCAACTATGTTTGCTGGCTCTTCATTTCCTTACATTTTAGCAACTAATTGAAGTACTCCCTCCATCTTTCGACTCTCTCTTGCTTCTCGGCTAGCATTCTCCCGTTCTTATCTTTCACACCCTTACTGTTTCCCTTGCTACCTTCCCTAACTTTCTTGACTTCTTTCCTGAACAGTTTCTTACTCTCCCTCCATTTTACACTCCGATTCCTTCCAAATTCCTCATCTACTCTCCTCTTACTGTCCTTCACTACTCTCTTCACCACCCTCTTACTCTCCACGTACCTCGCTCGTTTCTGTCTCTCGAAATCTTCATTCCATCTACTACCCAACCACTCTCTATATGCTTTCTTCTTTTCTTCCACAGCTATCTTTATCTTCTTCTGTCCACCATGCTGTACCTTTCACTCCCCTCCCTCTTCTCCTCACGCCACACCCCTCCTCACATGCTGCACAGATCTCATCCTTAAACACCTTGCTCATCTCTTCCACTTTCACCATAACTTCCAGGTCGAACCCACCAAGTCGTCTTTCTACTGCTCTCCTGTACTCTTCCCTGATTTCCTCCTCCTGCAACCTCTCCACCCTCCTCACCATTCCACCTTCCTATCACCTACTTCCAGCTCTCCTCACCCACTTCTTTTGTATCCTAACCTTAGCTACTACTACATAATGGTCCGACAGACTCCCTCCAATACCCCTATACGCCCTAGCATCCATCACAGATTTCTTCATTCGTTCATTGACACATACATAATCAATCAATGACTTTCTTTCCACCACTGTCTTATCCTTCATGGTCACCCGTCTCCACGTGTACCTGTGGATCATTCTGTTTCGAAAGAAGGTGTTGGCTATCCACAGCCTCCTCCCCACACATACGTCCACAAGTGCACTACCATTCCCCTTCACCTCTGATGGTATCCCCCACCCTCCCACCACTCCCTCAACTTTCCTATCACCCACCTTACCATTCATATCCCCAATCAGAAATATTCTTTCGTTTTTGTCAAACTTCTCCAGGCACGCCTCCGCATTCATCCAGAAATCCTCTTTTTTTTTGCTTTCAAGTTGATCCTCTGTCGGGGCATACACACATACACACAATCACCCACGTTTGTATTCCTACTTTCATTCTCACCCACACAATCCTTGAACCCACAGACCCATACTCTCTTACACATTCCTTCCATGTGTAATACTTGCGATGTGTTGTATGTTTATGTTCCTAATAATTGTACAGTAATCTAGTATTTCAAAGAATTTTCCTTTCCTACACAGAACTAATAGAAGAGAGGATTGATGAATTAAAAAAGCTGGTACTTCAAAGTGTACATGACCGAATAAATGCGACGAAGCACCTCTCTCTACAGCATAGACGACAACTGGACGAGGAGATCGATCGTGTCCGCAAAACTAAGACTTTACGGACTATTAACCGTTTATACGACCACGAAATAGAAAAGAAAACGACTGAACTAGATGAACTGAAGAAAAAGAAAGACCGAGAAAAAAATACTACACTCTTGCAGTGGCAGTGTGCAAGAAAACTTCTAAAAGCAGACAAAGAACGAAATCGTAAATATCCCAGAATGATCTGCAAGACAACAAAGACACCGGGCAGACCATGCCCAGTCGCCGGTTGCTACAGCGAATCGGTCAACCTACGGAAGCACATGGGCATTTGCCAGTCGTACCTAACTAACGACGATAGAGAGAAAGTTTTAGCTGCAGCGAGTAGGTTCTCTAAGAAAAGGTCCCTGCCACCAAGAAATGAAAAAAAAAAACTATATGATTGTCCCTTGTGCCCAAAATCAGTTAAACAGATCGATATGCACTTAAGAAATGTAAAAACCAAAAAAAAGACTCCATGGAATACCAGGAACTCCTCAGACACGTACGTAAGGTTTGCTTTTCCATAATTCAATTATTTTCTTAATAATAGGCCAAACATTAACCCTTAAAGCAATAAAAGCAATTCACTTTAAAGTAAAGAAACCTTGTAATGCATTTGTAAATAATTATATGCCAACTAAAACAGTACAACTCTTATTGTATATATTTTGAATCATTAATTAGACATATTTCACATGAACATTGAACTATTTTGCAGAAAAATAAAGCAACGTCACCTGCCGAAGTTGAGGATGTATCCATAGTAGCTGGCACCATAGCTATCACCGAGAATGACCACGTCAAACTGTTCTTTAAGGAGTACGAGGCTTACCTAGAAGACACACAGCCAATGAAAACAGTGACAGTCAGGAATAAAAAGCCTTCTTCTAAGAGATGCACTCTGTGGGCCACGCGGAACAGAGGAGGAATTTGCGAGAAATCCCTCTGGGGGGCTTAATTAAGATAATTCAGCTCACCCGGGAAGCTGTCATGACCGGAGGATCAATAATGGCACGCTCTGAAACCCTCTACGCGAGCACACTTAGAATGATGACGGACTCCTGTCTGCATGCTCTCAATTTTCTCAAAGAAACTGAGAATCAACAATTCCAAGTAACAGAAACTCTCCTAGGCCCCGTCAGGCGAGCGGTCGCCAAAGCATAAAGTAAGTATAATGTTAATAATGTTATCGAGTAATTATTTGAATGTTTCATATTTTCGTTTTATATATTCTATCTATCTATTGCCTGACGCCGCGATCCCCGAACGGGTGGCCACGAACGAACCGCCCCCATGCACCTCTGTCCCCAGTCAGTCGACGCCCCTCCCCCCAACCAGCACCGCCTTCGTTCATGTAGTTCCTCACTCCATCCTTCCACCTCATATTCGGTCTACCTCTCCCCCTCTGTCCCTCCACCTCGCTCTCGTACACCCTCTTAGTCATTCTCTCGCTTTCCATACGTTCCATATGGCCGAACCATCTCAAGTTGTTCCTTTTCACACTTTCCAGCACATCTACCTCCACACCACACCTCCTTCTTACTTCCTCATTAGTCTGTCTATCCCTCCACGTAACTCCGCACGTACTCCTTAAGTAATTCATTTCCACTGCTCTCACTCTTGGTCTGAGTCTCTCAACCAATGTCCATGCTTCGCTTCCGTAAGTCAGTGTCGGGATTATCACACTGTCATGCAAGGACTTCTTCACTTCCATACTGACCACCCTATTTCTTGTTACTGCTTTTAGCGTTCCTACAACCCTCTTCCCCTGTTGTACCCTCTCCCGCACCTCTTCATCCATAGTCCCATTTTTACTCAACACACTGCCCAGATACTTAAAAGAGTTGACGATCTCCATATCCTGACCGTTCAGCTTCACCTCACACTCTGTGACTTCACCCCTTTCGAAGACCATAACCTTGCTCTTCCCCGTATTTACCTTCAAATTCCGTTTTTCGCACACTGTTCCAAACTCATTTACCAGACCCTGCAACTCCCATTCATTATCACTCATCAGAACTGTATCATCCGCAAACAGCAGTATAGGTAGCTTCCACTCACTTCCCTCCCTTTTCAGCGATACACCAACATCCACTGCTCTTGATAGTATTTCTTTCATGACTCCATCCATATATACAGTAAACAACCACGGGGACATCACACACCCCTGTTTCAAACCAACATTCAGGTCAAAGAACTCGCTCTGCTCACTCTCCACACGTACTGCCGCCTTTGCACCCTCATACATGCTCTTCACTGCTTTCAGCAACTTGCCCTCTACTCCGTATATTCTAAGTACTTTCCACAAACCTTCTCTATCCACTCTGTCATAGGCCTTCTCCAAGTCCATAAAGGCAACATACACCTTTTGTTTCTTCTCCAGATACTTCTCCACAACACAATTCAGGGTAAAAATCTGATCTACACATCCTCTTCCCTTCCTAAAACCTCCCTGCTCGTCGCCTATCCATTTCTCCGTTCTCACTCTCACTCTCTCAATCACTACCCTACTGTATACCTTCCCTACTACGCTTAGAAGACATATTCCTCGGTGGTTACCACACACTCCTCTTTCCCCTTTGCCCTTATATAGGGGGACTATTATGCCAGTCTTCCAGTCATCGGGTGCACTGCCCTTCTCCCATGCTAGTTTGCACATTTTCCATACCCATTCTATCACTATCTCACCACCATACCTCAACATTTCCCCACACACTCCATCTGTTCCTGGTGCTTTTCCCAACTTCACTCTTTTCATGGCTTCCCACACTTCTGACCTCCTGATCCCCACCTCCTCCTCCACTACTTCTCTTCTTCTCCCTCCCATACCATATCCAGCTATGTTTGCTGGCTCTTCATTCCTTTCATTTAGCAACTCACTGAAGTACTCCCTCCATCTTTCGACTCTCTCTTGCTTCTCGGCTAGCATTCTCCCATTCTTATCTTTCACACCCTTACTGTTTCCCTTGCTACCTTCCCTAACTTTCTTGACTTCTTTCCAGAACACTTTCTTACTCTCCCTCCATTTTACACTCAGATTCCTTCCAAATTCCTCATCTACTCTTCTCTTACTTTCCTTCACTACTCTCTTCACCACCCTCTTACTCTCCACGTACCTCGCTCGTTTCTGTCTCTCGGAATCTTCATTCCCTCTACTACCCAACCACTCTCTATATGCTTTCTTCTTTTCTTCCACAGCTATTCTTACCTCTTCTGTCCACCATGCTGTACCTTTCACTCCCCTCCCTCTTCTCCTCACTCCACACACCTCCTCACATGCTGCACAGATCTCATCCTTAAACACCTTGCTCATCTCCTCCACTTCCTCCATAACTTCCAGGTCGAACCCACCTAGTCGTCTTTCCACTGCTCTCCTGTACTCCTCCCTGACTTCCTCCTCCTGCAACCTCTCCACCCTCCTCACCATTCCACCCTCCTCTCGCCTCCCTCCCGCTCTCCTCACCCACTTCTTTTGTATCCTAACCTTAGCTACCACTACATAATGATCAGACAGACCCCCTCCAATACCCCTATACACCCTAGCATCCATCACAGATTTCTTCATTCGTTCATCCACACATACATAATCAATCAATGACTTTCGTTCCACCACTGTCTTATCCTTCATCGTCAACATCCGTTTCCACGTGTACCTGTGGATCATTCTGTGTCGGAAGAAGGTGTTGGCTATCCACAGCCTCCTCCCCACACATACGTCCACAAGTGCACTACCATTCCCATTCACCTCTGATGGTACCCCCCACCCTCCCACCACTCCCTCAACTTTCCTATCACCCACCTTACCATTCATATCCCCAATCAGAAATATTCTTTCGTTCTTGTCAAACTTCTCCAGGCATGCCTCCACATTCATCCAGAACTCCTCTTTCTTTCTTTCAAGTATATCCTCTGTCGGGGCATACACGCATACAATCACCCACGTTTGTATTCCTACTTTCATTCTCACCCACACAATCCTTGAACCCACAGACCCATACTCTCTTACACATTCCTTCCATTTGCTACTTACAAACAAACATGCACCTTCTCTCGCTGTTCCTTCACTCACTCCAGCACACACACCCATTCCACACTCCCACTCTCTCACATCTGAACCTTTCCATTTGGTCTCTGTCATTCCACATACATCCAGCCTGGCATTCACTAACACTTCCAGAACCTCTCTCTCTTTTGTGCCATCATTCATGCCACTAACATTCCACGTAGCCATTCTCAGAATGTCCAAAGGCATGTCCTTAGTCGGTCGTGGTTCGTCAACGTTGGTTCCGTCCGCATCCGAGGCTGTTCGTTCGTTTTTCTTTGCTTAGATATTTTTTCCGGGTGGGGGTCGCAAGCCCACCGACCCAACCTCTTTAGTCGCCTCTTACGACACGCAGAAGGCACGTGGGGCATATTCTATTCCCTAACCCCCAGGGGGGATAATACATTTTATATATTAATTTTGTAAAAGTGATTACACGAGTTGTACAACTATTTATTGTGTTATATCCTATTTCCTTCCACAGAATACTTTGGCACGGAAGAGGTAAGACAGAAAGAACACCGTAAACAGCAAAACGAGGCCGTGATTTTGGCGATGGAAAATGTACATCTCCTGGAAACTAATGATGCTGTTGAAATTCCCATAAACAATGCGGCATCATTAATCCACGATGGACTCCTACCAGCAAAGCCACTTATAAAACAAGATTTTTTCAGCTTGCGAGATGCACTGATTGTGAGACTTTCCGTTCGACGCCTACGAAGAAATCAGCAGTTTACTGAATTTACAATCGGCGAATACGAGGGAAGATCAACAGAAGTCGAAGATGGCTGAAAGGTAACTTGCATACAGGTATCACGACACAAAACGGGGTCCAAAGACCCCTGCATCTTATACTTAGGCAATACAGAGGCAGCTGCTCTTGAGGCGTACATGAAATATTATCGCCCAATAGTTGCCACATGTGTAAGGCCAAAATGTAAGATTTTTGTGAATCGGCAAGGCAACAACCCCGATGGCCAATGTTGCTCTCGACTCTCAATAGAAAATGTAGGGAAGATCATTGCCAAGATGGGACTGAGGGCAGATATTGTTGGGAGAGTGGGCAGCCGGAAGCTACGACATGCACAGATCACAGCCGCCCTCAAAGATGAGGATACGCTTGCCAACAGACAAGCCCTTGCAACCTTGGCCTGCCACAGCATGACAACATGCAGAAATTACTACGACTTCACCAATCGCAGGACTACTGGAAACAGAGTTGTGAACAGTCTACAGGATCTACGTTGTGATGCAGCATCAGGGTAGGTGTTAATGAGGCTTACATAAAAGTTACAATTTTATTACTTTTATTTGGCGAAATGTACAAATGCTTCATTGAAATGGGGTCCGAGAGGTGAGAGACACACGGTAATATAATTTTTCCAGAAGGTAAACATACCAGAGGGATATTGCATTCAAATTCCAACCTTCCTCAAAGGTCATTTGCCCGCTAAAGGATTAAATTTGTTTCAGAGGACAAATAGTGAGAATACTAACTGCCGGCATTTTTATAATCTTTCAGGAAACAGCATGGCTTGCCATTAATGGAACTGGGAGATGATGCCAGAAAGTCACGCCCTTCAAAGCTTTCACAGGATGTAAGTGCGGCCTGTCCTCTTCCTGCTCCTTCAGGATACGTTCCACCCAGGTAAGTGCACACAATGTGAAGAAAAAAATCAAAGTATTTCGTGTATTTAGGGAATTATCGTATACTAGTAAATCATGCTACAATTAACTTTATATTCCCCTAAAACAACTTATGTATATTTTTTGCCCCAACCCTTTTCAGGCGACAGTCAACTAATGTACCGTTGGATGATGGGACTCTGTCAGTTCCAGACTGTGGATCTCTGTCCGCAGTGCTGATAGGATCCATTAGTGAGGTGATTACAATTCAGTTGGAGTCTACAAGTCAGGAGGACCGTACACCATCTGCATCAAAACACGGATCTTCAGTTCTAGCCTGTGGATCTCGATCCATCCGCAGTGCTGCAAGGATCCTTTAGCGATGTGAAAAGACTTCCGGAGGACAATGTGTAAGTTTATTACCTGTACTTACATTTAATTTAAATATATACAATACTAACAGTAGGCATTTCTATCTTCTTTCAGGAAAAAAAAAAAACATGGCTTGCCATTTATGGAGCTGGGGGAGGACGCTAGAATGTCACGCCCTTCAAAGCCTTCACAGGATGTAAGTGCGGCCTGCCCTCTTGCCGGTCCTTCAAAATAATTTCCTCCCAGGTAAGTACACAACATTTTGAAAGCAAAATACTAGTTTTCCGTGTATTTAGGGAATTATTGTATACTAATATAATAAATCATGCTACAATTAACTTTATATTTGCATTATAACAATTTATGTATATTTTTTTGCCCCACACTGTTCAGGCTACAGTTAAGTAATGTACCCTTGGATGATTGGACTCGGTCAGTTCCTGACTGTGGATCTCTGTCTGCAGTGCTACAAGGATCCGGTAGCGAGGTGACTACAATTCAGGAGTACCGTACGTCATCTGCATCAAAACACGGATCTTCAGTTCCAGGCTGTGGATCTCGGCCTGTAGTTCTGCACGGATCCGTTAGCGAGGTGACAACACTTCAGGAGGACAATGTGTAGGTTATATATTTATTACTTACAATTAATTGAAATCTATATAATTGCAATACTATTATTAATATTATTATAGTGTGATTAATATTTGGAAATAATAATAATAACAATAATAATAATTATATATCTTTTTTTTCACTCCTCAGGTATGAATCAACATTGTCAGTTTCGGTCTGTGGATCAAGGTCTGCGGTTCTCCAGGGGTCCATTAGTGAGGCAACGACTCTTATGGATGAGCAAGGGCCTTTTTCGCCAGTTACACCAACCATCATAGAAAGTGCAGGATCACAGATGCAGATGAACCAAGCAGACCTGGAGGGGTCTATCATAGAAGCATCGACAATTTCCATCGTCAAGAAGACTTCAAAATTGATAAATCATGGATCTGTCAACACTTTCAAAATGCCATCATTGCCAATTCAAACGATTCCGACTATATATGAGGATGTGAAGCATTTAATGGGTAAATTCCCCCGAAAAGGTATAGAGAGACGGGAAATTGATTGGGATGTAATGAAACTCTACTTATATAGAAAGAAATCGATTTATGTTAGATTCAAAACGACTGAAATACAACGACAGTACAAATCCAGTCGGGAGGCGAACAAAAATAAATCTATCTATCTATCTATTGCCGGACGCCTTACTCCCCTTACGAGGGTGGCCATACACAGAATGCCCCCAAGCGGACCTATTCCCTGTGAGAGGGACAACCCGAGCCAGTTTAGTGAAGGACTTACAGGATTGACCACTCAATTTAGGATCCGTCCGACTCAGAGGCCCTCTGTGTATCTTGTTAGCACTATTTTTCTACAGTGGTGTTCGGCTAATCCATCCACTAACCTGCCTTACCCTTAGGTAAGCAGTACGGATTTGTATCAGGTTTACTCCCCTAGACAGGTTGCCAACCAAGGCTGATGAGTCTCATCCACCCGGATTTGTATAAGGTTGTCTCCCCTAGATGAGTTGCCGACGAGGGCTAACGAGTCCCATCCACCCCAAAAATAAAATAAACAAAATTATTAAATTTGGTATTGGAACACGGCAAACCAAACACAAATATTAGTATTTAATGGGGTAACGGGTAAATGACCTTACAGGGATGTTTGAAGTAAGGTGGGCAAAAATGTCTCCTTTCTCCGACCCTATTTTAATTAATTATTTGTACATTTTTGCCAAATAAGAATAATAAAATTAATAATAAAATTTGATTACTCTACTAAATTTCTTGTTTTTGTAACTTTCCACATAGATGTATTTATTTATAGGAAAAACCACAGACGATCCAGTATTTTCACTCTAAAAAAATAGTTAAAAATGTTCACACCACAGCAAAGTCTCTTTTTTTGAATAGCGGAATATTTTTAGGAATAAATTTGGAGTCCTCTGCCGAGGGTCGTCAGGAGGCCTCTTGCATAGAAATCTATCCGATCGCCACGAAGGCTGACATCGTGAAATGTTCGTGAGTGTCTTCGACTTCTGTTGATCTTCCCTCGTATTCGCCGATTGTAAATTCAGTAAACTGCTGATTTCTTCGTAGGCGTCGAACGGAAAGTCTCACAATCAGTGCATCTCGCAAGCTGACAAAATCTTGTTTTATAAGTGGCTTTGCTGGAAGAAGTCCATCGTGGATTAATGATGCCGCATTGTTTATGGGAATTTCAACAGCATCATTAGTTTCCAGGAGATGTACATTTTCCATCGCCAAAATCACGGCCTCGTTTTGCTGTTTACGGTGTTCTTTCTGTCTTACCTCTTCCGTGCCAAAGTATTCTGTGGAAGGAAATAGGATATAACACAATAAATAGTTGTACAACTCGTGGAATCACTTTTACAAAATTAATATATAAAACGAAAATATGAAACATTCAAATAATTACTCGATAACATTATTAACATTATACTTACTTTTTGCTTTGGCGACCGCTCGCCAAGGAGAGTTTCTGTTACTTGGAATTGTTGATTCTCAGTTTCTTTGAGAAAATTGAGAGCATGCAGACAGGAGTCCGTCATCATTCTAAGTGTGCTCGCGGAGAGGGTTTCAGAGCGTGCCATTATTGATCCTCCGGTCATAACAGCTTCCCGGGTGAGCTGAATTATCTTAATTAAGCCCCCCAGAGGGATTTCTCGCAAATTCCTCCTCTGTTCCGCGTGGCCCACAGAGTGCATCTCTTAGATGACGGCTTTTTATTCCTGACTGTCACTGTTTTCATTGGCTGTGTGTCTTCTAGGTAAGCCCCGTACTCCTTAAAGAACAGTTTGACGTGGTCATTCTCGGTGATAGCTATGGTGCCAGCTACTATGGATACATCCTCAACTTCGGCAGGTGACGTTGCTTTATTTTTCTGCAAAATAGTTCAATGTTCATGTGAAATATGTCTAATTAATGATTCAAAATATATACAATAAGAGTTGTACTGTTTTAGTTGGCATATAATTATTTACAAATGCATTACAAGGTTTCTTTACTTTAAAGTGAATTGCTTTTATTGCTTTAATGTTTGGCCTATTATTAAGAAAATAATTGAATTATGGAAAAGCAAACCTTACGTACGTGTCTGAGGAGTTCCTGGTATTCCATGGATTTTTTTTTTTTTTTAACATTTCTTAAGTGCATATCGATCCGTTTAACTGATTTTGGGCACAAGGGACAATCATATAGTTTTTTTTTTTCATTTCTTGGTGGCAGGGACCTTTTCTTAGAGAACCTACTCGCTGCAGCTAAAACTTTCTCTCTATCGTCGTTAGTTAGGTATGACTGGCAAATGCCCATGTGCTTCCGTAGGTTGACCGATTCGCTGTAGCAACCGGCGACTGGGCATGGTCTGCCCGGTGTCTTTGTTGTCTTGCAGATCATTCTGGGATATTTACGATTTCGTTCTTTGTCTGCTTTTAGAAGTTTTCTTGCACACTGCCACTGCAAGAGTGTAGTATTTTTTTCTCGGTCTTTCTTTTTCTTCAGTTCATCTAGTTCAGTCGTTTTCTTTTCTATTTCGTGGTCGTATAAACGGTTAATAGTCCGTAAAGTCTTAGTTTTGCGGACATGATCGATCTCCTCGTCCAGTTGTCGTCTATGCTGTAGAGAGAGGTGCTTCGTCGCATTTATTCGGTCATGTACACTTTGAAGTACCAGCTTTTTTAATTCATCAATCCTCTCTTCTATTAGTTCTGTGTAGGAAAGGAAAATTCTTTGAAATACTAGATTACTGTACAATTATTAGGAACATAAACATACAACACATCGCAAGTATTACACATGGAAGGAATGTGTAAGAGAGTATGGGTCTGTGGGTTCAAGGATTGTGTGGGTGAGAATGAAAGTAGGAATACAAACGTGGGTGATTGTGTGTATGTGTGTATGCCCCGACAGAGGATCAACTTGAAAGCAAAAAAAAGAGGATTTCTGGATGAATGCGGAGGCGTGCCTGGAGAAGTTTGACAAAAACGAAAGAATATTTCTGATTGGGGATATGAATGGTAAGGTGGGTGATTGGAAAGTTGAGGGAGTGGTGGGAGGGTGGGGGGTACCATCAGAGGTGAAGGGGAATGGTAGTGCACTTGTGGACGTATGTGTGGGGAGGAGGCTGTGGATAGCCAACACCTTCTTTCGAAACAGAATGATCCACAGGTACACGTGGAGACGGGTGACCATGAAGGATAAGACAGTGGTGGAAAGAAAGTAATTGATTGATTATGTATGTGTCAATGAACGAATGAAGAAATCTGTGATGGATGCTAGGGCGTATAGGGGTATTGGAGGGAGTCTGTCGGACCATTATGTAGTAGTAGCTAAGGTTAGGATACAAAAGAAGTGAGTGAGGAGAGCTGGAAGTAGGCGATAGGAAGGTGGAATGGTGAGGAGGGTGGAGAGGTTGCAGGAGGAGGAAATCAGGGAAGAGTACAGGAGAGCAGTAGAAAGACGACTAGGTGGGTTCGACCTGGAAGTTATGGTGGAAGTGGAAGAGATGAGCAAGGTGTTTAAGGATGAGATCTGTGCAGCATGTGAGGAGGGGTGTGGCGTGAGGAGAAGAGGGAGGGGAGTGAAAGGTACAGCATGGTGGACAGAAGAAGATAAAGATAGCTGTGGAAGAAAAGAAGAAAGCATATAGAGAGTGGTTGGGTAGTAGATGGAATGAAGATTTCGAGAGACAGAAACGAGCGAGGTACGTGGAGAGTAAGAGGGTGGTGAAGAGAGTAGTGAAGGACAGTAAGAGGAGAGTAGATGAGGAATTTGGAAGGAATCGGAGTGTAAAATGGAGGGAGAGTAAGAAACTGTTCAGGAAAGAAGTCAAGAAAGTTAGGGAAGGTAGCAAGGGAAACAGTAAGGGTGTGAAAGCTAAGAACGGGAGAATGCTAGCCGAGAAGCAAGAGAGAGTCGAAAGATGGAGGGAGTACTTCAATTAGTTGCTAAAATGTAAGGAAATGAAGAGCCAGCAAACATAGTTGGATATGGTATGGCAGGGAGAAGAAGAGAAGTAGTGGAGGAGGAGGTGGGGACCAGGAGGTCAGAAGTGTGGGAAGCCATGACCAGAGTGAAGTTGGGGAAAGTACCAGGAACAGATGGAGTGTGAGGGGAAATCTTGAGATATGGCGGGGAGATAGTGATCGAACGGGTATGGAAAATGTGCAAACTAGCATGGGAGAAGGGGAGTGCACCCGATGACTGGAAGACTGGCATAATAGTCCCCCTATATAAGGGCAAAGGGGAAAGAGGAGTGTGTGGTAACTACCGAGGAATATGTCTTCTAAGCGAAGTAGGGAAGGTATATAGTAGGGTAGTGATTGAGAGAGTGAGAGTGAGAACGGAGAAATGGATAGGCGACAAGCAGGGAGGTTTTCGGAAGGGAAGATTATGTGTAGATCTGATTTTTACCCTGAATTGTGTGGTTGAGAAATATTTGAAGAAAAACAAAAGGTGTATGTTGCCTTTATGAACTTGGAGAAGGCCTGTGACAGAGTGGATAGAGAAGGTTTGTGGAAAGTACTTAGAATATACGGAGTAGATGGCAAGTGGCTGAAAGCAGTGCAGGGCATGTATGAGGGTGCAAAGGCGGCAGTACGTGTGGAGAGTGAGCAGAGCGAGTTCTTTGACCTGAATGTTGGTTTGAAACAGGGGTGTGTGATGTCCCCGTGGTTGTTTACTTTATATATGGATGGAGTCATGAAATAAATTCTATCAAGAGCAGTGGATGTTGGTGTATCGCTGAAAAGGGAGGGAATTGAGTGGAAGCTACCTACTGTATACTGCAGTTTGCGGATGATACAGTTCTGATGAGTGATAATGAATGGGAGTTGCAGGGTCTGGTAAATGAGTTTGGAGCAGTGTCTGAAAAACGGAATTTGAAGGTAAATGCGGGGAAGAGCAAGGTTATGGTCTTCGAAAGGGGTGAAGTCACAGAGTGTGAGGTGAAGCTGAACGGTCAGGCTATGGATATCGTCAACTCTTTTATGTATCTGGGCAGTGTTGAGGAAAGATGGGACTATGGATGAAAAAGTGCGTGAGAGGGTACAACAGGGGAAGAGGGTTGTAGGAATGCTGAAAGCAGTAACAAGAAATAGGGTGGTCAGTATGGAAGTGAAGAAGTCCTTGCATGACAGTATCGTAATCCCGACGCTGACTTACGGAAGCGAAGCATGGTCGTTGGTTGAGACTCAGACCAAGAGTGAGAGCAGTGGCAATGAATTACTTAAGAAGTGCGTGCGGAGTTACATGGAGGGATAGGCAGACGAATGAGGAAGTAAGAAGGAGGTGTGGTGTGGAGAGCGCGGCTCACTTCCTCCTAGGTAGGCTGGAGAGAGTAGGCCAGGGACGCCACAAAGTGTTAATGTCCACCACTGTGCAAATAATCATAGAAATCCATCGAGTACATTTCGAAACTACGCACCATTTTTCAATTTTTAGCCATATTTCATATTTTGAAAAATAAAATTAAAGTTTTAAACACTCCTATGAGCAGGTTCAAATGCAAAATGATGCAAGATTTGTGCAAGATAAAGCATAGTACGACGAAATGCGAATATGCATAATAAAAACATAAAATAAAATAAACAATTATTCTGGGTGAAAATATAATAAACAATTATGGGTGAAAACCAACTGATATAAAAACTAAAACTATCATTATACGTTTATTTCTATAAAATCCAATATTATTGATGTAATATTCTAAATACCGCCATCATGTTCAGTGGAAAATATAGCTATGATTTTAGTATGTATGAGAATACAAATATTATATTTATCAAGTTTCTGAAATATCGTGAATGAGGGTGAAAAACTAGCGATACCATTATTGTGTTGGCCGCGGCTAGAGGCTTTTTGGCCCAAGCTGCCTAGTAGGATGGGCGAGCGTTTTACTATACTGAGTTTTAACAGGGTAGGCGGGAGGAGGAGAGCGCGGCTCACTTCCTCCTATGTAGACCGGAGAGGGTAGGACAGGCACGCCACAAAGTGTTAATGTCCACCACTGTGTAAACAAATCATAAAAATCCGTCGAGTACTTTTCGAATTACGCACCATTTTTCATTGTTTAGCCATATTTCATATTTTGAAATATAGGATAGGATTCAAGTTTTAACACCTTACGAGCGGCCTATGCGGTTTATTTATGTGTACCGCACAGCGGGGTGTTTTTAGCCAAAATAGGGCTGTTTACGTGATCATTTTCATGCCTAAATAAGACCCAGAACGTAAAACAAGTACCTATCCCTGAAAGGGCATAAACAGAGCTTTCGAATGACACCATAACGATCCTTGTATGATGGATAGTTTTCTTGCAATAACCGTGCAACGCGAGTGCAAAAAGCAGGTAATTCGGTACTTTCAGTACATAATTGAGTATGTAGCGAGTGAGAGAGGGAGGAGGGAGCTGAGATTTGTGTCAGTAGGTTCGCCGCGGTGGTCTGGAGCAGTCATACGCTCGCTAGTCTCCTGCCACCACTTGTCTCTCTCTCTCAGCCACATTACGTGCTGAAATTGCCACTCGAGTTATGTCGAGCGCCGCCACATAGTCCAGCTTTTTTTAACTCGACTTATGTTGCTCGCCGCTAATTAAGGGTTAAACACTCCTATGAGCAGATTCAAACGCAACACACTTTACGAAGCACGGGGGTAGGTACATTTTCCCGGTGAGATGTCCTCGAACATAGTACGACGAAATGCGAATATGCAGTATACTTACAACAAAACTGTGTTCGACGGCCGTAATCGCAATAGTGGGAGCTGGTGGCAGAAATTTCACCATGGGGGACGATTGGAACACCTCGAAGGTGTGTCCTCGTTGTTAGGTAGATGCTTCCTGTCCGAAGGCCAGTTACTGACAGACCTAAGTCAAGAAATGTTCCCTAATTATAACTAGCATTGGCTCAAAGCACTAGCCGGTAACCTGTACACATAAACGAAGCACTAGACAATACCCTTATGAACGAAGCACCTAGAGTCCTAGACGGTACCCTGTCCAGATGAACGAAACAACCGTGCCCAAATGGAAGACGCACTAGACGGTACCCTGCCATTCTCGAAAACAAAAAATTATAAATAACATTATTTTTCACACATGGAGAGCCAATAATTGAAGTCTCTATTCACAATGCTCCCTAATATTTATATTCCTGACAGGCCAGTTGCAAAATGACTACTATACGAAGCATGACCTAGGCGTATGACGTACTATACGAAGCATGGCCTAGGTGTAACGACGTACTGTACGAAGCATTGATTAGGTGACCAACACAATTTACGAAGCATTGATTAGGTGACCAACACACTTTACGAAGCATTGGGGGAGGTACATTTTCCTGTGAAATGTCCTTGAACATTTCCTCAGCCGTCATCGAGAAATGATGGAGAGTCGCTCTTCGAAAAATTTATCTTTTTCTCGACAAAAACATTGTTTGTAATTTGTCCACGACGAAATGTTTCACACACACAAATTTAGACCCTCCGGAAGAAAGGTTCACCGCCGACTCAAGTTGAATAGCAGAATTTATTTTTGGTGAGTCGTCTGCCTGGGGTTGTCGGAGCTCTCGAATCGAAGTATTTCCGATCGCCCCCAAAGCCCACCAACTCACGTTAGACAGCAGAAGATCGCCTACATTTAGTGTGAAGAATCACATGCTTTTCCAAGAAAGCTAATTTTGTCGCTATTTTTCAACATATATCGATGTAATATACGAAGCATGACCTCGATTAACGACGCAATCGAAGCATCGCTTCGGTGAACGACGCAAAATACGAAGCATCGCCTCGGTAAACGACGCAATATACGAAGCATAGCCTCGGTGAGCATGTTCAAATTTTCACCACACAGAATACGGTACCCCAGTCAGACGACTCACCAAAAATATCTTCTCTTCTAAATTTTTGTGGGTGAAAGATGTCGTGGACAAATAATTGACAACTCGATTTCTTTAACAGGACAGCGTGAGCGTGCTCATAGCTGCTGATTATGGGCAAAACGTTAGCTACAAAATCTTTGACTCAGAGAGAGAGAGAGAAACAGACACATTTTCTTATCTCTCCTAAATTTTTGTGGGTGAAAGATGTCGTGGAAAAATAATTGACAACTCGATTTCTTTATAATACTTATATTAGGGAACATTGTAGATAGTGTTCCCCGAGAATTTAACTCTGGACAGATTGATCCACTGAGCATCCCTATACCTAAAACAGCCCAATTTTGTTTTCCAGATTGGCACTAAAGCTAAATTGTTGGGGGTGACACTCTCGAACATTTCTCGATGTAGGCCTTCGTGGCGATCGGATAGATTTCTATTCGAGAGGCCTCCCAACGACCCTAGGCAGACGACTCTAATTAACCCACAAAAATATATTCAGCTATTCAAAAACGAGACTTCGCTGTGACGTGAAAAAGTGTCAACAATATTTTTTTCCAGAGAGGTAAATATTTCGGAGAACCACTCTCCAATTTTTCTCGATGTGGTACCCTATCTCGTTTCATAACACCTTATAGTGCATCGTCTGTGGATTTTCCTATAAACAAGTACATATATGTGGAAAGTTACAAAAACAAGGACTAGCGTAGTAAAATGTTTTTATTCTTATTAGGCAACATTTACAAATAATTAATTGATATAGGGTCGAATATGGCCGGAGGCACATGGTAATACAATTTTGCCAGTTGGTCCACATGCCAAAGAGTTATTGCATTCAAGTTCCAACCTTACCTCAAATATCCCTGCAAGACCATTTGCTCTCTAAAGGGAACGAAGTGGCTCCGGGACACCTCCGCCCTTCTGCCTCGTGTGTCCTGCCCAGATACGAGTCACAGCCATCGCCGCGCTATACGACTATGGGACACCACAGTGAGGCTGGGCTACGGGACACCACTGGTCATAGGAGCACCCTGCACTGTCTAGAGCTCCGCTTCTCCTGTGTGCTCCGCCCTTCTGCCTCGTGTGTCCTGCCCAGATACGAGTCCCAATCATCGCCGCGCTATACGACTACGGGACACCACAGTGAGGCTGGGCTACGGGACACTACTGGTCATAGGAACACCCTGCACTGTCTAGAGCTCCGCTTCTCCTGTGTGCTCCGCCCTTCTGCCTCGTGTGTCCTGTCCAGATACGAGTCACAGCCATCGCTGTGCTATACGACGCATTATACGAAGCATGACCTAGGCTATACGACGCATTATACGAAGCATGACAGAGGGAGAGAGAGAGTTACACACTCACTCTCTCTGAGTCAAGGATTTTTTAGCTAACGTCTTGCCATAATCATCAGCAATGAGTGCGCTCACTCTGTCCTGTTAAAGAAATCGAGTTGTCAATTATATGTCCACGACATCTTTCACCCACAAAAATTTAGGAGAAAAACTACCTGGCCGGGCTGCTCTACCTAGAGAGAGACTACCTGGCCGGGCTGCTCCACCCAGAGAGAGCGACTACACGGCCGGGTTGCTGCGACGTCGCCGCTGTACGGGTCCCTGTCGTGATTTTCACACACAAAGCTTTAGGCGATCTTCTGCTGTCCAACGTGAGTTGATGGAACTTGAGTTGGTGGTGAACCTTTTTTCAGGAGGGTCTAAATTTTTGTGGGTGAAAGATGTCGTGGGGAAAATTACAAGCCATCTTTTTTTCGAGAAAGCTACTTAAAATAATATGAGGGCGGTGTACTAATAAAAACTGTTTAGAATTTATATTTTATTATTATATCCTTTTTGGGGGTTATATATTGGTTGTTTGCTATGTAGTCACCTATATCTCCCACTTTCTTAACTTTAGGATCGAGTGACCTAAATCTTACTAAAACATTTAGGATAGTAAGGCACGTAAGGCACTATATGAATAGCCTATTCTCTTACTAAGAAATTCAGGTTAGTAAGGCATTATATGGATAGCCTATTCTCTTACTAAGAACGAAGTGGCTACGGGACTACGAAGCATGACAGAGAGAGAGAGAGAGAGAGTGTGTAACTCTCTCTCTCTCTCTCTCTCACACACATACACTGTGTCTGTCTGTCTGTCTCTCTCTCTCTCTCGTCCCGCTTCTCTTGTTCCTTCCGTTGGTTTTCGTCACGATTCTCGATTTCCTTCAGAAGGAGTTCGTCTCTCTTCTCTTGTTCCCTTCGATGGGTTTCACAGCTTTCTTCAAATGACTTCCGTAACTGCTCACACTCTTCGAGTTGCTCGTCCATCTTCTCTACCGCCATATCGAAATCCTCAACGGATATCTTCAGTATTGCCTTCATGTCTTCTGGAGCGAATTGGGCCTCAACTTCAGCGTCACACTGTCCTAAATCTATATACTTTCGCTGGAGCTCAATGTCAGCCTCAATGTCTTCTTCTTGAATTATGATTCCGGTGTCTATCAACCTCGAATATTCGTCAGCTAACGACTCTTGTTCCAAAACCACGTCAGAGTATACAACGTTATCTAACACACATGGTCCCTTTTCCTTCTTCTGGATAAAAATACTCAGCGCATGCCAACTTGTGACCCGAGAGTAGGCAACATATAATTGCCCATGAGAGAAGCACCGTGTGTGGTAGAGGTAAAGGCCGCAATGTTGGATGGTCTGGCCCTGCGCCTTATTAATTGCCATTGCAAAACTTAGCTTTACAGAGAATTGGAACCTGGAAAATGCCACCGGGGAATCGTTGGCCACCAACTTTACCCTGGGAATGCAAACCTGCTCGCCATCGTAAGTGCCACCCAGAACCCTACCAACAATGATGGTCTTCTTCAGGTTGTCAACGGTAATTCATGTACCGTTACAGAGTCTGGGTGGAGATAGATTCCGTATTACCATTACCACGGCACCCACTTTCAGCTTGAGTTGGTAATCTGGTAACGAAGAAGGGTTTAGTTCATTGAGCGTGGAAACCTGATACTCCACATTGTCTTCCGAATTCAGTTTGTCTTCACTCATATGAATCTTCTCCTCCTCTGGCAGCATATCTAAGATCATAATGTTGATTTCGGAAACGTCAACGTTGAGAGGCGATATGATGGTACGACCGGCAAAATAGCGATGATCCCCAATGTGATCGGCGATATCAGGGTAAACACTCTCGATGAAATCTGTCTGGGTATGATAGAGAACGCCAAAGTTTTTGGGGATAACGAAATGTGGAGAGCTGCTCTGACCTATCTGTAGTAGCCGGCTGGCAAAGGTCGTGTCTTTCCAGTATGCCCATCCTGTGATATATTTGCCCCTTGATCTTGTAACACATTGCGGATTCTGACATATTCTCGAGCTTTCCTGATGTGGCAAAAGACGTGAAGCAGAAGGTTAAAGAAATCGTGTTGTCAATTATTTGTCCACGACATCTTTCACCCACAAAAATTTAGGAGAGAAGAACTACCGGGCCGGGATGCTGCACCCAGAGAGAGACTACCTGGTCAGGCTACTCCAACCAGAGAGAGCGACTATCTGGCCGGGATGCTCTACCCAGAGAGAGACTACCTGGTCGGGCTGCTCCACCTAGAGAGAGCGACTACCTGGCCGGGCTGCTCCACCTAGAGAGAGCAACTATACCTGGTCGGGCTGCTCCTCCCAGAGAGAGCGACTACCTGGCTGGGCTGCTCCACCTAGAGAGAGCGACTACCTGGTCGTGCTGCTCCACCCAGAGAGAGCGACTACCTGGTCGGGCTGCTCCACCCAGAGAGAGCGACTACCTGGCCGGGTTGCTGCGGCGTCGCCGCTGTACGGGTCCCTGTCGTGATTTTCACACACAAAGCTTTAGGCGATCAGCTGTCCAACGTGAGTTGATGGAACTTGAGTTGGTGGTGAACCTTTTTTCAGGAGGGTCTAAATTTTTGTGGGTGAAAGATGTCGTGGAAAAATTACAAGCCATCTTTTTTTCGAGAAAGCTACTTAAAATAATATGAGGGTGGTGTACAAATAAAAAAAAAATTATATATTATATTTAATTATTATATCCTTTTTTGGGGTTATATATTGGTTGTTTGCTATGTAGTCACCTATATCTCCCACTTTCTTAACTTTAGGATCGAGTGACCTACATCTTACTAAAAAATTCAGGTTAGTAAGGCACGTAAGGCACTATATGAATAGCCTATTCTCTTACTAAGTAATTCAGGTTAGTAAGGCATTATATGGATAGTAGGGTGGCCCTTATTTTCGAAAGTAAGAAATCCTAACCTCTCACCCCCTGGCTTTGTTCCATTCCTAATGAGACATATTGTGTTCAAATTTCGTGATGATTGGAGCATATTTATTGGTAGTCCAGCAAAGTCTGTTTGGCTGTTTTTGTGCTGGTTGGTGGAACTTACCTGGCACGCACCAACACCCAGACACAGCAACAAGACTCCTTCAAGACTATCTCGACACATTACATGAATGGTGCACTACAAACAGACTCAATTTAGCCCCAGCTAAATCCACTGTAACCCTCCTCACAATTACGATTACGCCCCGGGATTCAACATAAACAACACACCCCTAACACACACACACACACACAAAATCCTAGGAGTAACATAGGACACCCAAATGACATTCAAACAGCACACCACAAACACGAAAAAGAAACTGACACCCAGACTTAACGCTCTCAGATCACTTGCCCACACGAAATTTGGACACAACAAAGAAACCACCACCACAGTCTACAAACAATACATAAGATCAGTTATGGAATACGCAAGCCCGGCCTGGGCTTCTAACCTAGCTGAAACACATCATAAGACCTTACAGACTATTCAAAATAAAGCCCTGAAAATCATCACAGGATGCACAGCTACTACACCCACAGATCACCTACTGTACATCAAGAAACCAAAGTCCTCAAAGTCAAAGATCATCTAGACATGAGAGGCACTCAATATATGGCAGCAGCCTCCACGAATCAACACCACCCATTACACTACTACATGGCAACACACCCACAGACACCAAGAAATATCAAAACAACACCCAGCACACGCTATCACACACAAATACTGTCTTCTCTCCCTCCCTGCCCACCCCAAACCAACTTCCGGAAGCACATCCATACTCATATCACTCGCCGTTCCATCCACTCACTCATAAACAACACGCAGCTGCAAGCACGACCTCCGAGAAATCCATCCTTCTGAATCCACCCTTCCTCGCGAGGACAGAGTCCACCTGGCCAGGCTGAGATGCGGACACCATCCAGCTCTTCTGAGCTATCAGAAGAGACTGGATGAATCTGTCGTCGACACCTGCCCAGGCTGTAACACAGCACCCCATACCATTAAACACATCATAGAAGACTGCATTTCACACAACCACTTACGCCAACAACACAATTTACACTCTTTGAGAGCTCTGTGGGAAAGCCCGACCGTGGCTATGACCCCCATATGGGTCGGAAAGGCCAGGATTCCCATTAGGGGGGAGCAACACATCATCAAAAAGCTGGAAGGTCTATTCCAAACCTGGAAAGACCTAAAACGCTTGAGGGATCGAAGGACACCAGGGCAGGTGAAGAAGGAGGAAGCTTTCCGGGACTCAATGGACGACCTCTTTGATATCGCTCACGCGGACGCCCTGCCTCTCATTATCCTTCAAGAGGACAAGGATTTTTTCCTTGCTCAGCGAGAGAAGGGCCGTAGAGCCTTCATGGGGTCCACGGACAATTCCCTGGCCTCCAAAGAACGGAGAGCTGCGGAGAAGAAAGAGGCTGAGGAAAGGCGTCGGGAGAAGGCCGTGAAGAAATGAAGGCATCCATCTCAGCGGCCGTCTTTGCTTCTTCAAGCAGCAGTGCTGAAGGAGAGGACAGCAGCAGTGCTGAGGGAGAGGACAGCAGCCGTGCTCAGGAGGCAAAATCCTGCTCTCCACCCAAGCAGCCACGAAGAGCTACAAAAAACATAGTTTCACCATCTCTCGCAGCTGCACTGGATTGTACTCAGCTTTCCGACTGAAAAGCCACCATCGTGCTGACAGAAGCTGCAAAAAGCCTCGGCCATGACACTACGGACCTGGATTTCAACCGCACACCCATTGCCCGGTCTCGACGTCAAGCCAGCAGACGTTTCGCGGAAAACCTCAAAAAGGACTTCCAAGCGGATGTCCCCTTCACTGTCCATTGGGATGGATAACTCCTTCATGCCCTGACAACCAAGGAGCATACATGTGGATCGTCTGCTTATCTTGATATCCGGAGTAGGAGTCAGCCAGCTCCTCAGCGTCTCTAAACTCCCTTCGGGGACCGGTGAAGCGCAAGCTCAAGCTGTTTTCCATGCTTTGGAGGAGTGGGGAGTGACCGAGAAAGTGGCCGCCATGTCTTTTGACACGGCCGCTGCAAACACGGGACATCGGACCGGCGCATGCGTCCTTCTGGAACCGAAGATCGGAAGAGATTTTCTTTACTTGACCTGTCGCCACCATATCATGGAAGTCATCTTGGCTGCTGCTTTCGGAGCTGTGATGGGAGGAGGGACTTCCGGGCCCGAAGCGCTCCTATTCAAGAGGTTTCAAAGCCAGTGGGATTTAATCGACAAGGAAGCATTTGAACCTGGGACTACGGATGATGCGGTGAACGCGGCGATAACTCCAACTCATCGAGGTCCTCGGGCATATACCTCCTCGTGGAGTTCGATTCCGAGCTCCTGGTCCCATGCACCATGCACGATGGATGAGCAAGATCATTTACGCTTTCAAGGTTTGGATGTTCAAGAACCAATTCCGACTGACAAACCGTGAGGAGAAGGCTTTGAGGGATCTCTGCATCTTCGGAGCTCTTCTCTACGTCGAGGCATGGATCACCTCTCCTTCTTCAAGCTCCTAGGAGGGACTTGCACCTCATCAAGGCTCTCGTCGACTTCCCTAACCAAGAGATCAGCAAGGCTACATCAGAGAAGATTAAAAGGCACCTCTGGTACCTTGGAGAAGAAACTACAGTCCTGGCCCTTTTTGATGATGCCATATCCGTTCGAACGAAGAAGGATATGGTCAAGGCAATGTCGGGAGAAATGGCAGAGAGAGACTATACCCGGCCGGGCTGCTCCACCTAGAGAGAGACTATACCTGGCCGGGCTGCTCCACCTAGAAAGAGACTACATGGTCGGGCTGCTCCACCCAGAGAGAGCGACTACCTGGCCGGGTTGCTCTACCCAGAGAGAGACTACCTGGTCGGGCTGCTCCACCTAGAGAGAGCGACTACCTGGTCGGGCTGCTCCACCTAGAGAGACCTAAAATTAATGGGAGTAACTGGTACTGTGGTGCTTCGTATAATTCGTCGTATAACTAGGTCATGCTTCGTATAATGTAAATCGGAAAATAAAATGGAATTTTTAATGTTTTTCTTTTATTTGTCCTAGTTTTTTACAATTGTATCGACAAATTTAGTGTTTTTACAAATAAAAACTGTTTAGAATCAGTGCAATACCACCAAGTGTAACTACACATTTGTATATTGCTCTGCTTCGTTCCCCTTCTACACCCTATATATCGGTGTCGACTTTACATTTGTAGTTACTCAGAAATATCGCATATTTAATTTAGTCTGCCATACAATAATCGTTTTCTCTAACAACGCAATATAGAAACCGTCATTGCCAGAGTCTGGGCTACATATATATGCACTATGGACCACCCTGCAACATCTAGATCTCCGCTTCTGTGTGCTCCGCCCTGCTGCCTTGTGTTTTTTATAAATAAATACTGTCTAGAATTTATATTTTATTATATCCATTTTGGTGGTTATATATTGGTTGTTTGCTATCTAGTCACCTACAGTATATCCTCCACTTTCTTTACTTTAGGATCGAGTGACCTAAATCTTACTAAAAAATTCAGGTTAGTAAGGCACATAAGGCACTATTTGAATAGCCTATTCTCTTACTAAGAAATTCAGGTTAGTAAGGCACTCTTATAATTACCTTTCCATTATTAGTTTTCTGCCCACAGCTAACTCAAAGACAACTGCAGAGGTACTCCTAAAAGGTAATTTTAATGTATCTGTGACACAAATACACCATTTGATAGCTTTAGTGTTAATCTGGAAAAAACCTGGCCTGCTTTAGGTATATATATAGGACATTGGGAATAGAGACTTCTTAGGGAACGTTATCTTGCAACAGGCCTGTCCGAGATACTAATGTTAGGGAACATTGTGATGACTAGTACATATTTCAGTTATCTGAAGATATAGCAGCTTGAGATTGTAGGTAGTTTCTACAAAGGGTATTTTTCAATGGTTAACCAAAAAATATGTTTGGAATAATCATTAGAAAGTGAGGTTCTTGGTGGGGTGAGGTTAGGTTAGGTTCAAACACGTCACAGGAAGATAATTTTTGTTTGGCTGTGTCAGTGTTCATCAACATAATTATACTTAGGTTAACTAAATTGAATAGGTTACTAATAAATTATATCACACAAATATTTTCACAAAAGTATTGGCCAAAAATCAAAACTAGCCAAGTATTTTAGTTCAATATGAGAAAATACCCTTGTATACCCAAAATAGTTATATTTAACAGAGAAATACAGTTGTGAAGGGTCAAAATATGATTTCCCAAACAGGCCAGTTCCCTACGAATATTAAAATATTCCATTAGATGTCCATTTCCAGACATAGTGCTTTTACGACAATGCAGTTGAAAAGAACTCTGAAAGTAGCTTATACCATGTTATTTTCGTGAAGCTAAGAGTATAAACAGTACCGGAATAAAGCCAGCAAAAATCACCCATGACAAATGTGCTGTCCCAGTTCCGGAGTGGATAAGTCTATTATAACTAGATACAAGCTACGGATAGAACCCCGCTCATTGTTGCCTATGGCGTCTGAAAAAAAGTGAGCGGGCATGATTGCATGGAAGCTTTTGATATATTATGGAATTTTATTACAGAAATTAATTTTGCAGTTCATTTTACCCCTTGTATCAGATTTGAAGGTTCGAACACTATCAGAAAATTGAGTCATAATTATTATGGGATTGGAAATATCGCATATTTAATTTAGTCTGCCATACAATAATCGTTTTCTCTAACAATGCAATATAGAAAACGTCATTGCCGGATTCTGGGCTACATAATATAAGCACTATGGACCACCCTGCAACGTCTAGAGGTCCGCTTCTCCTGTGTGCTCCGCCCTTCTGCCTTGTGTTTTTTTATAAATAAAAACTGTCTAGAATTTATATTTTATTATATCCTTTTTGTGGTTATATATTGGTTGTTTGCTATCTAGTCACCTACAGTATATCCTCCACTTTCTTAACTTTAGGATCGAGTGACCTAAATCTACTAAAACATTCAGGTTAGTAAGGCGCATTATGAATAGCCTATTCTCTTACTAAGAAATTGAGGTTAGTAAGGCACTCTTATAATTACCTCTCCATAATTAGTTTTCTGCCCACAGCTAACTCAAAGACAACTGCAGAGATACTCTTAAAATGTAATGTTAATGTATCTGTGACACAAATACACCATTTGATAGCTTTAGTGTCAATCTGGAAAAAACCTGGCCTGCTTTAGGTCTATAGGACATTGTGAATAGAGACTTCTTAGGGAACGTTATCTTGCAACAGGCCTGTCCGAGATACTAATGTTAGGAAACATTGTGATGACTAGTACATATTTCAGTTATCTGAAGATATAGCAGCTTGAGATTGTACGTAGTTTCTATAACCTAAAAATATGTTTGGAATAATCATTACATTAGAAAGTGGGGTTCTTGGTGGGGTGAGGTTAGGTTAGGTTCAAACACGTCACAGAAAGATAATTTTTGTTTGGCTGTGTCAGTGTTCACCAACATAATTATACTTAGGTTAACTAAATTGAATAGGTTACTAATAAATGATATCACACAAATATTCTCACAAAAGTATTGGCCAAAAATCAAAACTAGCCAAGTATTTTAGTTCAATATGAGAAAATACCATTGTATACCCAAAATAGTTATATTTAACAGAGAAATACAGTTGTGAAGGGTCAAAACATGATTTCCCAAACAGGCCAGTTCCCTACGAATATTAAAATATTCCATTAGATGTCCATTTCCAGACATAGTGCTTTTACGACTATGCAGTTGAAAAGAACTCTGAAAGTAGCTTATACCATGTTATTTTCGTGATGCTAAGAGTATAAACAGTACCGGAATAAAGCCAGCAAAAATCACCCATGACAAATGTGCTGTCCCGGTTCCGGTTCCGGAGTGGATAAGTCTATTATAACTAGATACAAGCTACGGACAGAACCCCGCTCATTGTTGCCTATGGCGTCTGAAAAAAAGTGAGCGGGCATGATTGCATGGAAGCTTTTGATATATTATAAAATTGTATTACAGAAATTAATTTTGCAGTTCATTTTACCCATTGTATCAGATTTGCAGGTTCGAACACTATCAGAAAATTGAGTTATATGGGATTGTTCATTTTCTTCCCTATGCAGTGGTGACTTTCAGTGGCCGCTCAGTTTGTGTTGAATCACTATTTGTACCATAAAAATACATTATAATGAAACTGCCTCAAGGAAACTTGGGGGAAATGTAGTATATGGATCGACACACAATATATCCTATAATCAAGTTAAAAAGACCAATTTGAAGATGTTTTATGACCTCCCCAATATTTGGTGACTTGAGGCAATATCTGGGGGGGGCAGACGGTCTTGTTGACCTAGTATACCCTTCATACATCCCGAGCTCCCCGGGTCCCTGTTTACGCTAGAGATGATTGCTAGCGCAGCTGATAGAGCCAGGGTGTCCACATATTCACCCGTGTTTTGGGTGTCCTGCGACATCGGGAAGGTGGTTAAAAAATGGACGCAAGTTGGGCTCAGTAGGCAATCTGACACTACAATGTTCCCTAAGAATTTTCAAACCCCCATATGAACCCCTAGGAGGTGTCGAAACAGGAAATGGGGTTGTTCGGACCACCTGAGTAGGCAAAGATCTATACTCATGCAATAGCTGAACAAGCCAGCTCAATTATTTGCCTAAGACGAATTGTCCTGTCTTGTAGAAGGGTGACCGCTCTCAACCCTCCAACTATCATCCAATTGCTCTCATCTCTTGTATTCTAAAGTTTTTGAAACTATTCTTGCTTCCAAATTTCTTAAGCATTTCTCTTCTCATAATCTGCTCTCAGATCGCCAGTATGGCTTCCTTAAGGGTCACTCTACTGGTGATCTTTCATATCTTACTAACTTTTGGTCATCCAACTTTCGGGACTTCGGTGAGACTTTTTTCTGTTGCACTAGACATATCGAAGGCCTTCGATAGAGTCTGGCACAAATCTTTCATTTCCAAACTGCTCTCCTTCGGTTTCTGTCCCTCCATCTGTGCCTTTGTCTCTAATTTCCTTTCCGACCATTCCATAGCTGCGGTTGTGGACGGCCATCGCTCAATTCCTCATCCTATCAACTCCGGTGTTCCTCAGGGTTCTGTCCTATCTCCTATTCTCTTTCTAATTTTCATAAATGATCTTCTCAACTGTACATCTAGTCCCATCCATTCATATGCAGACGACTCTACTTTACACCAGTCAAATCCCTCCCCTAAAGCCCGTCCACCTCTCCTCCCCAACCCCCATAACCTTACCATACCTTCCACTCCCTCTCCTAAAACCCGTCCACCTCTCCTCCCCAATCCACATAACCTGCCCATAACATCCACTCCTAAAACCCGTCCACCTCTCCTCCCCAACCCACCCAGCCCATCCACACCCCAACCTAATCCTTTCCTACCCTTATCTCCTGCACCCCAATCCCCACCCCCACCATCACCCCCTCCCCCTCCCCTACCCCCACCCCATCCTCGTGCAGCAGCACCCAACATACACCGCACACACAACATTAACATCCTTCAACTAAACATAGATGGCATCAACACAAAGAAACACGAACTCACACACTTCATCAAACAACACAACATACACATTGCCATCTTACAAGAAACAAAACTCCGTACAACACAAAAAACACCTACATTTCACAATTTCACCACCATACGACAAGACCGGGCCGTCGGCATTGGCGGTGGACCCATCACCCTGGTACACAAAGATATAACATATATAGACACCAGTGCACATATAAAATATCTCCTCCCCCCAAACTTTAACACAACAGAAATTCAATCAATTAGAATACGCACTGGCAATAGCTCCAACATTACCATTATAAACACATACATCCCTCCCCAAACATCCCCTACAGTACCAAACGATTACAGACCACAAATACAACACGTCACAAACACCCCGCACATCATCCTGGGTGGTGATTTCAATGCAAAGACGTCGGCCTGGTTTGTCGACAACCCCGACACAGACAGAGGGCTGGTCTTACAACACCAAACAGACATCCTATATATCCTTAATAACATTCATCAGCATACCCATACTCCCCACCAAGCCCTCTACACCCCATCATCTCCTGATATCACCTTTTGTTCCCCTGAACTCGCCCCCACAACATCCTGGAGGGTGGTCAGGACCTTAGGCTCAGACCACCTACCGATCATTATCACCACCAAAACAGACTCACTAACTATAAAAGAGCTAACTGGGAAGCTTTCACAAATGAGACAGAACAACACTTTGAAACCTTAAACAGTACACCCATCACTAACATCAACAATGCTGTACACACATTCAACACGACAATCCAAAACGCCGACAAGAAACACATTCCAAGAGGTAACATAAAAAAACACAACCCCAACTTCTCACCAGAAATTCAAAACCTCATCATACAACGCGACACACTGAAACACTCCCCAGCACCCCACACACAAGACATCAATCAACAAATTCAAGCACTCAACATCCAGATTAACAACAAAATACAAGAACAACAAACACTAAATTGGAATAACTTCCTACAAACACTCGATCACAAAACAAACCCCAAAAAACTCTACAAAACACTAAACATCATCACACTTTCCAACAGCAACACAACACAATCACATGCTGCAATCACAACAACTGACTCTACTCGTTCACGTAAACAACAAGCAAAAACTCTCATCAATCACTTCTCTCATGTCAGTCACCTAAAACCCCACAAAGACGACCGACGTGTCATCCGACGAAAAAGACAATTCCCCACAGACCCTGACTATACACCCTTCACCAACAACCAGACAAAGCATATCATCAACAATCTCAAGCTCTCACCCACCTGTGGCCTAGACAACATAAGCAACATTCACCTCAGACACCTGGGACCACAAGGCATACAAGCACTCACTAACATATCAAACTACAGCTACTCACACAACACAATACCAGACATCTGGAAACATGGTATCATCATCACATTCCCCAAACCTAACAAAGACCCCACGCTACCCTCCTCACACTGCCCTATCACACTCCTTTGTACCCCCTCCAAAGTCATAGAGCGCCTTGTACTACAACTAATGACACCTGACTTACCCCTTTCTCCAACACAACACGGCTTCAGGCCATTGCACTCCACAAACACTCTTCTTACAGACCTTACACAAAGAGCTTTTGACGGCATCAACTCAGCTAGACCACCACACAGATCTGTACTTGCCACACTCGACATTAGTAAAGCCTTCGATGCCATCCCCCGCCACAACCTAACAAACAAAATCTACAACACATACATGCACAACAACACAAAAAGATGGCTGGCCAACTTCTTAGCAAGCAGATGTGCACACGTATCTTTTGCCGGTCAGTCATCTAGCATTAGAAATTTCCCAAACGGAGTCCCGCAAGGATCCGTCCTGTCGCCCGCACTCTTCAATGATATAAATACACCAAATTCACCCCAAATAACCATAGCCTCCTACACAGACGACATAACACTCACAAGCACGCACCAAAACCCAGACACAGCAACAAGACTCCTTCAAGACTATCTCGACACATTACATGAATGATGCACTACAAACAGACTCAATTTACCCCCAGCTAAATCCACTGCAACCCTCCTCACAAGCTGGACAGGAGAGCACGATTACGTCCCGGGACTCCACATAAACAACACACCCCTAACACACACACACACACCCAAAATCCTAGGAGTAACATACGACACCCAAATTAAATTCAAACAGCACACCACAAACACGAAAAAGAAACTGACACCCTGACTTAACGCCCTCAGATCACTTGCCCACACGAAATTTGGACACAACAAAGAAACCACCACCACAGTCTACAAACAATACATAAGATCAGTTATGGAATAGGCAAGCCCGGCCTGGGCTTCCAACCTAGCTGAAACACATCATAAGACCTTACAGACCATTCAAAATAAAGCCCTGAAAATCATCACAGGATGCACAGCTATGACACCCACAGATCACCTCCATCAAGAAACCAAAGTCCTCAAAGTCAAAGATCATCTAGACATGAGAGGCACACAATTCCTGGCAGCAGCCTCCACGAATCATCACCACCCACTACACTACATGGCTACACACCCACAGACACCAAGAAATATCAAAACAACACCCAGCACACGCTATCACACACAAATACTGTCTTCTCTCCCTCCCTGCCCACCCCAAACCAACTTCCGGAAGCACATCCATACTCATATCACTCGCCGGTCCATTCACTCACTCATAGACAACACGCAGCTGCAAGCACGACCTCCCGAAATCCATCCTTCTGAATCCTCCTTTCCTCGCGAGGACAGAGTCCACCTGGCCAGGCTGAGATGCGGACACCATCCGGCTCTTCTGAGCTATCAGAAGAGACTGGATGACTCCATCATCGACACCTGCCCGGGTTGTAACACAGCACCCCATACCATTAAACACATCATAGAAGACTGCATTTTACACAACCACTTACGCCAACAACACAATTTACACTCTTTGAGAGCTCTGTGGGATAGCCCGACCGTGGCCATGGCCTTCCTTAGGGACTCGGGGCTGTTCGGCCAGGCAGCTTAGGGAACAACAGCAACAACAACTTTACACCACTCAATTAGTTTTCCAGAACGCCCCAGCCAGCAGTCCCTCAAAAGTAAATGTAATGAAGCCATATAATGCTTATCTTCTGATCTAGCTACTATTTCCAATTGGGGTAGAGAAAACCTTGTTACATTTTATGCTTCCAAAACTCAATTTATATATCTTACTACCCGTCAGGAACCTCCTGACGCCTATCCCTTATTCTTCAACAATACAAAAATCAACCCTTCATCTTCCCTCAATGTTCTTGGTATCTCTTTTTCTTCTGCTCTCACTTGGAAAGACCATATTACCAGTCTCGCTAAGGCAGCCTCCCAGAAGCTGGGTGTGCTCAACCACCTCAAGGGGTTCTTTACCCCTGCGCATCTACTTGCTCTGTACAGGGGCACAGTGCGTCCTTGTATGGAGTATTGTTCTCATGTGTGGGGAGGATCCTCTCACACCGCACTCCTAGATAAAGTAGAAAGGAAAGCTTTTCGTATCATTAACTCCCGTCCACTCCCCAATTCTCTGCAATCTCTCTCTCTTCGCCGCAATGTTGCATCTCTCTCACAATTCTATCGCTACTACAATAATCAGTGTACCTCGGAGCTTTCCCAGTGTATACCACCTCCTCTACGTAGGGTACATAGCACCCGCCTTGCAACACAATCCCACCCATACTTTGTGCAACTCTCCAACCCAAGAGTGAAACGCTATTCTCAGACTTTCTTCTATTCAACTACTGAGCTCTGGAACTCTCTCCCAGAATCTGTGTTTCCCTCTTCCTATGACTTGAATTGCTTCAAACTCCGTGTGTCATGGTATTATAGCTCGAGCGTCCCTTGATTCCGGCCCTGTCATTCTTTGAAATCTGGGGGAGGCACTCGCTGCAGACAGTTGTGTCTTTTGTCTCCCTCATTCACATAGAAAAAACAAATATATATATGCATATATATTTATATATACTAATATATATATATATATATGTGTATATATATATATAATTATAATATATATACATATATATATATGTACATATATATATATATATATATATATATATATATATATATATATATATATATATATATATATATATGTATATATAGATATACTGTATATATATACAGTATATATATATATATATATATATATATATATATATATATATATATATATATATATATATATGTATATATATATATTTACCTGTGTAAGTGATGGGTATGTACACAATGCCTCTATTGACAGTGGGGATTTTGTCGGTTATTGAAACATTATGCGACGTACTAAGTTGTTTATCAATATATATATATATATATATATATATATATATATATATATATATATATATATAAATACAATTACCTGTGTAAGTGATGGGTATGTACACAATGCCTCTATTGACAGTGGGGATTTTGTCGGTTATTGAAACATTATGCGACTTACTAAGCTGTTTACCAATATATATATATATATATATATATATTTACAAATTACCGATGGGCGACATGCTAATCGGTGCCACTTACAGGTGGCGATCTCTATGACAGAAGGCAGTTAACAGATGGGGTGATTGCAGGCACCAATCGAACAAGGCAACACCCAGGGGAGGCCCATACGCATGTGATGAGTTGCTGGAACTCCTGTTTCATTTAACTGGCTTCCTTTACTGTTTATGTTTGTGCCTCACCTACACAGAGTGATCCAGCTGGCTCTCACAAACAACTCCTCCTGCTATCTACATTACTACACTAAACAAGCACACCACACTTTTTTCTGTCACAACAAATCAAGTATTCGTCTCTACCAGATGAGTCTGGCTCGGTAGTTTGTTCGTGCCTACTTAGGTTTACTCAGTCTGGCTTGAGTGTTTTCGTCCCTACCTGCTTTCAACTCTGGGGGAGGCATTTTTTACAGGCAGTTCTGCCTTTTGTCTCCCTCATCCACATAGAAAAAGAAAAAGAAAAAAACATATATATATATATATATATATATATATATATCCCCCTAGGAAGATTAAGAAAACTACACAGGAGTGTTGCGTGCCCTCCCGTAGTATTAAATCCTTATCTATAAAGCTTTCAATGAAAATAAGTATAAATTCAAAAGTAGCGTAAAAATGTTACCTGAACACCGGAAACTTGTCAGTGTTTCGTCATTTTAATCCAGTGTGTCCTCTAAAGGAAATGTAATGGGAAATATCTTAATGCTGTATGATCAAGGATTCCATTAAAACATCTTATCTATTCCAAAATCTAGCTTTCCTAATCTTCCTGAGGCGATAAATTGTATTTGCGGTTTTCTGTCCTTTGAATGTTTACATTAATATACTCTCCGTCACGGAGACATGAAGGAAGTTAAAGATAAATTTTTATCTATTGGGGGTACATATAAAATGTTTCATAATCCATTACAAATGAGAGGGAGGAAGGGAATGAACAGGAAAAACACACACATGTACTACAACATATTAGTCAGAATTACAATTATCTTTCATTTCTGGAAGTATATATCAAATCTACAACTAGACGGGCATTCGGGAGGGAGCAACTCTACGTTGAACTCGTTCTAGCTTGTCTAAATCTTTTTGGTAATAAGGGCGCCAGGATTGAGCGCAGTATTCCAGAAGAGGGCGGACTAAGGAATTGTAAAGGGTTGGGATAACTTCTTTGGATTTATGCTCAAATGATCTGCCTATAAAGCCAATTATTTTGTTTGCCTTCTTAATAACTTCTGAACATTGTTGACTCGGTTTTAGGTTACTTGATATTGTTACTCCCAGATCGGTTTCTGTTTACATTCTTAAGCTGAGTGCCATTCATCGAATAGTTTGCTTTCTCATTTTGGTATCCGATATGTAGTCCTTTACATTTATCCGCATTGAAACTCATTTGCCAAAGTTGGGCCCAACATGACAACTTATCTAGATTGTGTTGCATAACATCAACTTGTTCTTTTGAGAGTACACTATTTGCAATTTTTGTATCTTCAGCAAATTTTGAGATTGTACAGGTGAGACCTTCATCTATGTCGTTGATGTAAATTAGAAAGAGAATTGGTCCTAGTACCGATCCCTGGGGTACCCCGCTACTTACATTGGTCCATTTAGATGCCTTTCCATTTATGAGTACTTTTTGCTTTCTGTCGCTGAGCCAATTTTCTATCCATTTCAACACACCATCTTGTATTCCATGCGCTTTTAGTTTTAGTAGTAAACGTTTGTGGGGAACTTTGTCAAAGGCCTTTTGAAAATCAAGGTATATAATATCTACATCTTAACTCTCATCGTAGAGGTTGAGGATATCGTGGAAGAAGTCTAAGAGGTTTGTTAAACAGGATTTTGTTTACGAAAGCCGTGTTGAGAATCTTTAAGTATGTTACTTTCCTCTAAGTGATTTACGAGTCTGTCTCTTATGAGTGTTTCTAGCATTTTACATACAACTGAGGTTAAGCTAATTGGACGATAGTTACGGGGTAGGGATTTGCTGCCTTTTTTTAATATCGGTGTTATGTTGGCTAGCTTCTACTGATCAGGCATAGTTCCAGACTGCAAGGATTTATTGAATAGCAATGTCAATGGTTTGGAGAGCTTATCCTTAGCTTCCTTTAGAACTCTAGGTGTGTATGTGTATGAAAGTGTTATGTGTATGAAAGAGGCAGAAGGAGAAGATGCCTGTAACAAGTGTCTCCCTCAAAGTTACAAGTTTGACAGAGAGAAAAATTAATTAGCCAAATGTATTAAATAGAAAGGTAAGCCTAACTGCATGGTTTACATTGAAATGTTTCCAACAATTATTGATAGGGGTGAAAACGAAAAAAGTACAAGGCAATCAAAAATAATAGAGCCGCTTGCAAATTCAGGAATTGGGTGGTATGGCAGACCGTACAGGGGTATATACAGTTTAATGGCTTGTGGTAGATCCAGGATATTAACACCATCAGGATGTAATATTCATTCTTGGATTGTATTTTGGCTATCATTAGACGATTGTGTGCAATTTAGGAAGGATATCTAGAAATTCAAACGGGTAAACACTATCTCATTTAGCTCTTCAGCTCCCACAAGATCACCCTAAACTGATTAAAATCGTCTAATGATAGTAAGAATAAACTATCAAACGAGTCATGAGGGTAAATATGGTGTGATGTTGTTTTGTAATAAATTATCATTTAACGTATTAAATTTACCCATTTTCAAAATTTCGTTAAGAACTACACTATCGTTTATTATTGATAAAGCTCCTGCATTACATATGAGAATGATATGGATGACACAGGTTCGAGCCTCATCATCCCGTTCAGTACCAGTTGTGTCCTTTTCATCATTATACTGACTACTAATAGACGATGTTATGTTTAAGAAGGGCATCCAGCAATTAACAGGCTTTGAACTATCTAAATTATCCTTTTTCAATTCCACAGATCCTTCTAAGGCTGCAAAAATCTTCTAAATATAGCTAGAAGAAAAAAATAATACTTCGCCGGTACAGAAAGAGCTAAATATCACTAAACACTATTTACCTGATTCTAACACGGAATGATTATCCACTCAACTCAATTCTCTAAGAAGCGGAAACGTAAACAACATAACAAAACAGTAACAATTCTTGTACATCATGTCTACTTACTAGTAAAGTGAAAAATTAACAGGGTAATCTTTTATACCAATAAATTGAATCATGAAATCTGATAAGTGAAACTTAAAAATATATTTGTTTTTGTGTTTTCATCTTTTGTTATGGTACGTTTTAATGAATGCCTAGATGGGCGTACTACCGCTGGGGAAAACATGGGAATAACACTATCAGAACAAAAAAAGAACAAACAAAAAACCAGTTAAGTGTATTATGCTCTGAAATACGTACTTGACCTACGTCCTTATACAATGCAAAATATTCAATCTATCCTCACCTTGCTGGACTATAACCAAGCTCGTATTAGGGATAACAACGTATCAACGTAAACAAATTGCCCCTCCTCCCCCCTTTCCCCAACAAATACACGACCACAGCATATAATACGAAATAGGATACGTGATTTACAAGTAATACTTGTTTTCAATGAGCTTAATTTAATTAAAATTTATGTGATAAAAAAAAAGCATTAAAAAAACTTTCATGTTTACCAATACTCTGTATTAACTAATATTGTTCTTAACATCACCAACGTTCAATGAAATAATGGAAGCAAATGATCCTCCGGGGATACAAAATTAGTTAAAACAAACAACACCAACTCTGTGCGTGAATATGGAAGACTTGTTGGCCAGTTTATAGGGACCACTAATGAGAGCCTGGAAACACTTGATAGATATAAAATGTTTATCGGCAAAGTATGTCATCAGTTGTCCTTACAAGGTAATATATCTCTTTGAAAACTTTTAACTTGGCTTTCTTGTATGAAATACGACTTTTCAAAAGCCCGAGTTCCATGAATCAAAATAACATCCGAGTAAAAGGGAAAAGGCCCTATAAAAGACATTACCAAACTTCAAACTTTGTTACTTATTTACTTTGATACTGTGACTTGGTTACATCAGCCACTAAAGTGTTCTCGCAGGCTTCGGTGAATTACCAGATAACACAAGCCAGGCGTCTAATGTTTGGGAGGCTGCCTCGTACCAACAACTCAATAGTATCACATAAGACCCAAACACCTACACCCTCACCCATAGAGTACATATTACCTAGAGACAAAAGAAGACGCCACAAATCTGTAAATAGGGATCCGCGCGTTCGAGAGATGGCAGCACGATCGTAAAGGACAATTTGAGGGGAGGGTCCCCACAAAAACATTATATTGACTATCCTAGTCCTTGGTCCTCATTAATTCATAATAATCCCTACCTTGTACTAATAACGCTATTAATAATCAATTGAACATTATCCAGAGACTCTGCAGACATGACATAGTTAAATAGACATAAGTAGAGGCTACTGTAAAGGCGCCAGTCATCGTGTAATTGTCGTCATTATGAGGAGGTACAGTTGTGGACAGATGAAACAGACACAGCCTTGGTCTGTCAAAGACCTCAATAGAGGGCAGCACAATTAGTGCCCATAAATTATCTGGTAACAGTGATGGTGTGGGGGTAGGAGGTGAAGGTATGGGGTGGAGGGAGGGAGGCGAGGGAGAGGGAAGGAGGGTACAGGAGTGGGAGGGGGAACTAGCGGCGAGGTGGTAGCAGGTGGGGGTGGAGGAAAGTGGTTGGCTAATTACTTGACTATGAAAACATAATTTTGTGTTTTGAAATTTATCTGGTATTGTGATTGCTGGTATTAATGAAACATAATACTGCTAAAGTTGTAGCAAATTGAAACAAAGACATCCTCCAATATGAAACTGTGTGGTTTTACCTCAAGAATCTTAGATGGGGGAGGGGCCAGGGTAATATTATTATTATTATTATTATTACTATAAGGACTAGCACCAGGGTGCCGCAGGGTGTCAAACGAGAGCCGATTCCATTAGTGTTAGTGTTTATTATTGTATATGTAAATACAAAAGTATGGTTTATAGTTCATAATATGTCTTCGGAAGTGATAACATTGCCAAAGCAATGCTATTCCATGTTAATTTGCTTGTACTCCTTCTCATATTCATTAAAGTCTTCACACAAAATTGCTCCGGTTTAACACCCTGAGCCCATGAACACTGTGGCACTAAAACTCATGATTAAAATGGCAGAGGTAAGCTAGGCAAATTCCAAAAAGATACGAAGCTATGGGGAAAAACCGTTACATGAAAGGTAGAAGACGAGCACGAGACAGAACATGCATAAAGAGATCAAGATACAAAGTGGCGGGTGACAAGCTATAGAGGGCAACCTAGCAGTAGTGCAGGATAGGGGTAGGTGGTGGTGGATTACAAAGAAACCTGTGGCTGGAGTGGGAATTATTATATGAAGAACAATTAATTAAAACTTTGGTAATGGCATAATAAATAAGTTGTTTAACGTCTCACTTACCCACCTTCGATTGTGATAGTAATATAACGAATTCTTATGCATAATACCATAAGCCTTGATAAAATTAGGTAAAGGTGTCTGTAGCATGATAAACGCGCTATAGGCAACTTGCTCTCTCTCTCTCTCTCTCTCTCTCTCTCTCTCTCTCTCTCTCTCTCTCTCTCTCTCTCTCTCTCTCTCTCTCTCTCTCTCTATTGGAACATAAGCACAAACCGTTTGTCGGTTGTATATCTAATTTACTTTGAAACATTATATATACTGTATATATACACAGTATTACAGTAAATGAAGCAAGCTTTATCTCTCTATTTATCTTTGCTATATTCATTGTATGTTTTAGTCTGCAGTTTTACTGTTAGAGCAAACTGGGTCGACCGTGATTATATTTACACACAACACTATTTGTATTTGCAGTGCAGTTCCTTGATTTTGTAAAATAAATACTACCACATTGTTTTAGACATGATTGTATGCAACTGACAGCAGCCCTTTCTCTGTATCATCCTACTTTCTCTATCCTACTTACAAAGCCATAGGCGGATGCAGCAAACTCACTGGCTCTCATGTTCCCGATTTTGACTCCTCTTGAATTCTCCACTTTATGGCTCAAATTATCCTGTCATTCTCATACTAAATACTTCTGTGTTGTCTATCTTCCCCTTAACTCTACCGACTTTCCCAAATTCTTTGAGTATCTAAACTCTTAACTGGAACACATCCTAGCCAACTCTCCTTTCTCAGAAATCACCATCTTAGGAAAATTTAACGCTCACCACCACCAATTGCTCTCCTCTCATTCCACTGACCATCCTGGTGAACAATCTATATCTTTTCTATCCTAAATGACCTACAGTAGAGCAGCAACCCACCCGTATCCCAGATAGCTTCGGAGATCTACCTAACATTCTTGACTTGTTTCTAACTTCAAACCCTTCCTCTTATACTGTCGATCTTTTCCCTCAATTGGGCTCCTCTTACCTATCTCATTTACCTGTCCTATCACTCCAGCACGGCCACCCGATTGAGCCAATCAAGCCAGCCGGCGGAAATTGTAGCACTTTGGCACTGCCGACTGGGAGGTTCTCCGGCAGTACTTCTTTGATTTCCCATGGAATGACTTTTCCTTCCGTTGCCGGGGACCCTCAGAGAGTGCTGAATGCATTACCAAGCTAATCCTCTCGGACATGGTGGCATACATTCCATTTTCTTTACCTCAGACTAATGTAAAATAAACTTGGTTTACTCACGCTTGTTCTACTTCTGTCCACAATAAGGATGAAGCATTCAAACGGTACCAACACCTTCAAACTCAAGAATCTTATTCTTCCTATGTTTCTGCCCAGAATCTAGCCAAATCTGTCCTTCGACTCGCCAAACACTCTTTCATCGATTCTATATCAAATGCACTGAACTATCCATTATCTAATGCTAATCTCGAACAGGTAGAGAGAGAGGTATCTTGACCAGGATTCGAACCCACTCACTCCAGGTATATTTGGAAGAGCTGAGCCCCATAACCACTCAGCCATATGCTCATGGCCGAGTAGTTATGGTGCCCAGCTCTTCCAAATATACCTGAAGTGAGTGGGTTCGAATCTTGGTCAGGTTACCTCTCTCTGAACTATCCAACTCTAAGCTCTTTCCAAGCTTTCTGGTATCTAGCCAAAAACCTCTCCACCAATTGTTCTTCTTCGTCTTTCCCTCCCCTTTTCCACTCTGACGGCACTACCGTCACTTCTTCCTCTGACAAAGTTAAACTCTTCACCCAAACTTTCGCTAAAAACTCCACCTTGGATGATTCCGGTGTTATTCCTCCCTCTCCAACCCCCTCTCTCATACTTATACCTAATATCCTAATCTCTTTTAAATAATTGATGTGCTCTCTACCCTCTCTGGGCTTAATACTAAGAAACCATGATGGTGTTCCTAATGTTGTACTAAATAAAACTGTGCTTCCGTGCTAACTCCCTGCCTAGGCAAACTCTTTTGTCTCTGTCTCTCCTCTAATGTCTTTCCTTCTTGCTGGAAGTTTGCTCCCATTCAACCTATCCCAAAGAACGGGTGATTGCTCTCCAACTATCATCCAATTGCTCTCATTTCTTGCATCTCTAAAGTTTTGGCAACTATTCTTACTTCGAAATTTCTTAAGTATCTCTCTGCCCATGTAATTTACTTGCAGATCGCCAGTATGGCTTCCTTAGGGGTCGCTCTACTAGTGATCGTCCTTCATATCTTAATAACTTTTGGTCATCCTCCTTTCATGATTTCGGTGAAACCTTTTCTATTGTGCTAGACATATCTAAGTTCTGTAATAGAGTCTGGCATAAATCTCTAACTTCTAAGCTACCCACCTTTAGTTTTGTCCCTCAATTTGTGCCTTTATCTCTATTTCCCTTCCTGGCCGTTCCATAGGTGCAGTTATGGACGGTCATCTTTCACTTCCTCAACCTGTCAACTATCAACTATTCATTCATATGCTGATGACTCTACCTTACACTATTCAACTAGTTTTTCAGAACCCCCCAGCAAGCAATCTCTCAAAAAGTCACGTGACGATGCCTAAAAACACTTATCTTCTGACCTATCAACAATTCCCATTTGGGGCAGAAAATATATTGTTGCTTTTGATGCTTTCAAAACTAATTTCTCCATTTATCTACCCATCAAGAACTCCCACAGGACTTTCCCTTATACTTCAACAATACACAAATCAACCTTTCATCTTCTCTCAGTATTCTCGGTGTCTCCTTTTCTCCTGATCTCACTTGGAAATATCATATTACCACCCTTGCTAAAACAGCTTTCCAGAAGCTGGGTATGCTCAATCGTCTCCAGGGGTTCTTTACCCCGGCACAGCTTCTTGCTCTGTACAGAGGCACAGTGCGTCCATGTATTGAGTATTGTTCACATGTGTGGGGAAGATCCTCTCACACAGCATTTCTTGACAAAGTAGAAAAGAAAATCTTTTGTCTCATTAACTCATGTCCACTCCCTGACTCTCTGCGATCTCTCTCTCTTCGTCGCAAAGTTGCATCTTTCTCGCTATTCTACCTATATTACAATAATCAGTGTTCCTAACCCTCTTTCAATGTATACCACCTCCTCTACGAAAAGTACGTAGAACCCGTCTTCCAACACAATCCCACCCTACTCTTTGCAACTCTTCAACCCAAGAGTGATGCGATATTCCCAATTTTTCCCCTATTCAACAGCTGAGCTCTGAAACGCTCTACCCTGAATCCAGTTTCCCCTCATCCTATGACTGTAATTACTTTAAACTCTTTGTGTCCAGGCATTTTGGCTCGAACATTCCTTTATTTTGGCCCTGTCACTTTTTCAACTATGGGGAAGGCACTCGTCACAGGCAGTTCTGCCTTTTGTCTCACTAACTCATATAGCAACTTTATCTACTAACTATAAAATGACCATGCTTTTATTTCAGTCTCGCTTTACAGGTTTTGTGTGAGTCAATGATTTAGTAAGATTAAGATTACCCTCTTTATTGGTTAATAAGGATGTATAAAATCTAGAGTTACCAATAATGCTATTGTAAAGTCGGTTTGTAACTAAATATATTAAGAAATCAATGGACCTTATATTATTGATTGGCAATATTTGTCAAGATTGTATTATTGGTAACCAAAATAAATATTGTATTAAGAAATGTTATGTTACGTGCAATAGTTTGAAAGCCCCATAAATTAAATAGGCTATATGCGTATATTAAATAGGCTATATGCGTATATATTCCATACCAAGTGTGAAATAGGCTATATGCGTATATATTCCATACCAAGTGTGTTTTAATGAAATAGGCTATATGCGTATATATTCCATACCAAGTGTGTTTTAATGAAATAGGCTATATGCGTATATATTCCATCCAAGTGTGTTTTAATGAAATATATGCGTTATATTCCATACCAGTTGTTTTAATGAAATAGGCTATATGCGTATATATATACCAAGTGTGTTTTTAATGAAATAGGCTATATGCGTATATATTCCATACCAAGTGTGTTTTAATGAAATAGGCTATATGCGTATATATTCCATACCAAGTGTGTTTTAATGAAATAGGCTATATGCGTATATATTCCATACCAAGTGTGTTTTAATGAAATAGGCTATATGCGTATATATTCCATACCAAGTGTGTTTTTTCGTACAACAATTCTGACAATAATAAACACGGAAATGCTGCAACGCCTCCTTTTTTCAATCATCTTTTAGATACTGACCTTGTTGTTAAGCTTTATGTTATTCACATTTTACTGTTGAATAGTATACGAAATCACAGGTCAAATATTCACATAAATTAAAATTTTCCGTTTTTTTTTTTGAGAACGGGATTAAATTATTAATGAGGACTGATAATTCGTTGCTCCCGTTTATCTGTTTCGCCTTTAATCTCTCCCTGTTTTCTGTAATCTATTAACAGTTAATTCATCAAACTTTATTTATCTCTCCTGGTTCATCTTTCTCTAGATTGTTAGTAGCTATATCTCAAACATTCGAAGTCTACTTTTGCCTATGTCATGATATTATGAATTTCTCTAACTACCTTAAACACATTTATATATCATTAAGCAGCACAAGGCATTATTTTCGTTTTACTAGTTGTATAATATTATACTATGCACCTTTGCTCACCATAATTATTACAATCCTCTTCAGTATTTTCATTGTAATGTATTCCCAACCCTTTCTTAATACTGTAAGCTTTTTCACTTTAATTTCACGATCATTATAGGATGTTCCTCAGTTTTGGAATGCTATTTATCCATAAAATCGGTAGTGGCTATCTCAATTACTCCTCCAACTATTAGACGTCCTGCCAAAAATTAATGAACTTATTTACTATGTCATAATAAGTGAAGAAGCGTATCCTCATATCTCTGAGACACTAACCAACTGTATACAGCTTAGAACCCGTAGCAAGGAATGGCCCTAACGCTATCTCATTTAAGGGGAGGTTTTTAGTGTGTTTCCTAGATTTCCATCAAGCTTGAAATTACACCCCCTTGACCCCCTTTGAAGATAAATTTGTAAATTTTTCGGTAGAAAAATGTCCCGGCCGAAGGCCGGTTCTTCTTAAATTACAGGCTCGCTATCGCTCGCCAGGAAAAAATCGACACCTAAATGGCACGAAAGGTCTTAAAAGTGACATAAATGGGGTGAAAGTTCTTAAAATCGCCAAACTAATGGGGCGAACATCTTAAAATCTCATTAGCAATGGGGCTAAACATGAGAGAGAAAGGGGTAAAGAAAAATATCCCTCAAGTGGAAATCTCCCCTTAACGCTTTCACTTCTACTGATGCCGTCAAAACATAACACAAAATACCTGGTATACCGGAAAGGTTCTGCATAATCGTGTTTTCATTTGATATTAATTAAGCTTACACCAACCTTGCGTCATTATTGTTGACCATATCTACCAAGAGGTTTGACCAATAAATGTAACTTAGTTTTTAATGTGGGGATATTATTTTATAACATGGTCTTTTGCGCCTCTATACCGAAACTTTGAGGATTGTATTGACACATTATATATAACTATACTCTATTTTTTTCCAGCTGATCATAAATTGAATCTCTCATTAGCTGATTTCTCGATACTTAATGGAAATATATGAAACTACTATGGCTGTGTGTCGTATTAATGCCAAGTTTTCTTAAATAACAGCATATTTCGCTACAAAATATACCTTATAGGTGAGTAACAAAGATAGTAACATGGCAATTTACCCTCAGCTGGAAAAAAATAGACTATAGTTGCTTTTCTTTAACAAGTGTATTGCTATGTAAATATATATTAGCCATCCTTTATTCATTCATTTATTCATTTATAATATTATATTGTTAAAATGTGTATGGCCGTATATAATGAAAAACGATTATATACCCGTGGCAATGCCTACACTGATACACTTGGAAAACACTTTAATTGGCGTGTTATTGATACCGTATTATATACTGTACACCATGTAAGCCTGTATACTGTACACCATGTAAGCCTATGCATTGCATACTATCGTTACTACTATGTCCTATACACTCACCATTATGCTGAAACACTAACTATACTATTTGAAGTTTGACTGACTCACCAACTGACAAATATTAACAATTTCTACATTACCCCTTGTTAGATAACCAACAGGTAGTTCATTTGTTTCTGACGCTCCCATGTTTGAACAAAACCACGTTCCCGATATCATAACTCAGTAGGCGCTCTAAGCAGAGAACACAAATAAAGTAGTACTACATTAGAGATTTAAGATATCATATATTTGAATGCCTATATGTCACATACATATTGTATATGGAGAGAGAGAGAGAGAGAGAGAGAGAGCAATAGCCTGTAGCGCGTTTATTATGCTACACACACCTCACGACTACAATATTTCGCATTCATTATCCCACATAATGATCAAAACACAAAATTAATTATTCTTTCACAGTAAAGTATTTGGCCAACCACTTCCCTCCACCCCCACCTGCTACCACCTCGCCACTAGTTCCCCCTCCCACTCCTGTACCCTCCTTCCCCATCCCTCTCCTCCCTCCCTCCATCCCATCCCTCGCCTTCGTCCCTCCACCCCATACCTTCACCTCCTACCTCCACACCATCAATGTTACCAGATAATTTATAGGCACTAATTGTGCTGCCCTCTATTGAGGTCTTTGACAGACCAAGGCTGTATATGTTTCATCTGTCCACAACTGTACACAAGCAAAACTCCTCCAACACCCGCCATTGTTGATGTGAGATTCGGGAGTTGCCAACGTCAATGGTGGGACAAAATATCCCTAGATGTCATAAGTATAAATGTCCAGTTTTAGTGCTACTTGACAAATTAACATCTACATAACATGTAACATACTAATATATATTCAAAATGACAATTTAATTCTTGTTGTGTTGCTTGAAGGTATACAGCTTGCATCATATATGAGTAGCCTATGTTTTATAGTGTATATGTATACTTAATGTTTCATCTTGCTTATATATATATATATAATTTATGCTAAATAATTTACAAGTGTTTTTACCAACATTAATTAACTCTTAAATACGTTCCCTCTTTAATCTATTGCTCCCTCGTTTTGCGGATATTCCCTTAACTTTGGAAACACTGCAGCAAGCTAGCTGGCAGGCGCGCGCGGCGCACAGACTATCTATAATAAGGACAAGCCACTGAGGTGCTTTGGTTGTTGTACAGTACAAAAGTGCTGCCACCAAATCCCTAGGACGCACGGCAAACTAACCGTGTGACGTCACGCTTTCGTGTCTAGGTTATATGTAGTCTATGCCCTCACCCCACCACCACCAGCTGAGAATGAGACGCCATGTTCTCCTTTACCTTAACAACCTCATCCCTCGCTCGCCTCCCATACATATGCATGGTTATGAAATTCAGGTGTGAAACTGCAATGAGTTATCAGTAGTGATATACGGGAGGTATTATGTAATACCACACTAAGTTAAGCTTCGGACGCTTATAAACTGCAATGAGTTATCAGTAGTGATATACGGGAGGTATTATGTAATACCACACTAAGTTAAGCTTCGGACGCTTATAAACTGCAATGAGTTATCAGTAGTGATATACGGGAGGTATTATGTAATACCACACTAAGTTAAGCTTCGGACGCTTATAAACTGCAATGAGTTATCAGTAGTGATATACGGGAGGTATTATGTAATACCACACTAAGTTAAGCTTCGGACGCTTATAAACTGCAATGAGTTATCAGTAGTGATATACGGGAGGTATTATGTAATACCACACTAAGTTAAGCTTCGGACGCTTATAAACTGCAATGAGTTATCAGTAGTGATATACGGGAGGTATTATGTAATACCACACTAAGTTAAGCTTCGGACGCTTATAAACTGCAATGAGTTATCAGTAGTGATATACGGGAGGTATTATGTAATACCACACTAAGTTAAGCTTCGGACGCTTATAAACTGCAATGAGTTATCAGTAGTGATATACGAGAGGTATTATGTAATACCACACTAAGTTAAGCTTCGGACGCTTATAAACTGCAATGAGTTATCAGTAGTGATATACGGGAGGTATTATGTAATACCACACTAAGTTAAGCTTCGGATGCTTATAAACTGCAATGAGTTATCAGTAGTGATATACGGGAGGTATTATGTAATACCACACTAAGTTAAGCTTCGGACGCTTATAAACTGCAATGAGTTATCAGTAGTGATATACGGGAGGTTTTATGTAATACCACACTAAGTTAAGCTTCGGACGCTTATAAACTGCAATGAGTTATCAGTAGTGATATACGGGAGGTATTATGTAATACCACACTAAGTTAAGCTTCGGACGCTTATAGATTTATATAAGTCGGTGTTCATTTAGTAAAATGTTTATATAACATTAAAGGGTAAAGACTAAATAAGCATCGTATCCTGATATTACGTTTAGCAATGGATAGAGATACTTTTTCGATGTTAGTGTTATACTATCTGATATATTGCAATGTTTACACAGTGCAACAAGGTTAATAGCATGATACAAAATGGATGAATTATAATTATGCGAGTACCGGTATGTGTTTAATAATAAATATTATGGATGACGTCTGATGAATCACACACACACACACACAGCCCGTAGCCTAGTAGGTAGAGCTCTCGTCTCACACACGAGGGGTCGGGGGTTCAATCCCCGGCCGGGCGGAGACAAATTGGGCTTGTCTCCTTTCATGTGTTAGCCTCAGTTCACCTAGCTGTAAATAGGTACCTGGAATAAGTGGACGACGTTGTGACGTCCCATCTGGGGTTGGCAAAAATGGTACAAGGCGAGATGGGTATCATATGGTTCACCTAAGCTGATGGCTACCTAAGCCTTCGGGCGAGACGGTACCGTCTATAGTGAGAATGGTACCATACAGATCCACCCTAAGCCTTCGTTTCCGATGTCGCCAATTGGCTAAAAATACAGACTACACACACATTCACAGCCATTCCAACGATACATATAACACCTACACATATAGGAGGCGGGAAATAACGAGCATGCTCACTCCCGCAATACAACTAGAGTAAGTACAACTAGAGTAAGTACACACATAACGAAAGCCTGTTCATTCACTGCGGTTTGGTAGTGTTTCTTTACATTCTTAATTTTTTAATAGCTATCCATGTTTAATGTAGATACAGGAAGGAATACAAAACAATGGTATTATTGTAATTTATATATCATATTCTGTAGTATGAATCGTATCGTAGCATAACAACAGTACCATAATTTGACATGGCAGACTGAGTGAAACATCTATTGGTTCGAAACGTGTGTTCGTACGTGTGCGGTCTTGTGATAGTTAAAGTGGGCTGTTGTCCAGAAGCAATACGCTCCCAATATCCGGGCCCTATCCAGGTGTCTCAGAAACTGCTGTTTCTGACTGTACATACACCCAACTTCTCTATGATAAACCAATGTTTAGACGAATGGAAGGGGTAATTAATAGTTAACCACAAAGGAAGGCCTCGCTATTAATTACTCCTGAACCTGGATAAATTCATATTAGTTGTCACCAACCCACCAATTAACTTACAAATAACCTTAACTTATGAAATCAATGAAATTAATGAATGCATGTGGTACTCCAAGGACTCGAACCAAGGATACTCACACCGAAATTCCAAACACTAAGCATTACGCTACCAAGACAGTTAAAGGTTTGTGTACAGTACAAGCCTACAATATACTATGCATTCTCGAATACTGCATTCTGAATATATACGAGAATGAAAAATCATGAGAGCTGGAATGGCCGGTGGTGGATGGAATCTGATTCCAAATGAAGCTATCACCTTTGAACTCCCCTGCGGTCTACTTGTTGCCGAGCTACTCACCCGGATTCGAGGCCCGGCCAGGTTATATCGCAAATATCCACAGCGCAAAACTAAAGAGACATAGTATATAAGGTACCCCATGCTGTCAATCAATTAATTGAGGGGAGAAGGGATTGTTTTTCTGGTCCCCCCCTTTTCCCTCATGTTTAACCCCATTAGTTTCCAGATTTGTTGACGATCGGCTCATTAGTTTGGCGATTTGAATACCTTTCACCCCATTTTGTTGGCACCATTAAGACCTTTGTGTTATTTAGTTGTCTATTTTTGTCCTGGCGAACGATAGTAAGCCTGTAATTTTGGAAGACATTTAGCTGGGACAGTTTTCTACCGAAAATGTACAATTAAATTTGGAAGGGGGATCTAATGGAGATTTTAAAAGTTTGAAGGAGGTCTAGGGAGGAAACAAACACAAAATAATAAATATATGAAATAATCGACCACAAAATATACCCTTCCCCCTTAAACATTACATGCTATGGCCTACAATCTTTAACATTTGGAACACTATTATTCAAATGTTATGATAAATAGGGTTTTGTAGATAAATGGGACATGTGGACGTCAAATATATAATTGTTTCGGTTTTACCTTATTATATTTCAAGAGATATTTCTTGCCTTAACAATTTTCATTTGTTTACGAGTTTGAAATACACAACTGTCTTTATCACATTGAGGGACATAGAGTAACGTTATCTAAGTTACTTGACTGAAATGAGCTGTAACTGAAAAAAATTATATTATGTAATAATGGACACATAGTTGCTACCTGAGAGCGGAGAGCCTATATTATTTACAACGTTCCGCTGGGCGGCGAAGGTATTGTGGGTAAATCTCGATGAATTTCGTCATTTTACGATAAATAACGTTATTACTTATTCATATGTGCCTATTTTTACTTTTAATATGCAGATATTAACATGTAAGAACAATAAAACAAGTGGGAATAGTATTTGGGGGGTGACAAAGACGAATTATTGCCGACCATCCAGTCATGAGGAGAGGGGCGCGCGAGCCATACACTCTCCCGTTTCGAGGCCTGGAGCCAGACTGATGTCTCGCTAGTGCTGTCTCTCTCTTGCCATGATTTCTATATGCATACCAGATGAACCTTGAAACCTGGAGGGAGATATTGCCGCGGAGAATAAACCGATAACAAAGGGAATAAGAGGAAATATAGGTGATAATTGAAGGGGGGAGGAGTAGGTTGACACATGTGGAGGAGTGATAGAAGGTATGGAGGGGATTTATCTCACATAATCACATATTCCTTTGTTTTGAGTGCCAGTGGGATGTTTTAAAAGGCTATTTTTAGGCCTTGGCTCATATGAGACCGCTCGCCCTCATAGGGCTCAGATTTATATGAGGACACTAGCTGTTCTTGGGTTAATGTTATTGTGATTGTTAATGCATTTATTTTGATTTCAATATAATCAACATTTCCTATGTTGGTGATAAAATTACCAACTAAATCTGACACACAAGTTTCAGTGATACTGCAACAATTCCCTAAAACCTATTTCTATAAGCAAACTCATTAATTAGAATACTAACCCTCACCTTTGTCATGCTTCAAACAAAAGCCAGAAAACACATTAAAACATTAAACTATATACGGTATATAACCAATTATATAGAGTATGAATTAAATGATAACAATATTCCACTTGATCTAAGACTGTAACATGTGTACTTACAAATGGTAGCCACAAAATTACAACAAATATGTGACTGTTTAACTATATAACAAACATTTAGTCTGATGAATCCCATATTGTGCACAGAAACTAACAATTTGCAGGCATAAAACATTGTAACAAAACATATTTTATTAGATTTTAGCGTCTACATATAATTTTACAAAACATAGAAAAGGTATTTCATAAACACTTGGTATAATCATTAACATAACATGTATACTACACAGAAAATGTGTATATAGTAATAATAGTATTATATACTATATAATTATACTATATATATAGCTTAATAAAACATCTCCAAGCTCCCCCTTCGAGATAAATTTGTAAAACATTTCTGTAGAAAAATGTTCCGGCCGAATTCCGATTTCTCCTAAAATATAGGCTCACTTTTGCTCGTCAGGAAAAAAAAAAGACCTAAGTGGCACGAAAGGTCTTGATATTGACAAAGAAATGTGTCAAAAGGTCTGAAAATCGCCATATTAATGGGCCGAACGTCTTATAATCTCGAAACTAATGGGGCTAAACATGAGGGAGAAGGGGAGCCAGAAAAATACAACCATCCCCATAAGCGAGCACAAAGTTAACCAGTGCCTCTCTGCTAAGTTACCATAGGTGTAGGTTAGGTGAGATTAGGTATGGCTTAGGTTAGGTTACGTTAGGTCATGATAGATTAGGTGAAGTTAATTTATAATTATGTCAGAAATGTAATCCAGTTCTGGTATAAATATCCATCCACCATTATAGAGCCTATATACAACCCCCGTACCATGGTGACTGTGATGTGTTCTTCCTCTGGCCTCCTTTAAGGGGGAATGGTTGTTTTCGTCTAGCTCCCCTTTTGTCTCATATTTAGCCCAATTAGTTTTGAAATTTTAGGACGTTCGGCCCATTAGTTGGGCGATTTTAAGACCTTGCGCCGCATTTCTTTGTCAATATTTAAATCTTTCGTGCCCTTCAGGTGTCGATGTTTTCCTGGTGAGCGCAAGCAAGTCTGTAATTTAAGAGGATCTGGCCTTTATCCGGGATATAAAGGGGTATTATAGATGTTATTTTAAGGTTGATGGAAGTCTATGGAGAAAACTGAAAACTATTAAATAAATATAAAAAAATACCAATAACCAATCCCTTCCCCCTTTAACCTTGTTGTCGTGATGTTGTTTGTATCGTTGCCTGGGGAATCTGTTGGAGGAGCTGAGAGAGGCAGCAACCAAATAACCAAATAAATACATAGATATATTTACAGAAAGAGAGGTAGAAAAACAGACAAAGCCAATCACAGACAGCTCCGACAGACAGACACACTTACGCAGTCAAACTCAACAACAGTCAACAAGATAAACAGGTAAACACAGAGGTAATCACACACATAATACAGAGAGCCACAGAAACACCGACAAACACACAAACACAGATGAAAGGTGAGGGTGTTACGAGAGGTTATCAAAGGAAATAATAATGACAAGAAAGAGGTGAGAAGTAATGAAACCGCGTGAGAGAGGAAATGAGAAGGAAGATGAGAAACAGCGAGAGAGAGAGAGAATGGGGAGAAGATACACTGGAGTAGTAATAACAATAGTGATGCTCAAATCCTAGAACAATCAAAAGCTCTTAACGGTAGGCAGTCTTGTGTATCGAACCAAACGTCTTAATTCGGCTAAAAGGTGTAAAGGCGATCATCAAAGCTCATTCAGATATAGAAACAGAGTCGGGTGAGAATAAAGTCATATTTCTGTATATGTTCTCAATCATGTGCGATTATCTGTACGTATAACAAGGTCAATAATACACACTTTGCCTCAACTAATATAATTTAGCCCATTAGAATACATTGTAGATAGCAGTAATGGGGAGATTGTAGATACCAATTGAGCAAGGTAGTAACCAGGAGAGGGCTCATAGGCATGTGATAAAGAGTTGCTGAAACTCCTGTTTCATTTGTCTGACCTCCCTCATTGTTTCTGTCTGTGTTTCACCTACACAGAGTAATCCAGGTAGCTCTCACAAACACCTCTTCTTCCTATTCATTTCACTACACTAAACAAGCACGCCACACTTTGTTTTTCATCACACCAAAATAAACGTCTAAAATAGCAACTATCACTCAACTTTGGTGGGAATACTTTTAACAGGCAGTTTTGATTTGTGTGTCATTCATACACATAGACAAAACAGTATATGTAGCGTATCTATATGAATACAATATATCGGTACGGTATTAAGTACATAAACAGTATAAAGTATTAAGTACATAAACAGTATATGTAGCGTATCTATATGAATACAATATATCGGTACGGTATTAAGTACATAAACAGTATAAAGTATTAAGTACATAAACAGTATATGTAGCGTATCTATATGAATACAATATATCGGTACGGTATTAAGTACATAAACAGTATAAAGTATTAAGTACATAAACAGTATATGTAGCGTATCTATATGAATACAATATATCGGTACGGTATTAAGTACATAGACAAAACAGTATATGTAGCGTATCTATATGAATACAATATATCGGTACGGTATTAATTACATAAACAGTATATGTAGCGTATCTATATGAATACAATATATCGGTACGGTATTAAGTACATAAATTATATCGAGCTGTAGACAATTAAGAATTGATGTGTCAAGGATCCTCTGACTGAAGAACAATTGCCTCCTTTGAATTATTTAGGATTACTGCGTGATCCGATTTGTTCTTAAGAGTTGTATCCTCCGAACTCTCCCCTGGTGTTGCATCCTCCGAACACCACACCAGCACACTCGCACAACAAGCAACCAGGGCGTATTGTTACGCATGGTAAAGTACTTTCTTCATCGAGTATGCCGACAGGTCAGCAGAATATGTCAGAGACACCAGAGAAGGCGCCCAGAGACTACAACCAGACCCAATAGAAACAAAAAAGAAAACAAAGAAGAGGATAAGAAGCCCTACCATCAGAATTACCCTCGCACTAAATCACCATTAATCACACAACCATTATCATAATGACATGCACCTTCATTATCACCATTATCACCCCGTGCTACCCCGTGCTACCGCCAGACGCAGCAGACGCTCTGTCAACGCTCTCACGATATCGATCATAATTTGAGTATTAACTACTCATCCTCTTCATTCTTGTGCATGAAAGGTGGTTAAGAGCACGTTTAACCACAAGCCCACCGAAACGTCAATAAAATACCCTCATTGTTCCCTGATTAAATAGCAGTGTATGAATATTCCCATATTCAAAATATGCTATAGGGGTGCAATGCCTGGTGAGTTATCTGTTCAACAGGTGGCGTTGTGTGTGTGTAAGTGTGAGAGTCCGAGTGTAGGGGATGAGACAGAGAAGCACGGGAACGAGATGGCTTCAGAGATGGGGTCGTTTCGGGCCATGAGTGAGCACCGTGCATCATGTGAAGGCAAGATGGCAGGTGCTCGTTGTACTCTACGTGCTTCACATGTCTCACTCCCTAGACTGGAACAAGACCTCACGGGCTTCACTGTTCATTGTAAAGCGGTGAATGTTAAGGCTCTCAGCCTATGCCCGAGAGGAAGTAAGTTGGAATATAGAAAAAAAAAAAAAAAAAAAAAAAAACATCCTGTAGCTTAGTAAGTAACACTGCACGATATTTCGCTGTGTATTGACTGATAAACTTTGTGTTTATCACAAGACTCCTGCTCGGACAGGGCGCCACTAGCGCCATCTATTGTTTTGTTTTGCTTTGTAAACAAACGCTCTCTTATTACTATTTTATATAAAATCGTAGCCCCTAATTTTACCCATTACCTACTGTAGTAAGTATCTATTTAACTGCCTTGTATGTAAGTAAAGCTTTGCATATTAATTTGCTAATAAACAATATTGTTTACTAACTAACCTGCCTACAGAGACTAACGCCGACGCCATTTTGTAAACAAACCTTTTTGGGGGATTATACATATTAAATTCCAGCAAATTTTGTACCAAATTTAAGTGCATTCATTTATCTTTTCCCCCTAGATATATTCTTGACTTTTTCTCCTCAGACTGATTTTACTTTAAGCTAAGGGTGGTATTTGTACAAACTAAACTAGCCTAACCCAACCTGCCAAGCTTTTAACCTAACCCAAACCTAGCCTAGCCTATAGCCAGCCAATCTGTTTTATTATTAACTCTTGTAGATATTGTATTTAGTATCCTACTGTAGCTATACAGTATATATCTGTAATTTTAGTTGTTGCTTGCACGATCTTGTAATAACCTTTGACTGATACACTTTTTTATCTAAAAAGAGTAGGCTACTGCTTTACTAGGCTACAGCGACACCAGGGCCATCTGTTGACACAGTATATTAACCCCTTGTGTGCAGTCACACTTTATTTTTATATAATCTCTATTTGGTGAATTGTATATTTAGTTACATATTCTGTTATACATATATTTGTTTAAGGTTAGGTTATCACACCTGGTAACCTATTTCTGCGAATTTCAATTTTATTATTTTCGGTTAGGCTATTCAACGCTGGTAGCCTATTATTGAGTATTTCAATTTAAAAAAAAAACTTTTGGTTAGGCTATCGCCCCTGGAAGCCTAATTCTGCGTATCTCAACATTTTTGTTTTCGGTTAGGCTATCACCCCTGATAACCTATTTCTGCGTATTTCAGCATATTTGTTTTCGGTTAAAGTGATTGAAGTGTTTTTAAAGTGAGTGAAGTGTTTTAAAGTGAGTGAATTGTTTTTTAAGTGAGTGAAGTGATCTGAAGAAAGTGACTGTCACCATGCCTCGCGCTTGTGCGAACTGCGCCGGTAGGTTTGGTGAGTCCATGTTTGCTACTATCGATCTTCAAGTCTGCCGGCTCTGCCAGCAACGAGAGAATTTTACAGTGAAATTAGATGAAGCCTACAACAAGATCAACGTCCTCACCTTGAAGCTGGAATCACTCCAAGAGTTTGTAACACTCAACGTTGGAGTACCACAAACTTCAATTGTCACCGCAACTCCAGCAGCCACCAACGCCCCAACGTCAACTGCCAACAATTCAACGCCTACAGTAGCCACTTCAGGTGATGTTTCCGATAATAGTGACTCTCTTCCCCCTCAAGACAACTTCCGTGTCGTGAGGAACAACGTTTGCCCCAAGACCAGGAAACACATACCGATTACCGAGTGTCAAAACCGTTTCCAGATACTCGCAGACTCAGATGACGAAGAGGAAATAGAAGAAGTCCGGCTCGTGGGAGACTCGATGATACGTGGTAAGCTCACAGAGTTTTGCGCCAGAGCACCTAAGACCAGGAAGCGTTTTTGTATCCCTGGTGGTGGTGTGGATGACGTAGTTGCAGCAGTTGACGAAGTATCAAAGCTGGCCCCTGCTAATACAATGTACGTCATCCACGTTGGATCCAACGATGTACAGCGAACCCGGTCGGAAGATTTGCTTTTAAAGTACCAGCAGCTGATCAAGTCGTTTAAGGAGAAGTCATCAAGGATCATCGTCTCAGGAATCGTCCCCCGGCTCGGTGTAGAGAGCCGATTTTACAACATAGCCACCAGCACAAATCGTTGTCTAGCAAACCTCTGCAGGAAGGAGAACGTGGGATTCGTCGACACCTGGGACAATTTCTACTACGATGACTATTTGTTTTCGGACGATGGAGTTCATCTGAACCAGGTGGGAGCAGCACGTTTTGGGCGTCTTCTCAACGATGCGGTGAAGGATTTTCGGAGAAGAAATCGACTCAGCACAGAACATCCAGGAAGGAGGACCGAAGACAGCGAGGACAGCAACATACAAAGGAATTAAATACTAATCCGTCAAGAACCACGAATTTGGATAAAGCTCCACCAACACGACCCAAATTCAAAAACCGCCAGGGATAACGACCGAGGACCGAGGACAGCCATGAATGTAAATGTAGATCCGACCAGAACCAAAAATTCGATGAAAGAACGTTCTGTGAGTTCTAAAACCGCAACTTTAAAGGTTTTCTATGCAAACGCTCGTAGCATACGCAATAATTTTTCAGATTTAGAGGAACTAGTGTTTACAGAAAATTATGATGTGATTGGCATAACAGAATCTTGGCTCAATACAGAAGATAGAGACTTTTTAGCAGAGTATTCACTTCCCGGTTATGTAATGTTTGAGAACAGCCGAATAAATAAAAATGGAGATGGCGTTTTATTTTATATCAAAGAAAGTCTTAACCCGACCCTCGTGTCAAAACCTCAAATTGTGAACGTCGACACATCTTTTGTGCTAATAAAGAATTATAAAGGTACAAAAATAATACTTGCGTTAATATACAGACCTCCAGCTCAATCAGTGCAAACTGACCGAGAAATTTACGAACAAATTGCAGATGTAAGTAACTCACAAGATACCGTAATATTTGGCGACTTTAATTTACCTGTGACCAAGTGGGGTGATACTCTTACTTCACACTCCGGACATGACTTGTATACGAACTTGCAAGAGGGTTCGCTTTATCAATTTGTTCGAACGCCGACCCGTGGTAATAACGTTCTTGACATTGTACTTGCAACAAAAGAAGAATTGATAGAGAATTTGAATGTTGGTGATGAATTCAGTAACAGCGACCATCGTACGATAACTTTTACTTTAAAGTTTACTAGTAACGAACCAAATAGTAGCATCGAAAAAGTCCCTAATTTCAAGAAAGCAAACTTCCATAAACTTAGAGCTATGTTTAAAGAAACTGACTGGAGCTTTTTAATTAACAATAACGACATAAATACATCTTGGAATTTATTCGAAACCACTTACCTAAAAGCAGTGCAAGACTGCATACCATCGAAAATACGGCGTCCAGGCCATAATAATAAGCCCAAATGGTGGAATAAAGATATTTCAAACTGCCTGCTTGCTAAAAAAATTGCTAATGATAGATTAAAATCCTCACCAAATGGCGAAGAACGGGTGAAATTTGTAGAGCTACGACGCAAAGCCAAAAAGTTAATTAAGCAAAGTAAAAAGACCTTAGAGTTACATATTGCGAATCAAAGTAAAACAAACCCGAAAGAATTCTATAGTTATATCAGAAAGAAAAAAGTAGTTACTTCAACTGTTGGACCGTTAGTCGATGAAAAAGGAGAATACACCAAAGACGAAGTACAAATGAGTAATGCCCTCAATACCTTCTTTGCATCAGTTTTTACAACAGAAGACCTCAGTGATATCCCTACACCATCGCCGATTCAGATTGATAATTCAGATGTTCTAAGCAATATCACCGTTACAGAGAGAGAAGTATTGAATTGTTTAGATAAACTCAAGGTAAATAAAACGCCAGGACCTGATACAATCTCGCCTAGCGTTCTAAAGGAAGCTAAGAATGAGCTCTCCAAACCACTGACATTACTATTCAATAAATCCTTGCAGTCTGGAACTATGCCTGATCAGTGGAAGCTAGCCAACGTAACACCGATATTAAAAAAAGGCAGCAAATCCCTACCCAGTAACTATCGTCCAATTAGCTTAACCTCAGTTGTATGTAAAATGCTAGAAACGGTCATACGAGACAGACTCGTAAATCACTTAGAGGAAAATAACATACTTAAAGATACTCAACACGGCTTTCGTAAAAAACGTTCCTGTTTAACAAACCTCTTAGACTTCTTCCACGATATCCTCAACCTCTACGATGAGAGTAAAGCTGTAGATATTATATACCTTGATTTTCAAAAGGCCTTTGACAAAGTTCCCCACAAACGTTTACTGCTAAAACTAAAAGCGCATGGAATACAAGACAGTGTGTTGAAATGGATAGAAAATTGGCTCAGCAACAGAAAGCAAAGGGTAGTCATAAACGGTAAGGCATCTAAATGGACCAATGTAAGTAGCGGGGTACCCCAGGGATCGGTACTAGGACCAATTCTCTTTCTAATTTACATCAACGACATAGATGAGGGTCTCACCTGCACAATCTCAAAATTTGCTGACGATACAAAAATTGCAAATAGCGTACTCTCAAAAGAACAAGTTGACGATATGCAACACAATCTAGATAAATTGTCATGTTGGGCCCAAATTTGGCAAATGAGTTTCAATGCGGATAAATGTAAAGTACTACATGTCGGATACCTAAATGAGAAAGCAAACTATTCGATGAATGGCACTCATCTTAAGAATGTAAACAGAGAAACCGATCTGGGAATAACAATATCGAGTAACCTAAAACCGAGTCAACAATGTTCAGAATTTGTTAAGAAGGCAAACAAAATAATTGGCTTTATAGGCAGGTCATTTGAGCATAAATCCAAAGAAGTTATCCTAACCCTTTACAATTCCTTAGTCCGCCCTCTTCTGGAATACTGCGTTCAATCCTGGTGCCCTTATTACCAAAAAGATATAAACAAGCTAGAACGAGTTCAACGTAGAGTTACCAAAATGATACCTAGCCTAAAGAACAAACCATACGAAGAGCGTCTTAGAGAATTAAATCTATTTCCTTTAACCCAGCGCAGATTAAGAGGTGACTTAATTCAAGTGTTCAAAATCATCAAAGGCATCGACAATATGAACTGTAGTAAGTACTTCACTATCGACCAATCTAATTACACGCGGGGAAACGGTTGCAAAATTATTGGTAAATCTTTTAACTCGCACGAATCTAAGAATTTCTTCTTCAATCGAGTTGTGAACTTGTGGAATGGGCTTCCCCGAAACGTTATAGACTGCATCACCGTTGATTCATTTAAACTCCGCCTAGACATATATCTCTCATCAAACCCGCGACTGACTGCGTTTGTAAATGAATAACTTTATTTTATCCCCTCCTCAGTTACTAACCCATCTGTCCTCTACTAACTTCCTAATCCTGCCACGGACATTAGTTCCAGGGCAGTAATACCCTTTCCAATGTTCCCTTACCCACTCTAAACCACTGTTTGGACACTTGATCCTCAGTGTTTTGGAGGACAAGCAACCTAGAAGGGTCACTAGATCTGTTGTTGCTTGATTTCCTTTGTACTCCTTTGTACTATATTTGCCAACATTATCACAATATCCTTACTTTCATTATCACCATATCCTCAAAAACACTATCACCACACTGGCACCATCGAATTTAAAAGAACTCTCCATGGCTCTCACCATCCCTTAAATTATGTTTTATTCAATCTAACCACCACTATAATCACCCTCAACATCAAATTAACTTCTCACTTTACGAGCATTTTACGTTTTCTGCCATCACCCTCATTCATGCACCATCATATTATACCACTTTTACCACCCTTACGCCATCCAATTCATAACCACCTGATCACCCCTACTTAGAGTGTCAAACCAGGATTATCGTGCTTTAGGATTATAATAAATAGAGAACAATATAACATTAGAAGGTGGCATGAAGGTGCAATATTATGGCCATGTCATCACTTCAAGGGACATAGTAAGACCTATAAAGCACAAATGCATCTTTGTATATTTAGTAATGATGTCTACAAAGTAAGGGAATTATCTCAGGTTTAACACCCTGCCCCTACTGTCTCCACACCTTTAACCTACAGTCGGTTTTATTTCCGCTGACGGTAAATTGAAACCCTTAGTAACGGATTTATCGATACTTAATGGACAAATGTGAGTCTATTATGTCTCTGCATTTTATGATTGCCAGGTTTTCTAAATTAGCAACTAGTTTGCTACATAATCTTGGTAGTAGCTTGGTAGTAGGGCATATATACCAGCAGGTATCCAGCCCTCCTTGTCATGAACTGCATTTATTTGTTTATTTGTAGAGTATATTTTGTAAGCTAAATGTTCATGACAAAAAAATATTTTGAATTGAAATTGAAAATAATCAAGATACGAACATGGCAGCTGGAAAATACGACGTTAACCTAATCACACCTAGAACACCCATGTAACCGTCATCCTAACTCTGCTATCAATCACATTCTCAACCACTCTCATTTTTTTTTTTGCTAGACGGTATTTTTCCCGAGAATGGGTGGCCATAAACGTTAGGCGTTCGTCACGAAACGCTAGAGCAAGTTGCTCAGGTTTGACATCTACCAATAACATATTGACAGTGTGGGCTTGATCCGCCGACCTTTTGATCAGCAACTGACACTCTACTGACTATGCCACGGCTTGCGACAACCTATCGATTCCCCATCGTACAATTCATCCCCAATATCACCATCACTCACACAATCAGTATCACCACTATCATCACCAATTTCTGCATATCCTAGGTAAGACCCTCGCAACCCTCAGCCTCACTATTGCCACCACTATACCCTATAACACTACCACCATAACCACAATCTGGAATTATCTACCTCAATCAATCTTTCCTGCATCCTATGACTTAAACTGGTTAAAACATTGTGTGTCCAGGCATTTTGACCCCAACGTCCCTTGAATTTGAGTCTGTCACTCTGCCAACATTGAGGAAGACATTCAACCTGCAGGCAACCTGTCTGTTTTCCCCTTCATACACATAACAAACAAAAATCAACATATTATTAGTCGTGTACACCACAACCTTTATCACCACCCAATTCTTCTACACTCTCACTACCACCATCACCACCACTGTTCCCACCATTACCACCAACCCTAGCACTACAACTTTGAATTAAACGTAATGAAGCCATAAAATACTTATCTTCTGATCTAGCTACTTTTTCCAATTGGGGTAGAGAAAACCTTGTTGCATTTAATGGTTCCAAAACTCAATTTATCCATCTTACTACCCGTCAGGAACCTCCAGAGGACTATCCCTTATTCTTCAATAATACAAAAATCAACCCTTCATCTTCCCTCAATGTTCTCGGTGTCTCTTTTTCTTCTTCTCTCTCTTGGAAAGACCATATTACCAGTCTCGCGAAGGCAGCCTCCCATAAGCTGGGTGTGCTCAACCGCCTCAAGGAGTTCTTTACCCCTGTGCAGCTTCTTGCTCTGTACAGGGACACAGTGCGTCCTTGTATTGAGTATTGTTCACATGTGTGGGGAGGATCCTCTCACACCGCACTCCTAGATAAAGTAGAAAGGAAAGCCTTTCGTATCATTAACTCCCGTCCACTCACCAACTCTCTGCAATCTCTCTCTCTTCGCCGCAATGTTGCATATCTCTCGCTATTCTATCGCTACTACAATAATCAGTGTTCCTCGGAGCTTTCCCAGTGTATACCACCTCCTCTACGTAGGGTACGTAATACCCGCCTTGCAACACAGTCCCACCCCTACTCTGTGCAACTCTCCAACCCAAGAGTGAAATGCTATTCTCAGACTTTCTTCTATTCAACTTCTAAGCTCTGGAACTCTCTCCCAGAATCAGTCTTTCCCTCTTCCTATGATTTAAATTAGTTCAAACTCCGTGTGTCCAGGCATTTTAGCTCGAACGTCCCTTGATTTCGGCCCTGTCACTCTTTGAAATCTGGGGGAGGCACTCGCTGCAGGCAGTTATGCCTTTTGTCTCCCTCATCCACATAGAAAAAAATAAATATAAAAAATTACCAACACCTATCACCACCCAATTCACCTACACTCTCACTGCCACCATCACCACCACTGTTCTCACCAACACTACCAGCAGTAGCACCACCACATCACCACACCTATCACCACTCAATTCACCTACATTCTTACTGGCACCATCACCACCACTGCTCCCACCAATCATAGCACAACCACATCACCACACCTATCACCACTCAATTCACCTACATTCTTACTGGCACCATCACCACCACTGTTCCCACCAATCATAGCACAACCACATCACCACTCCTATCACCATCACCTTGACTAGGATCACCCCTATCGACACCCACCAGGCCGACCTCTCTACGGCAATGATCGAGTCTTGTCTTTATTTGTCAAATCCGTGAACTTCTACTTCGAAGAGTTTATATATTGCTTTGATAATTATTAAACTCGGCCAAAGTCGCTAACTTTCCACTTGATAATAAATTATATATCCTCTAAATATTATTACCATTTAACTGTATATTTGACAATCATTAGACGATTGTATATGACTTACTCTTCAACAATATATACATTAACTCCCTGGACCCAGAGCGATATAATAATAAATGACACTCCAGGACCAGCCATTCTTCAATTTTTGTTTTCCTAAAAACACATGGAATGGGTTAGTAATGAAGGAAAAATAACACAAACGCTCACCTAGGTCATTTGTGGGTCCTGGGGGACGGGGGGGAAGTCACCATTATCATTGAGTGTTGGGTAGGTGGTATACTGGCATATCACTACCTCGCACGTCCACACGCAAGCGACTGGACTTGGGGGGTTGCCAACCATAGGTATTGTTCCGTTGGATCCAAAAGTAGTTCCCATACAAATCTGAATCCTCTAGGTGCCATAGGACGAGTAATTAAAGCGGTCACGTACGTTCCTCACTAGTACTGTAGGTTACATACAGAGGTGACGCATAACGTGCGTCCCTGGGGTCAGAGGGGTTAACCCTTCATCTTCTCTTAACCCTCTCAGGTCTGAGTAAGTTTTCAAGTTTCCATGGACAGGCGACACACGGTCTGGGGCTGCCAGCGGTTTTTCATTATTCCCGTTAACCTTTCAATGGTACTATAATTCTGAATGAAATGGATGAAACCAGATGAAATGTTAAAAAACCTATAAGTGGATGGGTTATAAAAGGCCTCTCAAGATTTGCTTCCTACTTAATTTAAGTGAAGCGATGACCATGGCTAGAAGCTGTCATGAAATGTTCTTGATGAAAACTATGCATCAGTTCCACAAGCAGTCTCCATTTTTAATACTTACAAAGGGTGCCTACACTGATTGATAATAAATTTCTACCGAAAAAAGTACACATTTATTTTGAAAGGGGTTTCTAGGGGGAATTTTGTACAGCTTGATGGAGGTCTATGACGTAAAATAATATATAATAATCAGATAAAACAATACGCAAATACATACGCCCATCCCACCTTAAGGTTGCGGAGAGTCACACTTGCACTTTTTCTAGCAATACATAATACATCGTTATTTATCTGGACACGTTTCTTGGATTTGTTTGCACTGGTATCGACATTATATTAGATATATACACTATATTTCCATAAGCCATGCACTTGAACATTATATTAGATATATACACTATATTTCCATAAGCCATGCACTTGAACATTATATTAGATATATACACTATATTTCCATAAGCCATGCACTGGTATCGACATTATATTAGATATATACACTATATTTCCATAAGCCATGCACTTGAACATTATATTAGATATATACACTATATTTCCATAAGCCATGCACTGGTATCGACATTATATTATATATATACACTATATTTCCATAAGCCATGCACATGAACATTATATTAGATATATACACTATATTTCCATAAGCCATGCACTTGAACATTATTAGATATATACACTATATTTCCATAAGCCATGCACTTGAACATTATATTAGATATATACACTATATTTCCATAAGCCATGCACTGGTATCGACATTATATTAGATATATACACTATATTTCCATAAGCCATGCACATGAACATTATATTAGATATATACACTATATTTCCATAAGCCATGCACATGAACATTATATTAGATATATACACTATATTTCCATAAGCCATGCACATGAACATTATATTAGATATATACACTATATTTCCATAAGCCATGCACTTGAACATTATATTAGATATACACTATATTTCCATAAGCCATGCACTTGAACATTATATTAGATATATACACTATATTTCCATAAGCCATGCACTGGTATCGACATTATATTAGATATACACTATATTTCCATAAGCCATGCACTTGAACATTATATTAGATATATACACTATATTTCCATAAGCCATGCACTGGTATCGACATTATATTAGATATATACACTATATTTCCATAAGCCATGCACATGAACATTATATTAGATATATACACTATATTTCCATAAGCCATGCACTTGAACATTATTTTAGATATATACACTATATTTCCATAAGCCATGCACTTGAACATTATATTAGATATATACACTATATTCCATAAGCCATGCACTGGTATCGACATTATATTAGATATATACACTATATTTCCATAAGCCATGCACATGAACATTATATTAGATATATACACTATATTTCCATAAGCCATGCACATGAACATTATATTAGATATATACACTATATTTCCATAAGCCATGCACATGAACATTATATTAGATATATACACTATATTTCCATAAGCCATGCACTTGAACATTATATTAGATATACACTATTTCCATAAGCCATGCACTTGAACATTATATTAGATATATACACTATATTTCCATAAGCCATGCACTGGTATCGACATTATATTAGATATATACACTATATTTCCATAAGCCATGCACATGAACATTATATTAGATATATACACTATATTTCCATAAGCCATGCACTTGAACATTATATTAGATATATACACTATATTTCCATAAGCCATGCACTTGAACATTATATTAGATATATACACTATATTTCCATAAGCCATGCACTGGTATCGACATTATATTAGATATATACACTATATTTCCATAAGCCATGCACATGAACATTATATTAGATATATACACTATATTTCCATAAGCCATGCACATGAACATTATATTAGATATATACACTATATTTCCATAAGCCATGCACATGAACATTATATTAGATATATACACTATATTTCCATAAGCCATGCACTTGAACATTATATTATATACACTATATTTCCATAAGCCATGCACTTGAACATTATATTATATATACACTATATTTCCATAAGCCATGCACTGGTATCGACATTATATTAGATATATACACTATATTTCCATAAGCCATGCACTTGAACATTATATTAGATATATACACTATATTTCCATAAGCCATGCACTGGTATCGACATTATATTAGATATATACACTATATTTCCATAAGCCATGCACATGAACATTATATTAGATATATACACTATATTTCCATAAGCCATGCACTTGAACATTATATTAGATATATACACTATATTTCCATAAGCCATGCACTTGAACATTATATTAGATATATACACTATTTCCATAAGCCATGCACTGTATCGACATTATATTAGATATACACTATATTTCCATAAGCCATGCACATGAACATTATATTAGATATATACACTATATTTCCATAAGCCATGCACATGAACATTATATTAGATATATACACTATATTTCCATAAGCCATGCACATGAACATTATATTAGATATATACACTATATTTCCATAAGCCATGCACTTGAACATTATATTAGATATATACACTATATTTCCATAAGCCATGCACTTGAACATTATATTAGATATATACACTATATTTCCATAAGCCATGCACTTGAACATAACACTAATCCCAAAAAATAGTAAATTATTTGTGTACATTCAAATGACGAGTAGTAGCAATGTTAATCGCATTACAATTTCTTTCTATGAAGTTAAATTGTGTTTATGTCTAAACAGTACTATTAGTGCATACACATACTATACGTTTGATGAGAATAACAATCCCTTCTCCCTCATGTTTAGCCACATCAGTTTTGAGATTTTGAGACATTGTTCCATTTCTTTGTCAATAATAAAACATTTCGTGACATTTAGGTGTCGATTTTCTTCTTGGCGAGCGATAGCGAGCCTGTAATTTAGGAGGAACTGGCCTTCTGCCAAGACACTTTTTTACCGATAATGTGCAAGAGTCTAGGGAGTGTGTTTTTATATTGTGTTTAACTTGATGGAGGTCTAGCGAGGAAACTAGAAAATAAGTAAATCAATCAATAAAGATACCAATGAAACACCCTTCCCCCTTGAGGTAATATGCAAATAGGATGCACAGTTGTGTTACTGTGAGGTAACTTGCAAACGTATTTGTAAACAAAATAACCTGTTGTGAATAAAGATGCATTCCGGATTATGCACACATGTTATGGAGTGATTGATTAGAGTAGTGCAAACATTGCTAGTCAGCAGGCAGGTTTTGTTTCTATGTGTAAGAAGGAAACAACAGACAAAGCTGTCTGTATCCAGTGTCCCTTCAAATTGAAAGAGTGACGGATTCAAATTTAAGGTACGTTAAAGGTGGGTGCTCATGGGTTGAGGTAAACATGGAAAAATAATCGCCAACCTGTATATAATTATCTTGTAAAATGCAATGTCACTGAAATAATTATTAACAATGGTATAAAGGATTTTGCGGATCGTCTATACCGGGCCTGTGACGTCATAGTGACGTCACACCAGTATCCTTAGCCTAGACTGGATGGTGGACTTACACTTGTGACGTCACAGGCCCGGTATAGACGATCCACAAAATCCTTTATACCATTGTTAATAATTATTTCAGTGCCATTGCATTTAGCAAGATAATTATGTACAGCTTGGCGATTATCATTCCATGTTTATCTCAGCCCATGAGCCCCAACCTTTAAAGTCAATATGTCTGCACGCATAGAGCTTGAAAGAGTAAGTCATAGGATGAGGGAACACGAGTTTGAGGGAATCAGTTTACTTGTTTAGGACACACTAGGAAAATGGGTTCACTCTTGGGTTAGAGAGTTGGATAGAATACGGGTGGGAAAATGCTGAAAGGCGGGTGCTACCTACTCTCCGTAAGAGAGGAGGTGTAAGAGAGGAGGTATGCAATCGGGCATTTCTGAAGATCACTGATTATTTTAATAGAGGTAAGAAAGAGAGAGATAAATGGAACATTACGACTTGTAGGAACCCATACTCGTGATCTGAAATTAGACTATGGGAAGTGAAATACTAATGGCATATGGAATTAATAAAAGATGTACTGCTGTGTTGATACAGATGAGGGACCTTGTAAATAAATGAAAATGTGTGGGTGAAACAAAGCAACACGTTAAGCCCCACAGTACCGGCGATGTTATATTTATAATTTGTGGGTGAAACAAAGCAACACATTAAGCCCCACAGTACCGGCGATGTTATATTTATAATGTGTGGGTGAAATAAAGCAACACGTTAAGCCCCACAGTACCGGCGATGTTATATTTATAATGTGTGGGTGAAACAAAGCAACATGTTAAGCCCCACAGTACCGGCGATGTTATATTTATAATGTGTGGGTGAAACAAAGCAACACATTAAGCCCCACAGTACCGGCGATGTTATATTTATAATGTGTGGGTGAAACAAAGCAACACGTTAAGCCCCACAGTACCGGCGATGTTATATTGATAATGTGTGGGTGAAACAAAGCAACACGTTAAGCCCCACAGTACCGGCGATGTTATATTTATAATGTGTGGGTGAAACAAAGCAACACGTTAAGCCCCACAGTACCGGCGATGTTATATTTATAATGTGTGGGTGAAACAAAGCAACACGTTAAGCCCCACAGTACCGGCGATGTTATATTTATAATGTCAGCTACATTTAGACGATTTTATGAAGTTCAGGAAGGATCTGTGGTAGCTAAAAGGATTACATGATATAATTTGTAACCTTATATTTGCTAGAGGCCCTTCCTAAGCTGACCAAAATCATATGATAGTTGTCAGACTATAACAAAGGACGTCACTGGTACTGAAGGGGCCAAGTGGATGAAAATGGGCAACGCAATGGCACACTTTAAAAATACTCTAATATTAACCTAAATGTGCTGAAGAAATGCGTTCTAGAATACTGAAAGGTATAAAACAATAGAAAATGTATATAGTTACCAATTAAAATATATATTACATAAAAATACGTTACGCAAAGATAACATAAGAAATGATAACTACATGTTATCCAATAATATAGATCAAGAGCAGCAATTACTACATAAACACAATGGAAAATTATATGGACATAATATATACAAATAATAATGAATAATATGCTATATAGAATAATTAAAAGTAATATAACCACTTACACATCAAAATTATATGCATTAACACCTTAAGAGCGGGTGGTGGAGTATATTTGACCGTGCCGCCCAGCGTTTTTTTTTTTACCATAAATGGGGTTGTTTCCGTGCTCTTTTTCATGCATAAACAAGAACCAGAACGTAATACAAGTATGTGTCCCTGAAAGGGCGTAAATTGAGCTTTCCAATAACACCCAAACCATCCTTCTACGATCACTGCTTGTCTTGCAACGATCGTGCAACCGAAGGGCAAAATCGCTAAAATACGGTCATTTTGTTACATAATTACGTGTGTAGCGAGTGAGAGAGGGTGGAGTAGAGTGGAGTAAATGTCAGTCGGTCCACGATGGTCGTGGTGAGCGGTCATGAGGTAACCTATGCTCCTCCCACCGCTCGGCTCTCTCTCAGAGCCAATATTGCGCCCCAAAATTGCACACGGACTTAAGTCGGGCCCCGCCACATTGTCCAGCTTTTTAGATACGGACTTAAGTCGGGCCCCGGTAAAGAGGGGTTAATATCCCCTTTAAAATAGAGTGGCATGGACCATTTCACATGTCCTCGTCCCGCAATCGTGACACGCTCATGACACAATAGTGACATTCTTTTTAACGTCGTCTGGCACTGTCTTTCCAGGTCTTACTCAATCGTGGCCGGCAGTTGTGACACTCTTGGGGCAGTCGTGGCACTGTCGTTTACTGTCTTGTTATCGTCCTTATACCGTCGTCCCACGGTCCTTCATGGCACTGTTGTGGTTCCATGTCATCTCAACCAGTAGACCATTTCAACCAGTAGCTCTCAACCAGTGCCAAATTAACCCAGACCAACCAAACCAGTGCCATAATATAGTACTAACCTAACCTAACCGTATTGGTTGATTTGATACTGGTTGAGAGCTACTGGTTGAAATGGTCTACTGGTTGAGTTGACCAGTCACCATATGAGAGCTACTGGTTGAAATGGTCTACTGGTTGAGTTGACTGGTCACCCACTGTTGTTTACCGTCTTGTTACCATCCTTATACCGTCGTCCCACGGTCCTTTGTGGCACTGTTGTTTACCGTCTTGTTATCGTCCTTATACCGTCGTCCCACAGTCCTTTGTGGCACTGTTGTTTACCGTCTCATTACCATCCTAATCCGTCGTCCCACGGTCCTTCATGGCACTGTTGTTTACCGTCTTGTTATCATCTTTATACCGTCGTTCCACGGTCCTTCGTGGCACTGTTATTTACTATCTTGTTACCATCCTTATACCGTCGTCCCACGGTCCTTCGAGGCACTGTTGTTTACGATCGTGTTACCGTCGTTCCACGGTCTTTCATGGCACTGTTGTTCACAGTCTTGTTACCGTCCTTTACCGTCATCCCACGGTTCTTTGGCACAAAAGGAAGTATAATTTTTTGCGATTACCGTTGTGGGCATCACGATGATTAATGTGCATGTGCGAAGTACCCTTTATTCATACCTTTCCCTTGGTCTACCTCCTCACTCCCTACATCCTCCCCCTCACTTCCTACTCACCCCAACGACATTCACTTACCCTCCCTCTCACCCTCCTGTTTTGCCTTTCACTGCCAACCTTCCACCCCCCTTCTCTCGCTCTCTCGTCAGTCTCCACTTTAACCCCTGTGTTCCTTTATGCCGTTGATGGCCTTTTCCCAAATGGTCTCGCTTGTGTACTTTCTTTGGCTCGCTCTTTCGTTCTTTTGTTTGTTTCTCTTTGGCTCTTCTCTCCATCTCATTCAAGTCTCGCCACCACCACCACCACTTTTCGTCTGTTCCCTTTCAGTCCATCAAGTCCCTCTCTCTTTAGGATGCCTTCTTCACATATCTGCCTTTATTATAAGGAGTCTCAGTCTTCCCCGTCTCTTTGTCACTCACTCCTGGTATATATTTGTAACGGATTTTCAATGCCCCCGCCTATTTTTCTTTTAATTTCCTATTCTTCTTTTTCCTTAGCATTATATTCAGTAAGGGCAGACACATGCATTTTATCTAAAGGTAGATATACAGCATAACTAGATAGCTTGAAGAATGAATAGTTAGTCAGTTGGATACATACATAACCTACCTAATCTAAGTAGCAACACCTAGGAAAAAAAGATAAGTTAAATTGTTTATGTTTTAATTAATTTACTGTATAATATATATTTAGGCATTACCATTCATTCATAATTCATATTTTCTATCACGTATACAACTCTTCACTTGCCCTCTTTGATTTATTCTAATTTTGTTCTGTATTACACTATTCTTTCTTTTTTCTTTTTCTTCTTTGTGTGCCTTCTAATTTATTCCTCTCTCTGCTCTTAGGATCCTGAGCTTGAGTACTAAACATTAACTCCCAACCCGCGGTGGGGTGGGGGTGTATCATGGTAGCGCCTGGCGGGCCTATTTACCGAAAATAAGCATCATTCCATGTTCTTTTTCATGCATAAGCAAGAAATAGAGGGTAATACAATTACGGTATATATCTCTGAAAGACCTTTCCAATGACATCTGAATCATCATTGTACGACAACGGGTTCTCTTGCAACGATCGTGCAACTGGAAGTGAAAATACCCTAACATGAGGTATTTTCCCCGGACTTATCCTTATTTTGAGAGATATGGAGTTTGAGGATCGATACAGTAGGTCTCAGTGTGGGACCCACCGCTGCCGGGAGCGGAGCGCGTCCGCCTGTTGTCCTTGCAATGCTCGCTCTCTCTCTCATCGCTCATAATGGCACTAAAAAGGCACGAGTCATATGACAGGCACTTCAAGGGTGGCCAATATTCTCTCTCCCGCCATATATATGAGAGTCACCGTCGGCTGAGGGTTAATAAGTATTGCTTGCCCATTACAGTTTCCTCTTTCGCTATATACTCTTACATTTAATTCTTACATATTAGTCTATTGTCCGTCTTGTCCTCTACATGACTTTATTTCAGGCGAGCAATATCGTCGCAATTTCCCGCATGCTGTGTTGTGTTACAATACATGGTCTGTATAAATATTCATTCAGATTATTTTTGCAGTGTCTTCTCGTTAATATTTTCGTCCTATAGCACATGTATTTTGTTTCGTCCTTTTTAGTCCACTACATTTCACTTCTGATATCTTCTGTCAAAAATATATATCGCAGCAGGTGGAGGATCGAATAGACATAAGCCTATAATAGAAAATAATAGTTGAAGCACGTATATATCAACTGGACGACATACTGATGGGGGATCGTTTAGACTTACATACTTATGTGGTGTCGAAGGGTATTAACCCCTTATTGGCGGCGCACGACATATGTCGAGTGAAATAAAATTTGGACTATGTGGCGGTGCACGACATCTGTCGACCGCCATTTTCTGAACGTAATGTTGCTGAGAGAGAGAGCTGAGCGGTGGGACGAGCGTAGTAACCCTATGACCGCTCCGCACGACCACCGTGGACCAACTGAACTGTATCCTACCTTCTTCCCCCCACTCACACTCGCTACACAGGGAATTATGTAAGGAAATTACCTTTTTTTAGGGTTTTTGCACTCATGTTGCACGATCGTTGCAAGAGAACCAGTGGTCGTACAAGGATGGTTCGGGTGTCATTGGAAAGCTCTGTTTACGCACTTTCAGGGATAGATACTTGTTTTACGCTCTGGGTCTTATTTAGGCATGAAAATGAGCACGGAAACAACCCTATTTAGGGTAAAAAAAAAACGCTGTGCGGTACGGTTAAATAGACCGCCTAGGCCGCCAATAAGGTGTTAACAGTCCGTAAATGCCTTTTAGCATTAAAGGGATTTATCTGTCAGATTAGTTGTGTCCAGAAACTTGTAGGAAATAAAGGCAATCTGTCGAACAAGTTAAATCAAGCGAGATGAGGTGCAACAAGTGCTAGTGTTGTTGTAGTAGTAGTAGTAGTAGTTGTTCCCTAGGCTGACTGGCCAAACAGCCCAGAGCTCCTAAGGAAGGCCTCGGCCGAGACAGGGTTTTCCCACAAAGTTCTCAAGGAGTGTGTGTTGTGTTGTTGGCAAAAGTCGTTGTGTGTTGTGCAGTCTTCCATAATGTGTTTTATAATGTGCGGTGTTGTGTAACATCCCGGACAGGTGTCGTGGACGGAGTCATCCAGCCTCTTCTGATAACTGAAAAGGGCTGGATGGTGCCCACATCGCAGCCTAGCTAGGTGAATTCTGTCCTCACTGGAAAGGAGGGATTCTGAGGGATGGATTTAGGGGGTTGTGCATATAGCCGAGAGTTGTCTTTGAGTGACTGGATGGATCAGTGGGTGATTTGAGTATGGATATGCTTCTGCCAAGGGGGGGGGGGGAGGTGAATGCAGTATTTGAGTATGATAACGAGTGCTAGGTGTCTTTTGATGTTTGTCGGTGTGTGTGGATGTTCTACCATTGTAGTGTAGTGGGTGCTGGTGGTTTGTGGAGGCTGCGGCTAGAAATTGTGTGCCTCTCATATCAACGTGACCTTGATTTTGAGGACTTTGGTTTCTTGGTGTAGGTGGTCTGTAATTGTGGTAGCTGTGCAGTCAGTGATTATTTTGAGGTTTTTGTTCTGTATGGTCTATAGGGTGTTCTGATGTGTTTCAGAGAGGTTAGAGTCTCAAGCATAATTATTTCATCACTGAACGTTTACAGTATAGTGTTTGTATACTGTGGTGGTAGTTTCAATGTTAAGTTCGAATGTTGTATGGGCAAGTGATTTGAGGGCGTTTAATCTTGGTGTCAGTTTGTATTTTATGCTTGTAGTATGTTGATTAAATAACATTGATGTATCGTATGTTACACCAAGGATTTTGTGTGTGTGTGTGTGTGTGTTATGGGGATGTTATTTAAGGTGAGGTGACATAGACTCATGCTGTTGGTTGGGGAGCTGTATGATGAGTGATCGCAATTCCTTATGTCTTATCAATGATGAGGATTATAAAGAGCTGATAATGTCCTCTTAGGATAAAATAACAAGAGGCAATAAACAAACAAGGATAAAATGTAACAGGCATTAAACAAGCAATAATTGGTGTAACCGCAAATGTATTTACCCACAAGGGAGCAACAATTATGACCAGTGAAGTTCAAATGTATTTACCCACAAGGGAGCAACAATTATGACCAGTGAAGTTCAAATGTATTTACCCACAAGGGAGCAACAATTATGACCAGTGAAGTTCAAATGTATTTACCCACAAGGGAGCAACAATTATGACCAGTGAAGTTCAAATGTATTTACCCACAAGGGAGCAACAATTATGACCAGTGAAGTTCAAATGTATTTACCCACAAGGGAGCAACAATTATGACCAGTGAAGTTCAAATTGCCTAAATTCACGACGCCTCCCCGATTCGGTCATTTTTGAAGTGTATTATATTTTCCCCCGCTTCTCTCCCAATATGCTACACTTCTCTCTTCCTTTACTTTCTCCCTGCCTCTCATTCATTATTTATGTTTCTTCCTCACATCCTTCCACGGGTCTTTTGCCCTTCTCGTTTCTTTACATTATTTGTGTAATATCAGGTATATTTTCTCTCGTCTGTTGGTTCTTCCTTCTATTCTTCATTATGCCTATCTTTTTTGTTCATGATCTTCATATTTCCCCACTGGTGTTGTTTAAAACATCTTCTCGTCTTTTCTTACCTTATCGTTATTGTTAACAACATGCTTGTACAAAATCTTCCTTTGGTTTTAACTTTTCTTCATATGCATATTACTTCCTTTTATCACCTTCACATTCTTCCACCCCATTTTTGCTGTACTATAGTAGGCTTTATTTCAACTGAGTTATCGATAATTACTAGGCATATATGAAAATGCTGTGACTCTGCATCAAATTATTTTCGGATTTTCATAATTAACACCATATATGGCTCTCAAATGTTGGCAATAGCTGGGTAATCAAGATACGGACATGACAATTTACCGTCAGCTGGAAGATACAGAATATAGTCAATCTTTTAGGTCCTCCTCCTCCTTCATCTTCCCTGTGGCCCCCTTTCTCTCCTCCTCTGGCACATATTCCAGAACCCTACAAGTTCCCTTCCCCTAGGCCTTGACACCTTCCTTCCTCCTCGCTTTATCTCGCCAGAATTATACCTACCGGGTGAAAGGGATCAATATTTCTTCCAATACATATCATCTCCATACATAATGTTCCATTGGCTTCCTTTCCCTCCTCCAGCCTTCCTATCCTTGCCTTTCCTCTGCCCTATATATGTTTTATAATTTATTTTTTTCTTTAAAGGCAAATTCCTTTTTCCTATACATCGTAAGTGAACTGCGGAAATTGGTGGAAGAAAACGGATGATATCAAGTATATAAATATAACTATACACACGACAACAAAAACGATGAAGCCAACTCCCAGGCATACCAATAATAATAATAAAATCTTGCAAGAATATTGTAATTAAGGGGGAAGGGTATATTTATTGGTCGAGTTATTTAGTATTAGTTAGTGGGAATGATAGAGTGACTATCGAAGTACAGTGGGAAGGATGAGGGAAGACAATAATGGCATAGGTAAAAATATATATGCAGGTATAATTATCGACAAATACAAATAACAGCAGAATCATAATTTTAGCACACAAGAAGCTGGTGGCAGCTAGGAAATTAGAGATCAAGGAATAGAAATACGAGAACAAACAAATATGAGAAATATAATATGAAACGGCTGGTTATTAATCCTTTCTGTACCAGCGACGTATGTCACATCATATGCTAGCTATATATAGACGATTATATGCAGTTTAAGAATCATCAATGGTAGTAAAAGCGTTACGTGAGATAGTTCGAAAATTTAATTGTCGGAGGCCTTTTTTATACTGAATAAAATCATATAATTGTTGCCAGAATATAACAAGCAGGACGTCACCGGTAAATAAGGGGTTAATGGTGAGGTGATGGTGTCTGATAGAGAGGCTATAAGAAAAGAATATACCTGCATCGTGAACATAACAAGAAACAGAACATACCTGGAGTGAGTGAGGGAGTGGGAGGCAGGCTCCATTATCAGGAGCTCACTTCCCGCATCATCAGTAGGTTACTCCAGCACCATGTAATCAGTTTATATGAGACAGAGAGAGAGAGAGTGTGTGTGTGTGTGTGTGTGAAACGATATTCCCAATCTTTCTTCTATTAAACAGCCAAGCTCTGGTATAAATTATGGGGACAAATCATAACCGGATAGTTTTTAAACATGTAAATCCTGGAGATATAATGTTAAATAGCAAGGGGAGCAGGCTTGATTAACATGGCGAGGTAAATTGCAGCGATAACAAAAAGTATAAATCTTTAAGAAACCATTATATACGAGCGTCATGAGATAGTGATACAGAGACATCGATCTTGAAGAATTGGATATCACTATATAATGAGGAACATGATAATAAAACAGGTGAGGGGGGGGGGGTGGGGGGGCAAGAGATCGCAAGGAAAAAGATAGAACAGCTCTGAGATGGGGCCCATGAATAATATATGAGAAACACTCGGGGACCAAAGTGAAGACGACAATAGAAAAGGAGGAGTAACCAGACGAGATAAAGTTCAAAAGTCAAACAGAAAGGAATTAATATTTTCTAATTTGGGGGAAGGTGGGGCATTATGCAGTGGAGAGAGCCAGACGGGAGATGAAAATACAAGAGAGAAGCAGGTATTAAGTGAACAGATAGTAAACTTAAGAATGTTTATGAATACAGAGGAGTGAGGAAAAACAGAAATAATATGCAGAAGGTATGTTCTTAAAGGGATAGGAAATTAGCGAAACTATGAGATAAAGATCGACAACAAAATGAACGTGAAAAGACGAAAACCAAACATGAAAAAAGCAAATCCAAAGAAGAGAGGGAAAGAAGATGAAAGAGAATAGGAGAGAAATGTTATGATAGAGGGTGCCCATAATATAAACAAAATACATGGAGTGAAGTGGAGGGACAAAGAACATGTAGTCAGGGTCACTGTATTTTTGTTCAAAACATTTGGAGATTAAACAAAACTATACATTTTTGGAATGTTCAGAGCATGGAGAATCCGAAAATCAATGTTGGCATTTGCGTAGTCACCTGCATGGCCGCCATATTGGATTTTTAAAATGGCCGCCATACAAAACATAATTTGCGCTATCTCGCTTTCTATGCAACATAGAAACATAATTAAATAGGCTAATCCTATGTTTTCTGGGTCAGGAAAACCATTAGTGGCATCATTACACTTCTAATCCTAACCCTTACTTCACTTTTAGGACTTTTTATCTTTCCAGAGTTCAGTGATACCAGTTGTGTATTTATGCCACTGAGTGATACAACAAATATTCCGATCACATCTTCCTATCTATAACTCTTCATTCGATATGCCTATTCCATGTTTCCAGACACAAGAAATATAATTATAGCATAGCTAGACTCCTAATTATTCTAACACGTGATTGGCAACCATCTGTTCTTTACTGCCCTGAAGTGTGAAGAAGAAATGGCCCACACATAAGTGATACAAGACCATGAGTGTGAAATAAACAATACAAGGATGCTATACAAGACAACTAAGTTAATACGCAGAAGTATTGCAAACTTCACTTATAAGAAAAGATCAGACTCAGTTACCATATTTACCCTCTCGGTCTGATAGAGATACTTAGATGAGCTGTGGACGTGTGTCACTGAATTCGAATATTCCCGCCCAAAAATCGTCCAGCCGCGGCAAACATAATAATCTTATTGCTCGTTTTTCACCCACAAATATCACTGCAACCGCATCACCAACTACTTGACGAGAAAGAGGGAAGTCTGCACTACAATATTCTATCCACAAAAAACAGTATATCTATATTGGTTATCGTAAATATTGTACATATCGTAAACATTTCTTCTGAAAAATTTGATTTTTTTTACTTCACCTCAAGATATTTCCGAAACTTACTAAATAACTTAATTTTGGTCATACTAAATCACAGCTATTTTTTTCCGCTAGACATGATGTCAGTGTTTAGAATATTCTATAATCAATATTGGATTTCATAGAAATAAATCTATAACAATATTTTTTCGCTCGCGTCAAAATCCATGCCGCACCGAAATATTCACTCTGTCAGATTTTACCCATAATATATATTTTTTTTTTATCGGCAAGAGGAAAGGTTATTCTATAAGATTCTAAAAAAAAAAAAAATCTAAATATAATATGTGGAATTTCACCGTAGGTGAATCCATATCTTCATTCCTCCCGAATTTGCCTCCCCATTTTGACCGATATATTGTAAGTGAGGGCATTATAGGATTTTTCATTAGCTTTCGAATGGTAGCTATCTCATCAATGTACGATAAAAACTGATATTTTTCCCGAATATCTTTGTCCGTGTGGCGCGTACTTTTTCGTCAGAGTTCCGGCCTCGCCGACTGGTCAAAATTTTCGCTTCACTTAACGCTCTATTTAAATATCAGTTAAGGATCTACACAGATTTCAGATTTTAAATACATATATCGGCTAATAATAGAGATTATTATATTCCAAGAACCAGCTCTGTACGACAAAAACTCTAGTTTATATGAATATTTTCATATGCGCATCTTACATCGATCGAAAATTTCCGTCCGCCACGATTTTCACGCCTCTTTTCCCCCACCCATTTTCACCAATAAAATGTGGGACAATGGATATTTCTTAAATCGTGCTATTTAGGATTTTTCATTAGCTTTCCAATGGTGTGTATATCATCAATGTACGATCGAAACTTCTAAATTTCCCGAATATTTTCTTGTCCGTGTGCCAAAATCACTGAATGGTCAAAATTTTTGGTTCACTTAACGCTCTATTTAAACATAATTTTAGGATCGATACAGTTTTTAGATATTAATCTCCTATATCGGCAATGCATACAAATTACTATAATCTTTGAACCGGCTCTGTACGACAAAAACTCGAGTTTATATGAATATTTTCATATGCGGATTACTTACATCAAAAAATTTGAACGGAACTGACCTTAACCGTCGTCTGTTGACCGTAATATGATAACCCAATATGTATCAAGAGTATCCAACCATATTTCAGTAATTTTCAATGATATGCATTACCACTTATATCACATAAAGCCACTCTATGACGATATATCCAGGGGGCGGCCATGTTTAAATGTCCAGCCCACTCGTCGTCCCAGCCTGGATGGCTGAGTCAAACTGAGGAATTTCCACATTCAGAGCTCACTCCCTTAGGGATGTTTTTACCTTACAATGTTGCAAGTTACATCACGTGAATCCTGAGATTCTTAGTGACACACTGGTGAAAAGATATACACGATCTCGTATATAATAACTTATCTAGGTTATAATAAGTTTTGCCATGTTTCGCCCGGTATTATATACGCGATCGCGTCAGAATCGGTGTTTGGTCCGAAGTACTTATATACGCGATCGCGTCATATCAGACGGAGGGGATTAAGCATGGCAGCAGAAGTTCCACCAGGGCTGTACAGCCTTATACGTTGGATATTGGTAGGACTCGAAGTATAGTTGCAAATAGAGATGAGGCACTGGACAGTGGAACAATCAGCACTGACATAAAGTCAGAATATTATGTATGCTTTCAAAACCAAAAGGCAGATGCAACACCAACCCAAGCAGGAAACAGATACCTTCCGGACACAACATGCTCAAGCAAATTCACAAGTTCTGGGTTTGGCCCTTACTGTTCAGTGTTCATCATGACACCAGGAACAAGAAACTAACAGACTTCCTTCATTCACAGAACTATTGTGTACCATACAGTCGGTCAATGCTCTTGGAAACAGCTATATCTAATGCTCTTGTGGAAGACACAAGACAGTTCGATGGCTTGTATGTCCCACCCTTCCTTAAGAAAGGAACCTTTGTGTTCTTTGCAGTTGACAATATAGACTTCGCCGAGGACACAGCTGATGGGAAAGACACCACACATGGGACAATCACTGCAGTGTATCAGAATGGCAATGCTCCAGGGGAGCCATCATACCAAGTCTGGAATTTGATGAGGTAAAGAATCTATCAGTTGCCCCATATCATGTACCCATCAAGCCATGTAGCAAACCAAAACCTGGATTGATCAAGCAAGCACAAGAATTTGAGGTTGACACCACAGGGGTTGTTGATTCTCATGAAGTACCCTAGATTGGATCATAGCGTCTGCCCTGTCTAGAGAACAGGATAATGAAGAGTAGAGCAGTATCCCTGGTTGGGCTGGATTCAAGTACTTGTATCATCTGGCGAATCCTTGAACCAATGTGGTGCGCTACCACTGCTGCCAGAAGTAGCATACGAGTGGTCTACAATGATGACTGCCATGCTACAAGCATCCCAGTTGAAGAGCCTGGTCGTTGGTGAAGAACACCACACCGTGATTACCTTCGATATGGCTTTATATGAGAGGGCGGTGCAATTGCTGGATTCAAGGGATGATCTTAAAAGAACAGTTCTTCCCAGGCTGGGTGAGCTACACACTAAGGGTACAAGGTACTTCCATTGAAAATTCTGGGATAGATGATGCATGGATTGAAGTTGATGTATATGGCTTAACTACAACACAGCAGATTCTGAAGTGTGCCCACTACAAGAGAACTCTTTGTGCACATATTCATACGTACAGGGCTCTGTATGAACTTCTGCTTGACAAATTGTTTACAGAAAAGCCACACCTCAAATCCATCTGCTCAGAGCTAGTGATGGATGTACAAGAAGCCTGTGCAAGATCAGCAGTTGACAGAAGTTTGAGTCCAGACTCAAGAATGCATCGCTATAGCCAATTATCGCCTGCTTCAAACCATCACCAACAAAGATATTATTGAGCAACTGAAAACATAGGAAGCAGACAAACGCTCTAACGCAATGTTCAAGTCAATAACAAATTACCTATACCATGTTGAAGCTTCAAGAAATTCTGACCTAGTTCTCTACCTGCAAGCTGGAGAGGCACTAAGTAAGCTCTTCTTTGCCCTAGATCAGATAAAATACAAACGCCTTTGGCCCCGGTACATCGCAGACATGCAGGAGCTGAAGAGAAGTCATAACCTCGCATGAACAAAGATAGCGATAATATGTATATTATGGCAGCCATTTTGAAAATACATTATGGTAGCCATGTAGGTGTTCGTGCAAATGCCAACATTGATTTTCGGATTCTCGATGATCTGATGATTCTAAAAATGTACAGGTTTGCTAATCTCCAAAACAAATTAACGAAACTGTTTTTTTAACATAGTGAACCTGACTAATGAATGAACATGAAATGTAAAACTGCAACGAAGTAAATAGATGGTAAGCACAGTGAAGAGACGAATATATGAAATACGAAGAAGAGCAATATTATGAGAGGAGGCCTATGTAAAGAGTGGGGTGGTGTGAGGCGGACGGAGGTGACAGCGAGAGAGTGGATCTCTTCAATCAGTGTTGGTTAAAGGGCCCCGGGATGACAGGGTGAAAGCCATTATCACACAACCTAGGTTTATGTTGGGAGAGTTCCGGCATTTTGAATTCATTAGCATCGTTATACATACCTCTATATATCCTTTTCTCTCACCCTGCATTTCTATTGATAGGAATCATGATGCATATGTAAAATTAAAAAGGAAAGCAAACAACAATATATGTAAAGATCATAACTGGTCTGCTTATAGTAAAGACCCCCCCCCCCTATTCTGGCACACCCTTAGTATGCATGCCAAGTACAGGCTCTCCATCTTGAAAACTGAAGTTGTAGTTTGTGAACAGACAGACAGAAAGTGCCCTTTATATACTAGATTAGCGTATTTCACCCTCAGGAGGAATATTTATGACAAACAAGCATAATATGGTATTTTTGCAGGGGAATGAAACAAGATTAGTATTCTACTTTGTTGAATGGTAAATACTAGGACCAAAAAATACCTTGCGGCAAATTAGCTTCAGTTCTCTCTAAACTCCATCATAATATTTTTGAACCCATCCACTAAAACATGTCGGGACTTGGAAGTAATAGCTGTCCATCAACTGTGCTTTTTGTCAGCCGGAGCAACACTGTCTGCTAGCTACATGTTTTGTCAGCCGGAGCAACACTGTCTGCTAGCTACATGTTTTGTCAGCCGGAGCAACACTGTCTGCTAGCTACATGTTTTGTCAGCCGGAGCAACACTGTCTGCTAGCTACATGTTTTGTCAGCCGGAGCAACACTGTCTGCTAGCTACATGTTTTGTCAGCCGGAGCAACACTGTCTGCTAGCTACATGTTTTGTCAGCCGGAGCAACACTGTCTGCTAGCTACATGTTTTGTCAGCCGGAGCAACACTGTCTGCTAGCTACATGTTTTGTCAGCCGGAGCAACACTGTCTGCTAGCTACATGTTTTTTTGTTTGTTTCTGTATTATTATATTATTTGTTGTTTACTAAACCAACAGTATATAAGACCTACTTTTCCCACTCAAATCATTCCCTTTGATTGGCTGACAGAGTGAAATTACTTGGTGTTTATATTTCCTCCATTTTTTACTCCCACACATATCATTTGTATTATTATTATTATTATTATTATTGTTTTGTATAAATAACCGTTTTATTGTTAATTTAGGGCCAAAATAAGGCTATCGTTCTGTTTAGCTAGCAATCAGGGTATGTCAAATGAATCAATGCTAATCATTCATTAGCGTGTGTATGCCTCTTTATGTACACATACACACGGTAAATTCCGACAGAGAGGGAGATATAGACCGAAAGAGAGGTGGAAGGATGGAGTGAGGAAGTATATGGATGAAGGTTGGGAGGAAGGGCGTCGACTGACTGGGGACAGAGGTTCGTTCGTGGCCACACCTTCGGGGATCACGGCGTCAGGCAATAGATAGATAGATGTACACATACTGTACATACCTTTGATCCGATAATCACCAGCCCTTTTAGTTCAATACAAATAATGTATATATTACGCTGATTAATGACTGCAAATGTGTCAATATAGTTGAACTAACTTCCATGGGTAGTTTGTAAATAACCATAACATACATATTGCCAGTGTTCGTAGTCATTGAGATGCATCAGTCATAGTAATGATTCATTACTATGACTGATGCATCTCATTACTAATGAATGACAGTATAAAGGAGGCGAGGCCTCAAATATATTTTTTCTTCTGACTGATGTGTTTACGATATTTGATACAAAATGGCATGTATAATTACTCAGTATAATTCGTGTACTTCCTATAAAGCAAATATAGCCTTTGAATTGTTATTTGTTTGTAATTTGCAATACATACAAACATACATACATACAAGTTAAAAAACCGCTTCATCCATAGAGAGCGTGGTTTCAGTCCTTTTACTGCAGTGCAGTACAATAAATACTTGCCAAAACACAGGCCCATCATGCTATCACAATAGCCGATGTTGGTATAGCGATAACAGTATCTCAGTAAGACTCAACAAAGTCCCCCCGAAACATTTGCACCTGGCGAACCCACAGCTAACCAGCCTTAACCATGCTACAATGAGGCAGTAACTAGAAATTTACTGCTAAAGAAGCTGACTACACCACCGAAATGGCAAGTGGTGGGGTCGCTGCATCCCTACGCCAAAGAGAAAGGCCGACTTGTGCCATTGGGCTGTGAGAGAAGATAAATAAAAGAACACAATCCACCACATACCAGTTTTGTTTATGTGTTCCTGGATGGTACTGGTAGTTATTTTGGGGAATTGAGATGTCAGTGTTGGCTGGCACTGAGAAGAAGGTGGACAGTTCATCTGGATTAAGTCAGATACTTCGCTATTTATCCCATCATTAGGTTGTAACAATGAAGTGGTAATTTGCAGGCCCGACAAGGGCAAGGTTTGTATTAGTTAATACATGTGATTATGTTGCAAAACAAATGTAATTTGTTTACAGAGTTCACCAAGTTCACTAAACTTGATAACGTCAATATATATAAAGCTGGTTTAAAAATTGAAGACAAGGTCACTAGGTTCCTAAATAAAATAGTCTCCTTAGGCACAATAATGAGATTGCTAAGACCCTAAAGCCATCAGGATCCTCCCCAGGAATAATGTACGGCCTTCCTAAGATACACAAACCCTCAGCCCTCTTCGACCTAGTATGGCTGCATATAACACTGTCTGAATCCACATTTCAAAATTGTTAGTCTACTCTCAATTCTCACGGAAAATTAGTTTACTGTTAAAAACTCCTATGAACTTGTAAATTCCTTATCATATCTTAAATGTCCAGAACATTCTTACATGTGTAGCTTCAACATAACGTGTCTGTTCTCTAACATCCCTGTAAACGAAACTGTTGATATAATATTATGTACAAATATAATTATCGATGGTGTAGATACATTAATGTGTATGAGTAAACGTATTTTTAAGAATTTAATCTTGTTGTGTGTTAAAGATGGACATATTTAACGGTGAGCTTTATAAACAAATTGATGGTACTGCAGTGGGTTCCCCCCCTATCCCCTACCTTAGCTGACGTATTTTTATGTTATTGGGAAATAATTTGGCTTGATCAATGCCCAGCTAATTTTAAACCCTTATTGTACCGGAGGTACGTTGATGATACGCTAGTAATATTCAAGAATCCCAGTCACGCCCAACTCTTTTTTGATTATATAAATGCAAAACATAAGAATATAAAGTTCACAATGAAAACCGAATCCAAAAATAAACTTGCCTTTTTAGATATACTCATCACGAAAATCAATGGTAAACTTTGCTTCTCAATTCTCCGTATAAGTACGTTTTCGGGACTAAGGACGAGTTGTCAAAATAAATTCAAGATTAATGCGATAAAGACACTGCTTCACAGAGCCTACTCACTCACATCCAGTTACCAATTTTTCATAAGGACATTTAGTTTATAAAATAATTCTTTGTGAAGAATGGTTGTAGTACCAAACTCTTTTATAAAAATAAATAAATACGTATGTATAATATACCAACCAATACATAGTATTCCGACAGTTAGAAAGGAGATCTATTTAGTCATTGCTTACCTAGACGAAGTCTCGGGGAAAATAGAAAATAATTTAAGAATATATTTGCTAAAACTTTACCCGCAAATTACTTTCAGCTTCATTCATAAGAATACATTTACATTTTTTGTTTTTTTCATTTCAAAGATCGACTACCCACTGATCTTCGTTCGTCAATTATTTACAAGTTCACTTGGCCTAGCTGCCAGGCAGGGTATGTTGGAAGCTCATACCAAGCTTTCAAGACTCGCATTGACGAGCACATAGGTCAGTCTAGAAGAACAGGTCTGCCTCTCAAGTAGCCTCCTTATAGTCCGGCAGCCAAAAGTACATTTTTCTTATAACCTTGTTTTGGGGTCTTAATTTTTTTTTTTTTCAGTGGATTTTGTTTGCCAACATATCCGGTTTGAAAAATATATATGTTGGCTCGCTGTCAGCCTTGGGCAATTTGAGATAATTAGCATAAAACAAAATGGATGCCAAGGAAATATCAAAATACATAAAATACCATAATTCCCTTACAAATTGACATAACCGGTCAACCAATACATGGATTCCAGGGTATTTTGACCCAGAAAATTCATTTCTGGTATTTTCTTATCCAAAATGACCACCATTTTCAAAATGGCTGTTTTTTTTTTCTTTTTTTGGGTGAATTTTTATACTTATACTAGTATATAAGAATATTACTTGTTCAACATGAAAGTAATAAAGATTGAAAGTTTTTTTAGTCAGATCGTTTTGAGTCCTCAATTTCTTATTATATGGCATAAATGCATAATTCTTGAGGTAATTAGTAATCATCCTCATCATCCTCATCAACTGCTGTTCGTGTTTGATCATTGCAACATTCAATGGAGGATTGACAAGCACAAAACATTGTGCATGGTAGCCTCGACTTGTTACATGCGCATCTTGAGGACTTACATGACTGTTTACTTGAACATGTGCATCTTATCAACTTTAGTATATGATTCGGTGCTAGCTGAACATTGGTAGGGACTGTTGTAGGCAGCAGTGACTTTGTTCTGCTTTCTTTGATCCATCCATAACTTGTGGGTTCCAAATCTGGTGGATCTAGTTGCAGGGCATTCTTTCATATGCATGTTTGCAGATGAGCCCGCTTGACATTCTCAATGAAGGCCTCTGTAGTAGGTGGAAGAGAACATAACTTGGGAGTAACTGTTGCTCCCGACTTCCCCGTTCTTGAAGCCCACACACTTACTCTGGCCTCAGACATAGAATTGGTTTTTGATTGTCCATAAGAGGAAGCTATGAATTTTGTTGCCTGTTCCAACACCTCAGGCCAGTTAGCCTCAGCATTACCTATCATATCCAGATTCAGACCTGTTTTCAGTACTATCAACATCTTTTCCTTTTCCTATACCAAAACATGCTGCCACTGTATCACATCCAGTAAGAGCATGCTCTTACTGGATGTGATACAGTGGCAGCATGTTTTGGTATAGGAAAAGGAAAGATGTTGAAAGTACTGAAAACAGGTCTGAATCTGGATATGATAGGTAATGCTGAGGCTAACTGGCCTGAGGTGTTGGAACAGGCAACACAATTCATAGCTTCCTCTTATGCTGCTTATTCCTCTTCCTGCTGAATGATTAGGATGTTTAGCAAATATATTTATACATTTAAATTACTCTGGTCAAGATGGTTTTCTCAATGTAAGTTGTGAGAAGTGATTGAGAGGTGGGTGTTTACTTGTCAGTGATCTGTACACGAATAATTGTTACTTCGAGAGGAAAATAATAATCGCCAGTGAGCAAATGTGATCCGGATGTTAAAGATGTTTTATCATTTGCAGTAAATTGTCGAAAACTAATAAATATCTGAATTCATCATATATAATGTTCGTGTTTTACCAAAGCTTGTAAAGAGTTATTTGTTACTGAATGTCACAAATAATTAATTAATATTATTATTTTATGGGATACCATAATTGGTTTCACAGACAAGCTAGATAATTCCAAATACATTACTCAGAGAGGTCGAATATAAGAATAAGTATACATGAATGAAACATACAAAAACAAAAGACACAGAAGTTAGAGTATAAAAATTAGTGCAAATGAAAACTGGCGCATATAGTGAAATACAGTAAGTATTATGCAATGATAATACAGGTATCGGCAATATTCCAAGTAGAAACAAACTTTATTAATAAGATATATCTAGACGATATATCTAGATATATCTAGATATGGCATCAGAAAGACAAACACTGGATGAAATAACGAACAAACAGCGAACACGATACAAAATGAGGACAAATCACTTTCATAAATGCGACTCGAACTAAATTGACGATGATCCAGAAAATATGCACAGGACCTGGAATAGACAGAACCAATGAAGGTAGGATGACGGTTAAATGACGACAGTACAAAGTACAAAGGAGTACAAAGGAAATCAAGCAACAACAGATCTAGTGACCCTTCTAGGTTGCTTGTCCTCCAAAACACTGACGATCAAGTGTCCAAACAGTGGTTTAGAGGGGGTAAGGGAACATTGGAAAGGGAATTACTGCCCTGGAACTAATGTCCGTGGCAGGATTAGGAAGTTAGTAGGGGACAGATAGGTTAGTAACTGAGGGGGGGATAAAATAAAGTTATTCATTTACAAACGCAGTCAGTCGCGGGTTTGATGCGAGATATTTGTCTAGGCGGAGTTTAAATGAATCAACGGTGATGCAGTCTATAACGTTTCGGGGAAGCCCATTCCACAAGTTGACAACTCGATTGAAGAAGAAATTCTTAGATTCGTGTGAGTTAAAAGATTTACCAATAATTTTGCAACCGTTTCCCCGCGTGTAATTAGATTGGTCGATAGTGAAGTACTTACTACAGTTCATATTGTCGATGCCTTTGATGATTTTGAACACTTGAATTAAGTCACCTCTTAATCTGCGCTGGGTTAAAGGAAATAGATTTAATTCTCTAAGACGCTCTTCGTATGGTTTGTTCTTTAGGCTAGGTATCATTTTGGTAACTCTACGTTGAACTCGTTCTAGCTTGTTTATATCTTTTTGGTAATAAGGGCACCAGGATTGAACGCAGTATTCCAGAAGAGGGCGGACTAATGAATTGTAAAGGGTTAGGATAACTTCTTTGGATTTATGCTCAAATGACCTGCCTATAAAGCCAATTATTTTGTTTGCCTTCTTAACAACTTCTGAACATTGTTGACTCGGTTTTAGGTTACTCGATATTGTTACTCCCAGATCGGTTTCTCTGTTTACATTCTTAAGCTGAGTGCCATTCATCGAATAGTTTGCTTTCTCATTTAGGTATCCGATATGTAGTACTTTACATTTATCCGCATTGAAACTCATTTGCCAAATTTGGGCCCAATGTGACAATTTATCTAGATTGTGTTGCATATCGTCAACTTGTTCTTTTGAGAGTACGCTATTTGCAATTTTTGTATCGTCAGCAAATTTTGAGATTGTACAGGTGAGACCCTCATCTATGTCGTTGATGTAAATTAGAAAGAGAATTGGTCCTAGTACCGATCCCTGGGGTACCCCGCTACTTACATTGGTCCATTTTGATGCCTTACCGTTTATGACTACTCTTTGCTTTCTGTCGCTGAGCCAATTTTCTATCGATTTCAACACACCGTCTTGTATTCCATGCGCTTTTAGTTTTAGCAGTAAACGTTTGTGGGGAACTTTGTCAAAGGCCTTTTGAAAATCAAGGTATATAATATCTACAGGTTTACTCTCATCGTAGAGGTTGAGGATATCGTGGAAGAAGTCTAAGAGGTTTGTTAAACAGGAACGTTTTTTACGAAGCCGTGTTGAGTATCTTTAAGTATGTTATTTTCCTCTAAGTGATTTACGAGTCTGTCTCGTATGACCGTTTTCTAGCATTTTACATACAACTGAGGTTAAGCTAATTGGACGATAGTTACTGGGTAGGGATTTGCTGCCTTTTTTGAATATCGGTGTTACGTTGGCTAGCTTCCACTGATCGGGCATAGTTCCAGACTGCAAGGATTTATTGAATAGTAATGTCAGTGGTTTAGAGAGCTCATCCTTAGCTTCCTTTAGAACTCTAGGCGAGATTGTATCAGGTCCTGGCGTTTTATTTACCTTGAGTTTATCTAAACAATTCAATACTTCTCTCTCTGTAACGGTGATATTGCTTAGAACATCTGAATTATCAATCTGAATCGGCGATGGTGTAGGGATATCACTGAGGTCTTCTGTTGTAAAAACTGATGCAAAGAAGGTATTGAGGGCATTACTCATTTGTTCTTCGTCTTTGGTGTATTCTCCATTTTCATCACGGTCCAACAGTTGAAGTAACAACTTTTAACTTTCTGATATAACTATAGAATTCTTTCGGGTTTGTTTTACTTTGATTCGCAATATGTAACTCTAAGGTCTTTTTACTTTGCTTAATTAACTTTTTGGCTTTGCGTCGTAGCTCTACAAATTTCAGCCGTTCTTCGTCATTTTGTGAGGATTTTAATCTATCATTAGCAAATTTTTTAGCAAGCAGGCAGTTTGAAATATCTTTATTCCACCATTTGGGCTTATTATTATGGCCTGGACGCCGAGTTTTCGATGGTATGCAGTCTTGCACTGCTTTTAGGTAAGTGGCTTCGAATAACTTCCAAGATGTATTTGAAGTAGAACGATAATAAAGGAACGAGAAGACACGCATTAGATTACAACTACTGACACAAAGTATGAGGGGATAATTAGAGGTACTAAGAGACTAGAAATTATATGCAGGCGGAATGTTTTTCTTTTGCTCATAAATCACTCGTCTTTTTCTGTTGTGTTCGCATTGTTTTCCAGACAAACCTATCAATCTCTGATTTGCTTTGTCTTCCTATCTCCCTCTCACTAGCCTTCCTTTCTGCATCTATTTCTGCCATGATTTAGTTATATGTGTCTATCTTTCCATCTATATATCTATAATTTGACGAAGATTGTCATGAATGACCATATTCTATAGTTGTAGGTTAAATACCTTACGTATGCTTTGATTTACTATGCTCCAGAATAATAATGTATTTCTTTAATACAGTTCATTATTTAGTTTTACATTATATTAGCCATAATTAATTACTGGTAATTGATTAATGTATATTTGAATGTATAATTGTGCTTTGGGTATTATTATGTTATAATAATTGGGTAATCTCAGTTGTGCATTCAACATAGCAACTGTCTAAGATTATTAACAAACCTTCGTCCCATTCTCACTCTGCCTGTCCAAGCTATTATCTACACAAATTATACAAGGATCGTTCTTTTACAAAGGAAATCAAGCAACAACAGATCTAGTGACCCTTCTAGGTTGCTTGTCCTCCAAAACACTGAGGATCAAGTGTCCAAACAGTGGTTTAGAGTTGGTACGGGAACATTGGAAAGGGAATTACTGCCCTGGAACTAATGTCCGTGGCAGGATTAGGAAGTTAGTAGGGGACAGATGGGTTAGTAACTGAGGGGGGGATAAAATAAAGTTATTCATTTACAAACGCAGTCAGTCGCGGGTTTGATGCGAGATATTTGTCTAGGCGGAGTTTAAATGAATCAACGGTGATGCAGTCTATAACGTTTCGGGGAAGCCCATTCCACAAGTTTGACAACTCGATTGAAGAAGAAATTCTTAGATTCGTGTGAGTTAAAAGATTTACCAATAATTTTGCAACCGTTTCCCCGCGTGTAATTAGATTGGTCGATAGTGAAGTACTTACTACAGTTCATATTGTCGATGCCTTTGATGATTTTGAACACTTGAATTAAGTCACCTCTTAATCTGCGCTGGGTTAAAGGAAATAAATTTCATTCTCTAAGACGCTCTTCGTATGGTTTGTTCTTTAGGCTAGGTATCATTTTGGTAACTCTACGTTGAACTCGTTCTAGCTTGTTTATATCTTTTTGGTAATAAGGGCACCAGGATTGAACGCAGTATTCCAGAAGAGGGCGGACTAATGAATTGTAAAGGGTTAGTATAACTTCTTTGGATTTATGCTCAAATGACCTGCCTATAAAGCCAATTATTTTGTTTGCCTTCTTAACAACTTCTGAACATTGTTTGCTCGGTTTTAGGTTACTCGATATTGTTACTCCCAGAACGGTTTTTCTGTTTACATTCTTAAGCTGAGTGCCATTCATCGAATAGTTTGCTTTCTCATTTAGGTATCCGATATGTAGTACTTTACATTTATCCGCATTGAAACTCATTTGCCAAATTTGGGCCCAACATGACAATTTATCTAGATTGTGTTGCATATCGTCAACTTGTTCTTTTGAGAGTACGCTATTTGCAATTTTTGTATCGTCAGCAAATTTTGAGATTGTACAGGTGAGACCCTCATCTATGTCGTTGATGTAAATTAGAAAGAGAATTGGTCCTAGTACCGATCCCTGGGGTACCCCGCTACTTACATTGGTCCATTTTGATGCCTTACCGTTTATGACTACTCTTTGCTTTCTGTTGCTGAGCCAATTTTCTATCCATTTCAACACACCGTCTTGTATTCCATGCGCTTTTAGTTTTAGCAGTAAACGTTTGTGGGGAACTTTGTCAAAGGCCTTTTGAAAATCAAGGTATATAATATCTACAGCTTTACTCTCATCGTAGAGGTTGAGGATATCGTGGAAGAAGTCTAAGAGGTTTGTTAAACAGGAACGTTTTTACGAAAGCCGTGTTGAGTATCTTTAAGTATGTTTTTTTCCTCTAAGTGATTTACGAGTCTGTCTCGTATGACCGTTTCTAGCATTTTACATACAACTGAGGTTAAGCTAATTGGACGATAGTTACTGGGTAGGGATTTGCTGCCTTTTTTGAATATCGGTGTTACGTTGGCTAGCTTCCACTGATCGGGCATAGTTCCAGACTGCAAGGATTTATTGAATAGTAATGTCAGTGGTTTAGAGAGCTCATCCTTAGCTTCCTTAGAACTCTAGGCGAGATTGTATCAGGTCCAGGCGTTTTATTTACCTTGAGTTTATCTAAACAATTCAATACTTCTCTCTCTGTAACGGTGATATTGCTTAGAACATCTGAATTATCAATCTGAATCGGCGATGGTGTAGGGATATCACTGAGGTCTTCTGTTGTAAAAACTGATGCAAAGAAGGTATTGAGGGCATTACTCATTTGTTCTTCGTCTTTGGTGTATTCTCCATTTTCATCGACTAACGGTCCAACAGTTGAAGTAACGACTTTTTTCTTTCTGATATAACTATAGAATTCTTTCGGGTTTGTTTTACTTTGATTCGCAATATGTAACTCTAAGGTCTTTTTACTTTGCTTAATTAACTTTTTGGCTTTGCGTCGTAGCTCTACAAATTTCAGCCGTTCTTCGTCATTTTGTGAGGATTTTAATCTATCATTAGCAAATTTTTTAGCAAGCAGGCAGTTTGAAATATCTTTATTCCACCATTTGGGCTTATTATTATGGCCTGGACGCCGAGTTTTCGATGGTATGCAGTCTTGCACTGCTTTTAGGTAAGTGGCTTCGAATAACTTCCAAGATGTATTTATGTCGTTATTGTGAATTAAAAAGCTCCAGTCAGTTTCTTTAAACATAGCTCTAAGTTTATGGAAGTTTGCTTTCTTGAAATTAGGGACTTTTTCGATGCTACTATTTGGTTCGTTACTAGTAAACTTTAAAGTGAAAGTTATCGTACGATGGTCGCTGTTACTGAATTCATCACCAACATTCAAATTCTCTATTAATTCTTCTTTTGTTGCAAGTACAATGTCAAGAACGTTATTACCACGGGTCGGCGTTCCAACAAATTGATAAAGCGAACTCTCTTGCAAGTTCGTATACAAGTCATGTCCGGAGTGTGAAGTAAGAGTATCGCCCCACTTGGTCACAGGTAAATTAAAGTCACCAAAAATTACGGTATCTTGTGAGTTACTTACATCTGCAATTTGTTCGTAAATTTCTCGGTCAGTTTGCACTGATTGAGCTGGAGGTCTGTATATTAATGCAAGTATTATTTTGGTACCTTTATTATTCTTTATTAGCACAAAAGATGCGTCGACGTTCACAATTTGAGGTTTTGACAAGAGGGTAGGGTTAAGACTTTCTTTGATATAAAGTAAAACGCCACCTCCATTTCGATTTATTCGGCTTTTCTCAAACATTACATAACCGGGAAGTGAATACTCTGCTAAAAAGTCTCTATCTTCTGTATTGAGCCAAGATTCTGTTATGCCAATCACATCATAATTTTCTGTAAACACTAGCTCCTCTAAATCTGAAAATTTATTGCGTATGCTACGAGCGTTTGCATAGACAACCTTTAAATTTGTTATTTTAGAACTCACGGAACGCTCTTTAATAATATTTTTGGTTCTTGTCGGATCTACATTTATGTTCATGGCTGTCCTCGGTCCTCGCTATCTTCGGTCCTTATCGCTGGTGGTCCTCGGTTGCCTCTGTTTTTTTCTTGGCGTTGGATGATTTATGTCACTGCTGCTTCTTCTCGGATGGCGTTTTTTGATCCATGGCTGCGGACTGCTTCGTGTAGGAGACGACCCATGCGTGCTGAACCCACAGGGTTTAGATGAGTGCCATCCTTGACTCTTCGCTCCTCTGCTGTATCCTACAACCCAGCTAAACCATAATTATTTTCACTAGCCCCAAATGATATACTAAGTGCTTACTTTACGTCTTTATTGTATAATATTAAGGTCATTTTTGTTTTCCTTCTTTCTCCATACTCTTTTCGTCACAGTCCGATAAAGCTGCTGGTGACACTTAGAAGTGTAGTAATATCTGTATTGTATTTACTAACCCAGATGTACAGCTACTGACAAATGTTCTTGAGGTCTTGGGCAACAATAATACATACGGTCAATATGTATTTTAGGTCACAGATGTGTTTTGTATATTATTATCTTATGTTTCATCAGTTATTTGATTGATTAGTATGTTTTAAGGTGCTTATCATTCTGCAAAATGCATTTTTACCCATTATATAGCAATGTTAAGACATGCCCCTCATAAAAACCTATTTTGTCATTAACTTAACCTAACCTGCGGGCTGCCGCCCCACACCCACATTGGTCAAAATACTAAGAATACGGTGGAAAGCAAACTTTCAAATAGTATTATTATAGAAAGACTTCACTCATATCATTAGTATATAAATGAGAAATTACCACATACTTTCGTATCAAATCTACACACCCTATCCGTCATGAAGTTCAGTGATAGGAGAGGCTGGGATTGCTATATCCCCAACACGAAAAATTGAGGTGCTATGGACTCGCTGCGAGAGGGGTTGGCTACCACATAAAAGTCCACGTCTCTTCAACAAACTCCCACAGTGAGCAAGAGACATGAAGGGTGTCTTGTTAGACCACTTCAAGAGAGCCCTTGATTTTGAACTGCAAAAAGTGTCAAACGAGCCTATCTTCGCAGGGGAGCGCTCCGTCCTTTCGAACAGTCTGCTGCACCAATGTTCAAACCACAATGAAGTGTGGTATGTGCACTAGCAGAGTGGCGAACCCTTCATAGGTGAACTTAGGTATATACTGTATATACACACACACACACAATATATAAAAAAAAAAAAAAAAAATACAAAAATATATATATATATATATATATATATATATATATATATATATATATAATATATATATATATACAGTATATATATATTATATATATAGAATATATATATATATATATAATATATATATATATATATATATATATATATTATATATATATATATATAAATACAGTATATATGGGTTAAGAATCACCGATAAACGAGATTCATATAATTGTTGTACTTGCTTTGAAAACGAATGCCATAACTAAATTATCGTCTGTATTCCTAAGCATGGTCGGGCAAATACTCATATTTATATATATTTTGATATATTAATGTGTTTTACTCATGTATCTTCTTTTGTTATACTGTATAAATGTAATATTTCATGGGTGTGCTTTTTTTGTTTGTCCAGATGTATACATGTGCATCATTAAAGTAGATTCACTATGTTTATTCATGTGTGTATGTTTTTATTTTGCGACTTTACGTGTGTATTAAAATATTGCTGTATATTATAATGCATAAGTAAATGGGTGTTCAAATAAATATAGTTTGTTATCAGTAGGTGTGGTTTTTTTATTTGTTGATGCAATACTGTATATGAGTTAGCTTCCATATTGTGATAAACAGAGAACGGATATTGCTTTTCTGTTTATGGTGATGCCATTTCGGAATTCTACTCACTACTATGGCCCGAGGTGGAGGTTAATGGCTACAACGACTACTATGGCCCGAGGTGGAGGTTAATGGCTACAACGACTACTATGGCCCGAGGTGGAGGTTAATGGCTACAACGACTACTATGGCCCGAGGTGGAGGTTAATGGCTACAACGACTACTATGGCCCGAGGTGGAGGTTAATGGCTACAACGACTACTATGGCCCGAGGTGGAGGTTTATGGCTACAACGACTACTATGGCCCGAGGTGGAGGTTAATGGCTACAACGACTACTATGGCCCGAGGTGGAGGTTAATGGCTACAACGACTACTATGGCCCGAGGTGGAGGTTAATGCTACAACGACTACTATGGCCCGAGGTGGAGGTATACACGACTACTATGGCCCGAGGTGGAGGTTAATGGCTACAACGACTACTATGGCCCGAGGTGGAGGTTAATGGCTACAACGACTACTATGGCCCGAGGTGGAGGTTAATGGCTACAACGACTACTATGGCCGAGGTGGAGGTTAATGGCTACACATACTATGGCCCGAGTGGAGGTAATGGCTACAACGACTACTATGGCCCGAGGTTAATGGCTACAACGACTACTATGGCCCGAGGTGGAGGTTAATGGCTACAACGACTACTATGGCCCGAGGTGGAGGTTAATGGCTACAACCACTACTATGGCCCGAGGTGAGGTTAATGGCTACAACGACTACTATGGCCCGAGGTGAGGTTAATGGCTACAACGACTACTATGGCCCGAGGGAGTAATGGCTACAACGACTACTATTAGCTTGAATGGCAACACTAGGCCGAGGTGGAGGTTAATGGCTACAACGACTACTATGGCCCGAGGTGGAGGTTATGCTACAGACTACTATGGCCCGAGGTGGAGGTTAATGGCTACAACGACTTTTGGATCTTTGGTCCGTGCAGGGTTGTTGATGATATACATACAATATATATATATATATATATTATATATATATATATATATATACCGGTATATATATATATATAATATATATAATATATATATATATATATATATATAATACCGTATATATATATATATACATTATATATATATATATATAATATATATATATATATATATATACTGTATATATATATAGTGAGAGAGAGATGGGTGTTAGACTAAGATAGAGGGAAACTAGGTTTCATACTCTCAGCCAGACTCTAACCATCGACAGTCAGGACGAGTGTCCATGCTTCAATCCACTACACCATTGTGTGATGGTGTAGGGCATTAAAGCATTGACACTCGGTGGTTCGAGTCCGGCTGGGATTATAAAATATTTAGTAGCTCATGTGTATTTATGAGATATACTTGGAATTTGTGCTGTACCTAGTTTCAGTGCATTACCACAAAGCACACCGAAATGCCAACAATATCCTCATTTAATCCCTGATTGAATAGCACTGTATGAATATTCCCATATTAAAAATATGCTACAGGGGGGCAATGCCTAGTGAGTTAATTGCTCAATAGGTGGCGTTCTGAGAGTGAGGGTCCGAGTCTGTGGGATGAGACGGTGAAGCACTGAGGCGAAGCAGCTTCAGAGATGGGACTGCTTCGAGCCGTGAGTGGGTGCTTCGCATGTCTCACTCCTTAGACTGGAACAAGACCTCACGGGCCTCGCCGTGTTCAGCGGTGGAGTGTGCAGGCTCTCAGCCTATGCCCGAGAGGGTACTCAGTAGTTGGAATATAGAAAAGATAAAACCGCACACACACATAATAATTATCATACAGTATATATATATATATTATATATATATATATATATATATATAAATATATATATATATACAGTATATATATATAATATATATATATATATATATATTATATATATACTGTATATATATATACATATATATATATATATATATATATATATATATATATATATATATATATATATATATATAGTTAATTTTATCTCAATAACTGGTAACTGGTCAGGAGAGATAAATCTACTCTAACCCATTTAGCTCTATCTGCCCGACGATGTCTTGAAGCTTTAATGCAAGCCCAATACAAGGTGTGGTTCATATACTTTCCGGATTAGGAGGATAGATATTGTGTAGTTGCTAGCACAGTTTAGTAATTTAGATAGTATCTTAAAATAATAAGGAATAAAAAAACCATCAATAAGATAAAAATAATTTAAAAACATTCTACCTGAACTGCAAAGTTTCTCACTACCACTCTCTCCCCTCACAGCACATCACAGACCCGGCCACACACCACACCTTCAATTCCCCAGTAACCATCAGCCTCCCACGAATTCTGAAATTGCACTGCCACACACGAAAAACATAAATTAAAACAGAAATCCTAGCGTAGTCTAGAAGTTGAAGGTTATCTGGATGGGGGTTGGGGGTAAATAGAAATTGCTAACCCATTCCGTACCGGTGACGTCCTTTTTAGTATATTCTGGGCAACTATCAGACGATTATATTTAGCTTAGGCAGGACGCCTACCCATTGAAAGGTCACACACTATCTAAATTCATCCTTTAGCAACCATATATCTTATCTAAGCTTCGTAAACTCGTCTAAATGTAGCTGAAATCAAGCTTAACACATTTACGTCACCAGTACAGAAGGGGTTAAGAGGGTGTTGTCCGGGTGGGGTTGGGTGAGAATCAGTCCAATAACAAACATAGTGACTCCATTTGGCATTGTGGATATTGTAGTGTGAACGGTCTGTGTGGTGTCAGTGTGTCTGCATGTTCATTTTACCTTTCTTCTTACCCATATAATTATACAGCTTTACTCACATTTAGTACGTCTATAAGAAGCCAGCTATATCAACGATCATTCTCTCTCTCTCTATCTATCTATTTATCTATATATATATATATATAAATATATATATATATATATATATATATATGAGATATAGGTTTGTTCTTGGGGAACCGCACATTGTAGAGGAAAATGAGAACCAGGGTAGCAACCAACAGCATCTTTATCATCAAACGTTTCGACATATGTTATGCCATCTTCAGTGATATCTAAAATGAGAAAATACAAATATTATAGCTAAATCAGGACAATAAGTTAGTCCAAAAAGTTTATAAGATAAAGCAAACACAGAGAGCAAAAAACAAAAAACATAACCCGGGAAAAACTGGGAAATTAAATAATGGTTGAGACTAAAAGGACATTTATCAATTACTAGGGAGGGACTCTAAAACCTCAAGATATTTAAAGAGCTACAGGAAAAACAAATTAATTTACCATATAAAGAGGAATAGCAGATTGGTTATTATTAAGGGAAGGTTTATCCTTATAAAGTATATATAGAGGGACTCTAATATTCTAAGGTTGGTAGAATTACATGAATCAAGAATACTATAATCGCGGGGGTTGACAGACACATTACAACTGTAACAGTGATCTCTTACTGCTGAGTGAGGAGGCGTGTTTAGAGGGAGACCTGTTCTGCTGGACTGGCCCATATGTTCGTCGATTATTAGTTAAAATGGGACTTCATAGGCTATCAACCCTATTGTATTATTAAGCCAGCACACTGTAAGTCAAGAATAACGGCAGGACTGCAGCCTCTCTGCGAGAACTCTAGTCCCTTGTGTTTGTCGATTCTAACCAAGAGTTAGTAAGATATGAAAGAAGATCACAAGTAGAGCGACCTTTAAGGCATCCCTAGGCATAAGTAGGAGAGAGGGGGGTTGAGAGGGAGGAATACCACCAGAATTATCCAAGGTGGAATTTCTAGCAATAGTTTGAGCGAAGAGTTCAGCTTCGTCAGAGGAAAAAGTGATGGTTGTGCCATCAGAGTGGAAAAGGGGAGGGAAAGACGAGGAAGAAAAATTGTTGGAAAGGTTTTTGGCTAGATGCCAGAAAGCTTCGGAAGAGTTAGAGTTGGATAGTTCAGTGCATTTATTATTAATGAAAGAGTGTTTGGCAAGTCGAAGAACAGATTTTGCTTGATTCTGGGCAGAAACATAGGAAGAATGAGATTCTTGAGTCTTAAGGCATCGGTACCGTTTGAATGCTTCCTCCTTGTTGCGGACAGCAGTAGAACAGGCGTGAGTAAACCAAGATTTGTTTGCATTAGACTGAGAGAAATAAAATTGAAGATATTCTTCTATGCCTGAGAGGATTACCTCGGTAATGCGTGCAGCACTCTCTGAGGGTCCCCGGCCACAGAAGCAAAAGTAATTTCATGGGAAATCCAAGAAGTACTGCCGAAATGCCTCCCAGTTGGCCGCGCGTGCCACAAGCGCTGCCGGTTGGGTGAATAGGGTGGCCGTACTGGAGAGATAGGACAGGTGACAGATATTAGTTTATGGTCGGAGGAGCCAAAAGGAGACAACAGATTTACAGTATAAGCAGAAAGGTTAGAGGTTAGAAATAAGTCAAGAATGTTGGGCCGATCTCCGAAGCGATCCGGGATACTGGTGGGTTGATGGACTAACTGCTATAGTCGTTTAAGATTGAAAAGATGTAGGGTTATATAAATATATATATATATATATATATATATATATATATATTATATATATTATATATATATATATTATATATATAATATATATATATATATATATATAATAATATTATATATATATATATTATAATATATATATATATATATATATATATATATATATATATATATATATATATATATATATAATAATAATAATTCATTACAAGACACAAACAGCAATATCAGTATTTTATCTTCGTTTGCTTTCTTTGTCAGTTGTTAATAATCTAGCTAGAAGCAAATTGCTTTGGTGCTTAATGCTTAACCTCTTCTTTACCAGCGACGTCCTTTCTATATTATTCTAGCTTTTTTAACGATTTCATGAAGTTTAGGAAGGATCGGTGGTCGCTAAAAGGATTAATTGAGATAGTTTGTAGCCATTTAATAAGTAGAAGTCCTTCTTCAGGTGTACAAAATCGTCCAATAGTTGCCAGAATATAATGAAAATATCGCCGGTACAAAAGGGGTTAACAACCTTTTTATTATTCATTTGTTTATTCAAGAAAAGTTATGTAGACACAGTATATATTATTTCTGAATGAAATACTAAAGTAGCTATGATTTCATATGTGTGATAAACATGTTTTCCAAAACTATTTAGCACGTAAAACTGACAATTCTTCACTTATCCTAGCATTTGGACCTCACAATTCTTATACATATGGCATTTAGTATTCTCATTAAGATGAAAAGCTAGCAGAGAACAGCGTTGATTGAGTTTGGAGCATAAGTGGAAGGCATTTGATTAACTGGGAGAGTGAAGTACAGGGCGAAGCTAACTAGATGACAGGGGCTTGAGGATAACAAACACAGCGCATCTGCATGACTGATGTTTGGTGACAGACTCGGCTATTTCGTGAAGGCTGCATTATGGCTCTTCCTCTTTCTCGAAGGAACATCTTTCAAAAGAAACTAGATTATCATGCTGTGTACCTGTCATTTACCTCCCAAGCCGAGTTTCTTTTCTGTGTAATATGTTTGTTGACGTAATTATTGTCACCATTTGCATTGTTCAGGAGTTAATGGATCTCCCGGGGAGAGTAAATATTGAAAGAGACGCACACACAACATCCTATAAATGTTTCACAACGTATGTTTAACCCTTAATTAGCGGCTCACCACATAAGTCGTATTTAATAAAGCTGGACTATGTGGCGGCGCTCGACATAGGTCGAGTGGCAATTTCAGCACGTAATGTTGCTGAGAGAGAGACAAGTGGTGGCAGGAGACTAGCGAGCGTATGACTGCTCCAGACCACCGCGGCGAACCTACTGACACGAATCTCTGCTCCCTCCTCCCTCTCTCACTCGCTACATACTGAATTATATGGGGAAAGTACCGAATTACATGCTTTTTGCACTCGCGTTACACGGTTATTGCAAGAAAACTAGCCATCATAAAAGGATCGTTATGGTGTCATTCGAAAGCTCTGTTTATGCCCTTTCAGGGATAGGTACTTGTTTTACGTTCTGGGTCTTATTTAGGCATGAAAATGATCACGTAAACAGCCCTATTTGGCTAAAAACACCCCGCTGGGCGGTACATATAAATAAACCGCATAGGCCGCTCGTAAGGTGTTAATCTTGCTGCGGCAACGTTCTTACAGCATGGAATAATCATGTTTTACCTTTAACCCTTTTGCTGCGGGTGACGTTCTGGAACGTCCTGGCAAGTTACAGCAAATTCCAGGATTTAAAAGCTTGTAAAAACCGTAAAAATCGAGTGTCAGTGGGCGGGAGCGTGAGGGGCCCACCTCCGACCGTCAGAGCAGCGAGCGGCTCACTGAGGTAGACTGTGTCTCGCGCGGGTCTCTCTCTGTGCCTCACAACAGTGTAGCCAAGCAAGCGAGTGCTTCCAAATAGCGTGTTTCCCGCGTTTCACTGGCACCGCTGCGGGTGAACCAGACCACGTACGGGGTCATTTTCTGGTCTCATTTTGAAGCTATTTTCGCCTAGTTTTCGGCAGAATACATTTCATTTAATGCAGATGCTTGAGTTATCATTCAGGAGTGCCTGAATATGCCCTAAATAGCCAAAACACCCTGCAGAGAAAGAGTTAAGACAAATGTTTATCACAAGAGGGCTTACCGATAAAAAAGAAAACTACTTTATATAATGAGTTATATATACCCCCAATATAGGCCCTTATTATAGACCCTCATGTTGAAGGAATGGCGATCTGACGAGGAAGAACACAACATGAATTGGACTAAAGGGAAAGTTACTTGATTTTTCAAAATATAATTCAGAATTGTGACGTAGCAAAGTAGATAAAAAGATAAAATATATATTGTGCAGTTCAAACAGTAGCCTACATAGTATTACTATTTAACTATTATATTTTGATTGACTAAAAACAATAGTGGAAAGTATTTATTTTACATTTCTATATAGCAATCATTTATATGAAGCCTTTCATTTCCCTTATTGGCGGCGCTCGACTTAAGTCGTGCACCAATTTGCAGCAAGTTAGGAGCATTATTAAGGCTTTTAACACCTTACGAGCGGCCTATGCGATTTATTTATGTGTACCGCACAGCGGGGTGTTTTTAGCCAAAATAGGGCTGTTTACGTGATCATTTTCATGCCTAAATAAGACCCAGAACGTAAAACAAGTACCTATCCCTGAAAGGGCATAAACAGAGCTTTCGAATGACACCATAACGATCCTTGTATGATGGATAGTTTTCTTGCAATAACCGTGCAACGCGAGTGCTAAAAGCAGGTAATTCGGTACTTTCAGTACATAATTGAGTATGTAGCGAGTGAGAGAGGGAGGAGGGAGCTGAGATTTGTGTCAGTAGGTTCGCCGCGGTGGTCTGGAGCAGTCATACGCTCGCTAGTCTCCTGCCACCACTTGTATCTCTCTCTCAGCCACATTACGTGCTGAAATTGCCACTCGAGTTATGTCGAGCGCCGCCACATAGTCCAGCTTTATTTAACTCGACTTATGTTGCTCGCCGCTAATTAAGGGTTAAAGGGTTAAAATCGAGTGCAAATGGCCGGGAGTGCAGCGGGCCAGACAGCCGACTCCCAGATCTTACCGCCGCCCATTAACTCATGTTCCCTGTGTTCTCGAGAGGCCGGCAGTGTAGCCAGTAGTGAGCATAGCTGGGAAAAATATACCGATATATGCTAAACTCCCATGTTCGTGGCATCACTGCAAGAGAACCACGAGTGCTACGTAGCTCGTTCTGGTCTCATTTTGAAGCTTTTAGTGCCTAGTTTTTTGCTAAATATTTTTTTTGTCATGCAGATGCTTGATTTATCATGCAGGAGGGCCTGAATATGCCCAAATGAGCCCAAAACAACCCGCTAGACAAGGGTTAAGACTGACTGCGGGCAACCTTTTGATACATACTATGTACAAAAAGACCAATACTGTGGTCGACGTAGCAATACGTTTTGACACTACCGGCTGATTTGGTAGCACCGAGCCGCTCTGCTTGTTGCCAGATGCTTTCATAAGCCTTTTACCTTTCCATACATACTAATATCAGTTTGCTACAAAGCATCAGTTGTGAGAAAGTTTGTGACCAAGCAAGAGATGTTTTAGAAACTTAATTTCAAGGAAAGCAGGTCCACTACATATATTTGTAACAGCTATACAACAGGTACAAATGTGAGATTCATTTCATGTAACAGGTCATAACTCGTACTATCTTCTGTATTTCATTGAGTTATCACGAGTGGAACATTATGAAAGAGGGAGAGAGAGTGATAACACGCTCGCTACCTGGCCTGCTGCTAGCTGTAAGCAGGAAAGTATTAAGGGATATTTCCAAGGCCAGAAGGGGAAGAGTATGCATAACCAAGCGTTTCATAAGGAAAAATTTACCTGAATTTTCCATTAGGGCTATTTTTTAATTCCTTCGGGGCTACGGATACGGCAGTAGGGCAATGTATATTCTACAACATTAGTGGGAAAGTCCCCACCTGGGCAGTGAAGCCATCTATAGGATAACCACAGTTATCATGTTAATATAGTGTATAGTAATACATGTCATGCATGTTTGTTTTGTTCTCATGTTGCTGACATTTGGCCTATGTTTGATCAGTCTAGGATGTATATATTACTCTTTTTGAAATAACTTAACATAGTATGGATTTTGGATTTTTTAAAGAAACGAACAGGAAGTTGAACTAATCGATATTTCAAGATCTTTGTATTATTTGTACTATTATGTTGTTTTGAGTTTATAAAACTTAACAACGGTGTGAAGTGACATATACCCTTTTGATGCAAAGTTATTTGTAAGTATTATTGCCTACAGTCTTTATTATAACACAAATTCGATGTATATGTTGTTAGGAGGATCCTGCACTTAGTACTCGGCCAAGTAAGTACTCCCAGAGATTAAACAAAAAGTGGATACAATTGGAACTAGTTTGTTCTAAAAAAGAAAGAAGTATACTAGTAGTATTAAAACAAAGCAAAAGATACATATAAAGCACCACATTAATTTGAAATTATTGAACTGTTTATATACCGGTATATAATTATTATATTTTGAAGAGATAACCTGCACACACCTATTTTACCAGAGCTCAAAATATTAGTCAGTAATCTCCACATGCTATCTCTTTCACCATTGCAATACGAAATAATTTGTCTTCACTTAACGCTGAAGAATATATTTTACATGAATATTTGCTGCCGTTCCTCTCCAAACTATTAAGTAACCCCTTTCACAGTCAGCTTTGGGCGCTTTCATTGTTTAACAACCCGCTTAATTAAACATACGGTAATTAATTTTAAATGTTCAAAGGGATCAAATTATTCTCCCCTTCCCTCCTTCATGACTAAAACAGAGAAGTGAAAAGTGAGCCCCGTTCCAGTGTAACCACTTTTCGTATTTTGACTAATTTTGGAGGATTATATTTTGTTTATGAAGGACATCTAGTAATGACTTAAAAATACCTTAACTAACTGTTTCATTCCAGTGAGGCACATGTTTAATTTAATATTCTGGGGAACTATATGCAATTGTATTAAGATTTTGAAATCATACTCTGACCAAGTGGGTAAACGTCGTACTTCTTCCACATCTTTCAGTCACAATTCGTTCAATCCCCCCAACATGTCTAGTGACCTCCTAGACCTTAATCCCTGGGGTACTTCGCTGTGGACCAATAAGCTTGGAGTCCCTGCGGACACTAGTTAAGCCTCTCAGGCCTTCCAACCAACCCAGTGATTCGTATTATGTACTATAAGACCCTGTAGTACATTGTATCCTACCCAGAAGAGGAGTTCCCAAGGAATAGACATCCAGGGCGATTGGTGTCAATTGCCGTTTGGAGAAATATTGCAAGGAAAAAGCAATACCATTCATTGATAACTGGGATAGTTTCTATGGGAGAGATGGGATGTGCGCAAGGGATGGGGTTCATCTTTCACAGTTAGGGGTTTCTACATTAGCTAGTTCTTTAGATAGGGTGGTTGTGGTGTTTTGAACAGAAATATTGAGAGTGTAAATGAGAGGTTAAATGGAACAATTTTAGCGTCAGGCGAAAGCGATAAGGATATTCAGTCTCATGCTAAAAATGATGACTATATTGCAAATGATAGTAGTGATGGTGCAACGGAAGATGGAAATGTCGTTAGAAATAAAGGTGAATTAGGTATAAAGAAAAGAAGTAAATTGAGATATATTAACACAAACTGGTAGGAGTCTATGTAACAAAATGAACGAACTTAGAGCCCTTGTTAGCAAGGAAAATATAGACATAATTAGCGCTAACTGAAACGTGGATTAATACAGAAACCAGGCATTTTTTAGCAGAATTTGATATACCAGGATATAGTTTGTTTAAATATGAACCGAACAAAGTAATAGGGGTGGCGGTATGGCAGTGTTTGTCAGGAGTACATTAAGAAGCTGTATTAAATCAGGTATTAGACTAAATACCGATAATGAAAGTGTTTGGGTAGAGGTTAACGAAGGTAGTGAGACCATAGTTATTGGAGTTATGTATAGACCGCCAAATATGAGTAGAAATGACGGAACGTCATTATGGGAGGAAATTAAAATGGCATCAAGGCTTAGCAATGTGTGCATTATGGGGGATTTAAATTTTCCGAATATAGATTGGCAGCATCAAATAGGAGACTCTGATTCTGAGGAGTTTATAGAGATAGTACAAGATAGTTTTTTGTTTCAATTCATAGATACGCCGACTAGAGGTAATAATATTCTCGATTTAGTTTTCAGTAACAATGAACATATGGTAAATAATGTAGAGATAGGGGACCACCTAGGAAATAGTGACCACAATTCTGTGTATTTTAATAATATTATACAATGGAAAGGTAATACCAGAGAGAATACAACATTAATACCTGACTTCAGAAAAGCCAATTATGGTGGGTTAAGAAGAGCCCTATTAGCTGACCCTATGGTAAAAAAATTAAGTCGATCCAGGTGTCCAAATGAGTGTACCCCTTCTCAGGCACCTGTCATCTTAAGTCAGGAAGAGACGTCAACCTTGGTAGATACATACGATAATTTTATCGAGTCGGTATTCAATGCACAAAATAAATACATCCCCAAAAGAAAATTTAGATCAACACAGAACCAACCCAAATGGATGAATAATAGACTATTAGATCTTCTAGGACAAAAAAGAGGAATATATAGAAAAATTAGGAAAGGCGAAATTCACCTACTTGCTTACTATCAGAATCTATCCAAGACAGGTAAAAAAGGATATTAGGAAAGAAAAAAATAAATTATGAAATTAAGGTTGCCAATGACTCAAAAAAGAATCCTAAAGCTTTTTTACCAACTATATAAATCCAAGGTTAGAGATGTAATTGGTCCCTTAAAGCCTGGATAGGAGAAAAGACAGAAAATTATTTAGAAATGTGCAGTACATTAAATAGTCAATTTCTTTCCGTTTACACTAATGAAAATTTGGCACAGTTTCCAGAAGTCCGTAAGGTATATAGCGATAGTATAGAAAATAGGTAAGTACGGTTACTATAAGAAGAAAATGATGTGCTTAAGGAACTTGAC
>CM064502.1:19478560-19540273 GCA_032716605.1 Paralithodes platypus | reverse complement strand
AATGTATAATTGTGCTTTGGGTATTATTATGTTATAATAATTGGGTAATCTCAGTTGTGCATTCAACATAGCAACTGTCTAAGATTATTAACAAACCTTCGTCCCATTCTCACTCTGCCTGTCCAAGCTATTATCTACACAAATTATACAAGGATCGTTCTTTACAAAGGAAATCAAGCAACAACAGATCTGTGACCCTTCTAGGTTGCTTGTCCTCCAAAACACTGAGGATCAAGTGTCCAAACAGTGGTTTAGAGTTGGTACGGGAACATTGGAAAGGGAATTACTGCCCTGGAACTAATGTCCGTGGCAGGATTAGGAAGTTAGTAGGGGACAGATGGGTTAGTAACTGAGGGGGGGATAAAATAAAGTTATTCATTTACAAACGCAGTCAGTCGCGGGTTTGATGCGAGATATTTGTCTAGGCGGAGTTTAAATGAATCAACGGTGATGCAGTCTATAACGTTTCGGGGAAGCCCATTCCACAAGTTGACAACTCGATTGAAGAAGAAATTCTTAGATTCGTGTGAGTTAAAAGATTTACCAATAAATTTTGCAACCGTTTCCCCGCGTGTAATTAGATTGGTCGATAGTGAAGTACTTACTACAGTTCATATTGTCGATGCCTTTGATGATTTTGAAACACTTGAATTAAGTCACCTCTTAATCTGCGCTGGGTTAAAGGAAATAGATTTAATTCTCTAAGACGCTCTTCGTATGGTTTGTTCTTTAGGCTAGGTATCATTTTGGTAACTCTATGTTGAACTCGTTCTAGCTTGTTTATATTTTTTTGGTAATAAGGGCACCAGGATGAACGCAGTATTCCAGAAGAGGGCGGACTATGAATTTTAAAGGGTTAGTATAACTTCTTTGGATTTATGCTCAAATGACCTGCCTATAAAGCCAATTATTTTGTTTGCCTTCTTAACAACTTCTGAACATTGTTGACTCGGTTTTAGGTTACTCGATATTGTTACTCCCAGATCGGTTTCTCTGTTTACATTCTTAAGCTGAGTGCCATTCATCGAATAGTTTGCTTTCTCATTTAGGTATACGATATGTAGTACTTTACTTTTATCCGCATTGAAACTCATTTGCCAAATTTGGGCCCAACATGACAATTTATCTAGATTGTGTTGCATATCGTCAACTTGTTCTTTTGAGAGTACGCTATTTGCAATTTTTGTATCGTCAGCAAATTTTGAGATTGTACAGGTGAGACCCTCATCTATGTCGTTGATGTAAATTAGAAAGAGAATTGGTCCTAGTACCGATCCCTGGGGTACCCCGCTACTTACATTGGTCCATTTTGATGCCTTACCGTTTAGGACTACTCTTTGCTTTCTGTTGCTGAGCCAATTTTCTATCCATTTCAACACACCGTCTTGTATTCCATGCGCTTTTAGTTTTAGCAGTAAACGTTTGTGGGGAACTTTGTCAAAGGCCTTTTGAAAATCAAGGTATATAATATCTACAGCTTTACTCTCATCGTAGAGGGTAGAGGTATATCGTGGAAGAAGTCTAAGAGTTTTTTTTAAACGGGAACGTTTTTTACGAAAGGGGTGTTGAGTTTCTCCTCTAAGGGATTTACGAGTCTGTCTCGTATGACCGTTTCTAGCATTTTACATACAACTGAGGTTAAGCTAATTGGACGATAGTTACTGGGTAGGGATTTTGCTGCCTTTTTTGAATATCGGTGTTACGTTGGCTAGCTTCCACTGATCGGGCATAGTTCCAGACTGCAAGGATTTATTGAATAGTAATGTCAGTGGTTTAGAGAGCTCATCCTTAGCTTCCTTTAGAACTCTAGGCGAGATTGTATCAGGTCCAGGCGTTTTATTTACCTTGAGTTTATCTAAACAATTCAATACTTCTCTCTCTGTAACGGTGATATTGCTTTGAACATCTAAATTATCATCTGAATCGGCGATGGTGTAGGGATATCACTGAGGTCTTCTGTTGTAAAAACTGATGCAAAGAAGGTATTGAGGGCATTACTCATTTGTTCTTCGTCTTTGGTGTATTCTCCATTTTCATCGACTAACGGTCCAACAGTTGAAGTAACGACTTTTTTCTTTCTGATATAACTATAGAATTCTTTCGGGTTTGTTTTACTTTGATTCGCAATATGTAACTCTAAGGTCTTTTTACTTTGCTTAATTAACTTTTTGGCTTTGCGTCGTAGCTCTACAAATTTCAGCCGTTCTTCGTCATTTTGTGAGGATTTTAAATCTATCATTAGCAAATTTTTTAGCAAGCAGGCAGTTTGAAATATCTTTATTCCACCATTTGGGCTTATTATTATGGCCTGGACGCCGAGTTTTCGATGGTATGCAGTCTTGCACGCTTTTAGGTAAGTGGCTTCGAATAACTTCCAAGATGTATTTATGTCGTTATTGTGAATTAAAAAGCTCCAGTCAGTTTCTTTAAACATAGCTCTAAGTTTATGGAAGTTTGCTTTCTTGAAATTAGGGACTTTTTCGATGCTACTATTTGGTTCGTTACTAGTAAACTTTAAAGTGAAAGTTATCGTACGATGGTCGCTGTTACTGCATTCATCACCAACATTCAAATTCTCTATTAATTCTTCTTTTGTTGCAAGTACAATGTCAAGAACGTTATTACCACGGGTCGGCGTTCCAACAAATTGATAAAGCGAACTCTCTTGCAAGTTCGTATACAAGTCATGTCCGGAGTGTGAAGTAAGAGTATCGCCCCACTTGGTCACAGGTAAATTAAAGTCACCAAAAATTACGGTATCTTGTGAGTTACTTACATCTGCAATTTGTTCGTAAATTTCTCGGTCAGTTTGCACTGATTGAGCTGGAGGTCTGTATATTAATGCAATTATTATTTGGTACCTTTATTATTCTTTATTAGCACAAAAGATGCGTCGACGTTCACAATTTGAGGTTTTGACAAGAGGGTAGGGTTAAGACTTTCTTTGATATAAAGTAAAACGCCACCTCCATTTCGATTTATTCGGCTTTTCTCAAACATTACATAACCGGGAAGTGAATACTCTGCTAAAAAGTCTCTATCTTCTGTATTGAGCCAAGATTCTGTTATGCCAATCACATCATAATTTTCTGTAAACACTAGCTCCTCTAAATCTGAAAATTTATTGCGTATGCTACGAGCGTTTGCATAGAAAAACCTTTAAATTTGTTATTTTAGAACTCACGGAACGCTCTTTAATAATATTTTTGGTTCTTGTCGGATCTACATTTATGTTCATGGCTGTCCTCGGTCCTCGCTATCTTCGGTCCTTATCGCTGGTGGTCCTCGGTTGCCTCTGTTTTTTTCTTGGCGTTGGATGATTTATGTCACTGCTGCTTCTTCTCGGATGGCGTTTTTTGATCCATGGCTGCGGACTGCTTCGTGTAGGAGACGACCCATGCGTGCTGAACCCACAGGGTTTAGATGAGTGCCATCCTTGACTCTTCGCTCCTCTGCTGTATCCTACAACCCAGCTAAACCATAATTATTTTCACTAGCCCCTAATGATATACTAAGTGCTTACTTTACGTCTTTATTCTATAATATTAAGGTCATTTTTGTCTTCCTTCTTTTCTCCATACTCTTTGTCGTCACAGTCCGATAAAGCTGCTGGTGACACTTAGAAGTGTAGTAATATCTGTATTGTATTTACTAACCCAGATGTACAGCTACTGACAAATGTTCTTGAGGTCTTGGGCAATAATAATACATACGGTCAATATGTATTTTAGGTCACAGATGTGTTTTGTATATTATTATCTTATGTTTCATCAGTTATTTGATTGATTAGTATGTTTTAAGGTGCTTATCATTCTGCAAAATGTATTTTTACCCATTATATAGCAATGTTAAGACATGCCCCTCATAAAAACCTATTTTGTCATTAACTTAACCTAACCTGCGGGCTGCCGCCCCACACCCACATTGGTCAAAATACTAAGAATACGGTGGAAAGCAAACTTTCAAATAGTATTATTATAGAAAGACTTCACTCATATCATTAGTATATAAATGAGAAATTACCACATACTTTCGTACCAAATCTACACACCCCGTCCGTCATGAAGTTCAGTGATAGGAGAGGCTGGGATTGCTATATCCCCAACATGAAAAATTGAGGTGCTATGGACTCGCTGCGAGAGGGGTTGGCTACCACATAAAAGTCCACGTCTCTTCAACAAACTCCCACAGTGAGCAAGAGACATGAAGGGTGTCTTGTTAGACCACTTCAAGAGAGCCCTTGATTTTGAACTGCAAAAAGTGTCAAACGAGCCTATCTTCGCAGGGGAGCGCTCCGTCCTTTCGAACAGTCTGCTGCACCAATGTTCAAACCACAATGAAGTGTGGTATGTGCCACTAGCAGAGTGGCGAACCCTACATAGGTGAACTTAGGTATATACTGTATATACACACACACACACACAATATATAAAAAAAAAAAAAAAATAAAAAATATATATATAAAAAATATATATATACAGTATATATATATATATATACTGTATATATATATATACAGTTATAATATATATATATATATATATATATATATATATATATATATATATATATATAATATATATATATCTATATATATATATATATAATATATATATACAGTATATATGGGTTAAGAATCACCGATAAACGAGATTCATATAATTTTTGTACTTGCTTTGAAAACGAATGCCATAACTAAATTATCGTCTGTATTCCAAAGCATGGTCGGGCAAATACTCATATTTATATATATTTTGATATATTAATGTGTTTTACTCATGTATCTTCTTTTGTTATACTGTATAAATGTAATATTTCATGGGTGTGCTTTTTTGTTGTCCAGATGTATACATGTGCATCATTAAAGTAGATTCACTATGTTTATTCATGTGTGTATGTTTTTATTTTGCGACTTTACGTGTGTATTAAAATATTGCTGTATATTATAATGCATAAGTAAATGGGTGTTCAAATAAATATAGTTTGTTATCAGTAGGTGTGGTTTTTTTATTTGTTGATGCAATAGTATATGAGTTAGCTTCCATATTGTGATAAACAGAGAACGGATATTGCTTTTCTGTTTATGGTGATGCCATTTCGGAATTCTACTCACTACTATGGCCCGAGGTGGAGGTTAATGGCTACAACGACTACTATGGCCCGAGGTGGAGGTTAATGGCTACAACGACTACTATGGCCCGAGGTGGAGGTTAATGGCTACAACGACTACTATGGCCGAGGTGGAGGTTAATGGCTACAACGACTACTATGGAGGTGGAGGTTATGGCTACAACGACTACTATGGCCCGAGGTGGAGGTTAATGGCTACAACGACTACTATGGCCCGAGGTGGAGGTTAATGGCTACAACGACTACTATGGCCCGAGGTGGAGGTTAATGGCTACAACGACTACTATGGCCGAGGTGGAGGTTAATGGCTACAACGACTACTATGGCCCGAGGTGGAGGTTAAGGCTACACGACTATGGCCCGAGTGGAGGTTAATGGCTACAACGACTACTATGGCCCGAGGTGGAGGTTAATGGCTACAACGACTACTATGGCCCGAGGTGGAGTTAATGGCTACGAGACTACTATGGCCCGAGGTGAGGTTAATGGCTACAACGACACTAGGCCCGAGGTGAGGTAATGGCTACAACGACTACTATGGCCCGAGGTGGAGGTTAATGGCTACAACGACTACTATGGCCCGAGGTGGAGGTTAATGGCTACAACGACTACTATGGCCCGAGGTGGAGGTTATGGCTACAACGACTACTATGGCCGAGGTGGAGGTTAATGCTACAACGACTACTATGGCCCGAGGTGGAGGTTAATGGCTACAACGACTACTATGGCCGAGGTGGAGTTAATGGCTACAACGACTACTATGGCCCGAGGTGGAGGTTAATGGCTACAACTACTAGGGCCGAGGTGGAGGTTAATGGCTACAACGACTACTATGGCCCGAGGTGGAGGTTAATGGCTACGACGACTACTATGGCCCGAGGTGGAGGTTAATGGCTACAACGACTTTTGGATCTTTGGTCCGTGCAGGGCTGTTGATGATATACATACAATATATATATATATATATATATATATATATATATATATATATATACGGTATATATATAATATTATTATAGAGATATATAATATATATATATATATAATATATATATATATATATATATATATCTATATATATATATATATATATATATATATATATATATATACTGTATATATATATATATATAGAGAGAGAGAGAGATGGGTGTTAGACTAAGATAGAGGGAAACTAGGTTCCATACTCTCAGCCAGACTCTAACCATCGACAGTCAGGACGAGTGTCCATGCTTCAATCCACTACACCATTGTGTGATGGTGTAGGGCATTAAAGCATTGACACTCGGTGGTTCGAGTCCGGCTGGGATTATAAAATATTTAGTAGCTCATATGTATTTATGAGATATACTTGGAATTTGTGCTGTACCTAGTTTCAGTGCATTACCACAAAGCACACCGAAATGCCAAACAAATATCCTCATTTAATCCCTGATTGAATAGCACTGTATGAATATTCCCATATTAAAAATATGCTACAGGGGGGCAATGCCTAGTGAGTTAATTGCTCAATAGGTGGCGTTCTGAGAGTGAGGGTCCGAGTCTGGGGGATGAGACGGTGAAGCATTGAGGCGAAGCAGCTTCAGAGATGGGACTGCTTCGAGCTGTGAGTGGGTGCTTCGCATGTCTCACTCCTTAGACTGAAACAAGACCTCACGGGTCTCGCCATGTTCAGCGGTGGAGTGTGCAGGCTCTCAGCCTATGCCCGAGAGGGAGTAGTTGGAATATAGAAAAGATAAAAAAACCGCACACACACATAATAATTATCATACAGTATATATATATATATATATATTATATATATATATATATATATATATATATATATACAGTATATATATATATATATATATATATATATTATATATTATATATACAGTATATATATACATATATATAATATATATAATATATTATATATATATATATATACCGTATATATAGTTGATTTTATCTCATTAACTGGTAGTTGGTCAGGAGAGATAAATCTACTCCAACCCATTTAGCTCTATCTGCCCGACGATGTCTTGGAATGTAGACAACATTTTTAATGCAAGTACAAGAAAAGGCGTGGTTCATACAATATCCGGATTGGAAGGATAGATATGGTGTAGTTGCTAGCACAATTTAATAATTGAGTTAGTATCTTATAATAATAAGGAATACAGAAACCATCAATAAGATAAAAGTAATTAAAACACATTCTACCTGAACTGTAAAGTCTCTCACTCTCACTCTCTCCCCTCACAGGACATCACAGACCCGGCCACAATCCACAGCTTCAATTCCCTCAGTAACCATCAGCCTCCCACGAATTCTGAAACTGCACTGCCACACACGAAAAACAAAAATGAAAACAAAAATCCTAGCGTAGTCTAAAAGTTGAAGTTTATCTGAGATAGGGGTGGGGGTAAATAGAAATTGCTAACCCATTCCGTACCGGTGACGTCTTTTTTAGTATATTCCGGGCAACTATCAGACGATTATATTCAGCTTAGGCAGGACGCCTACCCATTGAAAGGTCACACACTATCTCAATTCATTCTCTTGGCAACCATATATCTTATCTAAGCTTCGTAAACTCGTCTAAATGTAGCTGAAATCAAGCTTAACACATTTACGTCACCAGTACAGAAGGGGTTAAGAGGGTGTTGTCCGGGTGGGGTTGGGTGAGAATCAGTCCAATAACAAACATAGTGACTCCATTTGGCATTGAGGATATTGTGGTGTGAACGGTCTGTGTGGTGTCAGTGTGTCTGCATGTTCATTTTACCTTTCTTCTTACCCATATAATTATACAGCTTTACTCACATTTAGTACGTCTATAAAAAGCCAGCTATATCAACGATCATTCTCTCTCTCTCTATCTATCTATTTATCTATATATATATATATATATATATATATATGAGATATAGGTTTGTTCTTGGGGAACCGCACATTGTAGAGGAAAATGAGAACCAGGGTAGCAACCAACAGCATCTTTATCATCAAACGTTTCGACATATGTTATGCCATCTTCAGTGATATCTAAAATGAGAAAATAAAAATATTATAGCTAAATCAGGACAATAAGTTAGCCCAAAAAGTTTATAAGATAAAGCAAACACAGAGAGCAAAAAACAAAAAACATAACCCGGGAAAAACTGGGAAATTAAATAATGGTTGAGACTAAAAGGACATTTATCAATTACTAGGGAGGGACTCTAAAACCTCAAGATATTTAAAGAGCTACAGTAAAAACAAATTAATTTACCATATAAAGAGGAATAGCAGATTGGTTATTATTAAGGGAAGGTTTATCCTTATACAGTATATATAGAGGGACTCTAATATTCTAAGGTTGGTAGAATTACATGAATCAAGTATACTATAATCGCGGGGGTTGACAGACACATTACAACTGTAACAGTGATCTCTTACTGCTGAGTGAGGAGGCGTGTTTAGAGGGAGACCTGTTCTGCTGGACTGGCCCATATGTTCGTCGATTATTAGTTAAAATGGGACTTCATAGGCTATCAACCCTATTGTATTATTAAGCCAGCACACTGTAAGTCAAGAATAACGGCAGGACTGCAGCCTCTCTGCGAGAACTCTAGTCCCTTGTGTTTGTCGATTCTAACCAAGAGTTAGTAAGATATGAAAGAAGATCACAAGTAGAGCGACCTTTAAGGCATCCCTCCCTAGGCATAAGTAGGAGAGAGGGGGGTTGAGAGGGAGGAATACCACCAGAATTATCCAAGGTGGAATTTCTAGCAATAGTTTGAGCGAAGAGTTCAGCTTCGTCAGAGGAAAAAGTGATGGTTGTGCCATCAGAGTGGAAAAGGGGAGGGAAAGACGAGGAAGAAAAATTGTTGGAAAGGTTTTTGGCTAGATGCCAGAAAGCTTCGGAAGAGTTAGAGTTGGATAGTTCAGTGCATTTATTATTAATGAAAGAGTGTTTGGCAAGTCGAAGAACAGATTTTGCTTGATTCTGGGCAGAAACATAGGAAGAATGAGATTCTTGAGTCTTAAGGCATCGGTACCGTTTGAATGCTTCCTCCTTGTTGCGGACAGCAGTAGAACAGGCATGAGTAAACCAAGATTTGTTTGCATTAGACTGAGAGAAATAAAATTGAAGATATTCTTCTATGCCTGAGAGGATTACCTCGGTAATGCGTGCAGCACTCTCTGAGGGTCCCCGGCCACAGAAGCAAAAGTAATTTCATGGGAAATCCAAGAAGTACTGCCGAAATGCCTCCCAGTTGGCCGCGCGTGCCACAAGCGCTGCCGGTTGGGTGAATAGGGTGGCCGTACTGGAGAGATAGGACAGGTGACAGATATTAGTTTATGGTCGGAGGAGCCAAAAGGAGACAACAGATTTACAGTATAAGCAGAAAGGTTAGAGGTTAGAAATAAGTCAAGAATGTTGGGCCGATCTCCGAAGCGATCCGGGATACTGGTGGGTTGATGGACTAACTGCTATAGTCGTTTAAGATTGAAAAGATGTAGGGTTATATAAATATATTATATATATATATATATATATATATATATATATATATTATATATATATATTAATATATATATATATATATATATATATATATATATATAATATATATATATATATATATATATAATATATATTATATATATATATATATTTATATATAAATATATATATATATATATATATAATAATTCATTACAAGACACAAACAGCAATATATTTTATCTTCGTTTGCTTTCTTTGTCAGTTGTTAATAATCTAGCTAGAAGCAAATTGCTTTGGCGCTTAATGCTTAACCTCTTCTTTACCAGCGACGTCCTTTCTATATTATTCTAGCTTTTTTAACGATTTCATGAAGTTTAGGAAGGATCGGTGGTCGCTAAAAGGATTAATTGAGATAGTTTGTAGCCATTTAATAAGTAGAAGTCCTTCTTCAGGTGTACAAAATCGTCCAATAGTTGCCGGAATATAATGAAAATATCGCCGGTACAAAAGGGGTTAACAACCTTATTATTATTCATTTGTTTATTCAAGAAAAGTTATGTAGACACAGTATATATTATTTCTGAATGAAATACTAAAGTAGCTATGATTTCATACGTGTGATAAACATGTTTTCCAAAACTATTTAGCACGTAAAACTGACAATTCTTCACTTATCCTAGCATTTGGACCTCACAATTCTTATACATATGGCATTTAGTATTCTCATTAAGATGAAAAGCTAGCAGAGAACAGCGTTGATTGAGTTTGGAGCATAAGTGGAAGGCATTTGATTAACTGGGAGAGTGAAGTACAGGGCGAAGCTAACTAGATGACAGGGGCTTGAGGATAACAAACACAGCGCATCTGCATGACTGATGTTTGGTGACAGACTCGGCTATTTCGTGAAGGCTGCATTATGGCTCTTCCTCTTTCTCGAAGGAACATCTCTCAAAAGAAACTAGATTATCATGCTGTGTACCTGTCATTTACCTCCCAAGCCGAGTTTATTTTCTGTGTAATATGTTTGTTGACGTAATTATTGTCACCATTTGCATTGTTCAGGAGTTAATGGATCTCCCGGGGAGAGTAAATATTGAAAGAGACGCACACACAACATCCTATAAATGTTTCACAACGTATGTTTAACCCTTAATTAGCGGCTCACCACATAAGTCGTATTTAATAAAGCTGGACTATGTGGCGGCGCTCGACATAGGTCGAGTGGCAATTTCAGCACGTAATGTTGCTGAGAGAGAGAGACAAGTGGTGGCAGGAGACTAGCGAGCGTATGACTGCTCCAGACCACCGCGGCGAACCTACTGACACGAATCTCTGCTCCCTCCTCCCTCTCTCACTCGCTACATACTGAATTATATGGGGAAAGTACCGAATTACATGCTTTTTGCACTCGCGTTACACGGTTATTGCAAGAAAACTAGCCATCATAAAAGGATCGTTATGGTGTCATTCGAAAGCTCTGTTTATGCCCTTTCAGGGATAGGTACTTGTTTTACGTTCTGGGTCTTATTTAGGCATGAAAATGATCACGTAAACAGCCCTATTTTGGCTAAAAACACCCCGCTGGGCGGTACATATAAATAAACCGCATAGGCCGCTCGTAAGGTGTTAATCTTGCTGCGGCCACGTTCTTACAGCATGGAATAATCATGTTTTACCTTTAACCCTTTTGCTGCGGGTGACGTTCTGGAACGTCCTGGCAAGTTACAGCAAATTCCAGGCTTTAAAAGCTTGTAAAAACCGTAAAAATCGAGTGTCAGTGGGCGGGAGCGTGAGGGGCCCACCTCCGACCGTCAGAGCAGCGAGCGGCTCACTGAGGTAGACTGTGTCTCGCGCGGGTCTCTCTCTGTGCCTCACAACAGTGTAGCCAAGCAAGCGAGTGCTTCCAAATAGCATGTTTCCCGCGTTTCACTGGCACCGCTGCGGGTGAACCAGACCACGTACGGGGTCATTTTCTGGTCTCATTTTGAAGCTATTTTCGCCTAGTTTTCGGCAGAATACAATTCATTTAATGCAGATGCTTGAGTTATCATTCAGGAGTGCCTGAATATGCCCTAAATAGCCAAAACACCCTGCAGAGAAAGGGTTAAGACTAATGTTTATCACAAGAGGGCTTACCGATAAAAAAGAAAACTACTTTATATAATGAGTTATATATACCCCCAATATAGGCCCTTATTATAGACCCTCATGTTGAAGGAATGGCGATCTGACGAGGAAGAACACAACATGAATTGGACTAAAGGGAAAGTTACTTGATTTTTCAAAATATAATTCAGAATTGTGACGTAGCAAAGTAGATAAAAAGATAAAATATATATTGTGCAGTTCAAACAGTAGCCTACATAGTATTACTATTTAACTATTATATTTTGATTGACTAAAAACAATAGTGGAAAGTATTTATTTTACATTTCTATATAGCAATCATTTATATGAAGCCTTTCATTTCCCTTATTGGCGGCGCTCGACTTAAGTCGTGCACCAATTTGCAGCAAGTTAGGAGCATTATTAAGGCTTTTAATTTTAAAGGGTTAAATCGAGTGCAAAGGCCGGGAGTGCAGCGGGCCAGACAGCCGACTCCCAGATCTTACCGCCGCCCATTAACTCATGTTCCCTGTGTTCTCGAGAGGCCGGCAGTGTAGCCAGTAGTGAGCATAGCTGGGAAAAATATACCGATATATGCTAAACTCCCATGTTCGTGGCATCACTGCAAGAGAACCACGAGTGCTACGTAGCTCGTTCTGGTCTCATTTTGAAGCTTTTAGCGCCTAGTTTTTTGCTAAATATTTTGTTTTGTCATGCAGATGCTTGATTTATCATGCAGGAGGGCCTGAATATGCCCAAATGAGCCCAAAACAACACGCTAGACAAGGGTTAAGACTGACTGCGGGCAACCTTTTGATACATACTATGTACAAAAAGACCAATACTGTGGTCGACGTAGCAATACGTTTTGACACTACCGGCTGATTTGGTAGCACCGAGCCGCTCTGCTTGTTGCCAGATGCTTTCATAAGCCTTTAACCTTTCCATACATACTAATATCAGTTTGCTACAAAGCATCAGTTGTGAGAAAGTTTGTGACCAAGCAAGAGATGTTTTAGAAACTTAATTTCAAGGAAAGCAGGTCCACTACATATATTTGTAACAGCTATACAACAGGTACAAATGTGAGATTCATTTCATGTAACAGGTCATAACTCGTACTATCTTCTTTATTTCATTGAGTTATCAGGAGTGGAACATTATGAAAGAGGGAGAGAGAGTGATAACACGCTCGCTACCTGGCCTGCTGCTAGCTGTAAGCAGGAAAGTATTAAGGGATATTTCCAAGGCCAGAAGGGGAAGAGTATGCATAACCAAGCGTTTCATAAGGAAAAATTTACCTGAATTTTCCATTAGGGCTATTTTTTAATTCCTTCGGGGCTACGGATACGGCAGTAGGGCAATGTATATTCTACAACATTAGTGGGAAAGTCCCCACCTGGGCAGTGAAGCCATCTATAGGATAACCACAGTTATCATGTTAATATAGTGTATAGTAATACATGTCATGCATGTTTGTTTTGTTCTCATGTTGCTGACATTTGGCCTATGTTTGATCAGTCTAGGATGTATATATTACTCTTTTTGAAATAACTTAATATAGTATGGATTTTGGATTTTTTAAAGAAACGAACAGGAAGTTGAACTAATCGATATTTCAAGATCTTTGTATTATTTGTACTATTATGTTGTTTTGAGTTTATAAAACTTAACAACGGTGTGAAGTGACATATACCCTTTTGATGCAAAGTTATTTGTAAGTATTATTGCCTACAGTCTTTATTATAACACAAATTCGATGTATATGTTGTTAGCAGGATCCTGCACTTAGTACTCGGCCAAGTAAGTACTCCCAGAGATTAAAAAAAAAGTGGATACAATTGGAACTAGTTTGTTCTAAAAAAGAAAGAAGTATACTAGTAGTATTAAAACAAAGCAAAAGATACATATAAAGCACCACATTAATTTGAAATTATTGAACTGTTTATATACCGGTATATAATTATTATATTTTGAAGAGATAACCTGCACACACCTATTTTACCAGAGCTCAAAATATTAGTCAGTAATCTCCACATGCTATCTCTTTCACCATTGCAATACGAAATAATTTGTCTTCACTTAACGCTGAAGAATATATTTTACATGAATATTTGCTGCCGTTCCTCTCCAAACTATTAAGTAACCCCTTTCACAGTCAGCTTTGGGCGCTTTCATTGTTTAACAACCCGCTTAATTAAACATACGGTAATTAATTTTAAATGTTCAAAGGGATCAAATTATTCTCCCCTTCCCTCCTTCATGACTAAAACAGAGAAGTGAAAAGTGAGCCCCGTTCCAGTGTAACCACTTTTCGTATTTTGACTAATTTTGGAGGATTATATTTTGTTTATGAAAGACATCTAGTAATGACTTAAACATACCTTAACTAACTGTTTCATTCCAGTGAGGCACATGTTTAATTTAATATTCTGGGGAACTATATGCAATTGTATTAAGATTTTGAAATCATACTCTGACCAAGTGGGTAAACGTCGTACTTCTTCCACATCTTTCAGTCACAATTCGTTCAATTCCCCCAACATGTCTAGTGACCTCCTAGACCTTAATCCCCGGGGTACTTCGCTGTGGACCAATAAGCTTGGAGTCCCTGCGGACACTAGTTAAGCCTCTCAGGCCTTCCAACCAACCCAGTGATTCGTATTATGTACTATAAGACCCTGTAGTACATTGTATCCTACCCAGAAGAGGAGTTCCCAAGGAATAGACATCCAGGGCGATTGGTGTCAATTGCCGTTTGGAGAAATATTGCAAGGAAAAAGCAATACCATTCATTGATAACTGGGATAGTTTCTATGGGAGAGATGGGATGTGCGCAAGGGATGGGGTTCATCTTTCACGGTTAGGGGTTTCTACATTAGCTAGTTCTTTAGATAGGGTGGTTGTGGGGTTTTGAACAGAAATATTGAGAGTGTAAATGAGAGGTTAAATGGAACAATTTTAGCGTCAGGCGAAAGCGATAAGGATATTCAGTCTCATGCTAAAAATGATGACTATATTGCAAATGATAGTAGTGATGGTGCAACGGAAGATGGAAATGTCGTTAGAAATAAAGGTGAATTAGGTATAAAGAAAAGAAGTAAATTGAGATATATTACACAAACTGTAGGAGTCTATGTAACAAAATGAACGAACTTAGAGCCCTTGTTAGCAAAGAAAATATAGACATAATAGCGCTAACTGAAACGTGGATTAATACAGAAACCAGGCATTTTTTAGCAGAATTTGATATACCAGGATATAGTTTGTTTAAATATGACCGAACAAGTAAGAGGGGTGGCGGTATAGCAGTGTTTGTCAGGAGTACATTAAAAAGCTGTATTAAATCAGGTATTAGACTACATAACGATAATGAAAGTGTTTGGGTAGAGGTTAACGAAGGTAGTGAGACCATAGTTATTGGAGTTATGTATAGACCGCCAAATATGAGTAGAAATGACGGAACGTCATTATGGGAGGAAATTAAAATGGCATCAAGGCTTAGCAATGTGTGCATTATGGGGGATTTAAATTTTCCGAATATAGATTGGCAGCATCAAATAGGAGACTCTGATTCTGAGGAGTTTATAGAGATAGTACAAGATAGTTTTTTGTTTCAATTCATAGATACGCCGACTAGAGGTAATAATATTCTCGATTTAGTTTTCAGTAACAATGAACATATGGTAAATAATGTAGAGATAGGGGACCACCTAGGAAATAGTGACCACAATTCTGTGTATTTTAATATACAATGGAAAGGTAATACCAGAGAGAATACAACATTAATACCTGACTTCAGAAAAGCCAATTATGGTGGGTTAAGAAGAGCCCTATTAGCTGACCCTATGGTAAAAAAATTAAGTCGATCCAGGGGTCCAAATGAGTGTACCCCTTCTCAGGCACCTGTCATCTTAAGTCAGGAAGAGACGTCAACCTTTGGTAGATACATACGATAATTTTATCGAGTCTGTATTCAATGCACAAAATAAATACATCCCCAAAAGAAAATTTAGATCAACACAGAACCAACCCAAATGGATGAATAATAGACTATTAGATCTTCTAGGACAAAAAAGAGGAATATATAGAAAAATTAGGAAAGGCAAAAATTCACCTACTTGCTTACTATCAGAATCTATCAAGACAGGTAAAAAAGGATATTAGGAAAGAAAAATAAATTATGAAATTAAGGTTGCCAATGACTCAAAAAATAATCCTAAAGCTTTTTACCAACTATATAAATCCAAGGTTAGAGATGTAATTGGTCCCTTTAAACCCTCGATAGGAGAAATGACAGAAAATTATTTAGAAATGTGCAGTACATTAAATAGTCAATTTCTTTCCGTTTACACTAATGAAAATTTGGCACAGTTTCCAGAAGTCCGTAAGGTATATAGCGATAGTATAGAAAATAGGTTAAGTACGGTTACTATAAGAAGAAATGATGTGCTTAAGGAAATTGACAGACTGAAACTTCATAAATCGCCTGGTCCTGATGAGGTATATGCTAGAGTATTAAAAGAATGTAGGGATGAGTTAAGTTACCCATTAACATTTTTATTTAACAAGTCATTGGAGACAGGTATAGTTCCAGAAGCTTGGAAGCTTGCAAACGTAGTTCCGATCTTCAAAAAAGATGACAAATCAATAGCATCCAATTACCGTCCCATTAGTCTTACATCAATCATAGGAAAGCTACTAGAGTCAATTATTGCTAGTCAAATTAGAAACCACTTAGATACATTTAATTTAATAAATTCTTCTCAGCATGGATTCACTCAGGGACGTTCTTGCCTTACTAATTTGCTTAGTTTTTTCTCAGAGGTATATGAAGCAGTAGATAATGACAAGTCATAATTATGATATAATATATTTAGATTTCAGTAAAGCTTTCGACAGAGTCCCCCATGAGAGATTGATGAGAAAGGTTGAGGTGCATGGAATAGGTGGGGCGTTGTTGGGATGGATTAGGTCATGGCTAATTGGTAGGAAGCAGAGAGTCAGCATAAATGGTACTAAGTCAGAATGGGGAGCAGTCAAAAGTGGTGTCCCCCAGGGATCTGTATTAGGTCCTCTGTTGTTTGTTATATACATAAATGACCTTGATTTAGGTATAACTAGTAGGATAAGTAAATTTGCAGACGATACCAAAATGGGGAGAACAATTGATTCAGATAGAGATATAGAGTGCCTCCAAAGGGATCTAGATACCTTACACGAATGGTCAGTAAATTGGCAGATGAAGTTTAACATTGACAAATGCAAGGTATTAAAGATAGGGAAGATGCATACAAATGTTAAATATAAACTAGCTAATATGGAATTAGAAAACTCGAATTGTGAGAAAGATCTAGGTGTGTTTGTTAGCAATGATTTGCAGCCAAGACAACAGTGTATAAGCGTTCGAAACAAGGCAAACAGGATTCTCGGGTTCATCTCTAGGAGTGTGAGTAACAGAACTGCTGATGTTATCTTAAAACTTTACTTGTCATTAGTGAGACCCCATATGGATTATGCTGTTCAATTTTGGTGTCCTTATTACAGAATGGACATAGATTCATTGGAGAGAGTACAACGTAGAATGACAAAAATTATCCATAATATTAGAAATCTTCCGTATAAAGAAAGGTTGAAGAAATTAGGCTTACATTCGTTAGAGAGACGCAGACTTAGAGGGGATATGATAGAGGTGTTCCAGTGGGTTAGTGGGATTAACAAAGGGGACATGACAAATGTACTAAAGCTCAGTGATAGCGAAAGAACTCGTACCAATGGTTTCAAATTAGATAAATTTCGTTTCAGAAAAGATATAGGCAAATATTGGTTTGGTAACAGATTTGTAGATGGGTGGAATGGACTACCAAGTGCTATAGTGGGATTAAAAATGATAGGGAGCTTTAAGATAAAATTGGATAAGCATATGGACGAGAAGGGTTGGGTGTGAAGGGGGATCAGCAGGGTTGGGCCAATCAGCGCTCTGCAGACCCCCGTAATCCTGCGTTAATCTCTAACCGTTTTGGTAAGATGATCCTAAGATTAGAGTGTTGAGCCTATAATTGGGCTTTGTAATTGGGGTTGTGTGGGACAGGGATCTGCCTTGCTTAGGCCAATCGGCTTTTTGCAGACTCCCATTTTCTTATGTTCTTATGTTCTTATGTTCAACTGCTGCCTTAAAATATTATAAGGATTTCCGAGCACAATCGAACTTCATCAATATTTTGTTTACCATAGCATAAGTTTAGCTAGTCCGAAATTAGGTTTTCGCAACCAACTTAGACAATGTATACTATAGATTTGAGAAACTTGTACAGTACCTGCAATTCTCATTTTAAATCTACTAATTTGAATCACCTAGAGAGTTAATGAGACACATTTATCAGTTCTATACAATGTCGAAATAGGTTTCGAAAAATTACTTTCGAACTGGCAAAAAGTAGATACACTTAAAGGCTAACTGAAACAGTTTGAAGAGCCATCCAGGGACAGAAGATGTGTCCTAGACACAGGTGGACTCAGTGGCAATGATTGTGACGCATTTTTATAACCAATAATACAGATATATTAACAAATAATTAACATATATTACAATTTGGGGCTGCTCTAAATTCTAGGTACAATATTAACCCCTTCCGTACCAGTGCCTTACTTTTAACTTTATCCAGGCTACTGTTAGACGATTTTATTTTGCATTAAAAGGGCCTCCAGCAATTAAAAGCTTCAAACTATCTTACTTAACCCTTTTTACTATTATTAATCCTTCTTAAACAGCACAATATCGTCTACATATAGCTAGAATGAAATAAAATAGATGTCGTCGGTACAGAAGGAGTTAATATTTGTGTTGCATTAACTATATTCATAAGATGTAAAAAGTTACTTTCATTCAATATTCAAAGCCATCCCAGACTGAATTTAATTTTCCTAATGATTTACATATAATTCCATTTTCGATATCCACGTCAGCTATAGAATATGCAATGGCATTTTGCTTGTGTCATGGGTAATATTTCACGATTTTATTGAGATTAGGAAGGATATATAAAGGTCACAGATGCTTCCTAAATGGTATATAATCGTCCAATGAATGCCAGAATAAAGACAAAATCCGTCATGATCTTGAAATGGTTAAACAGTTCGAAGATTACAAATGGGTCAACAATACTATACTTTGGTTGGCCAAAATGCGGGTTTCTCAAAATAGACTCCTGCTCCGGCCCCACTAGACCCCGAGAATCTGAGAACATGATGTGTGCATTTTTTTCCAGACCGCCAACACAGGTACGATAGAGAGAAAGAGAGCAATAACCTGTGATTAATTGGCGTGGATAAAACTGATGGGAGCGAGGTTATGTGGTTGGTGGATACAAAATTGTTTCAGTACTGGCCCGATAAAGACAAACACAAACACACAAACAAAATCGAAAATTAGCAGATTAAAGACAAAAGACACAATGGGTAGAGAGGCAGAGTGGGGTCTGACCCACCAGCGTGAATCGTCGACTGACTAATCTCTGCAGGGAGGAAAACGTTAGATTCATCAACACCTGGGATGCCTTCTACCATGAAGAATACCTGTTTTTAGTGGATGGAGTACATCTGAACAAGGTGGGAGCATCAAGATTTGGCCGCCTGCTTCACGACGCAGTAAAGGATTTCCAGAAGAGAAGCAGAGCCAACCGAGGACCGCCAGGGACGAGGATCGAGGACAGACAGGTACGTAAATGTAGATCCGATCAGAACCAATAATTCGAATATAGAGCGTTCCGTGAATTCTAAAACCACATCTTTAAAAGTTGTCTATGCAAACGCTTGTAGCATACGCAATATATTTAGAGGAACTAGTGTTTATAGAATATCACTATGTTATTGGCATAACAGAATATTCGCTCAATACAGAAGACAGAAACTTCTTAGCAAAGTATTCACTTCCCGGTTATGAAATGTTTGAAAAACGCCAAATTATTCAAATTGGAGGTGGCGTTTAACTTTGTATTAAAGGAAGTTGTAATGATGGGTTATAATTGTTTAATTCCCTTGGTACATTCCGTAAAACAATCCAATTATGGTTTGATGGACTTCTATACTCTTGACAGGAACATCCCTAGTAGGTTCTTTATGCAACATACAAAAGTATTCAAGAGGCCAATACCCTACTCAATGACAACACAAACATGGACGTACAGAGCCCCTCACCACATAGCGGGTGGACGAGGTGTTGCTGTTTCATCTGTCCGGGACTGTACATAGATTTGTTTTTATTCATAGGGCACAATGGGTAAAATGGCATGGATCATAAAATAATATTTCCTGGATTATGCAAGTAATACTCTTAGTCTCCTAAAGTAATACTCATGAAAACTAGAACAACCCAATGGTGAGGGTCTAGTGTAAATTGGCTCAAAACCGGAAAGTATACCCAAAGCTATTAATACACACAAATAATTATTAGCCCTCAATGCAATAATAAATGAGGGTCTAGTATCTTCCGTAATTAATGAAAAGTTAATTCAGGTGCAGGATAATATCCAGCAACTAAGATGGAGCGAATTGATGTTTACAAATATTGACTCCCTGTACAGCAGGTGAGTCACACGGTACGCTCGAGGTGAGACTTAATTGTTGACCGCGTATGGTTGACCTCAGGTAGGGGCCACCTGGCAGGTCACTTGCTGGACTGCGTTAGTGAGATATAAGTTTATACTTAATGCAACTCTATTCTTAGTGCGAGTTCAATAATAATAATATTAATGAGAGCGGGTAGAGAATATTATTTGGAATAAATGAGATATAATACATCTCGGGGAGGATGAATTTATATGTTATCACGTATTTATATGAAGTGATCGTATGCTAAGATAACGAGGCAAGCTTAGGAATTCGTATTAATATATATATATATATATCTAATCGAGTAAAGCGAGAACGTTTGAACGACACAATCAAAAGGGGAGATAATTAACTCTACTTTACACAGTATAAGTGAATCTGTTCAAAACATAATAATACGATATATGATATATACGTATGAGGATAATGAATATCAAATGTAACTAATAATAACTGGGGCGTGAATGACACAATAAGCAAATTAATATCTGAATTCGGTATCAAACGAAGAATCTGAACTGGTTAACAGATTTAACGAAATAAATCGTAGTTTAATAACTAGGGCGCTGGCAACGAAGTCCAGCTCATTAATACTTATAAATCAGTATCAGTGGTCGTGTCTGAACGAGTTAGCAGAACGACGGGAATATAAATACACAGGCACAATTAGTGTATGTTGAGTGGATGTATATAATTGCAATATGAATTTTATGCGGAAGAATTCCTAAACATTAAACTCGAATATCACTACATCAATAATCATCAGAACATAAATTAACGTTCATAAAAAAACTTCACAAATGATGAGTAAGATAAAGTCTGGGAATTGATAAAGGAATTACTCTATGAACTCGTTGGCAACTCGGGCGTAGGTCTTTGGTAAAAGAGTGATAAGAACGAATGACGAGTAAGATAGAATATGAATCAATAAAGGAATTACTCTATGAACTCGTTGGCAAATCGGGCGTAAAAGGTAAACAGGTTTTAACATAGATCAAGGATGAATGGCAAAATTAACACTGGGTAATACAAGTTCAGAAGGATGACTTTATCACGGACATACGGGATCTTGGGCACAGATCACAATTACATAAATACACAGCACCGTTCACACATTTACGTAATCAATACCTAAATAACAATAGCCAACAAAAGAAACATAGAAACACTTAGGTAGTTGGAGGGCCGGGGGTCGAGAGTACAGGTCTGGCCGACCGGGAGTGAGGGTAGAGGACAGCTCTTCAGGGCTGTTCACGTCACTCGAGCAGGGGTCCTAGGTCCAGGGCGTCAGGCAACAGGCGGGCAGCACCTCAGTAACACAGCAGGTGGTACTTCAGGAGGTACTCTCGAGGGGCAGGAGGGGAGGCTGGGGAAAATCTAAACACTTTGCCATGAGAGTCCGGGCCCGAGGGTGTAAGACTTTAGGGAGGTGTGATTTGCATACATTACTCAGGATTTTCTGAAGTACTATGATAAATTGTTTGTGACTCTTGAGTCAAGGTTTTCGAGGTTATAGGGCTGTGAAGAAAAAGGTTAAGTTGGCTGTTACGAGGTACATATTAATCCTAGCCTTGGAAATAAGATAGAAATACATGGGCCTATCTCCAAGGTAACATCTTAATATTACATTTAGCATGGGTGAGGCCATATGTTGCTATAATCGAAATAACTTACTTATAACCTTTATATCTCTTGCGATCCTTCAGGTGTCATAATTATGTGATGAGGAATCAATATGGAATTCTACTTGTACATTCCCAAGCAGAGTCTTACATGGTAGATTCGAATTCCATTTATATCCATAATGCTCAGGCCGTTGATGTTTAATTTGCATAACCACTTTTCATTCGTGTCCTCCATATCCAGGAGTTGAGTATAATTATGTAGCCCATGCAGGTATTGGGCTGCGAGGGGGCGTGACCCGAGCAGGTAGCTAATGAGTTTGGGTGACCTCCCATACCTTTGTCTCATCGAAAACGGTGAAAACAGGGGTAGCTTGGGTATTTGTCCAGGGATAGAGCATGGGAGTAATAATAATAATAATAATAGTTCTTAAAGCTAGCGCATGCTAAGCTAGCTAAGGATAGCTCAATAAGGCCGATTAGGCGTATTTCCATTGGGGTCCTGTACTACTACCCCTTCCCTTTGCTCATGAGGGATGGTAACGACTCAGTGCTTGTGAAAAATCTTTAATGCGCTGAGCGTGGGCGCGAACCCGGGCCTTCTGGGTGGAAGTCCGAGACGCTAGTCACTATACCAAGCGAGCCGCTTGGTGAGAATAGGGGTGTCTCTGCTATTTTCTTATGGGATCTTGGAGTTGCAGACTGGCTATTCTGTGTATCGTTCCCTCTGGTACACGCTTGAGCCCGGTCATTTCAGAAGTCTTAACCCGACCCTCTTGTCAAAACCTCAAATTGTGAATGTTGACACATCCTTTTTGCTAATAAAAAATAAAAAAGGTACAGACCTCCAGCTCAATCAGTGCAACCTGACCAAGAAATTGACGAGCAAAATGCAGACGTAAGTAACTCGCAAGATACCATAGTTTTTGGCGAGTTCAATTTACCTGTGACTTCACACTCTGGGCAAACCTGTATGCAAACTTGCAAGAGAGTTCGCTCTATCAATTTGTTAGATCTTCGACCCATGCAAATAATGTCCTTGACCTTGTACTTTTAACAAAAGATGAATTGACAGAGAATTTGAATGTCGGTGATGAATTCATTAACACCGACCATCGTACGATAAAATTCAGTTCAAGGTTTACAAGTAACGAACCAAATAGCATCATCGAGAAAGTCCCTAATTTCAAGAAAGAAAACTTTCTTACTGACTGGAGCTTTCTAATTAACAATAACGACATAAATTCATACGTAGAGATGAAATGGGAGAACATACAAGGAAGTCTTTGGCCCAGAAAATGAACATGGACAAACAAAATATGAAGCGAAGTATTTTGAGCAAGAGCCAAAAAGTTTGAGGAGGAAGTGAAATAGTAAGTGGACAACATGGTGGTGGAATTTGTTAATGTGGTGGTGGTACTGCTACTACTACTAACAATACTAATAGTATTATAAATAATATTAATAACAGTAATGATAATAATAATAATAAAAATAATAATAATAATGATAATCTTAATCTATATATCTATCTATTGCTGGACGCCTTACTCCCCTTACGAGGGTGGCCATACACAGAATGCCCCCAAGTGGACCTATTCCCTATGAGAGGGACAACCCGAGCCAGTTTAGTGGAGGACTTACAGGATTGACCACTCAATTTAGGATCCGTCCGACTCCGTGGCCCTCTGTGTATCTTGTTAGCACTATTTTCCTACAGTGGTGTTCGGCTAATCCATCCACTAACCTGCCTTACCCTTAGGTAAGCAGTACGGATTTGTATCAGGTTTACTCCCCTAGACAGGTTGCCAACCAAGGCTGACGAGTCCCATCCACCCTGATTTGTATAAGGTTGTCTCCCCTAGATGAGTTGCCGACCAAGGCTAACGAGTCCCATCCACCCATATACATTAATGTAACACCCCGTTCTTTAAAATTAATATCAAATTAAACCCCAATGTACTTGAATAAACTAATGAAAGCATATGGCCCTTCTGGAATTCGAACTCGGGACACCACACCCAGAACATAACCATTACACCACCAACACACTTAAAGGTTGAGTACACGATCACGATTAATATCCATTTTCGAATTTTGGATATCAATCTAATCAGACCCACCTGCATTATGGAAAGCGTAATGTTTTAGTGAGAGGAAATACCATAGAATGGGGCCAAGATCACTAAGGACCGGCCTCGCTGTACTAGTTCCTGAACCTATATAAATAAGTAACACCCCATTCTTTAACATTAATATCAAATACAAGCCCCAATTTACTTGAATAAACTAAGGAAAGCATATGGCCCCCCCGGGATTCGAACTCGGGACACCACACCCAGAACATAAGCACCTAAACCATTACACCACTAACACAGTTAAAGGTTGAGTACACGATCACGATTAATATCCATTTTCAAATTTTGGATATCAATATAATCATGTACTCAGACCCAACTGCATTATGGAAAGCGTAATGTTTTAGTGAGTGGAAAGAACATAGAATAATAGAACAATATATCCAAATGGTACACTTTATTGTAAGGATAATACATAATGAAACACCTATATATCAAGAACACGTTGATGAAACACACACATTTCCTCTGAACACTGAACAGACTAAAACCCGGAACTGATACAAATAGTTGTCTGGAACGCGATAGTGATGTATTGGATTGAGGAAACGTGTTTGAAGCAGGTCCAAAAGTTCTCCGGGCCAAGGGTAGGAACGTGTGGCTGATGCTCCGGAGAAAATTATAGTTTTTATTATTATTGTGTTTTTGTGTTGTTTTTCTGAGAGGAATCCGTGATATGTTTGTTCCCTTTCTATATGGTTGTGCATGGTTTAGAAAGATGGACAATTATGAAGAGGATATACAGTAGGTTAAAAGCGTGAGGTTACTTGTCGAAAAGTTAATTAACGTATAACCATCCAATAGAGGGCACTTCGTATCCATACCGATAATACTCCACTACCTCTGGTTAGTGGTCGACTCACAACTGAGAGTTCCCAAATTTGATTCCGTGTTTAGGAGAGACGATGTGTCTTCACAACACATGCCTCTGTTAACCTAACTGACAGTATTCTTTACTTCCAGGTTAAATACCTTAGGTGTTCTTTGGTTTACAATTACTCTGCATTTATAGTATTGTTATTCCTAAATATATAGTTTATGTATTACATTCATACATTACATTAACCACTATAATGTATAGGTACTGATCAATGTATATGTGAATGAATGAATGTACCTTAGGAAATAATAAGTGATAATTGTGCAATATCAAGTGCACATTTAACAGTATAATTGTCTGTTATTGTAAACAACCGCGACTCACACTTTATCAATAATACAAGCTGCTGTCCATACCAAATTATAGTGATCACCATCTAGTCGCTACATCCTTGACCTTCTTTACTTTCGCAGGCCAGATACGCCTTGGTTATAATCACTGGGACCCATATTATGTATGAGTGCATTTTGTATATACAGTATACTCCACTAGATTATTTAATGTATTTCTTCATTCCTCTTTCAATACTCTTTTTCGCCACAGTCCCGATAACATAGGAACCTGGAGTAAGTAAACATTTGTGAAGTGTTATCTTGGTCAGCTAAACTATAATCACCTGGTTAACATGCAGTACGGTACCTGTATAATATGGTAGTGTCAACTTGACTTTATATATATATATATATATATATATATATATATATATATATATATATATATATATATTGTGTGTGTGTGTGTGTGTGTTGCCTCAAAATTAGTATGGAACTCTTTAGGATATAATTACATGGAATGATTAGTATATAAAACCAAATAATGATAACTAATTAAATGTATATAATAAAGCTAAAATATACTTGTACAAATATGAAAATAAACTGGAACCAAACAAATTTATCTGTATTGATGAAAACAGGAAAGAACATGACCAGAAAATTTAAAAAATCATGTTTAAAAAAATATGAAATATTTGAAAAATATGTTTCAAGGCAAAATTCTCTAATTAGGTGAGGCTCGATCAACATAAGTGAAAGAGAGAGAGATTGATTGATTGACTGATGTTGTATTGCCAATTGTGTAGCCTACATATATAATATACAATAATACATAATAATACATATATTTGAATGATTGGCATATTTAGCTAGCTAAGCAAACACTCTATTTAGCTAGCCTTATAGACGTTAGTAAATATTTAAGGCTAGGTTACACGGTTATTAAAAATATAATATACACATAACATTACAGTGTATTATACCTGCTTTATCATGGAATCAACAAGAATCAAATTAGTTCATTATTTTCAGTAGTCTTTAAGAATAGGTATGACAGTAATTACATGAACACTATTAAATGAGAAATTAAATAGACTGGTTTACATAAAATCATCGCTATTTAGTATTGATCTAAAAGGTGTTTCTTAACCCACTGAGCCCCAGCTAGTTTATAATAAATGTACCACCCAGGACCGGCAAGTTTTGAAAACAAAAAAAATCCAGAAAACACCAGGAATGGGTTAGGAATGAAGGAAAACCCACAAAAAACCGATCCCCTAAGTCATTAAGGGGTCCTACGGTGCGCCCAAAAGTGTGATTTACAAGAGGGGAAATGTGTAGGCAAAAACACCCAAAAACAGGTTTTTGCGCACTCACGCGCACGCGGTTAGACTTTGAGTTTTCAACCATCGGCATTGTTGTTTGGGATACTTACACAGTTCCCATACAAATCTGAGCCCTCTAGGTGCCATAGGACCGGAGTAAATAACATTGACGCATACGTATGCGTCGCTGGGGTTTAGCGTTACAAACATTTTGGACGCAAAGAGTGCGTCGCTGGGGTTCTGTGGGTTAACCCACTGAACCCCAGCGACGACGCGTTGTCGTCGGCAATGTATGTAACGCTAAACCTCAGCGACGACAACGTGTCGTCCCTGTTAATTACTCCGGTCCTATGGCACCTAGAGGGCTCAGATTTGTATGGGAACTGTGTAAGTATCCCACGCAACCATGCCGATGGTTGAAAACTATCAAAGTCCAACCGCGTGCGCGTGAGCGCGCAAAAACCTGTTTTTGGGTGTTTTTGCCTTCAATTTTCCCCTCTTGTAAATCCGACTTTCGGGTGCACCGTAGGACCTCTTAATGACCTAGGGGATCATTTTTTTGTGGGTTTTCCTTCATTCCTAACCTATTCCCAATTGTTTCTGGAAAAAACAAAAAATTCAAAAACTTGCTGGTCCCTGGTGGTACATTTATTCTAAACTAGCTGGGGCTCGCAGTGGGTTAATAGATGTTGTGAACACAAATATAGAAACTGAATGTCTGAATGGTTTGTTTAGGGTGCTCCATAATTTAGTTCCCCTATAGCTAAGACAACGTTGTGCATGTGATGTTCTGCAATATGGGAGTCGTAGCAACTCCTGGGCTCCTCTGGTATTATTGTTATGGACCATGATATGAAAATCGTCCTCCAAACACATAAGACCTTTTTAAGATTAATACACAAAGTTTACTGCCTGAGCAAACAAAATATCACCTAATGATAGTCAACCATGTTCTTTAACGCCTTACGAGCGGGCCCGTCAGTAACTTCTACTACCCGCCAAGCGGGTGGTTTTACCCTAAACGACCTTGTTTCCGTGCTCTTTTTCATGCATAAACAAGAGCCAGAGCGTAATACAATTACGTATCCCTGAAAGGGCATAAATTAAGCTTTCCAATGACACCAGAACCATCCTTCTACGCGTAAATTGAGCTTTCCAATGACACCAGAACCATCCTTCTACGACCACGCGTTCTCTTGTAACGATCGTGCAAGGCGAGTGCAAAATCCCTAAAATACGGTAATATCCTTACATAAATCCCTGTGTAGTGAGGGAGGGAGGGTGGATGTGTGTGGCGTAGATGTCAGTAGTCGCGCGGGACCCGTGCCGAGCGGTCATGAGCCGACCTACGCTCCTCCCATCGCTCCGCTCTCTCTCAGAGCCATTATTGCTAAAAAATTGCATACGAACTTAAGTCGGGCCCCGCCACTTAGTCCTTGGTTCTCTAGGCCTACTTAAGTCGTGCCCCGCTAAACAAGGCTTAAATATTGGACCTGTATGCGCATTATAAGATTGGTATGTCATTATGTGAACTATTTTATTTTGTGTTAAGAATAAAGAGTCTAGGTAAGTCTTGTTTGCTCCTCCCCAGATAGCAGAATAGTAAATTATATGAGGGTAAGCCAAAAAAAGGTAAAGTAGCTTTAAGTTATCAATATTCAAGGAATCTCTAGTTTTGTAAAGAATGACAGTAATGTTCGACAATTTTACGGTAATGTCATTAATATGAGGTTTCCATGTCATTCTACCATCTATCGTAATACCAAGGCATTTTACATCATTAACTTTATTAATTACATGGTTATTTATTTTAATATCAATATTTGGTAATCGATAATTAGTAAAATGAGTCACAAGATAATGAGTTTTATTTAAATTAAGTGTAAGACCATTTGATTCAATCCAGATTGAAACCTTAGCTATTTCTTCGTTCATTTGGTGTACCAGTTCCATTAGATTATTGCCTTGTAAATAAATGTTTGTATCATCTGCATATAAAAGATATTTCAGTTTGGTACTTGATAATACAATATCGTTAATGAATAATATAAACAAAACAGGGTCAAACACAGACCCCTGTGGAACGCCATACCTCATAGATTTATATTTAGAACTAACGTTATTATAAAAAACAAATTGCTTCCTTTGACTAAGATAACTAGTGAACCATTTATGGGCAGGGCCACGTATTCCATAGTTATGTAACTTTTTAAGTAAAATATCATGAGGTAGGGTGTCAAATGCTTTGGAAAGATCACAGAAAACCGTTAACTGGTATTGTGTTGTGTCTAAAACTTTATACATTTCCCTAGTTAGTTCATGAATGGCACATTCCGTAGAATATCGAGGCCGAAACCCGAACTGACACTTCGTTAATATAGATTGTGATTCAAGATAATTTTTTAGCCTGGATCCCACAATTTTTTTCAAATATATTACTAAATATGGAAAGTAGAGATATTGGCTTGTAATTCTGGGGAATACTTTAATCTCCTTTTTTTAAAATCGGAATAACTTTGGCTATATGCAGGTAATTTAGAAAACACCCGATTCTAAATGACCTATTAATAATATGCTTAAGAAATGGTATAATTACACTTGAACATTCTTTAACAACCGTCACACTTACATCATCATATCCACAAGCAGTATTTTTAAATTTCGTTATTACCGAAACTAGTTCAGACTCAGGGGTAAGGTGAAACGAAACATTCACAGGGTTAGGAAGATATGTCTCGAAATCAGTAGGTTCTGTAGAAATATCACGGCGCAATTGTTCCCCTACTGAGCTAAAGTAATCATTAAAACCATTTGCTATAATTTCTGGATTAGTAGTTGGTGTATCATTAAATATAAAACTGTGCGGATTTTGATTCGGTTTCGTTCGATTCAGTATTGAATTAACAAGGTTCCATGTTTATCTCACATTACCAGAAAATGCATTTAATTTATTTTTGTAAAAGGTATTTTTCGCCCTTTTAATGGTTTGTGACAAAGTATTTCTATAATTCTTAAAATATTCACCATAGGTGATAAGCCATTTCGCAGATTTGTTCTGTAATTTATGTTTGTATTTAATGGAATCAATAATAGCAGGAGTAATATATGACTTATTAATTTGTTTTGCCTAACCGAGAGAGAGAGAGAGAGAGAGAGACGGAGTGTTAAACAATGACTTTTATCAGTAATTATCGAGGGTCAACGTTTATTCGCATATGTTGTGCTGCTATCGGTAACTATACTGAAGAGTAAAACAAACTTAGGTGTCAACAAACTTACTTCAGAACCTATTAAGTTAAGGGACAAATTTCTCGTGTGGTATCGGACATTCATGTTCTGTGTTCAATAACCTAGTTCTACCAACCATGGAGCTTTTATCACGGGAACCTGGAAGAGAAACAAAGCAAAATTTAGACCAACTGTGAACATGTACAATTGTTGCTAGGTACAGTAGAGTGGCTGTTATATTGTAATATGATATTTTATACAAAACCATTTGTGCCCGGGGTTGCTGTAATATTCGTTCCTAAGCACAGCTACTCTATTATTTCTTTACTTATATTGTGTTTATATGTATTCCGTTCTTGTGCCGTCAAACACTAGTTACATTATGATGTGATACAACAAGCAGTGTGCAACTGCACAATGTAATATGCGCTGTTTTAATAATGTATTTTAATTTTATTTTTCTTCTATGTAAATAAAGGAGACATGCACAGTTGAAAGAGCTATAGAGACCCAACATTTAGTAAGTTAGAATAAAAATGTCTGGACACTCGGAACTTGAAGCACTTTAACCCCTGTCAAACGGGGATGTTTGTAGCTTCTACTACCAGGCAGGCGGGCATATTTACCATAAACGAGTTTCATTCCATGCTCTTTTTCATGCATAAAGAAGAGCTACAGCGTAATACAATTATGTATCCGTGAAAGGGCGATAATAGAGCTTTCCAATGACACTTAAATCATCCTTGTACGACTACGGGTTCTCTTGCAACAATCGCGCAACACGAGGGCAAAAACCCTAAAATACGGTAAATTCCCAAGTTTTTTCTTGACCTCGCGAGGCCGGGGGTGTGAAATGGTGCAGAGGTTACATCAGTCTAGGCACTCGGTCTGTGCCAAGCAGTCAGAGCCCGCCTATCGTCCTCCCAACGCGTGGACTCTCTCTCAGAGCCGATAATGTGCTCAAAATCCCGCCCGATATATGTCGGGCCCCGTAGGGGTGGCCATGGTTCTCTCGCCCGACATATGACGGGCCCCGCGGCTGGGGTTTTAAGTCACAGGATGAGGGAAAGACAGATTGAGGGAAAGAGTTCCAGAGCTTACTTGTTGAGTAGAAAAAAGACTGGGAAAATCAGTTTACTCTCAGTTTACTCTTGGGTTAGCGAGTTGAACAGAATAGGAATGGGAATGTGTTGAACGGTGGGTGCCAACTACTCTAAGGAAGATGTACACTGAGAAAGCTCTAATGAAAATTGATTTAATGTAATAGTGGTAGAAGAGAGAAAGAGATGCAATATTGCGGCGTGCAGAGAAAGATTATAAAGAATCAGTATGAAGAGATAAACTGATGAGACAAAATGCTTTTGACTCTACCCTTTCAAGAAATGCGGTAAGCGAGAAACCTCCCTACACGTACGAACAATACTGTGCTCCTGTACAAAGTAAGAAGCTGTGCGATGGTGAAGAACACCCCTAACTTCTGGGAAGCTGCTTTAGCAATTGTGGTAATATCTTTCCCAGAAAATTCAGAAGAAAATTAAAGATCATATATATTTAGAGAAGTTGAAGGGTTGATTTGTGTATTGCTAAAGAGTAAAATATAGTCACGTGGAAGATTGTAATGGGTAGATAGATGGATAATTGAGTTTTGGAAGCACTGAAAGTAACAAGATTATCTCTAGGCCAGTCGAAAATAGTTGATCGATCAGAGATAGGCATGTTATGGCATGAACACATGAGTTTTGGAGTAACTGAATGGTTAGTAGTTGTGGATATGTTGTTGAATAATGTAAGGTAGAGTTATCAGCGTACGAGTAGATAGGACTAGAGGTAGAGTTGAGAAGATAATTAATGAATATTATATAGAACTTGGAGACAAAACAGTACCTTGAAGTACACCAAAGTTGGTGTAAGCTGGCCATCCACAACCGCAGGTATGGAATGGGCAGAAAGAAATTTGAGATAATTGCACAGATGGAGGGATAGAAACCAAAAGAGGGTAGCTTATAAATTACAGATTTGTACCATACTCTCTCGAAGGCTTTCGATATGTCTCACCAAAATCCAAAAAGGAGGAGGACACAGAGTTAGTAAAATAGCATTTTGAATTAAGAAACGCTTAAAAAAACATTTAGACGGAAGAAAGGAGAGCAATTGGATGATTGTTAGAGGGTTGAGAGCGATCCTCTTCTTTGGGACAGGTTGAATGAGAGCAAACTTCCAGCAAATGCTTAAATCTGTATTCTAAAGATGAATGAAGAACAGGCAAGAGAAGTGGTAATGAATAGGAATTAATGGATATTGATTGTGAATAGATGAGTGATAACGCGGTTATAAGAAGTGGAGGTCGGGCGCCAGTTGGAGTAGATATCAGTGCATCAGGCTCCTGGCCCGGGCAGCCAGTGTATACAGTATATGAAGGGCCATGCCTGAAAATAATGTGGAAGGACATTGTGGCGTGCTCCGCTGCGTGTCTACCTGCTGAGACCGGAACCTCTCCAGGAGGTCTGGAACCTGGGAGTCTTATGCTGGGGATCCCAAATGGGCATTGGTCTCTGGGTCTTCTCCTGGATGACCTAGATAATTATTTATATAATTATTTTCATTTAATTTTGTTGCTTCTGTTCGAGCTCTGTCTCGAGTCGGCCACCCTCAGCTATGGGGTATGTGCCTGAGTATTATGCATACATACATACATACATTATTAACCACCACACTTCCACCATGTTATAGAGTAAAAATAAAAATAAGTGGTTTCCGCAGCAGCATTTATCTCTGTGCCTTCTTGAACTAGTGATGAATGAAGTACAAAGATTCACGAGATACTACTATTTATGGTTACAGCAATTTAACTCCCCACATAGGACGTAACAGATGTCCGTTATCCCCAGGCTCCTATTTATACTTTGGTGAACAGAGACATCTGGTGAGAGAGTTTTTTTGGTTCTGAAATATGCCTACACGAGTAACTATTTAGTGGATTCCTTAGAATAATATTGTCTAGTGCTTGAATTTGTATATAAATATATGTACCATATTATTCTCTGTGAGAGTCGTAAAACACTATTACATATTTTAGGTAAGTCACGTAGTACATAAATATTTTTGAAACCTTGGTTTGGTATGACTGGCGGCCACCGTACATTTCCTCTTTAATCCGGGAAGCGCGGAGCTATGGTATTTGAAAAGTCCCGCCATTATTATTATTATTATTATTATCAGATACTACATGTGAGCCCCACCGAAGAGCCGTGGGGAGACTATATACCCTGAAGGGTATCAGTGGGGGGCACAAATAGCCAGGAAGATATAACTAGCTAACTAAAAAGGCGTTAACCCTCGTCTTGAAAACCTGGGAGCTCTCCTCATTCACTACTTCATTAGTGAGAGTATTCCAGAATTTTGTGATTGATGGGATAAAACATCTTGAATATTGTGACGTGTTACAATGAACATGAGAAAAGGCCTGATTATTTAGCTTCAAGGAATATCTAGTCACACGAACAGGCCGAAAAGGTGGTGGAATTTTTTAATGTAATGGATGATCAGCATTAACCCTCTGTTCCCGGAAGGGCTCTTGAACGCCCATAAAAAAGCATACACGAGCTACCCGGAAGGGCTCTTAAACACCCATGACGTCAAAGCCTGTGAGCTTGGTGTGCGAGGCGTCGGTCCGACGCATGTAAACAACAGCCGGCAGGACCGACGCTCCGCATCTCCGGCCACAAGAAGGAGAGCGTCGCTTGTTCGTGTGTGCCTGTATGTTGTTGTTAAGTATCGAAAAGTGGTGTAAAGTGGCTGTTTTGGCCATAAAGTTATCTCCAATGAAATCATCATCACAGCTCAACCAGTTGACTTAGAGAGCTCTACTTAATGCCATTCTACAGGTAAATAACACAGCTACGCTTGGGGATGCGCGGGAATGCGGGAAGCAGTCTGATTAACGAATATATGGTAGCCTAGCCTAGACGTTTTTCGGCCAAAACACCCGGTTTTCGAGGAATATATATATAATACATAGCCGGGGCTGGAGGGTTAAGAAATATCTTATGAAATAGAGTCAAAGACCCAACAAGGCGACGATGTTCAAGGTTAACATCCAGGTCAGGCAACAGAAACTTTATCTGATTGAAAGAACGATCCAGAAGCCTCAGATTGGAATCTGCGGCAGACAACCACACAGGAGAACAGTACTCAAAGAAGGGTAAAATAAAAGAGTAAAAACAGTTCCGAACAATAGCATCACTTGAATACATCTGTTTGCATTTACGTAGTAGACCAACTTTCTGAGATATAGATGAGGCAACTGAGCGTAAGTGTGCCTCAAAAGTAAGTTTTGAATCAAGAGTCACACCCAGTAACCTAAGTTTGGTACATTAATTGATTACAGAATAATTTATTATAATTTCAGGATGCAAAGGAAAAGGTGTCCTAGATCTACTAATTAAAATGCTATGTGTTTTTGCAGAGTTCAGCTTCATACCTCAACGATCACACCAACTAATAATTGTTAGTATATCATCTTTCAGAGTATTGGCGATCAAATCTCTCTCAGCAGGAGAAGTAATGGGTGCATATAATGAGGGATCATCTGCATTAGCAATCATTTTAGAGGAAACTCCACACCACATAATATCACTAGTAAAAAGGATAAAAAACAGAGGGCCCAGTACACTACCCTGAGGTACACCAGATTTAACAATGTTAAACAAACTAAAATTGCCATTAACTACCACACATTGTTGTCTGTTAGTTAAAAACGTAGACATTATATTTAAAACTGAACCACCAATCCCCATGGAACTGAGTTTGAATAATAGAGCCTTATGATTAACCCTTGTCTAGCGGGGGGTTTGGGCTTATTTGGGCATATTCAGGCCCTCCTGAATTATAAATCAAGTATCTGCATGAAAACAAAAGTATTTAGCAAAAAACTAGGCGCTAAAAGTTTCAAAATGAGACCAGAACGAGCTACGTAGCACTCGTGGTTCTCATACAGTGATACCAGTAACATGGGAGTTTAGCGTATAACGGCATATTTTTCCCAGCTATGTTCACTACTGGCTACACTGCCGGCCTCTCGAGAACACAGGGAACATGATTTAATGGGCGGCGGTAAGCCCTGGGAGTCGGCTGTCTGGCCCACTGCGCTCCCGGCCGTTTGCACTCGATTTTAACCCTTTAAAAGCCTTAATAATGCTCCTAACTTGCTGCAAATTGGAGCCGGACTTAAGTCAGGCCCCGATCTTTAAGGGTTAACTAGATCAAATGCGGAACTAAAATCTAGAGATATTAATCTTGATTCATGTCCAGCATCCAATGAAACCAGGAGATCATAAGTGAGGACAAGAAGAGCATCACAGGTACCTAAGCCCTTCCTAAACCCAAACTGGTTTGGAGGCAACAAATTCAATTTATTGGTGAAAGTTATGAGTCGCTTGGCCAATAGGCATTCAAAGATCTTTGATAAAACCAGAGTAATGGATATACGTCTCTACTCTTCTGGGAGAACAGTGGGAGATGATCCTTTTGGAATAGGCGTTACGTTAGCAGAACGCCAACATAATGGGAAAATGCCACGACGGTTTAAATTCTAAAAATAACAGCAAGTTTAGGGGCCAAAAGTTTGCTAATCCCTTTAAAAAATAGAGGGAAAAAACCAGTAGGGTCGGTACCCCCAAAAGAATCCAAATAATTCAAGATAATTTGTAATTCAATAGATCTAAATGCAAAAGATGTAAGTTTAGGTTCAGGAGAACAAGAACGAGGTAATGCAACCTCAGAGTCACTCTGCTTACTCTCAAAAACGGAAGCTAGGAGTTTTGTTTTCTCACAGGGGTCAAATGTGACCAAACCATCCGGTTTACACAGTGGTGGCAAAGAATTATCAACACCAAACAAATTCGTTTTCAAAGCTGACCACCATTTGTGTGGTTGAGTTTCACCAGTCAGAATAGCTTTTAGATGGTTGTTGTACTCGGCTTCCGCTAATGAACATATTCGCTGGGCATCCAAACGCAAACTAACATAATTCTCCCAGCAAAGCTGAGTACGAAAGCGTGTCCATGAACGAAATGCAGTCTGCTTTACCCGCTGTGCCTGCCAGCAGTCTTCATTGAACCAGGCTTTATCCCTCAGCCTGGTCTTTATAATCTTACTTGGGACTCTCCTATTTCTTATATCGGGGAGGACATTGTTAAGAGCCTCAACAGGGCAAGGGGTATGGTAAATATTATGCCAACTAGTAGTACCAACATCTAGAGTAATCCCTGGCCAATTTATCTGGGATTTAAGGAATACCTTGCAGGAGAAGGAAATATTTGGGAGAACAAAGCCTGTTTGGAGTTTAATGGACAGAGCAGAGTGATCAGAGGTGCCTAAAGGAGAAACTACGTCGACATCTACAACTCAAGGCACATCTGTAAGGACAAGGTCTAAACGATTACCCGAGACATGGGTCGGACCTAAAACAATGTGTTCACACCCTGACAAATTTGCAAAATCCAGAGCAGCACGTCCATCTTCATCATTAGGGGAAACTGAGTCAAGCCACTCCGAATGGTGTGCATTAAGATCACCCATAAAGATTAATGCAGCTTTACTATCAGACGATTGGATATTAGCCATACCCGTCAACAAGCAATCATATATGTTGTTGTCATGGTTAGGATTCCGTTATAGTTAAACAAAAAATCTGCTAGAGAGTTTTAATAAAATAACCTCATGACATTTACATTCATGAGTGGACAAACGAGAGGCATTAAAACCTGAACGAATATATAGACACATTCCTTGGGTCCTAGGAAAAGCATTGCGTCTAAGTAAAATAGGTTTCTTAAAATTGGGAATAAGAAATTCTGAAATATGTCTAATTTCTGAAACAAGTGTTTCTGAACAACAAATGATGTCAAAATTGTTTGATACAACAGAAAGATCATAAAGATTACCTTTCAGGCCCCGAATATTTGAGTACAATACTCTACAACATTTATTTAAAGGGCCGTGATTAGGATGTATATCACCGGCCATAATTAAAAGCAAACTAACTAAAATGTAATGCATAACCATAAACAAAGATAGAAAAGGACGGAAATAAACGGTCCACGTGATGGAGCCGCCACATCAGGTAAGGTTAGAATTATCGACAGAAGGTCACCAGAAAACTATCGCTGACAATAGCAATGGCAGGATTATACTGCTGCTACCATTCACCCCATCACCTTGCCAATTACAGCTTAGGTTAGCAGTACAGTACCATGCAAAGGTATTTTGATTCATTCCTCACAAAAATCTTCATATTTACCATAAATATCATTAAACTTATCTATATGCGCCTATTTTACATTTAATATGAAGATATTAACATATAAGAACAATAAAATAAGTAGGAATAGCATTTGGGTGGTTTGCCGCCCGGTCGTATCATGAGGCGAGACCTGGGGCGGCGTATACACTCCCTTCCTGAGCTCTCGAGCGACACTGACGGCTCTGAGTAGAAGTAATTTTTTTTCAAGGATCTCTAGCTGCCTCGCTTGTGTTAAAGAGACCGTGTGAGGGAAATTTGCGCCAAAAATTACCCGATAACACAAGGAATAAGAGAAAAAAAATCGCTGATATTTGAAGAGGGGGGGGGGGGACACATATGTAGGAGTGGTAGCAAGTAATGGAGGGGAATTATCTCACCTAATCACATATTGCTTTGTTTTGAGTGTCAGTGGGGTGTTTTGAAAGGATCTTTTTAGTCCTTGGCGCTTATGAGGACCTTCGCCTTTGCCCACCAAACCTCCCATGAGGTAGTTCGTTTTTCCCGGGGTCTCATTCACCACCATTATGTAATTTGCATCATATTCTAGTTACCACTAGACGATTATCTTTGGTTTATAAACTAGCTCTACGAACAAATGGGTATATAGGATTGCAATAACCCTCTTAAAACCTAGGTCCTTGTTAACCTGCATAAAATCATATAATTTTAGCCAGAATCAAAGGTATATAGGCGTCAAGGGGCTGAAGGGGTTAACAACCACACCTGTGACGCTAGTCGTTACAGGCAGCAGTTAACTGTAATAACATAAAGCGTTATGGGGAGGTTTTTAGTGTGTTAACTAGTGTAGACTTCCATCAAACTTAAAATCACACTTCCTTGAACCCCTTTCAAGATAATGTGTACATTTGTCCTCCTAGCTTACAGGATCGCTATCGCTTGCCAGGAAACAATTGATAATTAAATGGCACGAACAGTCTTAAAATTGACAGATATGGGGCGAACGTTCTTAAAATCGCAAGTCTAATGGGGCGAATGTGTTAAAATTTCAAAAGCAATGGGGATAAAGATGAGGGAGAAAGGGGTCAAGAAAAAAAATCCCTCAAGTGGAAATCTCCCCTTAATGACCGCTTACTAACCGTCCGGAGAGTGCTTAGCTTTCTAATCAGTGACTCTCATTATCTGTTCTCAGGGAAATTACCAAACCCAGAGCAGTTATGGCAGGAATCTTTGGGCTATCGTAAGGATAATCAGCATTATTCATATGTCAGACTTAAAGGAGTTACATTCCAATATTAAAGTATGTTTTGTTACGATCCAGGTTCTGCAAGACACGGGGCTCTTCATCATTGGACTAGATAAGGCTAAATGCAACAACGGTAACACTAGTTCAAACCCCTGCCTTAACCACTGGAGAACAAAACACCTATACCGCCCTCAGTCGTGCCTGGACAACGAGGTATCCTATGACTCGGTAAAAGGTGCACACTATAGGCTGATGATCACTGAAGCAGCCTATACTCATACAAAATACGATTACTTTATTAAGGTATACAAGGAAAAAGATAGATAGCGTAATTAAATCGCAGCAACGATTTAATAGCAAACTAGAAGAAGGATAATTAACGTTACTTTAAATAATCAGTAAACTGTCACTCCTATCTGAAAGAAAGTGAAACAAAAAAAGTCCTAAAGCATCATGCCGGAATCTTCTGCAAAAGTTAGATGCAACTAAGAAGTACGTTTCGGATTCTGAACTGTGTATTATTACTGTGGGAACATATATAGTGTAGGGACATACAGGGTTATCTGGCACAGGTGTAATTATAAAACAGTCGGCAGTCTAAACTCTAACCACAAAAAGATGTGCTTTCTCCCACCAGACACTAGCCTGCTCTGGTTGGGTCTCTGAGCAACAATCACGACTTACTATAAACATAAGGAGCAATAATGCTGCACACATATACACAATGAGATTATAAACCCTAATCGGGGGTCTGCCAGGTGGACGAAGTCTAGCAGGGGAGTCGTAGGCTAAGCTACCTGAGACGAGACACCTGCTCGGTAGCCTAGTGTCGTTCTCAAGTCTGTGCGCCTAGTTACATTAAATGACGGGGTGCTCTCTTGAGAGATCCAGGTCTTGTGTTCCTTATTCTCTCCTGGCGACCCTCCTAAGTCAAAAGCTAACGAGCTAGCACAGGGCTGGGTGGACTAGGCCAACGCCCTCACGCCAACACAGTGCTAGGCGCTAAGGTACACAGACAAGAAAATTACCTAGGCCTCCGCAGGTATCTGGTACAGTTGCATAGGCTCAACAAAGTCTATGCTCATAGGAAACTGCAACCTGATAGCCTCTCCCCAGTCTAGCATCGACTAACCTGGTAGACACACAAGAAAATAAGGTTGGGGCAACACAATGAGTATGTCAAACCTCCCCAAGCCAAAATGGATAACCCTCGGATCCAAAATGCCTAACTAAGTACATATAATATCTCTGAGAGCTCGCTGTATAATACAGTGATGGATATATGAAATCAACGTCAAGGGGAAGGGCAGTTAATTAATAGTAGGATATACAGAGAGAAGAAGGTAAGCAGTGGTAGAGAAAGTTCGCAAAAGGGGGGTGAGGTGGGCTGATAGATTGCAAGGGGATGTTAGCGTTACAGCACTACGAGGAGCTCTGAGGGAGACACAAGGACAGGAGCCCGCACCACCGTCCCAGGACCGCGGCCGCCAATCACAGACGACTACGTCACCAGTCAGCAGGGCTGCAGAAGGCCCCAGGAGCCACCAGCCAATCAAGGGCGCGGGAAAGCGTGCGAGCGGGAAAACACCTCGAGTGAGGGAGGCAATACATACCTACGCACGCACATATTACCACCGCGCTCTCGCTATTCTCTCTCTCCCTCCACAATGCATCTTATATTCTACTAATGATATAAAATACTTCCCGTTGTCACAGACGAAAGTAAAGGCCACCACGGGACTGTCTATAACAACACGAACACTATGAAAGAAAGAACAACATTCTCTGATAACTGTAGCCCATTTCACTGCCTGGGGAGAGGGGAGAAGAGGATAGGGAGCCTACCGCTGCCCCCTCGTGGTCGCTGGGAAGCTGACGTGCGTCACCCCCCCCCCCCCCCCCCCAAGATATTAGACACTTAACATTAGGCAAGTTCTGATATCTGAAATCGGCACACGTCACCTAACCTCCCCACCCCAGCACAATAATATAGCATATAGGTTTCACAAAAAAAACATACTTATAAAATTAAACAAACTTACATATTTACCCCCTCAACACAATAGCAAAGCTTAAAATTGTTACGCTCCGAAAGCGAGTTCTACGAAACTCAGCCCACTAATAGTTAGTGCTTCAGCTGTAACAAAACATACTTAAATTTACTATAACAGAATTTATTTTTTATTTTTTTTATTTCAAATGTTATTGCTGTTTTTGTTCGGCTTTGAATATATGTAGCCTATTTTCCTCCACGCAACCCACACAACCTGTGGCCATCTACCCCTTGTCCTCCACCCTCGAAAGACAGTCAGCTATAACGTTATCACAACCGGCAATATGCCTGATATCAAGATTGTATTCTTGGAGCATAAGTGACCACCGTGTCAGCCGCATGTTCCGGTTGTGGAACTGGTTGAGGAACTTTAGAGGGTGGTGATCTGTGTAAATGACCACGACCGGGCCGAAGGCTGGAACATACACCTCAAAGTGCTTCAAAGCAAGCACAATCGCCAACAACTCTTTCTCGATGGTAGAATAGTTCCTCTGAGCGGAGTTGAACTTTTTAGAGTAAAAGCTGACGGGGTGCTCCAGACCCTCGTCGTCCGTTTGCAAGAGGACTGCACCGGCCCCAACACCACTGGCGTCTGTCGCCAGCTGAAAACTCCTTGTAAAGTCCGGCGCCCTGAGAATAGGAAGGGTGCATAGTAAGTGCTTCACTAACCCAAACGCCTTTTCACACTCAGGCGACCACCGAAACTTCACCGTCTTTGCCAATAGGTCAGTCAGGGGAGCAAGAACAGTCGAATACCCTTGTGTAAAGCGTCTGTAGTAGCCTATCATGCCTAGAAAGCACATGATCTGACGCTTGGTGGTTGGCCCGGGAAACCGATCGATTGCCAGCATCTTGCTCTGGGGGGGGGGGGGGGGAACACCCGTCCCAAACCTACAACAAAGTCAAGATACTGCACAGTTGCCTGCACAAAGTCGCATTTCCCCAGGTTCACGACCAACCCAGCTTCACACAGCTTCCGAAACAAGATATTAAGATGCTCGGAGTGACTACCAAAATCAGTATCATACACAATGACATCATCGAGATATACAGTACAATTGGGAATGTCACTAACAATATCATTCATCAGACTTGGGAAGGTAGCAGGTGCGTTTTTCAACCCATAAGGCATGACATTGCACATATATGTCTTGCCGTCCACACAAAAGCTGCATACCTCCTTCGCTCACGCAGACAGGGGCACCTGCCAATAACCCTTCACCAGGTCGACCTTGGTGAGGTATGTGGCATTCCCGATTTTGTCAACACTGTCATCGACACGCGGAAGGGGGTAAGGATTGGTGGCGGTCAAGCCATTAAGTCTGCGAAAGTCTATACAGAAACGCACCTTCCCGTCTGGCTTAGACTGTAGAGTTACCGGGGAGGTCAAACGCACCGGCCCTTCCTTAATCAGCCCTCTCTCTATCATATACCTCAGCTCCTCCCGGAGGGCTGGCAATGTGATAGGAGGCACACGATAAGGCACTGACTTGAAGGGCGGGTTGTCTCCCACATCAACATCATGCACCGTCTGAGTTGTGAGGCCTGGGTGCTCCGCGAAAACAGCGGAGTATGACTGGAACAGGTGGCGCACGGCTGCACGCTGTTGCTCAGGCAGGTGCTCGATAGCCTGTTCTGCCACCTGAACACAATTCCCCGCCTACTGTTCCGCAGAAATATGGCAATCCCAGCTATCTTCCCCAAGAGCATGACTATCCCCCCCCTCCTTCTCCACCTTGGCCGCTGCAGACCAACACGGGGACAGTGAGAGGCTCTGCGGGGCGCCTCACAAACTCCTTCATCAAGTTCACATGGCATAATTGATGTTTCTTACGCCGGTCAGGGGTTGCAACAAGATAATCTAGGTCCGACAGCTTCTTAGTGACAAAATAAGGACCCGTATACTTTGCTGACAGTGGATGACCTGGCAGAGGCAGCAACAACATAACCTCCTGCCCCACCCCAAACTCCCGGAGCTTCGTCTTCACATCGTAACGGTCCTTTATTTTCGCCTGAGAGTCTACCAAATTCCTCCCTCCCGACTCCATACAATTTACCATCCTTTCACGACTCTCGAGAACGTACTTCAACACTGAGCATGGTTTCTGCAGACCTTCCCATATCTCTTTCACCATGGACAGTGGACCCCTGACCTTATGGCCAAAAACAAGCTGGTTGGGGCTGAAACCCAAACTCTCACCAGGTACCTCTCTCTCCGCGAACAACACATAAGGCAACCCCAGATCCCACTCCTTGCCATTCTCCAAGCAGTAACATTTAAGCATACTCTTGAGGGTCGAGTGCCACCTCTCAAGTGCCCCCTGACTCTCGGGGTGATAGGCAGATGAAACGACAGAGCATATGCCATGCTGCTGGAGAGTTTGTTTGAATAGGTTCGAAGTGAAATTTGACCCCTGGTCTGACTGCACTTCTCGCGGGTACCCGTATCTTGAACAGTAAAGCAGCAAGTTCTTGACCACAGTCTTAGCGGAGCCATTACACATGGGGTATGCATCCGGGTATCTCGTAGCAACATCCATTATAATCAATAAGAATTTATTCCGAGCACTAGTAGGTGGTAGAGGGCCAACCATGTTCACAACTATCTTACTAAAAGGCGGCCAATGACAGGAATGGGGTACAACGGAGCCTTGGGTATCACCTGGTTGGGCTTTCCTACCGTCTGGCACGTTACACACCCTGCAACCCATGCACCAACATCTGCCCTCATCCCTGGCCACCAGAAAAATCTACCCAACGCCGCTACCGTCTTACTGACCCCAAGGTGCCCTGCCACTGGCACATCATGAGCCAACCGCAGTAGGTTTTCACGACACCCACTCGGCACAACCAGCTGGTCTACTACCATCACACCACCCTCCCACTTCGATTTGGGGTCTAGATACCGTCTGTACAAAATTATCTCGTAACGGAAGAAATCCCCCAGCTTAGCATCCCCATCTTCTTCGAGGTCCATTGCGCCATTACTGTAACTTTGGAGCTCAGGGTCATCAATCTGAAGTCTACTGATATCTGCAGGTGTCAACGCATCAAGCTGCTCCCGGAGCACCTTGTTACCCTCACCGATACTAGACTTAGAGACCCGATCTTGCCTGGCTACAAAACGGCTCTGCCGTGGAGTCTTCACAGGCCCTGCCTGTTCACCCAGTGATACAGGCTCAGGGTCCACTCCAGACAATAATAATGGTGCCAATACTGAGTCCCCCAGAAGAGCCGCAGAATCAACACCCTGAAATCCACCTTTAGCTACTTTCCTCGGACCTTTCCTCCGCTGATCTGAAGACTGAGACAATGGTTGTGACTGAACTGACGTGCGAGAACGGGTGACTGCACAGGCCATCTGTTTAAGCTGAGACCTCTCGACCCACTCCCGATTCTCCTTATTAACGTCGGCCGCCCTCTCAGCAACATCTATGGGTGGAACCTCCGAAGTGAGCACCGCAAAGTCGTTACCCAGAAGGAGGTCGACGCCCTCAACTGGCAAGCTCTCTACGATCCCAACATCAAGTTCACGACACACACCATCCACCTCCACCTCCAACCTAATCAACGGGTATGACCTGGTAGCATTGATCCCCTGTACCACAACAACCCGAGCCGCGTTTATAGGTTTGCCTGTGAAATTTTTAAGAAGTGTCTGTGATGCCCCAGTGTCACGCAACAATTTGACCTGATGTTTAGTATTCCCCCAGCTCACAAGCCCGCGCCCTCGATGGCTGCAAAAAGTGTCTTGGACAGGTGTCGAGCCCTCCAAACCCTTCTTCACAGGCTGTGTCCCCGCAACTGACGACCTACCCCGGGCAGACGCAGAAGAACTCAGAGACACCCCCATGTTGCGAACCAAAGACACAGGCTTAGCAGGAATATTACTCGGACATGTACGTGCAAAGTGACCCACCTTCTGACATTTAAAACATTTCACTTCACCACTAGACTTCCCCCCTTGAGGTGGTGGGGAAGGGCCCTGCCCCTTTGAAAACGGGACGGTTTTGTTTTTGTAGTTATAATGGGTATCATTGCTCTTACTTTTTACAGTGTTATTTTGTGCTTCATTGACTTTGGGGGGTGGAGTGTTATGCCCCTTGTTACCTGTCTCACTTCGATGAGCAGACCCGCACCCACGAATCAAAGAAAGCCGGAGGTCAGCAAGCTTAGCTGCCTCCTCTACGGTCTTAGGGCATTTTTCCTTCAGGTTTAATGTCAGGTCGCTGCCTGTGCACCGGAAGAACTGCTCCAACAAAAATAACTGCTTAACCTGATCAACTGTTGTTGCATTCTCAGACCGGAGCCAGTTCCCCAGTGTGTCAGTCAGTTCCCGGGCATGTTCAAGGAAAGAGCTCTCCTTGCTCTTTACAACGCCTCGAAATTTCAACCTGTAGGTTTCTGGTTGCAACTCATAGGCCCGGAGAACAGCCTCCTTCAACACCACATAGTTAGTACAGTCCTCCAATGACAGCGAGTCATATGCCTTGAGACCTTTCCCAACAAGCTTTGATGATACAAGGGCTGCCCACTTAATCTCCGGCCACTTAATCTCCGGCCACTCATGCTCCCGACACTTCTTCTCAAACCTTGCAAAAAAACTCAGTCACACCAGACTCATCGAACACAGGGACTAATTTAATCAAGTGCGATAAAGACTCAGACCCACGATTCCCAGAACCGAGATGCCGCCCTGTTGTCTCCACCCTAGATTTCTCAACATCCATCTCAGCACAGTACCTGGTTGCTTCAACCTGCAACTCTGCCTCACGGCATGCTGTCCTCTCCTCAGCCTGAATCTTAGACATCTCCGCCCTCTCCTCAGCCTGAATCTTAGCCATCTCAGCCTGATTCTTAGCCATCTCAACTTCACGCTGGATCTTAGCCAACTCCAGTTGTAACAACATATCAGCAGTCAAACCCTGAGGGGGAGGAGCAATTATAGGAGACCCACCCAGTGGCTCACCCAGGGGCAAACCACGCTGCCAGCGACTATCAGATTGCGGAAGCGTGCCAAGGTCTGGTAACCTAGGGGGCGCGATAGGAGTAGAGTGGAAGGGAGGCTCCCAAGCCCCCGCTCCACCCTGCAAACCACTGCCACCACCCAACACACAAGCCACCAGGTCACTCTTAGACATGCTGCCAAAGCCGACACGCCCCAGGACCGTGACCAAACACCGCAGACCAGACCAGAGCAATCAATCCCCTCCAACCGACTCCTGTTACTGGTATCTCCACAAACTTCCTCGCATCAGCTTCACAATTAATAACTCTGATGCCATCATTAAATTCCTGCTGCTGCTCAACACCCGTAGGCTGTACTGTCTGATTATCACCGTTAACTGAGCTGTTGCTAGACATGGTGTATACTGAGAAATGTGCAAGTTTATAAAAACAAAAAGTATCTATAATCTCTTATGTAAGCACCTATTCACTTAAAGTTATCTGAAGCCTCTTTATGTGTTATACTGCTTGCCAAAAAAAACTCTGTGTCCACTGTATTCCTCAATAAAAAAAATTACCACTATACTCCCAGTAGTCTCCCACAGTATTTCTTAAGTTTCTTAAGGTCGCCATTTGTTACGATCCAGGTTCTGCAAGACTGCAAGACACGGGGCTCTTCATCATTGGACTAGATAAGGCTAAATGCAACAACGGTAACACTAGTTCCAACCCCTGCCTTAACCACTGGAGAACAAAACACCTATACCGCCCTGAGTCGTGCCTGGACAACGAGGTATCCTATGACTCGGTAAAAGGTGCACACTATAGGCTGATGATCACTGAAGCAGCCTATACTCATACAACATACGATTACTTTATTAAGATATACAAGGAAAAAGATAGATAGCGTAATTAATTTGCAGCAACGATTTAATAGCAAACTAGAAGAAGGATAATTAACGTTACGTTAAATAATCAGTAAACTGTCACTCCTATCTGAAAGAAAGTGAAACAAAGAAAGTCCTAAAGCATCATGCTGGAATCTTCTGCAAAAGTCAGATGCAACTAAGAAGTACGTATCGGATTCTGAACTGTGTATTATTACTGTGGGAACATATATAGTGTAGGGACATACGGTGTTATCTGGCACAGGTGTAATTATAAAACAGTCGGCAGTCTAAACTCTAACCACAAAAAGATGTGCTTTCTCCCACCAGACACTAGCCTGCTCTGGTTGGGTCTCTCAGCAACAATCACGACTTACTATAAACATAAGGAGCAATAATGCTGCACACATATAAACAATGAGATTATAAACCCTAATCGGGGGTCTGCCAGGTGGACGAAGTCTAGCAGGGGAGTCGTAGGCTAAGCTACCTGAGACGAGACACCTGCTCGGTAGCCTAGTGTCGTTCTCAAGTCTGTGCGCCTAGTTACATTAAATGACGGGGTGCTCTCTTGAGAGATCCAGGTCTCGTGTACCTGGTTCTCTCCTGGCGATCCTCCTAAGTCAAAAGCTAACGAGCTAGCACAGTGCTGGGTGGACTAGGCCAACGCCCTCACGCCAACACAGTGCTAGGCTCTAAAGTACACAGACAAGAAAATGACCTAGGCCTCCGCAGGTATCCGGTACAGTTGCATAGGCTCAACGAAGTCTATGCTCATAGGAAACTGCAACCTGATAGCCTCTCCCCAGTCTAGCATCGACTAACTTGGCAGACACCCAAGAAAATAAGGTTGGGGCAACACAATGAGAATGTCAAACCTCCCCAAGCCAAAATGGATAACCCTCGGATCCAAAATGCCTAACTAAGTACATATAATATATCTGAGAGCTCGCTGTATAATACAGTGACGGATATATGAAATCAACGTCAAGGGAAAGGGAAGTTAATTAATAGTAGGATATACAGAGAGAAGAAGGTAAGCAGTGGTAGAGAAAGTTCACAATAGGGGGGTGAGGTGGGCTGATAGATTGCAAGGGGATGTTAGCGTTACAGCACTACGAGGAGCTCTGAGGGAGACACAAGGACAGGAGCCCGCAACACCGTCTCAGGACAGCGGCCGCCAATCACAGACGAATACGTCACCAGTCAGCAGGGCTGCAGAAGGCGCCAGGAGCCACCAGCCAATCAAGGGCGCGCGCTGGGAAAACACCTCGAGTGAGGGAGGCAACACATACCTACGCACGCACATATTACCACCGCGCTCTCGCTATTCTCTCTCTCCCTCCACAATGCATCTTATATTCTACTAATGATATAAAATACTTCCCGTTGTCACAGACGAAAGTAAAGGCCACCAGGGGACTGTCTGTAACAACACGAACACTATGAAAGAAAGAACAACATTCTCTGATAACTGTAGCCCATTTCACTGCCTGGGGAGAGGGGAGAAGAGGATAGGGAGCCAACCGCTGCCCCCTCGTGGTCGCTGGGGAGCTGACGTGCGTCACAGTATATACCAGGATATTAATAATGAAGGCCAACAACAATACCTAAATATAATAATGATAACCGCCGTGGCAACACATTCTATATTTTGTATTGGTAAACATGCTTCCTAAGCTGAATAACATCGTATAATAGTTGCCAGAAGATAGCAGCAGTTGCAGTGTTCCGTTATTCCCTTGACCATGTTTTTTTCAGATTAAGGGGAGATGGGCTTGCTTATTTGCATATTGTTTTGTTTATTTATTGTTTTTGTAGTTTCCTCCCTAGACCTCCATTAACCTGTACAAAAACACTTCCTAAACCCTCCTTCAAAACAAATGTGTACATTTTTCGGTAAACAAATGTCCCGGCCGAAGACCGGTTATTCATAAAATTACAGGCTCGTTATCGCTCGCCAAGACAAAATTGACACCTAAATGCCACGAAATGTCTTTATATTTACAAAGAAATGGGGTGTAAAGTTATAAAATCGCCAAACTAATGTGCCGAACGTCTTAAGATCTAAAACCGAATGGGGCTAAAGACGAGGAAGAAGGGAGGCCAGAAAAAACAGCCCATCTGCCATTAAGGTGCTGGGTTCAAACATCACGTATTAACAAATATCACGTGTAACTATTTCGGCAAACACTTTTACTTTACCTACTCATTACTTTACCTACTCATTACTTTACCTACTCATTACTTTACCTACTCATTACTTTACCTACTCATTACTTTACCTACTCATTACTTTACCTACTCATTACTTTACCTACTCATTACTTTACCTACTCATTACTTTACCTACTCATTACTTTACCTACTCATTACTTTACCTACTCATTACTTTACCTACTCATTACTTTACCTACTCATTACTTTACCTACTCATTACATAATTGTAGCTGTTAAGTGAACGACGGTAATATAACAAGAACAATGTGAAATTGTGAGAGATGTTTAAACTGGACATAACTCGTACAGTCGGCCTAATAAGTGATGTCTTGGCACCAATTATGTTTTGATCAATAATTCGTATCAACAATGATTACACATGAATTCATCATTTTGAGTGAAATATATCAGCATGTCCCTACACTTACCCACCCTAATCAACAGCTGAGATACATTAATACAGCACAGAGCGAGCTTAATGTAATGACAGCTGAGAAATGACTTATAGGCGCCACCGTACATAAAAGTAGCACGATAGGGTAACATTTGTTTGTTTGCAAAGACATGGGTATTTGTAGTTTACGTACGTACTTTGTTCAGTAGATTAATCGAGGGTAATACAAATGGAGTGAGGTGATCTCAAACAACAAAGAGTATTGGTTTTGTTAATTTAATATTAGTCCCTTCACCTAATTGCGTAATTGTCATCATATTCTTGTTGCCATTACACAATTATCTTTATATGAACCTCTACGACTCAAATTGGTAAATACGAAATCTGTAAACCCTTTTAATAACATAGGTCCTTCTTAAGCTGCATCAAATCATCTAATTTTAGCCAGAATCAAAGGTAAAATCTCGTCATGGTGCTGACAGGGTTAAAGAAACACTCTCATAATAAGTAAAGGTGTTGATAGACGGTAGAAGTAATACCATTCACTCTAAAGACTGCTTGAAGCTAAGGGTCATTCAACTAAAATGGTGTACAATCGCGCTAATAAGTGATGTCATGGCGCCAATTATGTTTTGATCAATAATTGGTATCAGCAATATCTAAGCTTCATTTCTTCATATCGAGTTAAATATGCCAACATGTTCCTACAGTTTCCCACCCTATTCAACATCTGACAGACATTAATACAGCACAGAGCAAGCCAAACGTAATGACAGCTGGGATATGACTTATTAGCGCGACCGTACACCTGATAAGTAATTATTGCCCTAAGTGCTAATGATTAAGTATTTTTCATAACATTAGTCTCGTACAGTATTCAGCTATCAGCCATAAGAACAATGCTAATAATGTTGTGTAAATATGTGTTACATGCCAATAATATGCACTAAAACTCGGGTGGGCAATTATGGTTTTCATAAAGAAAATATTTGTTGTTTTAACATATTTAGCATTTCTACGTTTGATTCTGGCAAAAATAGATAATTGTATGCAGTTTCAGAAGGACCTATGTTACTAAGATGGTTTATTGAGGTCGTATTTACCCATTTGAGTCGTTAAGGTCGTAAACAAATTCGGGTAATGGTACCCAAAATATGATGGAAATTACGGAATGGTGGTGAAGGGATTGATTAAGAGTATGACGGAAAGCTTTACAAATTACGGAATGGTGGTGAAGGGGTTGATTAACAGTATGACGGAAAGTTTTACAAATTACGGAATGGTGGTGAAGGGGTTGATTAACAGTATGACGGAAAGCTTTACAAATTACGGAATGGTGGTGAAGGGGTTGATTAACAGTATGACGGAAAGCTTTACAAATTACGGAATGGTGGTGAAGGGGTTGATTAACAGTATGACGGAAAGTTTTACAAATTACGGAAGGGTGGTGAAGGGGTTGATTAACAGTATGACGGAAAGCTTTACAAATTACGGAATGGTGGTGAAGGGGTTGATTAACAGTATGACGGAAAGCTTTACAAATTACGGAATGGTGGTGAAGGGGTTGATTAACAGTATGACGGAAAGCTTTACAAATTACGGAATGGTGGTGAAGGGGTTGATTAACAGTATGACGGAAAGCTTTACAAATTACGGAATGGTGGTGAAGGGGTTGATTAACAGTATGACGAAAATATTTACAATTTACGGAATGGTGGTGAAGGGTTTGATTAACAGTATGACGGAAAGTTTTACAAATTTGGCACTTTGATAGAGTGATACGTTTCTTCATAAAATTTACATTTCGTTGTTGCTCATGTTAGAGAGTATCTTAATTCAATATACGCGGAATGCTAAATATAAAACATGTACACAACTCCATTGCTCACCCAGGCCAAATGTCTGTTCATTAGCAAATAAATAAGTAATACTAAACAAAAGCAGACAATGGAAAATGCAGCAGATCGAAACAACTATTTCGAATTTACTTATATTTACTGTTTTGATTATGTAAGACACGATGCTAAAGGAAAAGGATTTAATTACATTGTTATTGTTCACGTCTAAAGACAAAGCAAATCTATATAACGGACATAGCTGAAATATGAGGTATATAAGCAATTATAATCTTAATCATGATCAATGTGAGTCAGAAATTAAACATTTATGATAGTAATGAAGGTAAAATGGAACGACTGATGTACTGGTCACCAAGGCTAGGACATCAAGAAGGTATTCTGAATTATGAGGTTGGCTTAATGGGGTTATATAGACCAATGGATGTACAAGCAATGGCAAATATAAATGTATGCATATTACAAAACTGTCCAATAGAAAGTTACACACATGGCATGAAATCATCCTTGCTGTTTCCATTGCACTAGTGAAGCGAAATTTGTTCCCAAACTTAAAAAAAAAAAAAAAAAAAAAAAAATCACCGAGATTCAGACACATAGCCTATGCAGGTACTGGCATGTAATATTAAAAAGTGCACTGTCTAACCATATTTATTTTTCTATATACAATAGCACCTCTGACACGTAATTTGAATAAGAATGGTACGATTATCGCCGATAAAGAAGGTAAACGAGTGGAAGCTACCTGTACTGCTGTTTGTTAATTATACAGTTCTGATGAGCGATAATGAATGAGAGTTGCAGGGTCTGGTAAATATGTTTGGAACAGTGTGCGAAAAACGGAATCTGAAGGTAAATGCGGGGAAGAGCAAGGTTATGGTCTTCGAAAGGGGTAAAGCCAAAGTGTGAGGTGAAGTTGAACGGTCAGGCTATGGAGATTGTCAGCTTATTTAAGTATCTGGGCAGTGTGTTGAATAAAGATGGAAGTATGGATGAATAAGTGTGGGAGAGGGTGCAACAGGGGAAGAAGGTTGTAGGAACGCTGAAAGCAGTAACAAGAAATAGGGTGGTCAGCATGGAAGTTAAGAAGTCCTTGCATGACATTGTGGTAATCCCGACACTGACTTACGGAAGCGAAGCATGGACATTGGTGGAGAAACTCAGACCAAGAGTGAGAGGGGTGGAAATGAGTTACTTAAGAAGTGCGTGCAGATATACATGGAGGGATAGACAGACGAATGAGGCAGTAAGAAGGAGGTGTGGTGGGGAGGTAGATGCGCTGGAAAGTGTGAAAAGGAACACCTTGAGATGGTTCGGTCATAATTATGGAACGTATGGGAAGCGAGAGAATGACTAAGAGGGTGTACGAGAGCGAAGGTGTAAGGACAGAGAGGGAGAGGTATACCGAAAGAGAGGTGGAAGGATGGAGTGAAGAAGTATATGGATGAAGGTGCCATGGTGCTGGTTGGGGGGAGGGGTGTCGACTGACTTGGGACAGAGGTGCATGGGGGCGTTTTGTTCGTGGCCACACCTTCGGGGATCGTGGCGTCAGGCAATAGATAGACGTTTACACAGTTTTCTTTGGTATATTTCTTTTTATTTGTATTTTGTTTTCTGTCTATGTGTACGAAGGAGACAAAAGGCAGGCAGTGACACGTTATTCTCAGACTTTCTTCTATTCAACTGCTGAGCTCTGGAACTCTCTCCCAGAATCAGTCCTTCCCTCTTCCGATGACTAAAATTGTTTCAAACTCCGTGTGTCCAGCATTTTAGCTCGAACGTCCCTTGATTTCGGCCCTGTCACTCTTTGATATCTGGGGGAGGCACTCGCTGCAGGCAGTTGTGCCTTTTGTCTCCCTCATTCACATAGAAAAAAAAAAAAAAAAAAAGGCTGCCTGAAACGCGTCTCACCCAAAGCCAAAAGAATGACAGAGCCAAATTCAAGGGACGTTGGAGTCAAAATGCCTGGACACACGAAATTTAAAGCAGCTTAAGCCATAGGATGATTGGAAAGATTGATTGATTCACAATATATAACAACAGTGATTAGAACGCTTTACGTGTAATCAATAAGTTGCAATTAAGTTTTCAATTTTACAATGTAGGTTGAAATGCTAACATTAATCACAAATGGTGAGAGATGGCGGTCACGAAGGTAAATTACACGAGGGGTGGGAGTTGTCAAGAGGACGCTAAACCATTTAATACTTGTGACGTCCTTTTCATTGTACTCTGGCAACTATTAGAAGATTGTATTCAGCTTAGGAAGACAATTTACCCATTAACAGGATACAGACTCAATTAATCCATATGGCTACTGTATATCCATCCTTAGTTTCAAAAAATCGTTAAAATGTAGTTTAAATCAAACACAAAAGACGTCACCGGTACAGTAAGGGTTAACACAAGGAGTTATACAATATTTAACCCTTTCAGTACCGGTGCCGTCCTTTTAACATTACAGAGGAGGTTGGGACTGGGAATCCTACCTCCAAAATTCTAGTAGGAGGCACCAGTCGAACAAGGCGGTACTTCCGGGGAGTGCTAGGTGGTTGATAAGGACAGCTGGAACTCCTGTTTCACCACCTGGCCTTCCTAGTTGATCATTTATGTGCCTCATCAACACTGAGGGCAACCCCAGCCTGCCCTCCTAAACACCTTTTCCTACTATCAGCACACTATCCTACAAATGCATTACATACGGTACCTCACTATCTCCCTACCAAAACAATGATGACGACATTACGACCAGCCTCGGAGTCCCCAGGGTGGGGAAGGACCCAAAATGCCCCTATCCGACTGTCCCCTGACAACGACTACCCAAAATGCTCTGGACCACTACCTTTTACTCTAAATATTAGCTTCTGCAACATTCGTGGCCTCTCCTCTAACTTCCACTCTGTGGAACACCACTTCTCTGTCAACCCTGTTCTTCTCTTTCTCACCGAGCCACAGTTTTCTTGGACTACTGACAGAACACCCTTCTCTGTATCCTCCTACTAAAATCTATCCTCAGTTTCAAGCCAAAGGTGGATGTTGTGTCTATGTATGCAACAATCTTGCTATCTCTCGTGTTACCAACTAAGATTCTTCTGATTTCTCAACTCTCTGGCTAAAGCTTTCTTGTCACTCTCAAACTAAATATTTCTGCGCTGTCTATCTCTCCCCTATTTCTACTGACTATCCAAAAGTCTTTACCTATCTAACTTCTAAAGTGGAACACATTCTATCCATCTCTCCTTTTGCAGAAATCTCCATCTTAGGAGATTTCAACGTTCACCACCACCAATGGCTCTCCTCTGTGTCCATTGACCAACCTGGTGAATAAGCCTACATGTTTTCTATCCTAAATGACTTAGAACAGTTAGTCCAGCAACCCCCACGTATCCCGGATCGCTTAAGAGATTGGCTAAACATTCTTGAATTATTTCTAACCTCTAACCCTTCCGCTTATATTATAAATGTTTTCTCTACTTTGGGCTCCTCCGACCATAAACTAATATCTGTCACCTGTCCTATCTCTCCGGTACGGCCATCCGATCCTCCCAAAAGCGAGCTTGTGTCACTTTGGCGCAGACGACTGGGGGGCTCTCCAGGAGTATTTCTTTGATTTCTCTTGGAATGACTTTTGCTGAGCGAATTATCGAGGTAATCCTCTCGGGCATGGAAGCATACATTCCATTTTCTCTTTCTCAGTCTTATGAAAACAAATCTTGGTTTACCCACGCTTGTTCTACTGCTGTCCGCAACAAGGAGGAAGCATTCAAACGGAACCGACGCCTTAAAACTCATGAATCTCATTTTGCCTATGTTTCTCCCCGGAAATCTGTTCTTCGACTTGGCAAGGACTCTTTCATCAATAATAAATGCACTGAACTATCCAACTCTAGCTCTTCCCAAGCTTTCTGGCATCTAGCCAAAAACATCTCCAACAATTTGTTTTCCTCGTCTTTCCCTCCCCTTTTCCACTCAGATGGAACAACCATCACTTCTTCCTCGGACAAAGCTGAACTCTTCGCTCAAACTTTGCTACAAGCTCCACCTTGGATGATTCCGGTGGTATTCCACCCTCTCCACCCCCTCTCTCCTACTTATGTCTAATATCCTAATCTTTTCTAAAGATGTACTTTCTATCCTCTCTGGGCTTAATACTAAGAAGGCGTACAGTCCGAACGGTGTTCCTCCTGTTGTACTCAAAAACTGTCCTTCCATACTAACTCTTGGTCATCCTCCTTTCAGGACTTTGGTGAGTCCTTTTCTATTGCACTAGACATATCGAAAAATTTCGATAGAGTCTGGCACAAATCTTTAATTTCTAAACTACCCTCCTTCGGTTTCTATCCCTCCATATGTGCCTTTGTCTCAAATTTCCTTTCCGGTCGTTCCATAGCTGCGGTTGTGGACAGCCATCGCTCACTTTCTCATCCTATCAACTCCGGTGTTCCTCAGGGCTCTGTCCTATTTCCCATTCTCTTTCTAATGTTCATAAATGATCTTCTCAACTGTACCTCCAGTCCCATCCATTTATACACAGACGACTCTACCTTACACTAGTCAATTAGTTTTTTCAGAAAGCCCCAGCCAGCAATCCCTCAAAAACATATGTAATGAAGCCACAGAACACTTATCCGCTGATCTAACTACTATTTCCAATCGGGGCAGAGAAAACCTTGTTACCTTTAATGCTTCCAAAACCCAATTTCTCCCGTTTACTACCCGTTCGAAACTCCCAGAGGACTTTCTCTAATGCCCCTTTCCCACTGGTGCGATTATACACGATTTTCATCGATGACGGTGTATCTTTGGCAGTTCGCAACGAATTTGTGCGATGTGAATACGAATTTGAACGTTACAAACCGATGAAAAGTTACACTCAGCGACGATGTGTCCGAAGAATGCGACTTAATCTGTGACATTATGCGACGTCATCGCCAAATAGAGCAATAGTTCGCCGATGACCTCGGCGAGAACTCTCAAATTTTCAATTAAATACTGCGAATTAATGCGACTTATGAACAAATCCTCGGCGTATGTTGTGCGATGTCTTCGGCAAATTAAGCGATGGTTCGGCGGTGACCTCGGCGAGATCATCCGAAAACTTTTTGCATATATTTAATGGCACAAATTCATGCGATGAATGAACGATTCCTCGCCGGTTAATGGGCGACACCATCGCAGATACGCCCCCGAGGTGTCCGAACTTGAGCGAGTGAAACGTGAGTGTGCAAATTGCACTCAATTGAATATGCCCCCCCAACCCCCAAACCTTTGGTGGTACTATATAAACAGCTTGAGACACTCCCAGACAACATTCTCACCTCAACGCTTGACACGTACTTGTGAAATATCAGTCATGTATACGCAGAACCAACGCGAATGGGATATATTACGTCTGCGAATGGACTGGTCAACGGATGTCTTTGGCTCTTGTGGAATACGAACAGGAACTTAAGGAGGAGCACGAAGCAGAGAGGAAAAGAAAGAAACAAGAGAAGGAAAACAGAAAGCGGAAGAAGCAGCGTTCTGTGTGGATGAGAGCGTGGCTTTTAAGGCAAGAGAAATTTGGGTGTTACGAGAACCTACAGAAAGAAATGGAAGCACAGGACCCAGCGGATTTCAAAAACTTTATAAGAATGGACCCAGCACTCTTCAAAGAAATTCTTCAGAAAGTTGAACCAATGATAGCAAAGAAGGACACAAACCTGAGGAAAGCACATGAACCTGGATTGCATTTGGCAGTTACGTTGCATTGCCTAGCAACTGGTGACAGTTACAAGAGTTTATCGTACGTCTTCAGGATAGCACACAACCATCTCAAAAATAGTGCCAGAGGTGTGTGAGGCTATTATGAGTGCCTACATGGAGGATGTTATTGTATGTCCAACAACACCTGAAGAGTGGAAGGAGGTTGCAAATCAATTTGCTAAAAAGTGGCAATTTGAACATACTCTAGGCGCGTTGGTTGGCAAACTTATTGCAATCAGATGGCCACCCAGAGGTGCCTCTGTGTTTTATAACTACAAAGGTTATCATTCCATTGTGTTGCTTGCCCTGGTTGACGCTGACTACAAATTTCTCTACATCAACGTTGGTGCCGAGGGATCAGCGTCAGATGGTGTTCCTACTAACACCTATTAGTTTGTTGTTGGAGAGGGATGACGTTGGTGTTTCTAAACCCGAGCTACTGCCAAACGACGACGAGCCAACTCCTTTTTTATTAATTGGGGATGATGCCTTTTCACTGAGGAGGTGGATGATGAATCCATACCCATCGAGAGTCTTATCTGACGAGCGGCATATATTCAACTACCGCCTATCAAGAGCAAGGAGAGTGGTTGAAAATACATTCGGTATCATGTCAGCCAGGTGAGGGATGCAGATGTTTATATATTGTATTTTCTTTATATATATATATATATATATATATACATATATAATATAATACTGTATAGTATATTCATATAAATATAATTATATATACCGAATATATATATATATATATATTTTTTTTTTATATTCCATCTACTCCCACTCGGGCATAGGCTGAGAGCCTTTACACTACACCGCTGAACACGGTGAGGCCTTGTTCCAGTCTAGGGAGTGAGACATGCGAAGCATCCCGGCTCGAAGCAACTCCATCTTCTGAAGCTGCTCCGCCTCTGCGCTTCACCATCTCATCCTCCACACTCGGACCGTCACTCTCAGAGCGCCACCTATTGAGCAATTAACTCACTAGGCATTGCCCCCCTGTAGCATATTTTTGAAAATGGGAATATTCATACAATGCTATTCAATCAGGGAACAATGAGGGTATTTTGTTGGCATTTCGGTGTGCTGTGGTAATGCACTGAAACTAGGTACAGTACAAATTCGATCCCAATAATATCTTCCCATTGACATATTGGGATTCGAACCCGGGTCCATTGGATTACCAGTCCAGTGGCAAGACCACTCTGCCACACCTCCCCGAATATTCGTTTCGCATTCGCATGTGCGATTATTCGCTATGTGTTTCAATATTCGCATCCGCATTTCCATTCATAGCTATCTGCGAATATGCGCATATTTTCACGAAACCAATGGAAAATATAAAACAAATATAAAATAATAAATTTTAAAGTTAACACAAACGAATAAATAAAAGTGTAGATGTGGAATGAAGGAGGACAAAGCAGTGTTGCCACTTAACTTTTATTAACCTCTTCTGTACCGACAACGTACGTCTTTTGCATTATAATTTGACAACTATTAGACGATTTTATTAAGTTTAAAAAGGGCATCCAGCAATTAACACCCTTCGAACTAAGGGCATCCAGCAATTAACACACTTCGAACTAAGGGCATCCAGCAATTAACACACTTCGAACTAAGGGCATCCAGCAATTAACACACTTCGAACTAAGGGCATCCAGCAATTAACACACTTCGAAATAAGGGCATCCAGCAATTAACACCCTTCGAACTAAGGGCATCCAGCAATTAACACACTTCGAACTAAGGGCATCCAGCAATTAACACACTTCGAACTAAGGGCATCCAGCAATTAACACACTTCGAACTAAGGGCATCCAGCAATTAACACACTTCGAACTAAGGGCATCCAGCAATTAACACACTTCGAACTAAGGGCATCCAGCAATTAACACACTTCGAACTAAGGGCATCCAGCAATTAACACACTTCGAACTAAGGGCATCCAGCAATTAACACACTTCGAACTAAGGGCATCCAGCAATTAACACACTTCGAACTAAGGGCATCCAGCAATTAACACACTTCGAACTAAGGGCATCCAGCAATTAACACACTTCGAACTAAGGGCATCCAGCAATTAACACACTTCGAACTAAGGGCATCCAGCAATTAACACACTTCGAACTAAGGGCATTCAGCAATTAACACACTTCGAACTAAGGGCATCCAGCAATTAACACACTTCGAACTAAGGGCATCCAGCAATTAACACACTTCGAACTAAGGGCATCCAGCAATTAACACACTTCGAACTAAGGGCATCCAGCAATTAACACACTTTGAACTATCTTTCTTAACCCCTTTATACTACCACAGATACTTCTTAAGCTGCACAAAATCATCTAAATATAGCTAGAATATAACTAAATAAACATCCCGGTAAAGAAGGGGTTAATAGTACCAGATCGAACCAGTGAAAAGTACCAAATTATTCGAAAACGAACCAAATACAGTGAATACATAACTTACCTTATATTAAATCTCTAGATTTCGAAATGTTCAAGTGCTTATCAGTTATACTGTCTCTCGAATAATGTCACACTCCCTGCTATGATAGTGTACTTTCATAACTACTGCCACTTTCTGAAGAGGTCACCTTCTCTTTATCACACATTTTGTCTAGCCAAAGATTAATCCAACGTGCTGAAGAAGCCAGGAAGGAGCACGGTCACCACGATGGTGTGAACACCTACCGATGCCGTGAGTTGGAGATGATCAAGCGACATTTACACTCCTGCTAAATTAATGTATCTGATCTCTCCAAACCCTTAAACTGGGATATACTCCATATAACCTATCCCATTAGTTTGGATTTGAAAGCCCAACAGGAACAATTATTATTGGCGTTATAATTATTATCATTTTCATATTTATAAATGTGATTGGTGGTTGATACGAAATTTGGTTAATAGAAAACAAAATTGTAAAACATCTTCCGCTAGATTACTGTTTAGATATGCTAGATTTAGAGGGAAAATAGCTAAAATGGTATCACTGCCCGGTAAACGAACATGTGCTGGACCTGGACAGTTGAACCGTCACAATATTACCATTTCAGACAAATTCATAGTAATAGCCTGTCAATAATGAATATTCCATCATATTTTCTCACTGATTTCGTATTTAGTACCAAACATTGACTATTTTATTGAAATATTCGCAATTCGCATTCGCAAATATGGAAAATTTATATTCGTTCCATCTCTAATTATATATATATATATATATATATATATATATATATATATATATATATATATATATATATATATATATATATATATAGTATATATATATATATATATATAAATAAATGTATATTCTATAAAATTCATTCTCTCATTTGTTGTGTCTACACCTTTCTTTTTCTTTCAGTAATTGCCCAAAAGCATAGTGGTGGGTATTGTCCCATCCTCCTTCAAAAATGTAATCCCTCTTTAAAGAATTCCAGTAAGTTTTCCCACTGTCTGGCTTGGTAGGATTTCGTATGTCAATATACATCCGTGATAATTGTTCTTGTCATGACACCGACAAACCTTGGTCATCTATTTTCATATTGTCTTTCTTTCTCTCTATATATAGTGTGTTGTTCCCGTCGCAACTATTTTTAATACAGGTTCCGGTGTCTACTGACCACAATACCTCTGCATCCTCATCAGGTAGAATCGATCGTAATGGCTTGTTGCTGCCTCCACAACATCCTACGCATCAGGAATCCTTCCGATCGCAAAGGTCTTGTTGAGGAAGAGGACATCAAAGCCGGAAGGATAAATCGCCTTGGCCGCGCAAATGAAATCCTGGACCGTATCGGGCCCAGGCCTGGCAACACCGGTACAAAAGATGGTAAGACCGTACGCGATAATCTATGCAACTACTACAACTCACCACGAGGTAGTGTCCATTGGCAGAACAAGATGATCGGTCGTACCCCTTCAGGAAATGGATGGAGTCTCTAAATACACTCAATGTCTTTCCCTAAATATATTCAATAAAATATGTAATCTTTGTCATGACTTGTTTAATTGCATTCTAGCCAATGTTTAAGTTATTTGAATCAAAAGTATATTGTATTTCAATATGTTCTTTTTTATAAACATATCTCAACATATCTGAGAGGGTGCTACTTTCTTTTGCCGTACATTCTAGTGCAAAGCATATCAATGAAAAGTGTTGATGATGAAAAGTAAAAACAAATGCTAAACATATTGAAAAATGAAACAATAAGAGAATGACAATGGGAGTCAACGAAATAACAGAACATATGAATCCCAGCATGGGCATTCAAAACAATAGTTCATAATTGACCAAACTCCTTGACTGTGTTCACACTATCTTTAAGGGTGTATTTTTTTTTTTTTTTTTTTTTTTTTTTTTTTTTAGTTTCCTCGCTAGTCCTCCATCAAGCTTAGCAAAACACCCCTTAGACCCGGGGTATAGGGGGTGTTTTTCTATATGTGTACATTTTTCGATAGAACAATGTTCCGGATGAAGGCTGGTTCTTATAAATACAGGCTCGCTATCGCTCGCCAGGAAAACATGGACGGCTGAAGGGCACGAAAGGTCTTATAGTGAAGCAGATAAGTGAAACAATCGTTCAAATGGTGATGCAAGCATGAAATTTGTTACAGGTATTCTTCAAAGCTCACTTTCAAAGCACATATTGCTGGCCACGCAAAAATTCAATATGGCGACCATTTTTTCAAGATGGCCGACACATCTGACTGAGCCCTACTTTTATGGGTCAGTTAATTGAAAGAAAAAAGACATGAATACTGTCCAATCCATTTTTTTTGGGCTCTAACTGGTAAGTGAAGGTAATTTTGTCCAAAGCAGTTGCATATTAGACTTTAACTAAGATGGCGTTCAAGATGGCCGCCATTAACCCGAGGAGGCTGGATTTTTTTGGCGATTTTCGGTAGTGTTTATGGCTTAATAGCTAATCAAAGAATAAAGATAGAGAAATGAGTCATAAACCACGTGAGAGAGGTCACTTTCAGCTTTTGTCTCGTAAAAAAATTCAGCTCCATAGACCCAGTAGTTACTGAGATATTGCTTGTTTTCGTGAGGTAACTTTTCCGTGATTTTCCGTGTTTACGCACCTTTGCCATAGTGAAATTTCCTTAAACCCATTGTGTTGACATCACGGTAGTTTCGGTGATATTGGAACTCGGTGAAAATTACCGAAAAAGTACCGTGACGTCATACAAGTAAATAGCAGCCATCAGCAGGTTATTTAACCCGGGAACTGCAGGGAGACTCTTAACTCCCTCCGACATATTATGTTCCAATAAGTCCAAGTAGGCG
>CM064502.1:19326060-19473560 GCA_032716605.1 Paralithodes platypus | reverse complement strand
TTATCGGACTTACCAGCCAAAAAACCGGCTCAATTGCGTCATAAACTTATTTTCTAGCAATATAATAAGTCCATATGACGCGATCGCGTCATATGAGTTTTTGGTTCACTCTGCCATATGACTCGATCGCGTCATATATGTCTGGGAGAGTTAAGAGTTCCCCCGGCGGACTGCGGGGAGACTCTTAAGAGCAGAGCTTTTGAACGCGTACCAAAACCGCGCGTTTATAGCCAGGCGGCTGAAATGGTGTGGGTATAGTACTACATGTCAACTCTCGACACCACCCTGCCAAACGCTCGCCCCGCACTCGTGCAAGCACCACCGCGCCAGTAACCACGCACTAGTCATGGAGCCCACACATCCCTCACGCTCGCTCCCTGATGACACAACCAGCCCTCCTTCTGGTGGTGTTAGCCGCCGTGGAAGGCAGAGGGTGGCTGCTAAAGACCCTACCTACCAGTACGACACGCCCTACAGCTCGGAGGATGAAACACCTGCACCCAAAGCACGAAAAACACGTGCAAGCACGAGAAAGGTACAGAGGTCATTGGTGTTTCGGGACTGCCACCACGACCCAGGCCACTGTAACAACCACTACCACCACCACTGCCACCCCTGCCACCCCTGCCACCGGTATCAGCGACGCAGGAGGCCGCCCTAGGGCTGCAGAATCTGCGGGGGCAGGAAAAATTAAAGGCACGGGCGTAGGGAAGAGAACCCGTACGCCAGCCACAGTGCCCCTACCACCACCACCACCACCAGCCGCCCCTGGCCCGGCTGCCCCTGCCGCCCCTGCTGCCCCTGCCCAAGGAACAGGGAATGGGAAGGGGAAGGGGAAAGGGAGAGGGAAAGCGACTGCTGGCCCTGGTGTCCCTGCCTGCCCTCCTGCCCCTGCTGCCCCTGTTGCCCCTGCTGCCCCTGCTGCCCCTGTTGCCCCTGCTGCCCCCTGCCACCCATGCCGCCCCTGCCCAAGGAACAGAGAGAAGGGCGACAGGCACCACCATCATCTTGCCATCAAGGCCACGCACCACTGCTGCCCCTGCCGCCGCCCCTGCCACCGCCTCTGCTGTCCCTGTCCATAAGACTCCCGCACGTGCAAAAGTGACCCGGAAAACTCTGACACCATCAAAGTATGCCGCCCTGCTGTTTGATGGTGATTCGCAGGACATTGGCAGCCCGGGTTTCGACGACGAAGCCCTAGGACGGGACCAAGGGTGGGGGGATTTGGGAGTGGACAGTGGGAGTGAGTCCGACATCGGTGACGAGAATGAGGAAGGGCATCGTCTGTCAAGTGAAGAGGAGGGTGATGATGATGCAGTGCTGTATCGCGACCATGGAAGCGATATTTCAGACGATGAAGCAGACGCAGACGACATTCCGATCCCTGAGCTGTCTTCGTTCGATTGGTCTGACGGGGTCAATTTTGTACCTGACGTGCCCCAGTTCAATCCTGGGACGTCAGGAACAACTGACGACTGGCCCTGTGACGATCAAGCGAACGAAAGCGACTTCTTCCTCGCTTTTTTCGATATGGAGGTAATGACGTACATCGTTGCCCAAACAAACGCCTACTACAGGTGGGTGTTTGGCAGATTGGACGTCCTTTCTCCAAAAGCGAGAATACGAGGCTGGGTGGATACGACTGTGGAAGAATTTATGACGTTCTTTGCCTTGTTGTTCCTCATGCCTCTGATCAAGAAGCATGTGTTGCAACACTATTGGAAGCACGACCCTCTCATCGCCACCCCAACTTTCAATAAGTTCATGACTCGTGACAGATTTTTGTTGCTGCTAAGATTTATGCACTTTGCAGACCACAAAAATCCTAACAGGATTGACAGGATATGGAAAGTTCGGGATGTGTTCACCATGTTGTTGGAGAGGTATAGGAAATACTTTTACCCCTTCCTCAATTTGGTGATTGAAGAGTCGCTCGTGCTCTTCAAAGGACTTCTTGTTTTCAAGCAGTATATCCCCTTGAAAAGGCATAGGTTCGGAATCAAGCTCTTCGTTTTGTGTGACTGCGAAACTGGAATAGTGCTTGACATGATCGTGTACACAGGCACTGACATTGACATACCGAAAGCCGCTGCCAATGACCCCATGGGCATGTCAGGTGCCATCGTCAGGAAAATGTTGGCACCTTACCTGGGCAAAGGCCACATCATCTACACTGACAACTGGTATACTTCTGCTCTCTGCCAGTTTCTTCATGACAACCAAACGGGGTCATGTGGGACTGTCAGAAAGACAAGAAAGTTTATGCCAAAGTTCACAGGTGATGTCATTCCTCTCACAGATGCCTCCTCCAGTGACACACCTTCAGAAGACGACCTGGCCCAGGAACACCGCGAGAGGCATGTGCGAAGAAGGCGACGAAAGGGGCAGAAATTCAAGCAGCTCGAGAAGTGTGGGAAACTGATAGCCCTGAAGTGGAAGGATAAGCGAGACGTCCACCTGCTTTCCACCATCCACACAGGTGCCCAGGTGGATTCTGGCAAAATCCACTACCGAACCAGGAAGACCATCTACAAGCCCGACATGGTAGTGGACTATACCAAGAACATGCGCCTGGTGGACAAGTCTGACTGTCAGCTGTCAGGCGTTGAGTGTCTGAGGAAGACTGTGAAGTGGTATCACAAGCTCTTCCTCCACCTAGTTGATATCACGATGCTCAACGCCTACAACTTGTGGTTGGTGAAAAAGGATATGGCCCCAAACCAGAAGCTGAAATTCCGGGAGTTCGTTTACAACGTCTCATACCAACTCCTGGAGAAGTATGGCACCACCACTCACAGACGTACGGCATGGCGTGGGGATCACGTTCCTGACCGCATCCAGCTGGGTGTCGAAAGACACTACCCAATCAACACTGAGATGCTTGGCACTCGTCGCAGGCAGGCGCAGTGCACCGTCTGCAGCACCAGTGTCAGGAAACCCCATGTCACCAAAAGAGTCACCTCAATGTGCACCGAGTGCAAAGTTCCACTCTGCCTGGGTGACTGCTTCAGGGACTACCACACCTTCAAGAATATTTGAGTGTCGCCCTGCCCTGCCCTGCCCTGGACTCGCCCCGTGCCCTGCCCTGGACTCGCCCCCTGCCCCGCCCTGTCCTGGACTCGCGCCCTACCTTACCTGACCTGACCTAATTGATCACGCTACCTCATAATGTAACATATATATTATATAATGTATAAGTTCCAAAGATGTCCCTGTGATATAGCTTTTACATTATATAATTGTATGTTTCATTATTTAGTTTATAAGTTTCAAAAATTTACATGTAATATGCCTTATTTGTTTAGTATATCAATATATATGTTTGTTATTAGCCAAAGTAATGTGTATATAATTATTTTCTTACCTCAAATGAATTGTACAAAAATAAATATGTTTCAATAAATCCTGTCAAACCTACTAAGATAATAAAAAAAAAACAATAAAAAAAACAAAAAAAACAAGGTCATGTCATTGTATTCTTACAATATGATATATTCTATGAATATTTCATATTGTTTGAATACAATGGCATGATCTCGTAAAAAATTTGTTTATCAAAAATTTTCTAGACAATATAAAACCTTCCCCATAACCCCCTCCTGGATTCGATCCCACTACCCTACCACACTTTGAGTTTTCCAGTCCGCGACCTTACCAACCATGCCACAGGAGCTCATACCAAATATCACTCAAAACTTTGTGTCTACAATCGAAATGACAATATACACAAAAAAATGAATTATCCCACCAATTTACGTTTGTAAATTGATGGGATTATCAATTATATCATGCCAAGGTTTGTAAAAGTTTGTCTCTGTCAAGAATTAGTAATTATATAACTTTATTCTGTCAAAAATTGCCCAAACACTCAGCAAAATTGCCCCTCTCAGTGCGACTCCACTCATTTTCACACGGTCAAGCGGTGACCCTTGCCGCTCCTTTATTTATGCCCCAGCTACACCAGCAACAGCAGCTCTGTCTGGGAACAAAATGTGTATAAATACAATAATGGATAAAATACTCTTCACAAATACATTTGTATTGTATAATATTGTAAATAAAAATGAATAATAACTGTGTGGGTGTCGAAAATTGCTCAACCAGCTTTCTTATGTCTCGCCTACGTGCGTATATTGGATTATACATAGTCATGACTGTCATACAAATAATTGCAGTAGGTCTCAAATATACATTTAGATTGCATATTACTTGGTAATAAATAAGTATACGTTTCTCTGGTGGCAATCTACCCTTTCGCAAGTGTAAGGAGACACCAGTCTATATTTAGCCCTCTATCACAAAAGGCAATCTGCCTGTGTTTACTGACCACCGTCGCTGGTGGTCTATAATATAGTACTTTATTTACAGTCAATGGCCTACATGTTTCTGTGGTACTTCACATGTGTCTAAAATGCAATGTCTGCTTGCATAAAAATGCAATTCTGAAGTCCATTTATACGTACGACATACGCATGTCTCAGTTTCTATCTCTCTCTCTCTCTCTCTCTCTCTCTCTCTCTCTCTCCATTCCTGACTCATGTTATTGTAAAACTCTTGGTGGCAACAAACACCAGACACCTGGTATACATAAGGTTCAAAATCCCAAGACATCAATACGCCTCGGGCGCCTCCACAATTGTCACACAGCTGGCTATCTATCTAGAGATCTGCCTGCCTTCCTTCTCTCCACGACTCACTCACTCACTCACTCACTCACTCCCTCCCTGCTAGCCTCCCTCCTACCCAGCCACCCCCACCCACCCTTTCAGGCTTCCGTCTGCTAGAAACACATTCAAAATTTGCGTAAATATCGCATCAATTGGGCTATATGCGGTATATTCCTTGTTATATGGGACGCCTACATACGTACACGTCTTTATTATAGCATGACAGTGCTCTAAATACAAGATTTACGTGATATTTATGGCGTAACACACCCTCTCCCCCTTTCATTCCCAGCACAACTCACTCACACCTTGGTTCACGCATAGAAAATCATTGATAATGTGCGTAAATATCGTATGAATTGGTCTATATGCGGTATATATTTTGATATATGGCACGTATACAGACGTACAAGTCTGTATTATAGCATGACAGTGCTCTACGTACAAGATATAAGTGATATGTATGGCGTAAACCACACTCTCAGCTCATAAATTGCCGCCAAACCTCCAACACATCTTCATTCCCGCCTAAAAATTATCTTATAATTCCCTTATATATTGCAATTTTTGGTCACTATGAGGCATATTCATTGTTATATGGGTGGCCTACACACGTATACATACTCTACATAGCCTAAAAGGGCTCAAAAAAGGAGATATACGTGATAATACGCGGTAACCCACCCCCTCCTCCCTCTCCTTCTATCCCCTGGGCGCGTGAGAATTCGGCACGGAAATCTCGCCGCTCGATGACAATCTAGCCGCGCGGTGCCATTCGCTCCACATTTTTCAACTACGGACCGTTCCCCCCCCCCCCAGAAATTTTTTGGGGGGTCAAATATATATGGGCCGATGCACGCAAACATTCCCTACACGATGATGTACTTTTTATCGAAATTGGCAATAGGTCCCAAAATCATCATAGGTGCGCACAGTCTTACCCTGTAGAAAACCCCCTGTGCGCCACGGAGAGGTTAAAGGCTATTTAAAGCCGTGCTATTTGAGTAGTGTATCGGCCTTCTGGGGTTAAAGACAAATGTTTTGATATCTTGGATATTAGTAGAGCTAGACAAATTATTTTTTCATCTAATCCTACATTTTTGAGGTCAGAGAATTAGAAAGACTTGTCACATTATTAACTCATCAGGGTCATAAGTAACTAGACAAAGTGAAGGAAGATTATATCGTAGGAAACGGCCTAATTCACACCATTTATACATATCCATTGAGTACAAATAACAATAGTAAAAATACCATAGAATCAAAGACTCACACCTCACATTTGCAAGTGCACAGAGCTGTACAGAAGAGACCCAGCCTGTAGCACTTGCACCTGCCACGACAGTCTGATTTACAGCCACATTTGGTCAGCTGTTCGCAACTCTTGGCTATGGGGGAGTTGGCTGTCCAGAAGATGTGCCATTCTTCACCAACCTTCTGCCATCCCCAGTCAGCAGGACTCTCTGCTTCTGGTTGACACTGGGTTGCTTGGGCCTAAACACAACCAGCTTGGAAGGCAGCTCGTCTAGTGTGCTGAAGCAGAGCTGCTCTTGTTGGTGGAATGGCCTCATAAGGCCTCTGTTTTCTGGCAAACATGTCAAGACTGGCCTTATCCACAGTGGTAGCAGTGCTGGACCTGTCATACATCAGTATGACAAACCTCTCCAGTATCTCCAGGTCACCATCTTCCACTGTAAGAGGGTACTGGCTCAGCTTGGGGAAGACAGGGGAGGCCTCTGGACAAACATCCCATGTCTGCCAGGCAGTTTTCTTTCCCTTGTTACGGAAGGCTGAAACAGTGTCACACCCTGTGAAGGCATGAAAGAATAACATGCCTTTAGCCTTCTCCTGCCCCATAGAGCGATACAGACCATGCACACTGATCCAGCGCCGGCTTTGACCGTGACCAAATGCCACCCATAACTGCTCTAGCCCCAAATTCTGAAGGGCTGGAAAGGCACTCACTGCAATGACCACAACATCTGTATCATTTGCCTAGGCCATGACAGCTTTGCTCCCATGTTCTGCAGCATATTTGGCATGCACAAAGATGCGGCTGTCAGCTTCCTCATGAGAGCACTTGTCCAGTCCTTGAAGACCAGTTTCATGAGTGCTGAGGACTGCAGATCCCTTTGTGACAATTACCAAGTTTGGTGCAGACATTTGGGCAACCCTGCCTGCCAGGAACTGGAACAACTCCGTCTTGTTGTCATTATGCCTAAGGAAGTTACGCCAATTGGATGGAATGCTGTTCTTGTTTGTCACCTTGCGTCTTCCTCCCTGGCCACGTTGACACCTGGTCTCAGCTTTGAGGCTGGATGGGTTGTACACATCAAAAACAAGATGTGTTTTCTTGTACTTCGTAGCATAGCTGTGAATAAATGGCAGGAAGTCCAGAGTTGCATAGCCCTCAAAGGTCTTTCCTCTCTTTGGTGGCAAGACATGGACCAAAGCAGACCCATCTACAATCAGGACATCGGTCTCTGGTTCTTCGTCTGTTGTTGTAACATGAGTCTCCAAGACAGAGGTCAGTTGAGACTTCTGGCAAGTGTACAGCCTTCCACCCTCACTCAGTGCAAATGGGAATGCCTGATTCTCATGCTGGAAGAACTCCTGCAGATCACACTGTCTGCTCTGACAGGAGATGAACAGCTTTGAGAAGAGCTTGTAGTCCTCCTTGAGAGTCTTCTGCTTTGAGTGCTTAATAGGCGCAGATTCTTGCCTGAAGAAGTCAGTTTTGTTCCTCTTGATTGACTCATAGAAGGAAACTGGATTATTTGCTAAGGCTTCAGAAAAGTCCTGGAATTTAGTTTGGCCTCTCTCCAAGTGAATCTGCAGAAGTTCCACTGAGCTGAGGTGAGCTATGTCTTTGTTGTCAATAGAATACAACTCTTGACTGTCATCCTGGAAAGGACTGCCCAACTCTTGCAAAGTCAGAGACAGCTTATTGACTCTTTCCAGGAAAGTCAGCTGTGCCTGCGGTGTTTGCTCGTGGTGAGCTGTGTGTTCACTTGACTCTTTAGCTTGAGCCTCTTGTTCATACAGGGACACCAAACGGCTTACCTCAGGACCAGCAACCATCCATCGCCTAAGTGCTGCTGGGTCTTCAGTGAGCCCAATGGCTCCACCATCAGCCTTGATGATGGCATTGGCCTGCTCATGGGCTTGGTCAAGGGCCATTGCGGAGAAGTCACAACTTGTCTTGTGGACAACAAAGTTTCCCTTCTTGAATTCTTGAGACAGCTCAGGGTGTGTGCTCTCCAGAGTGAGCATGTCCCTCAGGTGGACTGGAAGCCACCTGGCATAATTTGTATTGTTATTGGCAAAGAAGAAGGGGATTAACTCACTCAATGCCTGGCCCTGGTTGTGTGTTCAGATCACTCTATTATATTTGCAAGATCTCATCACTGCCTCAGTCCTTACTAACAAATGTGAAAATGGCTCCATTGGATTATCTGACCCAAAGAATGTATGTGCACACCAAAAATCATGTATAATATGTTCAGTAGTTGCTTAGATATGAACATGAAATTAATGGACGCCATCTTGGATGCCATTCTAAAATTCCAATTATAGACTATGACAATGATTAAAACAGTGCTTCTCATTAATCTGGTTATCAAGAAACAGTTTTCTCTTAAAATGTTCACCAGGTAATAATTAAAAAAAAATTAAGCAATATATGGTCAGGCACGGCAGCCATCTTGAAAAATGACCGCCATGTTGGATTTTCGCGTGGCCAGCGGTATTTCTGGGAAGAATGGACCTTGAAGGGTACATGTACCAAATTTCATGCTTGCATCACCATTTGAACGATTCTCCTGAAATTTGCAGTTATCTGCTCCACTATTAATATTGACAACAAAATTAGACGAAAAGTCTCAAACCGCCAAACTAACGGAACGAAGGTCTTAAAACCTCGAAACTAATATGCTTATCATGAGGGAGAAGGGGGTCCAGAAAAAGAGTCTCTTGATCAAAATAAAAGTTGATGGCACACAAAGGTATTATCCCTGGGGATGCATCCAGAACGTAGCCTCCCAGACCAATGGTTCATATTCACGATAAATGTCACAACAGAAAAATTACATTCACTGACCAAATGTTTTAAGTAGCAATTAGTGAGACGGTGATAAATGAGAAATATCAAATAGGTTGCTTAAGGGGGCCCACCTCGTGTCTTTTTTTTTCTCTCTCTTTCACTCCCTCTCTGGGTTGTATTCATTCGGCACCATGCAGCCTACTGTTTTAAGACGTTTATCCCCATCCAAGTGTCAATTTTTTTCCTGGCGAGCGTTAGCGAGCAAGCATATTATATTCAATGCTTTAGACAGCAGGCTAAATTTGTACATTTTTCGATAGACAAATCCGGATTTCTTCATACAATGCTGGCTCGCTATCGCTCGACAGGAAGAAATCGACACCTGGATGGGGATAAACGTAATAAAACAGTAGGCTGAATGGGGCCAAATGGATACAAGCCAGAGCAAAGGAGAGAAGAAAAGCAGGTCATCCCCCTTAAGGAAAAGAATAGCCACCAATCCTAGCCAGAAAAAAGATACAAAATATACCATAGTAAAGTGTTGGTTAGTGGGAATGATGGAATGACCTATGGAGTGGTTACAAACACTATATAGCTTTAAGACTTCATCAAAAAATGAAACAGATAAGCGGAATCATGCTAACAACCAGAACACATGAGACTGGATGTTACTAAGGTGTTGGCAAGCGGGCGTATACAGTAATTTACGGTAAAGACGGAAGGTAGGAAAATGCATGACACCACTTACTAATACAAATCAAATAAATTAACCACTTCTGTACCGCGACGTCTTTTTCATTTTATTTTAGCTGTATTTAATAGATTCTGTGCAGTTTAAGAATTATCTTTTGTAGTAAAAATCGGTTAAGTGAGATAATTCGAAGCCTGTTTATTGATGGAGGCACTTTTTAAACTGAAAAATGTCGTTTAGTAGTCGCCAGCATAAAGCTAAATGCATGACACCGGCACAGAATGGGTTAATGAATATCAATTACAGGTAGTCAAATGTATATTAAGTATGATGAGTAAGCGGTACTAGGAATGATGGATTTAATATTGGGTCGGCTTGAAGGAAATACATAGGAAAACAGAAACATCAAGAATCACAGTTAAACCTAGAACAAATAAGAGTACATATTAATGCGGTGTTGGTAAATGATAATGATGGAGTGAGTGGTGGAGTGGCTGGCAGGATCCATTATTGGTAGCTCACCGCGAACACCTTTACTAAGTTTATCCACCACCTTCTAAACACATCACGCCCCTTGCTCCTCAACTCACCTACAGTAGGTTACTCTCTCCCTTCATCCAAACACACTCACACATACATACGCGTCGGTTTTTGCGCCTATCCCAATGGAGAGGATTGTATGGTGGTTCCTCCCTAGCCAACTTGCTCAACTACCAGCTTGCATTACCCTATACATACTCTCACCAGTGCATCTGCGTATGTATTATGGTGGGAACTTGGGCTCGTTGGGATCGCATGTGACCTAGTAGTTAAGGTAGAATATGCACTATACTGTACATAGGTTAAGAACAACAAAATTTACATTTTCAGCCTCATGGTTTCCAGTGAACAAAAAAACAACTATTATTATTATAACATGCACGCACGGTGCCCGAGTGCGCTTAGTTACTGCATTGGGCAGGGCCCAGTATTCCGCTCTGGTGTCGGGGGTTCGATCCCACGCATCGGCTGGAGAAGTTTTCTCAAAAACTTTCCCTGGCCATAAAGACTAGCTCTGGACGGACCATGTCGGAGGACCCACAAAATATCCTCCCACTTCCTACTCCCTCAGGGGTAACTATGTAGGTGCACTCTTTAGCATCCGGGATCATACTCATACCTCATGCTTCCCAGTACCCTGGAAAGAAGCATACATCCATCCAGTTCCTAAAAAAGGTGCCTCTTCAGATCCATCAAACTACAGACCAATAGCTATAACTTCCACTCTTGGCAAAGTCTTTGAAATTATATTAAATAATCACATAATTAAGCATCTTGAGAATAATAAATTAATCAGTGATAGGCAATATGGTTTTAGACGATGTCGATCCACTGCAGACAGTCTTTGCCTTCTTACGCATCAAATCAACCAAGCTACAGACCAACATGGTGAAACACATACAATAGCACTGGATAATCAAAGGCATTTGATAGAGTCTGGAATCAATCCTTATTGTCGAAGATGTCACACTACGGCCTTGCATCATTAGTTCCACTAATTTCTTCTTATCTTCATAACAGAAAAATATGTGTAATGGTAGATGGCCTTTATTCTCAATTTCACTCAATAAATGCTGGTGTTCCCCAGGGATCAGTTTTGGCCCCAACTCTGTTCCTCATTCATATCAATGATCTCATATCTACCACTCATAATCCAATACATTCCTACGCAGATGACTCAACACTCCACAGTTCCTTCACATTTACTAATTCTTTCACCCAACCCGATCTTATAAATTCAAAAATAAACACTGCAATTTCTCTGAACCAGGACCTTTCTAGAATTAATGAATGGGGACAAAAGAATCTAGTTTCCCTTAATGCACAGAAAACCAAGTATATTCAATTTTCTAACCGACAGAATCTCACTGACTCCCATATATTTTTTAATGATGTAAATATTCCCACTTCCCCTAGTATTGACATTCTCGGTGTAACATTAACTACTAACTTGAGCTGGACACATTATGTTAGAAGCATTGCTAAGAATGCCTCTAAAAAACTGGGACTCCTGTACAGAGTTCGAGAATTCTTCACTGACGAGCAGTTGGCCGTAATATATAGAAGTCATGTGCGTTCTCAGATGGATTACTGTTCACCTCTGTGGGGTGGAAGTGGAGTGGTTGCATTGAGGCAGTTGGACAAAATTCAAAATAAAGCTATTAGATTAATCAATAACCCTGCAATCACACAGGACCTTCCTACATTATCCATACGAAGAAACGTTGCATCCCTTGCATTATTCTACAGATATTTTCACAGCAATTGTTCCGAGGAACTTGCTTCAATTGTGCCTCCTCTCCACATCTTTCCCCGTAGAACTAGGGCAGCTGAGAGCGCCCATGAATTTACACTCTCTCCTCCACAATGCAGAACTTCTGCTTATCAGAATTCATTTATCCCCAGAGCTACTACTCTTTGGAATTCACTTCCCTCGAATTGCTTTCCACAAACTTACAATCTACAAATGTTTAAATCCAGTTGTTACAAACATTTTATGAATGGAGGATGCCTTTAGGCACATGGACCTTTTTGTTTTATCTGTGTTTTTCCTTCCTCCGTTCATTGTCTCTTATAAAAAAAAAAAAAAAAAAAAAGTATGTTGATCATTTAGGATAAGATCTAGAATAAGTCTGTGTATTTTCAGCCTCACTGGCTGCTGGCTTAACTCCTGGGGGTAAGGGAGTAGAATATGCCCGACGTGCCTCCTGTGTGTCGTAAGAGGCGACTAAAGAGGTTAGGTCGGTGGGCTTGCGACCCTCCACCCGTAAACAAAATCTACAGTAACGAATAATGAACAAACGACCTCGGAACCGGATTGACATAATATTGACGAACTTCGACCAATCATGGACAGTCTAAGGATTGCGAATTGGAATGTAAGAGACATGAATGAGGACACAAAAGGGAGAGAGGTCCTGGAAGTGTTAGTGAATGCCAGGCTGAATGTATGCGGAATGACTGAGACCAAATGAGGGGTACATGTGTGGGAGTGTGGAATGGGTGTGTGTGCTGGAGTGGGTGAGAATGAGGGAGCGAAAGAAGGTGCGTGTTTGTTTGTAAATAACAAATGGAAGGAGCGTGTAAGAGCCTATGGTTCTGTGGGTGCAAGGATTCTGTGGGTGAGAATGAAAGAAGGAATACAAACGTGGTGTTCGTGTGTATGTATGGTCTGTCAGAGGATAAACCTGTAGGAGAGAAAGAGGAGTTCTGGGTGAATGTTGAGGCGTGCCTGGATAAGTTTGGCAAAAGCGAAAAAATATTTCTGATTGGGGATATGAATGGGAAGGTGGATGATAGGAAAGTTGATGGAGCAGTGGGAGGGTGGGGTGTATCATCAAAGGTGAATGGGAATGGTGGTGCACTTGTGGGCGTACGTGTAGGGAGGAGGCTGTGGATAGCCAACACCTTTTTTCAACACACACAGGTACACATGGAAAGTGGTGTGGAGGAGGAAGGATGAGGCAGTGGTGGAACGAAATGCACTGATTGATTATATATGTGTGGATGAATGAAGGAATAATTTAGGATACAAAAGAAATGAGTGAGGAGAGCTTCAGGGAGGCGAGAGGAATGATGGAGAGGCAAAGAGGGTGGAGAGGTTGCAGGAGGAGGATCTCAGGGAAGAGCTCAAGAAAGCAGTAGAGAGACGACTAGGTAGGTTAGACCTGGAGGGTATGGAGGAAGTGGAGGAGGTGAGCAAACTATTTAAGGAAGAGATATGTGCAGCAAGTGAGGAGGTGTGTGGAGTAAGGAGAAAAAAGGAGGGGAGTGAAGGATACAGCATGGTGGACTAAAGAGGTAAAAACAGTTGTTCAAGACAAGAAAAAAGCGTATAGAGAATGGTTGGGTAGTAGAGGGAATGAAGATTTGGAGAGACAGAAAAAAGCGAGGTACTTGGTGAAGAGAATAGTGAAGGAAAGTAAGAGGAAGAACAGGTGAGGAATTTGGAAGTGTAAGAAACTGTTCTGAAAAGAGGTCAAGAAAGTTAGGGAGGGTAGCAAGGGAAATAGTAAGGGTGTGAAAGATAAGAATGGGCGAGTGATAGCTGAGAAGCAAGAGAGAGTCGAAAGATGGAGGGAGTACTTGAACAAATTGCTAAATGTAAGGAATGAAGTACCAGCATACATAGTTGGATGGGGTATGGGAGGGAGAAGAAAAGAAGTAGGGGAGGTGGAGGTGGGGATCAGGAGGTCAGAAGTGTGTGAAGCCATGACAAGAGTGAAGATACAGCCGGTATATATGTAGCTTTATGCAACTTTGACAACACAAAATAACAAATACAAAAAAAGGAAAACAGTGCGACAATGGAGAGAAGATAAATGAGTTACATATACAGAATGTATAGATACTGAAACTCTAAACCCAAATAAATATACCCTGAAGTCAACGGGTTTTACAGACGTTTGAACTTAGAATACAAATAAATTAGTGTTTAGACAGTAATTAGAGACGAGGATTGAGTTGGAAAGAAGTAAATACACCTACACAAATGCAGTGCACACAACTGGGCGGATGCATGGATATACTATATGTATAAACAGGGTTCGATAAGGACAAGCTAAAGATTATGTTGAAACCTAAATTGATAACATGTATAATTGGTGAAGCCTGAAATATAATAAATACATCAAAATAAAAATGGAATGGAGTATGATATAGGCACATCGAAACCAGATATTTCTGAAGAATTGAACATCTGGAAGGATACTAGTAGGAAAGAATGGTAGAGATTGGGAGTTGAATCAGTTGCTGTTCGCTGATGACACAGCGTTGGTGCCGGATTCTGAAGAGAAATTGCAGCGGGTAGTCAAAGAGGTTGGAGTGGTTTGTGGGAGGAGGAAACTGAAGGTGAAAGTCAATAAAAGTAAAGTGATGGTGTTTAATAGGGGTGATCGTAGGGTGAATCTAGATGTGAGGCTGGATGGGGAAATATTGGAGCAAGTAGAGTGTTTTAAATATCTAGGAGGATCAATAAGCATGAGTGGAGGTATGGAAATGGAGGTAAAACAGAGAGTGTGTGATGGAAGGAAGGTTTTCGGAGCAATGGGAAGTATGTGGAAGACGAGAAATCTCGGACTGAAAGTAAAAAGTGCAATGTATCAAGGAATTGTTGTGCCAACAGTGATGTATGGGGCTGAGACATGGGCTCTGAAGAAAAAGGAGAGAAGAAAGCTGGATGTGATGGAGATGAGCTGCTTGAGGAGTATGTGTGGAGTTACCCGTAGAGACGGATTGAGGAATGAAGAGATACGTAGGAGAGTGGGGCAGCAGGAACATTTGTCAGCCAGAGTGGACAGAAGGGTGCTGATCTGGTATGGTCATGTTGAACGAATGGGAGATGAAAGGCTTACAAAGAGAATATATGAGTCAGATACAAGGGGAGATAGAAGGGCAGGAAAACCCCCATTGAGATGGAGAGACTGTGTAAGACAAGCTTTGGATGATAGAGGAATGACTATAGATCAGGCAAAGGAAGTGGTAATAAACAGGAATGAATGGAGAATGCTTGTGAATAGTTGAGTGAACACGTGGTCATTTGGGGGAAGGGGTCGGGCGCAAGTTGGACTAGATAGTAGTCCATCAGGCGCCTGGCCCGGGGAGACGATTAATATGAAGGGTGTGCCTGGAAGTGTGGTGGGCGGACTTGTGGCTTAGGCTCCGCTGCATGTCTGCCTGCCGAGATCGGAGCCTCTCCGGGTGGTCGGGGGCCGGGGGAGAGCTGGAGTGACCTTGGTGACCCTGGTCTCTGGATATTCTCCTGGGTGACCTAGATGTGTGTGAATGTTGTGTTTTGTTTGTGTTTGTTCGTTGTTTTGTCTTGTGTTTTGTGTTTTCCTGTTCTTGCTCTGTCTTCAGTCGGCCACCCCCAAGAAAATACAAAAACAAAAATAATAATAATAATAAAATAGAGGAAAATAAAAATAAAAAATAGGAAAAGTGGGGATTTGGCCTGAGCATATAGATAGATAGATAGGAAGGATACTACTAAATTTCAAGATAGGCAGGATTAGTATGAAGAGGTATTTGGCAGCAATGACAAACAATATATATGTTTAAAGGGAGCAATACAAAATGGGTAGTGCGTTACTGACATAAAGACATAGAACTCAATTATGGGAATTGTGAGGATAACACATATTGAGAATGAATAGTAAATTTAAGAACGGAACATATCTACAAACCGTAGATGGGAAGATGAAATAAAAACAGCACACACAAGAGAGAGAGAGAGAGAGTTACAAGGAGTTACAAGGAATAGTTAGTATCTCAGAGACCTTGCGGTCCATTCCGAGGAGATACTCGAAGTGGAAGGAGAGAGACTGTTAAGTGCACTACACTCATTACACAGTGTGCAAAATACTATCGACTCTCTTCTTGAACTGCTCTACCTTAGAACTGTTTACAACTTCGGAAGGAAGTTTGTTCCAGGTAGATCAGATCTTATATGTGAAAAAGTGTCCACAAATACAAGTGCTGAACCTTTTCAATTCTTATTTCCAGCCATGGTTGCGTGTTGTGTTCATATTGGGGCTAAACATTTTGCTATAATCTACATCGTCAAACCCATTAAGTATTTTAAGAACTTCAATGAGCTGACCTCGTAGTCTGCGTATCTCCAATGGGAAGAGATCAAGAGCTCTCAACCGGTCCTCATAGCTCATTCTTCTAAGCGATGGAATAAGCTTTGTAGCTCTAGTTGTACTCTTTCTAGTCGCTCTATATCTTTCCTGAGTGCTGGAGACCAGAATTGATCAGCATACTCCAGGAGAGGCCGTATCAGAGCGTTGTAGAGTGTGAGGACTATTTCCTTATTTCTATACTTAAATTGCCTCTTAATAATTATAGCCTAATAATTTCTGAGCTTTCTTCTCTACTTCAATGCACTGCTTGGAAAACTTTAGGCCACTGCTAATCAGAACACCCAAATCCTTTTCCAAGTCAGTCACATCCAGGGGCATTCCCAATAGTGAATAGCCTAACTTGGGGTTTGCTTGGCCGATATGGCCGATATGGCAGAGAAAGAGAGAGAGAGAATACAATGTAGAGACAAATTCATAGGTTTATACTGAGGGATGTATTCAGAGAGAGAAGGAGGGGAAGGTGTAGGGGGGGACTTTGACAGAAACAAGCCAGGACAAGAACCGAGAGAAAACAACCTAAGACGGCTTTCATGAACTAAGTTAATAAGGTGAAGATACGGAGGCCAGAGATGAAACACAGCTGAAAAAAAAAAAAAAAAAGCGAGACAAAAATAATAGGAATACACGGATTAGACGAGGACCAGACGCCTATTAGGAACGAAAAGAGGAATATTCTAAGAAAGGTTCGGGGAAATTGGAAATAGTGGAGTGGAGAGACAAAACACAGAAAAAACAATAGAGAGAGCAGCAGGAATACGGTGAGCAGTAAGCAACATTTTAAACTAAAAGTATTATAAAAGGGGGATTATGAAAAGAGTGGATTGCTGAGAGATAGGAGACCCAAAACAGATTATTCTAAGAGCGAGTGAAGGGAAGTGATTTAAAACCAAAATAATATGAATGTTATTTAAAGAACAAGATAAAAAAAGGAGCAACATAAAGGGAGGGAGAGATAAGTAATATATACATATACATACTGTACATATTATGAGAAGAGACCCATGAACAAAATAATATATACATATACATACTGTATATATTATGAGAAGAGACCCATGAACAAAATTGGAGTGTAGAGATAATTTAATCACAGGTGAATAAGGGAGCGAGAGAGAACATGAGCATAGTAGAAAGACGAATACATGAAAACAGAAAAGAGAGGAATATCGTGAAAAGAGTGAATTGAGAGAGTCAGGCGGCATATGAAAAACTTAATAAAGAGAGAAATATTGTAAGAGGGAGCCCATGAAAAGAGTGAATTGGAGAAAGGCAGACGGCGGTGACAACGAGGGAGACAAGTGGTTCTCTTCAATCAGTGTTGGTTTAAGGGGGAGGTAGTCGCTTTTTCGGGTCCTTCTCCCTCATGTTTAGCATATTAGTTTTGAGATTTTAAGATGGTCAGTCTGTTAGTTTGGCGATTTGGAGACCTTTCGCCCCATTTCTTTGTCAATATTAAAATCTGTCGTGCCATATAGGTGTCGATTTTTTGTTCTGGCGAGCGAAAGTGAACCTGTAGTTTGAGAAGAAACCGGCCTTCGACCGGGACGTTTTTCTACCGAAAAATGTACAACATTATCTTGAAAAGGGGTATAGGGGACGTTTTGTTAAAGTTTGATGGAGGTCTAGCGAGGAAACTCAAAAATAAAGAAATAAGTAAATGTATAGACCAAAAACCAAGCACTACCCCCTTAAGGGCTCGGGAACGTGAGGGTGAGAGCCGTATCGCACACCCGACACTTGCGTGAGGGTGAGAGCCGTATCGCACACCCGACACTTGCGTGAGGGTGAGAGCCGTATCGCACACCCGACACTTGCGTGAGGGTGAGAGCCGTATCGCACACCCGACACTTGCGTGAGGGTGAGAGCCGTATCGCACACCCGACACTTGCGTGAGGGTGAGAGCCGTATCGCACACCCGACACTTGCGTGAGGGTGAGAGCCGTATCGCACACCCGACACTTGCGTGAGGGTGAGAGCCGTATCGCACACCCGACACTTGCGTGAGGGTGAGAGCCGTATCGCACACCCGACACTTGCGTGAGGGTGAGAGCCGTATCGCACACCCGACACTTGCGTGAGGGTGAGAGCCGTATCGCACACCCGACACTTGCGTGAGGGTGAGAGCCGTATCGCACACCCGACACTTGCGTGAGGGTGAGAGCCGTATCGCACACCCGACACTTGCGTGAGGGTGAGAGCCGTATCGCACACCCGACACTTGCGTGAGGGTGAGAGCCGTATCGCACACCCGACACTTGCGTGAGGGTGAGAGCCGTATCGCACACCCGACACTTGCGTGAGGGTGAGAGCCGTATCGCACACCCGACGCTTGCGTGAGGGTGAGAGCCGTATCGCACACCCGACACTTGCGTGAGGGTGAGAGCCGTATCGCACACCCGACACTTGCGTGAGGGTGAGAGCCGTATCGCACACCCGACACTTGCGCTGATCCATTGCCACTATTTTGCATGCCATTATTAACCCCTTCTGTACCAACGACGTCTTTTTAACTTTATTCTGGCTACTATTAAACGATTATATTCATATTAAATAGGGCCTCCAGCTATAAACAGGTTTCGAACTATCTCACCTGACCCCTAATACTACCACAGATCCCACTTAAAGTACATAACATCGTCTTATCATAGCTAAAATAATAAAAGAAGTCGACGGTACAGAAAGGGTTAATCCTTATATACCTTCCTGTATTTCTGATTCATTTGCTACATCGATCATGCCTATATTGATCTCTGTTTTTGTCCTGTATATATTATTTACATTCGTCAATCTGCTTACCTCCGTTAAACCCTGTCTGAAATCCTGTATTTCTGATTTATAAGCAATTTGTTTTCATATTGACAATTATAAAGGATATAAAACAATAACCGGTGTACAGGAGCTGAGTACGTTGCTTGTGTTAGGGTGAGGACGGCCAGAAGTACCAAATCAAGTCCGCTAGATAGTAAATAAATGCCGAAAATTGGCTATAATAATATCACAATCTCTACAGTATCGCTCTAAAATGGCTCAAATCTAGAGAATATCGCTAGATTTCATGTCGCTAGATGTACACATTTGATCGAAGTAAATACCTCTAGATTTAGCGGGAACGTAACTAAATTGGCAACACTTGTTCGACGCCGATGGACAGCTACGTAACACTGGCAATACACAGTTAGAAGATAAAATACCTACCTACTTTTGTTCAGAATTAATTCAAAGCAACGTGTAATGACAGACTGAACTACTGTAATCCTGCTGCATCTATAACCTCAACTTTACCATGATACCTGGGTGCTCAGTCATTACATATTGACAGACTGAACTACTGTAATCCTGCTGCATCTATAACCTCAACTTTACCATGATACCTGGGTGCTCAGTCATTACATATTGACAGACTGAACTACTGTAATCCTGCTGCATCTATAACCTCAACTTTACCATGATACCTGGGTGCTCAGTCATTACATATTGACAGACTGAACTACTGTAATCCTGCTGCATCTATAACCTCAACTTTACCATGATACCTGGGTGCTCAGTCATTACATATTTGTGTGTTCATTTGTTCGTTGTTTAACACTCTCTTCGCGCAACAGTAGGAAGAAAACTATGGTTTTTAGCTGTATTATATTTCACTATCATATTGCAAGTATTATAGCCACTACAATATGGACACATGGTTTAAGTATATATTATATAATTTGCATGATACTGTTCTTTCATCCGTGATAGGTAATACGCAGAACTTGTTTTATTAAAGCACCATAATCGGTTAATGTATTGCATACAAAATAAATAAATAAAATCCCAGTGGATCATATGTATGCTTTCATTAATTTAATTGGAGGTGTTTTGTGTCGGGGTTAAATTAATAAAATATAGGTTACACACTACATACACCATTACAACAACAAGGTAAACAAAGCAACTTACTTTCAAACTATATTTAGGAGCATTAAGAAATATTACATTGTCACTCTTTCACAGCAAGTGTCTCAGGATCATATTTTTACAACTGTACATGGCGCTAATAAAAAACAGTTAGTCCTGGACAAAAATGTCCACGAGATTGTCTTTAGCGACGACCCTGCAGCAATGTCTGCCTTGTAATATTATTCTGCCCACATTCCTAATCTGTCTTCTTGCAAAAACCTCTCCAACAATTATAAGTCCTCGTCCTGCTCTCCATCTTTCCACTCTGACGTCATCACTGTCACTTCTGTCAAATCTGAATTTTTCGCTCAAACTTTAACTCCTCTAAGTATGTACATTATGCTTATTGGGAATATACAAGAAAAACATCCTGCAACGCCCACGATCATTACACCACTCATGACCACCTAATACAAAAATATTGACCCTGCACAAGGATATGTTCACAGTACATACAACAGCAATTGTCTACGTCGAGCAGCAGTAACTAAAAACATACACGGTTTTGACAACAGAACCAACAATGAACCGTGATGTATGCTTTGCTGTCATACCAGAATAGGACAAATATGATTGTATGCTCTACTGTCAAAACTTTTGCAGCTAACGACTTGTACTTCACTGATCTTAATTGGCAATATGTTATTACTAAATAATGAGAACAAAATGATTGTAGGTTATATACAAAATAAGTAACACACATTTGAAATCGTTTCACTTATTTGAAACACCCTATATATCGCAATATATTATGATTATACATGATTTCATAATGTAGTACATGGCTACATTATTTTTTTGTTTTTTTTTGCCATCCGCCATAATACCCGAGAAGGGGTGGCCATGAACATAAGGCGTTTGTCACGAATCGAATCGCTAGGTCAAGTTGCCTGGGCTTGACATCTACCAACAACATTTTGACAGTGCGGGCTCGATCCGGCGACCCTTTGATCAACACCTGACACTCTATGACTATACGACGGCTCGCGACAACATTAAGTGCCTATATAATATGGTAGTCAGGGGAAATTCCAAATATAACTGATAATGACTAAAATGCATAATAATATTATAAGGCTGCCTACTTATCATAGTACAAAGGTGGGGAAATACCTTCTTCTTTTTTATATTTAATATGTGTTATTTATGATTTTGGGTGACTTTATAATATATTAGGCATCAATAAGCAATGCCTGTATTATGGTCAGCTACAGAAACTATGACATGTAGGTTATAATAAAGAATTATTGATGGAAAAGGAGGGTGAAGACCAACTGGATGTATATTTTAACACCTTACGAGCGGCCTATGCGGTTTATTTATATGTACCGCCCAGCGGGGTGTTTTTAGCCAAAATAGGGCTGTTTACGTGATCATTTTCATGCCTAAATAAGACCCAGAACGTAAAACAAGTACCTATCCCTGAAAGGGCATAAACAGAGCTTTCGAATGACACCATAACGATCCTTTTATGATGGCTAGTTTTCTTGCAATAACCGTGCAACGCGAGTGAAAAAGCATGTACTTAGCCACTTTCCCGATACAATTCCTTATATAGCGAGTGAGAGAGGGAGGAGGGAGCTGGGATTCGTGTCAGTATGTTCGCCGCGGTGGTCTGGAGCAGTCATACGCTCGCTACTCTCCTGCCACCACTTGTCTCTCTCTCTCAGCAACATTACGTGCTGAAATTGCCACTCGACCTATGTCGAGCGCCGCCACATAGTCCAGCTTTATTAAATACGACTTATGTGGTGAGCCGCTAATTAAGGGTTAAAAGGCCCAGGTCGCTTAGAGTACAACACAACTTGGGTCAGGTGGCAACTCTTGTTATGCGGCACCCACAAATACAGATGCATACCTAAATACACCGATGATTTGTATTATTATTATAATTATTATTATTATCATTATTATTACATACATACTTTGTTTCCCCAGGCTATCTCTCTCTTCATATCGCTAATCGGCTACACACACACTACATAGACACACACCTCGAGGTACAAAACCTTACAATTATGTACTTCATAACGGATCTTAGCAGCGCTCTCTCTTTGATATCCAAAATTAGCTTCTTTCACACAATCATACACACACATTCATCCGTACATACATTAAACATACTCTTTCACACAATCATACACACACATTCATCCGTACATACATTAAACATACTCTTTCACACAATCATACACACACATTCATCCGTACATACATTAAACATACTCTTTCACACAATCATACACACACATTCATCCGTACATACATTAAACATACTCTTTCACACAATCATACACACACATTCATCCGTACATACATTAAACATACTCTTTCACACAATCATACACACACATTCATCCGTACATACATTAAACATACTCTTTCACACAATCATACACACACATTCATCCGTACATACATTAAACATACTCTTTCACACAATCATACACACACATTCATCCGTACATACATTAAACATACTCTTTCACCTGTTGAGTAATAGTAAATGTATTACGTCAAGCCTTTTTCTATCTTTCGCTATGAAATCGTAATCAGCTACACACACACACACACACCTATACACACACACACCTACACACAAACCCGTACCCAGACACTAGTTACCTCGACCACCCCCTTTCAGTAACATTACTTATAATACCAAGGGTCTATAGAGGTCCCCGTCACCCTTACACAACAATCACCGCGCTGTAGCTGATGTGGGGGAGATACCAGCCCCCAGTATATCGTAATGCAACCCAGTTCACGTAGTTTATACCTAGGGCATCACCCTGTAATGATGCTACCCTTATAAACACAGTATTACTTTCAGTTTCTTTGAGGGGTGGTTATCTTGTTCTTATTGGCCTTTTTTAATTATTATATGTATTATATTTTAGTTTGCTCCGTAGACCTTCATCAATAATTAACATTCACACCCAAGACCATCTTTCAAGATAAATGCTTACATTGTTCGGTAAAAAAATGTCCCGTTTCTACTAAATTACAGGCTCGCTTTCACTCACCAGGAAAAAAATCGACACAACTGGCACGAAAGGTCTTAAAATGTACAACGAAATGTGTCGAAAGGTGGTCAAATCGCCAAACTAATGGGCTGAACATCTTGTAATCTCAAAACTAATGGGGCTAAACACGAGGGAGAAGAGGGTCCAGAACAAAAAATATACCTCCCCTTAATTGAATTTATTGGTGACCCTTGTAAACACACACACAATGGTGGGATTGACATTTTGTTTTAATCTAGGGCTAAGTTATTAAAATGAAATGTGTCATACGCCCACTAACGCATAAAAGGTCTATTGTTCAAAGAATACAATATTAATCAACACATAAGTACCATACCAATAAGGGGAGAATACAATATTAATCAACACATAAGTACCATACCAATAAGGGGAGAATACAATATTAATCAACACATAAGTACCATACCAATAAGGGGAGAATACAATATTAATCAACACATAAGTACCATACCAATAAGGGGAGAATACAATATTAATCAACACATAAGTACCATACCAATAAGGGGAGAATACAATATTAATCAACACATAAGTACCATACCAATAAGGGGAGAATACAATATTAATCAACACATAAGTACCATACCAATAAGGGGAGATGGCTCGTTTTTATTAGTTCATTTATGTATGTTCTTATTCTTATTCTTATTCGGCTTTGGAGACGAATGAATTGCCTCCTTATTCCGAGGTAATACGTTTTGATATCCTAGATGTTTTGGGGGGAGTGTAGCTAGCCGAACCACCCATTAACTTTACTTATATCGAGAGTGGTAAATGAAGTTGAAATATAGAAGGTAGGACACGACGTTACTCCATGACTGTGCCCACTGTCCAATGTTGGTTGTATAAGATAAACTATGTAACTGGTAACTGTAGACTAGGAAGGGTAAGGAGGTTCGGATGCAGGGGGCATTAAACCCACAGAGGCTCCCCCCGTTTGATCTCTGTTTACTAACTTATGCTACCATAGGTCTATTTGTATTGCCCACTCACTCACTGTGGGCTTACGCCGCAACGGCAAGTAGCTGCACTCGCCCTTCGCCTTCATTCCCGGGGATATCTCTGCACAAGCTCCCAGGCCTCGACTTGGTCCACCCCTAGTATTTTACGACATGAATAGTTGACTTTCTTCAACCATGATTCACGTGGTCTTCCCCAAGATCTCTGGGGTACACATACAACATTGAGAGTTTCACTGTTTGGGAAGTGAACCATAGCTCGGCCTACTCTGCTAGCATTGTAAATATTAACCCACTGAGGTGCACGGATGAATTATTATTATTTTTTTTTATATGTATGTGCACTTGGTAAAATGTAATAAAGTTAGTTGTCTAAAAATAGCGGTCTTTAATTTAAACGACTATTGGCAACATACTGAAGATGTTTGGGGTAACTAAATTAATATTTTCAAGGTACATCTGGGGTATTTCACGATTTAAAATATGCTACAAACCATACAACTCATTTTCTGCGCCTAAGAGGGTTAAACGTTCATGACATTTTATCCATAACCATAGACTACACAAGATCTGGACTGAACACGGAAAAGGAACTTTGCAGTAAGGGACCAACAATCCCCCCGAAACCTAGAAAATATCAAATTTTCGCGGTTTCGAGGTTCGAACTTGGGGGTTCGTTCTCCGATTTTGGGTCCCTTACTGCAAAGTTCCATGTTCGTGTCCAGTCCAGATCTACTGTAGTCTATGCCATAACCCATGGTGACGGCATGTTGGCTAAATGTAATTTTTATTTAGTGCGATACACATGAAGCGCCTAACATCTCAAAGCTCTAATGGATAATCTCGGAGCCTCGCAAGAGTTACAAGTTACTAAACAGCCTACTGTCCTGAGGTTGAGATATTGGGAGAACAAAGAATAAGTCACATTATATGAAACACCTGAATATATTAAATTATTAAGTCCGAAGACCCCTGATTGAGGTCCCACTTCGCACCGAGTTTGTCTTACCAGCTTGTTCAAATGGTTATGTCACGGAAATAAGCGCCGTAGCAAAGCGCAAATTAGTGTTTATACCAAGTATTCGCTACAAACATGAACATTAAAAAAAAGATTGGTAGTGAAACATGCTACTAATATAAGTATCTTTTGACACAGCAAAGCTTCAAATTGAAAACAAAAATAATAATACAAGTACTAATACTAATACTTATAATAATATTAAAATAATGATAATAAAAATAATATCAATATTAATAAACAACTTGCTTATAATATAGCACTTTAGTAATTATTCTTTCCATGGCAAATGCGGCACATCAAAGTTGTTAGAACAGCTTCTGGGAAGCTGTTTTAGCAAGGTAGGTAATATGGTCTTTCCAAGTGAGATCATGAGAAAAAGAGACACCTATAATACTGAAAGAAGATGAAGGGTTGATTTGTGTATTGTTGAAGTATATGGGATAGTCCTGTGGGAGTGTTTTACAGGTGGATACGTGGATAACTTAGATTTTGGAAGCATTGTAGTCACTGGAGGTACAGATAAGAAGATCATTAATTAATATTATAACGATAATTAGAGATAAGACAGAACCCTGAGGAACACCGGAGTTGATAGGTTGAGGAAGTGAACGATGGCCGTCCACAACTGCAGCTATGGAACAGTCAGAAGGAAATTATAGATTAAAGCAAATATAGAGGGATAAAAACCAAAGGAGGGTACTGTAGAAATTAGAGATTTGTGCCAGACCTTCGATATGTCAAGCGCAATAAAACAGGTCTCACCAAAATCCCGGAAGGAGGATGACCAATAGTCAGTAAGATGTGAAAGGAGGTCCTAAGTAGAGTGACCCATAAGGAATCCATACTGGGGATCTGAGAGTAGATTATGAGAAGAGATATGCTTAAACAATTTTGAAGTAGGAATAGTTTCAAAAACTTTGGAGATGCAAGAGATGAGAGCAATTGGACGTTAAGCCTGGTTCACACATAGCCGAGTCGGTGCCCGAGTCCAACACGAGTGATGAAATTTTGCTATTCGGCAATGACTCGTCAATATTCCTCAACACTCGTGTATACTCGTGTTACACTCGTGTATACTCGCCATGGACTTGCCATTCTCGAGGGTACTCGTGACGTGGTCCAAAAATGTCATGCATGCATGACATTTTTGGGCCGCACCACGAGTGTGGCCTGAATACGTGTAGACTCGTGTACATACGTGTTGATTCGTGTACACTCGTGTTTGACTCTGAATAACTCTGAGTTATTCGTGTTAACTCGTGTTGACTCGTGTAAACTCGTGTAACACTCTTTGGTGATTCGTCGCTGTTCGTCATCATTTCGACGTTGGAGAATCAACACGTATCTACACGCAACAACACGTATGTATCACGCATGCAACACGTATCAACAAGAGTAGAAAGCACTAATGTGAGTGCCAAAATTTGGTGCCCCCATGATGCCAGAGTTTACACGATTCAAACACTAGTGAAAAACGAGTAAACAAGAGTCAACACGATCCACTGAGAAAAAAGCACGAGTGTAACACGAAAAAGGGAGTGTCATTTGAATGACCCATTTAAAAAAAAATGTAGGACGAGTCAACGAGAGTTTACACGAGTTTACACGGATGTAACACGAGTCAACACGTGTGCAACAGGGATCCAACAAGAGTCAACGCGTACCTACACGAAGCAACACGAGTCGTGGAGTGTAGCCCGAGTGCTGGCAACACCGCGTGAAGAGTTGGCAGCAGCGCAGCTCACAGAAGACACCTCCCACACCCTATAAATGCCCCCACCCACACTGCCTCGTCCCACTCCACCGCCGCACACAGACCGACCACAACCTTGACCTGCCTCTCTGACCTCCCTATCTGCTGCCCATCTACCGATGCTACCCTTCGCCATGGCGATGAAAAGAAGAAGGTCCCTTCCAAGTCTATCAACCCTCGACATGTGCTGAAGGGAACGCAGGCCAAGCGTGTCGTCAAGCCGCTGCCTGGGCCCTTCCAACCATGTGACACAGCAGCCACCCCACGCCGCCCACCCCCGCCCAAGCACAACCAACGTAGTGCGTCGCCCAGCTCAGATGACATCATAGAAGATAGCCAGGCCCCTGCAACTACTAGTGATCGTCAGGACATAGCCGATTCGTTCGATGCAGACGCTACCTTCCTCGACGAGGATGAGACTGTGATGGACGACACCCAAGAGGAGCCCGATGATACGGAGGCCGTGTCTGGCGATGACGACCCAGGTAACTCCCAGAACAGCACGGCCGAGGATATACCCGTGTATGGGGCTATCAAAAAAAAAAAACTGACCCGGATCCTGTTCGACGACGAGATGGAGGACATGCTGGTAGAGTGGGTGAAGGACCACCCCATGCTGTACCAGAAACGTCTCAAGGAGTACAAGGACAGCCGCAGGAAGGTGCGGATGTTTGAAGAGAAGGCTGCCAGCCTGGTACCTCGTGTCACAGGTAAGTACCCCAAACAAAGCGTGCATTATGTTATTGTAGTGATAATATGTTTTTTTAATACCTTGTTGTTGTGTTCTTGGTTCGATTCCAGGTGTTTCATACGTTAAATTCATCCTGAATTTGTTAAAATATATTAAGAGTTGCATAATTATATGAAATGCTGTGTTGCCAATATCACCCGCATTCCATTCAATATCTGTTTTCATCCTTGAATCTATATTTGTTTATGTACCTATCTTTTACCTGCTCACAACGATTATGAAGCATTTATACAATATGTCCAATGCCCAATTAGTAATGTTTCTGTTTCTGCAGGAACCAATCTGAACAAATGGGTGACGGGAATGCGCATGCGGTATGCGAAGCTCACCGACAAGAAGAGTGGTGCGGGCACCCCTGGGGCCCGAGGGACGGCTAAGGTCGGCCCGGGATGAGTGGATACTTCAAAAGTTCTCCTTCCTGAAAGGGCACATTGCCCGTGTCAAGATCCGGGTCACAGCTAAGGTGAGAACACTAATATACATACCTAACATTTGTGACAATAATAAATAAATGGGAAAATATAAGACCAAGTCATAACCAGCAACAATATATATACGATCTCGTGTTAAAAACAGAACACTGTAATAATATGCTCCCATTTACCTAATATTGTCGGTTGTAACATATTTAAAGTTACCATATATACTTGTTTTGTGATTTATTCTAGGTATACATTTATAAAGAAGGATTTATATAAACATTACATGGCTTTATGTATTAATATTTATTGTCAAGGTACATATTATGCTATCAATCATAGATAAATGTCCGATAATTTAATTGTGCGTCATATACTGTATATATATTTAAATTATTTTTTTGAAATACTATATTTATGCCTCTCTTTCAGTTCTAGGAACCCGAGCAGGACGCCCAGCCCTCTACTTCCGCGGCAGAGGAGGCAGTAGAAGACCCCGAGAGTGGTGAAGAGTACTCCGGCATACCCCCACCATCCGGGACACCTACGAGTGCAGGCTCCAGCCAGAAGAAGCACCACAAAAGTGTTGAGACGAGCCCACCTGCGGAGGTAAATATGAAAGCATTGTTAACATAATTCATAGCTATAGTATTCATATAAAAATTATTTTGTTGGATGCTGTATATTGCCCAAACGAGCCCACCTATGGAGGCAAATATGAAAGTATTGTAAAACATTATTTATAACGAGTGTATTCATATAACATATATTTTTTTTGGATGCTGTATATTGCTGAGACGAGCCCACCTGTGGAGGTAAATATGAAAGCATTGTTAATATAATTTATAACGAGATTATTTATATAATAATGCCTGAAGAAGAGGCGTCAACTGTGGTGGAAGATAATGATAAACTGTTATTGATTATAACTTACCATGGCGTGAATATATTAATATCTAATAACAACATGTATCTAACCAAAACAAAAATGTTTTTCTAGTTGACTGAGAAATGGGACGAGCTGAGGAGCGACATGGCCAGCCTGATGTCGACCCTGGCAGTCAAGCAGACGAGGTACTCCCACTTCGTCGCCTACTTGGAGCAGCAGCTGGACATCTTGCCTAACCAAGTAGGGGACTCATTGTCACGAAAAATGATGACGCTTGTGCTGCAGGCCAGGGAAGATATGGATGCCAGCCCACAGGCGTCACCCTGTCAACCATCTCATTCGCCTCAGGCCACCACAGCACCACAATAACCCCAGCCACCAACCCCACCCCAGCAGGCAGGACCGTCGTCTGTGGTACCACAGGGGCCCCCAGGTTTCACCACCCCCACGTTCTCCGAGATGATGGCGGCCTCGTTCAGGACACCTGTACCTGAGTGGTGGGCGGGCTCTCTGACCCCCACACATGGCACGAACCTCCCGGTTCCTTCAACCCCCAGCAGGCCGCCAACACCAGGTGGATTTCTTCAATACACCAGGATGAACCCGGCAGTCACCACCCCCAGGCCTGGGGATGACGAGGTGGGAGTTGTGGTGTGAACATGTTCAATGTAGTCATGAACCTAATTGATGGGGAGGACGAGGCATTACATTATTATATATGTGTTTAGTATTAAGGAACCTTTATATTTTGTATACAAAATTAAATTGAATGTGATTTGAGATGTTGTTTTGGATCCAAATATTATTTAGTTATTTTATCTATAAGTTTCATTTATACTTTTACTTTAATTAACCATCAAATGACGAGTTTACAGAACAAATAAAAAGTAATACAAGTTCTCTATAAATGAGATAAAAGATATATAATTAATCTAAGGAATTTTAAAGACATAATTCATGGAAGAACAGATAATGTCAATATGCAGAACAATATTATAAAGACTTCTATGGATAAACAAAATGTAATATATACAAAGCAAATATAATACAAATATGTACCTAAAATAACATAAAAAACATATGAGAGAAATGAAACTTAAAATATATCGAATAGATTAATGAATCGGAAAAAAAAAAAAAAACTTACACAAAAATAATATAAGATATATAAAAATGTACAATATATACATAATATAATAATGAGACTGAAAAATAAATAAAAATATTACTAAAATATGAGACTAATATAAATAAGATCACAGTAATTTATAGACTAATGTAAATTGAAACATATATCGAATATATCAATGATTCTGAAAACACATAGAAATCTGACAAAGAAGTATATACATAAATATCAATGTATAATATATAGAGATAATATAATAATCATACTGAAAGAAATTATTAAAACACAACCCAAATAAGAGACCAATAGAAAAAGTTACACAAAAAGAATAATATATATATATATATATATATATATATATATAGAGAGAGAGAGAGAGAGAGAGATAATATAACAATGAGACTGAAAATAAATAAAAATATTACCAAAATATGAGACTAATAGAAATAAAATCACGGTAATATATATAAATAAACTAGATCTTACCCAAATATGAGACTAATCTAAAAAAAAAACATAGTAATACCTTAGATCATGTCATCCTGCCAGGGGACACTTCCCCTTGGTGAGGAATAGTAGTCTGTGAGGTGCTGGCGTTGAAGCTTGGCCTGGGCTGTCACGATATTCCCGGAGAGTCTCTGCAGGGGACTAATCCTCTCCACCTCCTCTCTCCACGCCCCAGGAATGACAGCATGCGTCACAGGGTCCTCCTCGTCCATTAGGTTGACGTGATGACCAGGGTACCGCAGCCGCATAAGGTTGTGCATGCAACAGCAGGCCAAAACCACTGACTCGACACGGGATGGGTAGAGGGGTATATTGGAGAGGAGGCACCGGAACCTGAGATTGGGAGAGTATGGTTATGATGATGTATAGTTAATACTTGACTGTAGTTATAGTTCATATTATTAGGGTGGCATATAAATTGCCTTGTTATATCACATGTCGCATCTACGAAACCTGTATTTGTGGGAAATAACATGACATTACCATACGCTTACCTGGAGGACATGATGCCAAAGACATTTTTCACAACACGGCGAGCCCTGGACAGACGGTAGTTGAAGATCCGTTGAGGTACAGTGAGCTGGCGGGTATAGTGTGGCTTCATCAACCACCTTCGCATGGGGAAGGCGTCGTCACCAACCAGGAAGTAGGGAACAGGTGTGTCGTCGTTGGGCAGAGGTTCGGCAGCAGGGAGTCCCAGGGTGCACCCATCCAATGCTGCTCTGATGTTTGTTCTTAGAAAAACACCTCCATCTGAGCAACAACCGTGATTGCCAATGTCGCAGTACAGGAATTTGTAGTCTGCGTCTACAAAAGCCATGAGCACGATGGAGTGGAAGCCTTTATAGTTGTAAAATTCCGTTCCGCCATGGGGAGGGCATCGGATGAAGCAGTGCTTTCCGTCGATGGCACCAACGGCATGGTGGAAATCCCACCGTTTGGCGAACTCCCTGACAACCTCCTTCCACTCCGCCAGGGTCCTGGGGCAACGTATAACCTCCTGCTTGTACTCTGCGATGATGGCTTCACATGTCTCAGGCACAATGAGGGAGATGGTGTTCCGGGCCACACAGACCGCGTACTGCAGGCTAGGATAGGAGTCACCCGTGGCCAGGTAGCGGAGTGTGATTGCCAATCTCAGCCCAGGTGATAAAGCCTCCCTCCAAAACGTGTCCTGCTTCTCTATCCTGGGCCCGACACGCTCCACGAACTCCCTAAACATGACGCTGTCCACACGCAGGAAGTTCCGGTATGATTTGGGGTCCTCAACCTCAAACTCCTTCAGGAGTTGTTCGTAAAAACCGAACTGTGGCCGTCTCAGTAACCAATTCCTGGCCCAAACTGTCCTTGGTTTCCTTTGCCGTTGACGCTGGCATTCAGCTAGCGCCTCAGCTTCCTCGATGTCTAGGAGATCCATCCACATCTTCAGGAGTATCACCATAGCTGCCGCGTTGCGCCGATTGATGGTCATGGTGGGTGGCTGTGTCCTTCCTGCGTGTATCCTCCGTGGTGGTGAGTGGTTGTATGGCAATGAGTGGTGGTGGGGGCTGCTTATATAAGTTTCATGCGCAATGGCTGTCACTCGCCGTGACTCTTGGTGGACTCTCAGCGACTCTTGCACACTCGTAACGACTCGTGTAAACTCTTGTTACCTTTCGTGTTGATCCGTGTAACACTCGTGTTGATCCGTGTAACACTTGTGTTGACTCGTGGTGACTCGTCCATACTCTTTGTTTTCGTACCCTTGAATGTGGCCGTTATTTTTCACATTTTTGACACTCGTGTTGGGTTCGTGTTACACTCGTGTTGACTCTCAGTTACTCATACAGACTCTTGCATGCACACGTTTTGACTCGTATTTACTCGTGTTAGTTCGTGTTACACTCTCATTGACTCGGGATCAATTGCTACTCGCGGCCTACTCGGCCTCCAGCGACGGCGATAATCGACGAGTGTGACTCGTGTTAGACTCGGGCACCGACTCGGCTATGTGTGAACCAGGCTTAAGTTGGAGGGTTTAGAGCGGTCACCCTTCTTTGGGACAGGTTGAATGAGAGCAACCGTCTAGCATGAAGGTAAGACGTTAGAGGAGAGACAGTGACGGAAGAGTTTGCCTAGGCACGGATTCAGCACGGAAGCACAGTTTTTTAGTACAACAGGAGGAACATCATCAGGACCATACGCCTTCTTAGTATTAAGCCCAGAGAGGGAAGAAAGTACATCTTTAGAAGAGATTAGTATATTAGGCATGAGTAATGAGATGGGGGTGGAGAGTGAGGAATAGTACCGGAATCATCCAAGGTGGAGTTTCTAGCGAAAGGTTGGGCAAAGAGTTCTGTCAGAGTAGAACAGGGGAAGGAAAGAGGAGGAAGAATAATTGTTGGAGACGCGTTTGGCTAGATGCCAGAAAGCTTGGGAAGAGCTAGAGTTGGGTAGTTCAGTGCATTTATTATTGATGCAATAGTGGTTGGGAACAGATTTAGCTCTATTCTGGTCAGAAATATTGGAAGAATGAGATTCTTGAGTTTGCAAGGTGTCGGTACCATTTAAATGCTTCCTCCTTATTGCGGACAGCTGTACAACAAGCTCGTTATCACTCGCCAGGAGAAATTGACACCTAAATAGCATGAAAGGTCTAAACATTGACAAAGACATGGAGTGAAGAACATTAAAACCGCCAAACTAATGGGCCTATGGCCTAACGCCTTAATTTCTGAAAACTAATTGGGCTAAACATGAGGAAGAAGGGGGTTTAGAAAAAGCAAATCACCTCCCCTTAATGGACAGCATTTTATGTTTATCATTAGGAGGTGTTCACATATTCTTGACCACTACTGCACATTTAGTGGGTTCCGTTATGCAAACCGAAGAGTCCGAATGAATTAATTAAGGAAATTCCACATGGCAGCGCAACAGCAATGGTCATTGCCGCCGAAAGTATGATAAAACTATAACCCAGAATAGCGGAGGCAAAATACAAAACGGAGAGAAACACACAAAACAAGAAGCTAAAATACAAAAAAATCAGGAAGTAAAGGAAACACAAAATGCAATATATAAACCAAGAACAATAAATGAAACGATGAGTCAGGAGAGGTCAGACAATGTATTCCTCAGTGTATTCGATGGCAACAATTATGAAGTAACTGGAAACTCCAAATATTTTTAGCGAACCTGCATAAATAATTAATAGGTAGAAAATCAATGAACGTAGTTCAATTTGGGATAGCCCGAAAATATAGTCACACCATTACTTTTCTTATACTTATTACCGAAACTACCACAAATTGTTTCTCAATGTTTGAAGGCAACTATAGAATAAGGATGTTGCATAGATCATAATCAAATTTGTTTCAACCACTGGAAATACATTTTATGTGCACTATATAAAGTACTGTAAAAAGTAAAATCTCCCACTACATCTCCCTATAATAATTGACTGCGGTAAAACTCTTATTAAGCCCCATACTGGCAAATTAGATGCTGATTTGAATAAGTCTTGAGGGTGGGGGGGGAGGGGGGGGGGGGGGGGGGTGAGGGGGGACGAGGCCCCCCCTGAATCCATCATGTATGCCAAGGCAAACACATTTTGTGACATACATCTGATAGTGTTTTAGGATCGTTGGATAATGAGAGAAACAATGTTTTTCAGTTATTGTATAACTCATTTTAACTACTGTACAACGATGAAAACTACCTAAAACCAAAACAAGAAAAACCATAGGAAAATTAGTGGTAGCTTTGGAAATATTTTCAATTGTTCTGATTAATCATTTACATAAAACACAACTGTGGTGTCCGTGAGTTCCACACGAGTCACTACGAGTCACAACGAGTCACCTAAAATTTCCCTGAGTCGTTATGCGAGTACCCAAAGGTGTGGACTCGTGGCAACTCGGGCTCATACTCGTGAATGTGTGAACTAGGCTTTAATTTAATTATCTCCCAATCAAACTCGAGTCATAAATATTAACTCTTTCAGGCTCTTAAGATGCCGCTTAGTATTTGTATATACATTGTTAATTATTTCATAATTCACTCTCCACAATTAATTTTCTACTAATAAGCTCGCTCAGAGACAAATGCAGGGGTTGAACAAACTAAACTATAGGTTTATAAGCTCCCCTGATGGTCACACAAACGTTCAAGTATCCGAGGCAGACGAAGGTGCGTCTTCCCGTACATGAAAGGGTACAAATAGGTAAATAAAACATTGAATTTGAATTTGAATTTGAGACATTTCTACCGCCTAGAAAATTCTGCGAGCACAAAGAGAAAACAAATATGTTGATGGTATTAGAAAAATTACACGATCGCTACCTGCCTGAGGTGTGCGAAGCTGTTATAGTGGATAACAACGAAACCAGTCAAGAGTTTATTGTACTTCATATTTCTTCATTAATATATCAAACCCAAAGAGCATTTCTTAGTTTGAAACGCACATACTGAATGATGATTGCTGCTTCATTATACAGATTGATTTTTCATGGTGTATAATCTGCGACTGATTTGTTAATGGGCAGAACGTCTTAACATTTGAAAAATAAAGGAGGGAGAAGGGGGTCCATAAAAACTACCATCCCCCTTAATGGGCATGTGGGAGTATGTGTATGGAGGAAATGGATACGGAAGGAGAAATCTAGAAAGCGAATATATACTGTAGTCCTGTGTTGTATTCAACATACAGTAGTTGTGTGTAACCCTAAGTTCTAACCTTAACCCTCGGTCACCAGTTGGGCTCTGAGGCACCCATAACATACTCGCACCGTGGAGACCGGATGGGCTCTTGAGCACCGTTGCTTGAATTATTGCTTTTGAAACGCGCACGTAAATTTGTGTTGTTGTCAAGTGGTAGGCAGCGCCACCACGGTTGAACTACGCCACAGCATCAGTCTCTTCCCCGACGCCATCATGGATAGTACGCCAAAAACCGATTCCGCTGTGTCCGATTCCGTGCCTGTTACGACGCCCGCCCCGGTTCGTCGTATTACACGAAGGCCTCTCCGAAAGGATATTCTTTCTCCTGGAGGAATTGATAGAACTTTGCGAATCCTCGATATAGCTGGTAGTGATAACGATAGTGATGTTGCTGAGCCAGGCAGTGGAAAGTCGTCTAATTACGCATCGAGTGTGTATGGTGACGAGAGCAGTGACGAAGATTCTTAGTTCAAGGGCTTTGATAGTGAACATGACAGTGATGAAGGTGAGGAAACAGCTTTCGCGGAAGCTGGTGAAGGTGAAGAGAGTGAAGTGGGGAAAGTGAGCGAGTGGGAAAGTTCACGATCAACCTCCAAGTTTCCCCTGAGTGACGCCACTCCAAGCCCTTCGCCAGCTATATCACCTTACCAAATACACTTTTATAGGAAGCAAATACTGGAAAAGGCGGCCGCGGAAGCCAGGGAAGAGGCCAAAAGGCTTGGTGAGAAAGGTGAGGCTGTGAGTGAGGGTGACCGTGAGCGTGGTCCATGACTCATCATTTGCCCGTCCTTTGTCTCCCTTATCTACCGAAGCCACCCAAGATGCCCCGGGCGACCGCCATTGTTCCCCACCACCCTCACCACTGCCGAGGGTTGAGGACCCCCCAATTTCGTCCTATTTGCCTCGTGGGTCCCCCGACAGGAGACATACTGCTGCCGAAAAGGGAAAAGGCAGAAAATAAGTAAAAAAGGGCAAGCAAGCTAAGCGGGCTTTGTTCGTGGCCCCTGCGGCGTCCACCCCTGCCGGCCCCAGCCATCCCCACCCGCAACTTTCCTCACGGTCCTCTCCAACTCTCCACTCATCAACAAGTGTGGCTGAAGATGTTTTTGATCCCGCATCACCAGTACCTGTGCCTAGTGACAGTGAAACACTGCTTTCCACCACTCGTCACAGGCAAAGAAGCCCAGAACCTCGGGGAGACATAGCCTCACCTGCCACTCTTTCCCCACCTCGCCCCCCACCCGCACGCCGCCCACGCATCCATCGTTCCCCGCCAGATTATGCGGAGGATACTGACGAGGAAGGACACCTGACTGATGACTCTGGCCATGATTATATGGGGCCACCGTCAGGGGAAGATGACTACTCTGTCGACGACTATGTGGATGACCCTCAACCCATCCGCTTCACCCGGGTGCGTCGTCCTCGGGGCCGCCCTACCTGCCCTAGGGTGCGCGCCTCCCGTGTCGGCCGTGGGTGTGCTGGGCCACCCACAGTGCCTCGTGGGCATGTGCGTGTGCGTCGCCAAGACCCATTCTCGGTGTTTCAGTGGGAAGACCTGGCTGACGGGGATGATTATAACCCTGAAGTGCCACCTTTTGATGAGGCACAGGAGGGATCAGGAATTACCCCCAATTTTCCCGCAGGCCCCAATGATTCACCACATGAGCTTTTTGAGGCCTTTTTTGATGAGGAGGTGGTAGGCTTCGTGATCAAGGAGACCAACAAGCAACACCAGATGCAGGTGAACATGTTTGACAAGGTGACCAAGGGACACATGAGGCAGTGGAGTGTGGACCGAAGTGACTCATGTCGAGTTCATGGTCTTCCTGGCACGGACAATGCTAATGCCTTATGTCAAGAAACATAGGTTGCCAGACTATTGGATCACCAATGATCTAATATCTACCCCTGCCTTTGGGAAGCATATGTCACGCGACCGGTACCTCGACATCCTCGCCCAGCTCCATCTCGTCACCAACCTGAAGTACACCGCCCAGACAAGCAGTGGAAGATACGAACCTTGTACGAAATGATGTGACAACGGTTCAGTTCATTCTTCAGGCCCTTCCGGAAGGTTGTCATTGACGAGTCTCTTGTGCTGTTCCGGGGGAAGTTCCACTTCTGGCAGTACATCCCCTCAAAGCGACATCGCTTTGGCATCAAATTCTTTGTGCTGTGCGACTGCAGAACTGGTTATGTCCTGGACTTGCTGGTCTACAGCGGGAAGGAAGGGGACGTGCTTGCAGACACCACCATTGGCTTTCGCGGAGCAGTGGCGAAAGCCATGATTTTTTTTTTTTTTTTGTTCTATGTGATTGAGGGAGGCAAAAGGCATAACTGCCTATAGCGAGTGCCTCCCCCATAGTTGAAAGAGTGACAGGGCCAAAATCAAGGGACGTTCGAGCCAAAATGCCTGGACACACGGAGTTTGAAGCAATTTAAGTCATAGGAAGCGGGAAAAAGTGATTCTGTGAGAGAGTTCCAGAGCTCAGCTGTTGAGTAGAAGAAAGTTTGAGAGTAACGTTTCACTCTTGGGTTGGAGAGTTGCACAGAGTAGGGGTGGGATTGAGTTGCAAGACGGGTACCACGTGCCCTACGTAAAGGAGGTGGTATGCACTGGGATAGCTCTGAGGAACACTGATTATTATAGTAGCGATAGAATAGCAAGAGAGATGCAACATTGCGGCGGAGAGAGAGAGATTGCAGAGAGTTGGTGAGTGGACGGGAGTTAATGATACGAAAGGCCTTCCTTTCAACCTTGTCTAGGAGAGCGGTGTGAGAGGAACCTCCCCACACATGTGAACAATACTCAATAAAAGGGCGCACTATGCCCCTGTACAGAGCAAGAAGCTGTGCAGGGGAAAAGAACCCCCTAAGGCAGTTGAGCACACCCAGCTTCTGGGAGGCTGCCTTAGCAAGACTGGTAATATGGTCCTTCCAAATAAGAGCAGAAGAAAAAGAGACACCAAGAATATTGAGAGAAGATGAAGGGTTGATTTTTGTATTGTTGAAGATAAGGGATAGTCCGCTGGGAGATCCTGACGGGTAGATAGATGGAGAAATTGGGTTTTGGAAGCATTAAAGTTAACAAGGTTTTCTCTGCCCCAATTGGAAATAGTATTTAGATCAGAATTTAAGAGTTGTATGGCTTCATTACGTTTGTCGTTGAGGGATTGCTGGCTGGGGCGTTCTGAAAAAGTAATGGAGTAGTGTAAGGTTGAGTCATCTGCGTATGAATGGATGGGAATTAAGGTACAGTTAAGGAGATCATTTATAAAAATTAGAAAGAGAATAGGAGATAGGACAGAGCCCGGAAGAACACCAGAGTTTATAGGGTGAGGAAGTGAACAATGGCCGTCCACAACCGCGGCTATGGAACGGCCGGAAAGGAAATTAGAGACAAAGGCACAGATGGAGGGATAGAATCCGAAGGAGGGTAGTTTAGAAATTAAAGATTTATGATGGACCGCTACTTCCACAAGAATCACGTCCTCTACACGGACAATTACTACATGTCCCCCACTCTCTCCAAGTACTTCCACGAGTGCAAAACGGGGACTGTAGGCACAGTACGAGGAAAAAGGAAGGGCATGCCAGCTTTCCCTCCGAAGACCAAGAAAGGCGATGTGTTCCGCAAGAAGTTGGGGCCCATTCTGGCTATCCACTGGCATGACCAGCGGAAGGTCAACCTCCTCACCACCATCCACATGGGGGAAATGTTCGAGACTGGCAAGGTGGATCGCCGCACTCAGGCCAGGTTGACCAAGCCAGATGCTGTCCTCGACTACAACATCAATATGAGGCTGGTCGACAAGTCAGACATGCAGATTGGCTTCATTGACTGTCTGCGTACCTCATGCAGATGGTACAAGAAGTTCCTTCTGCATATGGTAGACATGTCTCATCTGAACGCTTATAACATCTATAAGCTTCAGAATGAAGACTCACCCAGACAGTTCAAAAGCCTGCGGAGGTTCCACAAGCAGGTGATAAAGGATCTCCTGGATAAGTATGCAATGCCACAGAGGGCAGTGGCACACGCTGGGCCCGCCGCCACTGACCGCTTGCACTGTGAATATTACATGAATATGCACAGGCTCATTTCACTGCCTATGACACCAGCAGGAAGAACGCAGCAGAAGCGGTGCCATTTCTGCTATAACACCAGGCTGAGGGCGAGGTCAGAAAAGAAGTCCACCCTGGAGTGTGTGGAGTGCAGGGTGACACTCTGTGCTGAAGTGTGCTTCTTTGATTACCACTCCAAGCAGCAGTTCTAATAATAGTGAAAGTATCAAAGACAGTGAGAGTGACGGTATCAGTGACATTATTCTAGCCCTAGAAACAATATTAATAAATAATAAGACAATAAACTATAAATAATACAATAACAATATGTGACAATAATATATACTATACTGTATATAGCCAAAAAGTGGAAGTGAAACAATTTATTGTAATACAAAAGTTCAATTTATTATTCGAAAATTGATACAATTACAATAAGACCATAATAATAAGTGAAAGTGACACATAAATGTATATAATAAGTTCCATTCATATGATTATAACCTATAGAAATCAGTGAAAAAGACACAATCAATTGTATGTAAAACGTTTACAAAGCATATTACTAAGTGAAAGACACAAAACCTAATATTTGATGTGCCATTGATAATAAACACCTGTGATAACGAATAATCAGTGCCTAATATTACAATAACTTAGCCAAATTAATAATAAAAAGTACGGTATCGAGTGAAAATGAGCAGTATCAGTGACAGTGACACCCTATAAGCATATTTACCTAAGTAAAGTGACACAAAACCTAATATTTGATGCGCAATTTATAATAAACACCTGTGATAATGAATAATCAGTGCCTAATATTACAATAACTTAGCTCAACTACAAATAAAAAAGTATGGTATCGAGTGAAAATGAGCAATATTAGTGACAGTGACACCCTAATACACATACTTTATATGATTGTCCTCAAAATAACTATAAAAATCTCAAATAAACATCCAATTGTCAATATCAATCACTAAAATCATCTATCGGAGGCAAAGACTCTGGTGCGACAAGCGGCTAGGTGCGCTCTAGCCGGGGCCGGGGCGAGGCATCCGAACGCGGCAAGAATTTCCTGCGGAAAAACACACTCCTTCGCACACTCGCCATTCTGCAACCACAGGGGCTAGAGACGTCTACTTAATGGCATTCTACAGAGGAAGGTAAGAGGAACACATTGTTTTTTATTCATAACATTCCATGCTGTCTTTATTAAGTTACAGCTGAATTAACATAGCACAATAATCGCCAAAACACCCGGGTACACAGTATATGCGGGAGCTTAGGGGACCGGTGCTGGAGGGTTAAGGGGATATGGGTAATTTTTATGGGCACTCTTCTCCCTCATGCTTAGCCCCATTAGTTTTCAGATTATTAGACGTTCGGCCCATTAGTATGGCGATTTTAAGACATTTCGCCCCTTTTCTTTGTCAATATTAACCCATGATTGGCGAGAACACTCTAGAGAGGTTTTGGTGGGCAAGGGCGAGTAACCTCTTAAGAGGTAAGGCCTAAAAAAAAACGTTTTAAAAGGGCCCAATAGCACTTAAAACAACAGAAATGGTGTTTAAGGGAGATAATTCCCCTCCATACCTACTATCACTCCTGCACATGTGTCAAAATCCCCTCCTCCCCCCCCCCTTCAATTATCACCTATTTTCCCTCTTTTTTCCCTTATTTATTTGTTTATTTTCGTGCCAATATCTCCAAGCCGGTTCTAGGGTAGGGTCATGTGACTAGCGAGTGTGTGGTGTAACAGAGAGTGTGAAAGAGTAATTCAGTCTGGCTTCAGGCCCCGCGAGGGGAGGGTGTGCCTCGCCTCTGCTCCACATTTCATGATTTACTGGTCGGCAATAATTCGCAATTTTGACCATCCAAACACTATTCCCACTTGTTTTATTGTTGTTACATGTTACTATCTTCATATTAAACGTAAAATAGGCGCATATGAAAAGTAATAACGATATTTATTGCAAAATTACGATTTTAGGTGGGAAAGGGGCATAATATCGCCCATTTACATGGTGTCCAGTACATACAAACTTTGTTGGTGGTGTAATAGTTTAGGTGCTTATATTTTGGGTTTGGTGTCCCGAGTTTGAATCCCGGAAGGACCATTTACTTTCATTAGTTTATTCAATTACATTGGGGTTTGTAATTGATGATTAATGTTAAGAACGGGGTGTTCCTTATATATAATATACAGGGTGTTTCAATATTCACCCATCAAAACTACAGGGCGTAATATACAGGGAAAAAGAACTAAAAATATCAAAAGAAGCAATGTCCTATTATGTACCAATAATTGTATAGAGACATTCTAAAAATGTAAATTAATCCAAGCCCATACTATGGAAGAAAATCTGCGACGATTGTCCGAACACATATCTACTACTTCCCAACCACACAACTACACATACACACACCATCAAATAAATGTCAACACAAAATCAGGGAGCTATATCCTTCTCCACAGGATGTCTTGCAAGGAGGTACTCTACGATGATTTCCTTTTTTTGTGAGCTTAGGAAGTGGGGAATGAACGTCCATGAGGTTTTTATATCGATGCGATATTATGTTTTGATTATATAATTTATCAAGAGTTACGATTGTATCCATATGGTCTCCTTACACCCCTGTTCCTGCTACATAGAGTGAAAGATAGAGAGAGAGAGAGAGAGAGAGAGAGAGAGAGAGAGAGAGAGAGAGAGAGAGAGAGAGAGAGAGACAGAGAGAGAGAGAGAGAGAGAGAGAGAGAGAGAGACGCAGAGACTGGGAGTTTAATGAAGAGTCAAACGTAAGTCGCAGAGAGTCCCGTGATCCGTCCCGACCAGTGTTGATGAAGGAGTGTGATGGACGAGGGAGGTGGAAAGGAGGTGTGTAATTGAAGAGTGAGAGAGAGGGAGAGAGGTAAGTAGTAAGGGAGATAAGTAGTAATGAAAAGGGATAGGGAGGGAAGTAGAGAGTGAGAGCAGGAAGGAGGTGATGGAGGGAGTGATTGAGAGGGGGAGGGATGGGTGGTTAGGGAGATGGAGGCAGTGAGAGAGAGAAGTAGTAATGGAAGGGGATAGGGAGGAAAGTAGAGAGGGAGAGAAGGAAGGAGGTGATGGAGGGAGGGATTGAGAGATGGGTGGGTAGTTAGAGAGGGAAACATGGAGGACACTAGTTTCCGGAAGGTGGTCAGGTCTGCGCAGTAACTCTTCCATCTTGGCTTCGGTCTTGACAGTGTTCGTGGCTGAAGGTGGGGAGTGTCTTTAGTCTAGTCCAAGTCATACAAATGTTTTAACGATGAAGCTCCTCAGAATCATTGAACCAGTTTCATACAAAAGTTGTAGACCTAAATTTAATATGTGTTGTGATATGACCGAGTCAGGGCTCGAACCCAGGCCAGTAGTGCAGCACTCCAACTCCTCAACCACTAGGCTACCGAGGAGTTTAAATAGTGGCTTCATTTGGAATCAGACTCCATCCACCACCACCTGATCTGACTCGTGGTCACGTAGCTTGATGCCATACACCTCACACACATAAACTAGCAGCTAAGTACAAGAGAAGGATACTTGTAATCTTGTAATCTGGCCTCTCTCTGAATAAACAAGTTGATATGTTCATCACATAATCCAGACAAATTGATGCTAATCATAAACAAAAACTAGAAAACTATACAAATGTAAATCATGATTATAATAATTACAATGTTACAAAAAAACATTGAAAATGGTTGACGGATACCACATATGTGCGCTTAAAATACTGACAAACCAATAATCCGTTTCACTGGTTCAATACGTGGTATTTGGTTAAACATGAACATTTTGATCTTGTCATTGTTAAGCAGCTCAGTAGAGATTTTGGGAATGGGGCTTAACCCATAATTATATACTGTATATTCATGCTACAGCTCTGTCAGGATTCGAATATAGTTGTTCATCAATGACTCCTCGGCCTCGATACCACAGCACCATGAGGTTATAAAACCTTTTAAAACTTTATTACTAGCAGGATATGGGTATATCCAGATAACATATTTAATTTAATTTGTTCACGCAATTGTATACTCAGAATAAATATACAAATATTTTACACTAAGGCTAACCCAAGAATGGAATCGTCTGTCATTTCACTTACAGTAGTTAATATTGGCACTCATGTTACTTTTAAAGATAGGATTACCAAAAATTATCAAAGTCCTGTTCTCAACCAGAAATCCTTTAGACAATATGTCGCCCTGGGAAAAAATTAAAAATTAAATTAATACAAAATATATCAACGAATTTCCAACGTACAGTAGCTATACAGTAACTGTAAAAGAAACACAAGTAGTTATCGTGGTCTCTCCCTCAGTGTATCCCGCCTGCGTGGACGGTACGGGACAAGAGAAAGTCAGGTGTGTGTCTCCTTCACGTAGTCAGCAGTGGGAAGTGTGGTGAACTTGACTCATTATATATACTGTATACCCCCTTCCCTGCAACGTCATCTTACAACTGGAACTAACTTAGGTGCCTTTGCTTTTACTGTACCAATACCAACTCTCCCACGTTTATCTTAATTTCACAGTTGTAATCCAGAGATGTACCTCCTTGCTACTGCAACCAACACTTTCTCCTCCTATCAATCAATACATTATACACAAACACCTTACATACTCTACTATAATTTTAAAAACAAAATGATGACAATCACGACACGCCTCGGATTCCCCAGGGGGGTGGGGCAGAAATGTCCCCATTGGTTTGACCCCTGGCAGCGACTCTCCAAAATGCCATGGACAACTACCTTCTACTCTTACTATTAATTTATGTAATACTCGTGGCCTTTCCTCTAACTTCCATTCTGTGGACCACCACCTCTCCTCTGCCATCCCTGATCTTTTCTTTCTCACCGAAACTCAGGAGTCTGGGACTACTGACAGCAAACCCTTCTCTGTATCCTCCCGCTATCTCTATCCTCAATTTCAAGCCAAAGGTGGATGTTGCGTATATGTGCGCAACAATCTCGCTTTCTCTCATGTTCCCAACTTAGACTCTTTTGAATTCTCAACTCGTGGGCTAAAGCTTTCGTGTCACTTTCAAACTAAATATTTCGGCGTTGTTTATCTCTCCCCTAATTCTACTGACTGTCCAAAATTCTTTGACTATCTAACTTCTCAAGTGGAACACATTCTATCCACATCTCCTTTTGCAGAAATCTCCAACCTAGGAGATTTCAACCCCCACCACCACCAATTGCTCTCCTCTGTTTCCACTGACCAATCTGGTGAACAAGTCTACATCATTTGTATCCTAAATGACCTAGAGCAGCTAGTCCAGCAAGCCACCCATATCCCAGATCGTTTCGGAGATCGGTCCAACATTCTTGACTTATTTCTAACTTCTAACCCTTCTGTTTATACTGTAAACAAATTCTCTCCTTTGGGCTTCTCCGACCATAAACATATCTCTGTCACCTCTCCTATCTCTCCGGTATGGCCACCCGATCCTCCCAACTGGCAGCGCTTGTGGCACTTTGGTGCTGCCGACTGGGAGGTATTTCTCTTGGAATGACTTTTGCTTCCGTGGCCGGGAACCCTCGGAGAGTGCTGAATGCATTACCGAGGTTATCCTCTCGGGCACGGAAGCATACATTCCATTTTCTTTCTCTCAGTCTAATGCAAAAACATCTTGGTCGCTTTCAAACTCAAGAATCTCATACTTCCTATGTTTCTGCCCGGAATCCAGCCAAATCTGATCTTCAACTCGCCAAACACTCTTTCATCAATAATTAATGCACTGAACTATCCAACTCTAGCTCTTCCCAAGCCTCCTGGCATCTAGCCAAAAACCTCTCCAACAATTTTTCTCCCTTGTCTTTCCCTCCTCTTTTCCACTCTGGCAGCACTACCATCACTTCTTCCTCTGACAAAGCTGAGCTCTTCGCTGACACTTTCTCAAAAAAAAAAAAAACACTTTGGATCATTCCGGTGCTATTCCTCCCTCTCAACCTCCCTCTCTCCTACTTATGCCTATCATCATAATCTCTTCCAAAGATGTACTTTCCACCCTCTCTGGGCTTAATACTAGGAAGGCATACAAGCCGGACAGAGTTCCTCCTATTGTACTAAAAATATGTGCTTCCGTGCTGACTCCCTGCCTAGGCAAACTCTTCTGTCTCTGTCTCTTCTCTACCGTCTTCTGGGCACTCTTCTCTTCTTGCTGGAAGTTTGCTCTCATTCAATCTGTCCCAAATAAGGGTGATCGCTCTCAACCCTCCAACTATCGTCCAATTGCTTTAATTTCTTGCATCTCTAAAGTTTTTAATATATTTCTTACCTCAAAAATTCCTAAGCATTTATCTTACCATAACCTACTCTCAGACCGCTAGTATGGCTTCCGTATGAGCCGCTCTACTGGTGATCTTCTTTCATATCTTACTAACTCTTGGTCATCCTCCATTCTGGAATTCGGTGAAACATTTTTTGTTGCGCTAGAGACAGTAGCCACGCCTAGACATATCGAAGGCCTTCGATAGAGTCTGGCACAAATCCCTCATTTCCAAAATACCCTCTTTCGGTTTGTATCCCTCCATCTGTGCCTTTGTTTCTAATTTCCTTTGCGGCCGTTCCATAGCTGCGGTTGTGGATGACCACCGTTCACTTCCTCAACCTATCAATTCCGGTGTTCCTCAGGGTTGTCTTATATCTTAATCCTATTGTTCATTAAAGTCCTTCTCTACTGCACCTCCAGCCCCATTCCCTCGACATATGCTGATGACTCTACATTACACTATTCAACTAGCCTCCAAGAAACACTACACAAACACCTGGACCTGTTCTTCATGCCACTCCCTTCCCAGTCAAATCCCTCCCCTAAAAACCTGTCCACCTCTCCTCCCCAACCCACCTATCCCTCCCATACCATCCACTCCCTCCCCTAAAACTCGTCCACCTCTTCTTCCCAACCCACCTAACCTTCCCATACCATACACATCCTCAACTCCACACCCCAACCTAACCCATTCCTACCCCCATCTCCTGCACACCAATCCCCACCCCCACCACCACCTCACCCACCTCAATCCTCCCCACCCCCACCCCCTCCATCACACCTTCCCTCACCCACACCCCATCCTCTTGCAGCAGCACCCAACATACACCGCACACACAACATTAACATTCTCCAACTAAACATTGATGGCATCAACACAAAGAAACACGAACTCTCACACTTCATCAAACAATACAACATACACATTGCCATCATACAAGAAACAAAACTCTGCACAACACAAAAAACACCTACATTTCAAGAGTTCACCACCATTCGACAAGACCGGGCCGTCGGCTGTAGCGGTTGCCTCATCACCCTGGTACACAAAGACATAACATAATTATATAGTCACCAGTGCACATACCAAATCCCTCCTCCCCCCAAATGATAACACAACAGAAATACAATCCATTGAAATACGCACTGGCAACACATCCAACATAACCATCATAAACACATACATCCCTCCCCAAACATCCCCCACAGTACCCAACGAATACAGACCACAACTACACCATATCACAAACACCCCACACATCATCCTGGGTGGTGACTTCAAGGCCAAGACGTCGGCCTGGTTTGTCGACAACCCCGACACAGACAGAGGGCTGGTCCTACAACACCAATCAGACAACCTTTACATCCTCAATGACATCCATCAACATACCCATACTCCCCACCAAGCCCTCTACGACCCATCATCTCCAGATATCACCTTCTGCTCTCCAGAACTCGCCCCCACAACATCCTGGAAGGTGGTTAAAACCTTAGGCTCCGACCACCTCCTGATCATTATCACCACCAAAACCAGACTCACCCCAGCTAGCCACAGACACACTTACACTAATTATAAAAGAGCCAACTGGGAAGCTTTCACAAATGAGACAGAACAACACTTTGAAACACTAAACAGCGCACCCATCACTAACATCAACAATGCTGTCCACACATTCAACACAACTATCCAAAACGCTGAAAAGAAACACATTCCAAGAGATTACAGACAAAGACACAACCCCAACTTCTCACCAGAAATTCAAAACCTCATCAGACAACGCGACACACTGAAACACTCCCCAGCACCCCACACACAAGACATCACACAACAAATCCAAGCACTCAACACCCAGATCAACAACAAAATACAAGAACAACAAACACTAAACTGGAATAACTTCCTACAAACACTTGATCACAAAACAAACCCCAAAAACTCTACAAAACACAAAACAGCATCACACTTTCCAACAGCAACACAACTCAATCACATGCTGCAATCACAACAACAGACTCTACTCCTTCATGTAAACAACAAGCAAACACTCTCATTAATCACTTCTCTCATATCAGCCACCTAAAACCCCATAAAGACGACTGACGTGTCATCCGACGTAAGAGACAATTCCCCACAGACCCTGACTATGCACCCTTCACTAACTACCAGACAAAGCAGTATATCATCAACAATCTCAAGCACTCACCCGCCTGTGGCCTAGACAACATAAGCAATATACACCTCAGACACCTGGGACCACATGACATACAAGCACTCACTAACATATCAAATTACAGTTATTCACACAACACAATACCAGACATCCGGAAGCATGGTATCATCATCACTTTCCCCAAACCTAACAAAGACCCCACTCTACCCTCCTCACACCGCCCTATCACACTCCTCTGCACCCCCTCCAAAGTCATAGAACGCCTTGTACTACAACTAATTACACACGCCTTACCCCTAGCTCCAACACAACATGGCTTCAGGCCACTGTACTCCACAAACACTCTTACACAAAGAGCTTTTGACGGCATCAACTCAGCCAGACCACACAGATCACTACTTGTCACACTCGACATTAGTAAAGCCTTCGATGCCATCCCCCGCCACAACCTAACAAACAAAATTTACAACACAAACTTGCACAACAACACAAAAAGGTGGCTGGCCAACCTCCTAGCAGGCAGATGTGTACACATATCTTTTGCCGGTCAGTCGTCTAGCATCAGAATTTTCCCATTCGGAGTCCCGCAAGGATCCGTCCTGTCGCCCGCACTCTTTAATCTGTACATGCATGATATACAGTAAATACACCCAATACACCCCAAATAAACATAGCCTCCTACGCAGATGACATAACACTCACATGCACACACCAAGACCCAGGCCCAACAACAGATCTCCTTAAACCCTATCTCAACACATTACATGACTGGTGCACTACAAACCGACTTAATTTAGCCCCAGCCAAATCCACTGCAACCCTCCTCACAAGCTGGACAGGAGATCACGCATACTCCCCACAACTCACCATAAACAACATACCCCTAACACACATTACCTATTACCTATCTGAAACACATCATAAGACCTAGACTATTCAAAATATATCCCTAAAAATCATCACAGGCTGCACAGCTACTTCACCTACAGATCACCTACATCAAGAAAGCAAGGTCCTCAAAGTCAAAGACCATCTGGACATGAGAGGCTCTCAATTCCTGGCAGCAGCCTCCATGAACCAACACCACCCACTATACTACATGGCAACACATCCACAGACACTAAGAAATATTAAAACAACACCCAGCACACGCTATCACACACACATACTATCTTCTCTCCCTCCCTGCCCACCCCAAACCAGCTTCCAGAAGCACATCCATACTCATATATCTCGCCGTTTCATCCACTCACTCATAAACAACACGCAGCTGTAGGCACGACCTCCCGAAATCCATCATTCTGAATCCTCCTTTCCTCGCGAGGACAGAGTCCACCTGGCCAGGCTGAGATGCAGACACTAGCCAGCCCTTCTGAGCTATCAAAAGAGACTGGATGACTCAGTCGTCGACTCCTGCCCAGGTTGTAACACAGCACCCCATACTATTAAACACATCATAGAAGACTGCATTTCACACAACCACTTACGCCAACAACACAATCTACACTCTTTGAGAGCTCTGTGGGAAAGCCCGACCATGGCCAAGGCCTTCCTTAGGGACTCTGAGCTGTTCGGCCGGGCAGCTTAGGGAACAACAACAACAACAACAACAACAACTAGCCTTCCACAAAATTGTTCACAGCAGGAACTCCAAAACTCACGTAAGGAGGCTATAAACACCTCTCTTCTGATCTCTTTACTATCTGTAATTGGGGCAGAGAAAACCTTGTTACTTTCAATGATACCAAAACTCAATTTCTCCATCTGTCTACTCATCGCCCCCTTCCAGAAAACTATGACCTACTTTTCAACAACATACAAATTAACCGTTCATCTTCTCTTAATACTTTTGGTGTCTCTTTTTCTTCTGATCTCTCTTGAAATTATCATAGTACCACTTTTGCTAAAACAGCTTCCCAGAAGCTGGGTGTGTTCGACAGCCACCGGGGGTTCTTTACCCTTGTGCAGCTTCTTGCTCTGTACAGGGACACAGTGAGTTCATGTATTGAGTATTGTTCACACGTGAAAGATCATAGTACCACTTTTGCTAAAACAGCTTCCCAGAAGCTGGGCGTGTTCGACCGCCTCCAGGGGTTCTTTACCCTTGTGCAGCTTCTTGCTCTGTACAGGGACACAGTGCGTTCATGTATTGAGTATTATTCACACGTGTGGGGAGGATCCTCTAACACAACACTTCTAGACAAAGTAAAAACGAAAGCCTTCCATCTCATTAACTCACATCCACTCACCAATTCTCTGCAGTCTCTCTGTTTTCGCCGCAATGTTGCATCACTCTTGTTATTCTACCGCTATTATAATAATCAGTATTCCTCAGAGCTCTCTCAGTGTACACTATCCCCTCTACGTAGAGCACCCATCTTGCAACACAATCCAACCCCTAATCTGTGCAAATCTTCAATCCAAGAGTGAAACATTAATTCTTAGTCCATCTTCTTTTCAACATCTGAGCTCTGGAACTCTCTTCCAGAATCATTCTTTCCCTCTTCCTATGACTTAAATTGCTTCAAACTCCGTGTGTCCAGGCATTTTGGCTCGAACGTCCCTTGATTTTGGCTCTGTCACTCTTTCAACTCTGGGGGAAGCACTCGCCACAGGCAATTCTGCCTTTTGTCTACCTCACTCACATCGAAAAAAAAAAAAATAGAAAACAAAACTGTCGACCCAGCAATTGTCCCCTATGATTGCCCAATAGACAAATGCCTTCAGGATTATTTCCTTCCTACACCTCCCCCCACTCTCAGTTATACCAGTACCCACACTCTAAATTACAATAGTATCCACTCTCAATTACACCCGTACCGGCACACACAAGTACACCAGTACCCACACTCTCATGTCTCACTCTCATACATTAGTATGAGTATTGACTCATACTATCAGTTATAACAGTAACCTGACCCCCAGTCGTACCAGCACCCATACTTTCAGTTACATCAATACCTATATTCTCGTTTACACCAGTACCTACATGTTCAGTTACACCAGAGTCCACACTTTCAGTTACATCGGTACCCACACTTTGTTACATCAGTACCCACACTTTTAGCTACATCAATGTCTACACTCACAATTACACCAATACCCACACTCTTAACAGCACTCATACACATAACCAAACAATTTAGAATGGATACATCGTGCATAGTCTTGACTAACACAATGTGATTTTATCTCCCTTTCGAACCACAAGGGAGAGATATTGCATTCATTAGAATTGAAGTGGTCTTTCCAAATTTCAAATTCCATTAATTCCATATAAAATTAAGAGAGCGCTAAGATGATTATATATAATAGATTAAAGATGGCATTAAGATGCATAAACCAATGGGATTATACTAGCACACTACCCACCCACTCTCTCAGTTACGTTTATTTCTGACCAGGCTGCAGTTCTTTAACTACACCAATACAATCACTCCATGCTTTACCCTATGTAGAATCCTCATAGCAATGCTATATATTTTCTTTTTAACGTGCTATACTGAATAAAATAACTTCTAGCACTCAAAGAGCGGGTGGTGGAGTATATTTGACTGTGCCGCCCAGCGGGGGGTTTTACCGTAAATGAGCTTGTTTCCGTGCTCGTTTTCATGCATAAACAAGAGCCAGAGCGTAATACAAATATGTATCCCTTAAAGGACGTTAATTTAGCTTTCCAATGACACCAGAACCATCCTTCTACGATCACTGGTTGTCTTGCAACGATCGTGCAACCGAGGGCAAAATCGGTAAAATACGGTAATTTCCTTACATTATTACGTGTCAAACGAGTGAGGGAGGGTGGAGTAGGGTGCAGTACATGATACATCTCAGTAGCTCCACGGCCACCGTGGCGAGCGGTCATGAGATAACCTACACTCCTCCCACCGCTCCGCTCTCTCTCAGAGCACATTACGTGCTCAAAATTGCATGCGACTATAGCCGGGCCCTGCCACATAGTCCTTGGTTCTCTTGCCCGGCTATAGCCAGGCGCCGCCAGTTAAGGGCTAGGGGAGGGCAAGAGTGTACGAGTTAAATTTAAATAAGATGCCTGATGGTGAAAGATATCACTGTATGGGCATGTGGTTCGCCTCCCTGAAGCAGACCCTGGTCACCAGATGATCTCTACAGAATACAACCAGGAGTGAAGGAGGCCCGGGGGAAGACAACAGAACTCATGGCTAAGGCAAGTCGGCCAATCATGTGATTGGATAATTGATATGGGCTGGGCAGATGCCTGGAGTCGTGCCCGGGCGGATCCCACGAAGTACAGTCGGAGGATGAATACCACGGCGTATGCCCCCATTCATTGATTATGTTTTCTATGTGGGAGAATGAGACAAAAGGAAAAGGCATTGCAATGACATATTGTAATACCAGCAGTTTAACGGAACTGTGTACGGAAATTCATGAGCATAATATTGTAATTATAGTCCAAGTGGATTACTTCTCTTGGTCTAGTAGTGAGAGTGTTCACCTCATGAGCATAATATTGTAATTATAGTCCAAGTGGATTACTTCTCTTGGTCTAGTAGTGAGAGTGTTCACCTCATGAGCATAATATTGTAATTATAGTCAAAGTGGATTACTTCTCTTGGTCTAGTAGTGAGAGTGTTCACCTCATGAGCATAATATTGTAATTATAGTCCAAGTGGATGACTTCTCTTGGTCTAGTAGTGAGAGTGTTCACCTCATGAGCATAATATTGTAATTCATGAGCATAATATTGTAATTATAGTCCAAGTGGATTAATTATCTTGGTCTAGTAGTGAGAGTGTTCACCTCATGAGCATAATATTGTAATTATAGTCCAAGTGGATTACTTCTCTTGGTCTAGTAGTGAGAGTGTTCACCTCATGAGCATAATATTGTAATTATAGTCCAAGTGGATTACTTCTCTTGGTCTAGTAGTGAGAGTGTTCACCTCATGAGCATAATATTGTAATTATAGTCCAAGTGGATGACTTCTCTTGGTCTAGTAGTGAGAGTGTTCACCTCATGAGCATAATATTGTAATTATAGTCCAAGTGGATGACTTCTCTTGGTCTAGTAGTGAGAGTGTTCACCTCATGAGCATAATATTGTAATTCATGAGCATAATATTGTAATTATAGTCCAAGTGGATTAATTATCTTGGTCTAGTAGTGAGAGTGTTCACCTCATGAGCGTGGGGACCCGGATTCGAATCCCGGTCAAACCTGGAGTATCTTCCCAAAACACATTTTAGGGATTGATTCATACAAAGTTTCGATGTGTTCGTTAAATTGTAAATAGTCATATACAATTCTTATACATCTGGAAAAAATTATTTGATGACAAATTGATTTGTTTCATATATATATATATATATAATTACTGTATACCTTAGGTTAGTGTCGAGTCCTGCTAATATTATGCTTCAAGGCAATACATCTTTCTGCTCGTTCATGCTTCTCAATAGGACCGTTCAATCTGTGGAAACGGCTGCCAGATGTCTCCAAATTCTTTAATTGATCACGAATAAAATAATATAATGTGAACATTGCTAATACTTAATATATCTGTTTTGTTGTGATTTCAAAACATCAAGTATAATTGTAGATTAATTTGTCCTACATTATGGTGTTTAACAGATACATCTAATAGGTATATATTTTATTAAGTACATATCTATTTTTCATTGTAGAGTATAATATTGTATACAGAAGATGCTGATTGGTTGTTGATTGATTTGTGTTGATAAAGTTGAGATATCTTCATTATTCCATATATACTGTATTATTGAAACTCTAAAATTGTAAGCAATTTTAATGATAATGTGATAATCTAAAGTGATATACGAACCCTGAGAGCTAAAATATATCACATATTACACATTAATAACATAGACAGTATAGAGTGAACACAAGCGAAATAAAAATTGATAAATCCAACAAGTAAGCGAGATTTGTAGACTAACTAATTCTCGGCTTACATCTCACCCACCTAAGCCAATTACAAGCCTCTGCATTTTTAACATATGCAGTGGTTTCCTAACACCAGGGTAAAGCGGGTATCCCACGAGCACTAATCCGACCAACCAATTAACCAACCAACTTGCATCGGGACGATCGACGTCGGTAATAATTAGCACACGGCATCATACTATCACCAACCAACTGCAGACGACACAGTGTTCTCCAAGCTTCAAAACCTGCTTAAAACACGCAATATTTTATTATGTAATTGTTATAACTATACATAATCATATCTAATAAAGGAAATTATAGAGGAAATGTAAAATGTCGCTTACGGGAGGTTAGTATTCAGAGTTTGAAACATTGAAGGATTGCGCATTTACGGTTCTTTAGCCTATGTACTGCATTTTATAAGGTGTGTACATCATTCAATAGTCAAGCCCGTGGATGAGTAAACTAGTTTATTAGAATGACCACCTAACACTATTTACCAATCTGAATACATTGATAACTATGGCATTACAAAACAGAGTTCTCGGCGACGTAGACATGCTTTTTTTTATTTTTGTGAGAGGCTCGCATAGCCTACTCATGAAGTTTAACTGATCGCGCAAAAACCCTGCCTATCTATATTATTTTGTAATATAATAATAATCCTTTTACTACTGGTCGATCAAGAGCGTATTATGGTTAATAGGTCTACCAGAGGGACTACATCAACACACACATGCTGATAACTGAAAGGCAGGGAATAATAATAATAATGCGATATTAGTCACTCCTTACATAGGGAATACTTATAAAATATCAATGCCTTATAATTATTATGTAATATATGGTATATTGTAAACATATATAAGACATAGCCTAACAATTACTCGGTTCTGTCTACATAACAAATGCATATATGAACTACATACGATGATGGTTACAGTGTGCATTCGGCGATGAAATGTTTGGTAGACTACTAATTGCACATTTTAATAGAATACCGCTATGCATATTCATCTTATCTAGACTAATTTGTACCCAATGCTATAATTATATAATATCTATGTGGGTTTTAGTTTCTTAATTTCTATTACATTAAATACAAACTAACCTAGAGAAACCTATCCCAGTTTATGGTAATCTATCCTGTAACGTACATTATACAATTCCTATTACAACGTACACTATTTAAGTCAAACGAATGTATGTATAAACATGGATGAACTAATATAACACTGTCGTAATTATATATATAAGTTTATCGTCTGGTATTGTGTAACAGAAATGCAGCAGCGAGTGAAGCCTAGAGAGGTTGAATGTAGTAGGCTATAGCCTAATGATAAGCAGTGCATTATGTATGAAAATACTGTATAGGAAGTCAATTAACATCTGCTGCAGATATAATATCACCATAACATGTCTCCAATGTCACACATACAAAATAAAGCATTTATAATTTTAAATAAGACAATATATCCTGACAGTTGTGGCAATGTTTGCCGTCTTTCGTGATGTGACGAGTTTAATCATATTTTCCCGAACGTTCATACTAGATATATTTATTTACGCTGTGTACTTCGACAGACTAGGCATTATTTCGTTAAAGTGAAGACTTAATGGCTTAGCATAACATAATATATCGGTAAATAGCAATGCTGACCGATTTATTTGACTATAGGTTAACGACTTGGCCAACGGTTTTCGCTCACGACCGACGACAGTTGGTTGCTCCGATTAACCTCGGAGCAACACAATCTCGGCAACAGACTGTCCAGATTCCAGTTGGTTGGCCAGATTAGTGCCCGTGTGATACCCGCTTAAGTCACTACCGTGTTGGCGAGTTAGGATATCAGCCCCTGACTGGCTGATAGGCTCGAGAACTCAGCCGTCTCAGCAGACTCTCCTCTCTCGCTTAGTGATTTTTCGCATGTTTTTATTTTGTCTGTGTTCACTTTATAATATTTACGTTAATAGTGTATTTTATGTGACATATTTTATACCACGGTGTTCGGATATCACTCTAGAACATGACTCCATTGTTGAAATTGCTTGTAATTAAAATATTAAAAAAGTAGATATGAAATAATTAATTATCTTGATTTACTAATCATACTTCTCTCCATTAGCCAATCAATAGCCTCTATCAACAATGAGCCGCTTCTCAAGTCCGGCAGTCCTAGTCAGAGAAAAATAAGTAACTGAACGAAATGTAATTTTAATAATAAAAGCGTTGTTTAATTTAGATACCACTATTATAAATATATCATTAGCATACAAAAGAAGGTATATCATATACTATTTATTTTTTGACCAGTATTTACCATTTTGTAATGGATTTATTTTGAAGTTTTGTTTTTTTCTGCTCTCTTATTTTAAATATACAATAAAGTAGTGAGCTAAAATTATATAAGAGATTATTATAATATATATGAAAAATATATAAGATTAAAACCGCTTGTCATAAGACTATTAACTTCAGGAAAAATCAACAAATCATTTTGAAACTGACACCCTTCTTAGTCTTGTTCACATTTTATTATGATATTGGCGAATCTGGTGACATCAGGCAAGCTTGTATACATCTTCAACGCTCCTATTGGCAACAGCTCAGTCTCTATTTGACCATAGATTTTCCTACCATGTTGTTCTTGCTGTTTTCCCACAATTGTTTTGAACTGAGCCTGTTATCTACAACATATATATATATATATATATATATATATATATATATATATATATATATATAGTATACAGTATAATACCATTTAGTTATCATTATTCAAATTGGCAGATAATTGAATAATTAGTTAAACAAACCTTTAAAATCTGAGTACGAAGAAAATATTATTGTGTTCACCTACAGCTACAGTACATTGAACAGCCAAACGTAGCTCTTATTATTTGCGACCATTGATTAAGCAGTGTAAAATGACGGGTGAACAGAGGATAGATAGGGAAGTTGAGCCATAGTGGTTCAGTACGGGCGAGTATACATGTTTGTATAATGCAGGATTATTAAATTCAAATATAATTATATATTCAAATATTACTACCAGGTTATTTTTAAATTATCATATTCAATTAACTATGGACGACAAAGTTTAAGTCATAATAACATATAACATAATTTCAGTTCCACTCCCTTGCCCTGATATTCTGCCATTGGTTGAAGAGCTCGCGAAAAACTGGCCTGTGGCATCGCTTCCCAGGCCAACTAATCTGTCCTTGCAATTAAAAGTGCTTGAGGGAAACCGGAACCATGTCGCAGAAGCCACAGCTGGGGGGAGGGGAAGACAGGAGGAAGAATCAGGGAAAAGTTACAATATAAGGAAGACATGAGGGATACAACGAAGGGGGGAGAGGGACAGGAGAGAGAAGAAGAGCAGTAGATGGAGAAGAGATAAAGAGAGACAAGAGAAGAAAAAGGAAAGAGAGTAGTGGGATGATTGATAGGAGAGGAAAAGGAGGTGTAGACTAATTGTCCGAAAATCAAGTTCAGACAACATTTCATATTGCCAGCATTTAAGTAAACGCATTTCATGGCGAAAAAAAAATATATATAAAAAAAAAAAATATATATATATATATATATATACAGTATATAATATATAATATGTAAATATTAAGGCGGATTATACCGCTGCATCCCAATTCCGTTACATCCCGTTTTAGACAATCTCGGGGTACGTCACAGACATGTCAATTCATTGACCCGTATTATCGCACCTGGTTGCACGCAAGGAGCTCATAGTTTGTGCTGCAGCTCTGCTTCATCCATTTGTGCTTCCTGAGCGATTCAGCAAAGCCTCACGTGAGTATAATTATGCTGTCAGACGTGGAAAATTTAATTGATAACTGAAATATCTGTCTGCAATTGTAATAGGTGTTTTTGTCTTTATATTGTGTGGTCCCTATTTTAGTTTGTTTATTTTGCAAGTTTTACATTATAATTACTGTGGAAAGTTGTAAGCGCAGCGAAACGATCTACTTGGCTAGTCTCGTGGAAATCCGGCAGGTTCAATTTGTTCATTTTGGCTCTAACAACTTTGGTTTTAGTGTTCAATGTCATAGAGGCAGCCGTTTAGCAAGAGTAGTGCGTCCAAGATTTCAGAGACAACCAAAACAATTAAGCAAAACACAACCCTTTTCTTAGCGGAATCAGGAAAACGTATAAGTAGCACAATGTAACTGAAGTCATTGTAGCTGACTATCAATGTTATATGTGTGAATATATCGGGTGCAAGTATTAGCAATATTTGAGAAGAGAAAGGTAATTTTACCAGATGGCTCTATTGTCTTGGTCACTTTGTTTCACCACACAAATTCTGATTAACCCTCCAGCCCCGGGGGCTATAGCTTGCGACTGTGCTGCGGTACCGGGTGTTTTGACGATCTTTGGCCTATGTTAACTACTCTGTAAGTCAATGAATATGGCATGTAATGTTGTGAATAAAACATAATAATGTTCCACAAACCTTCCTCTGTCGAATGGCGTTAAGTAGAGGTCTCTAGCCCCTCTGGTTGCATAATGGTGAGCGCGGGAAGACGAGTGCTTTTCGGCGGCAAATTCTTCCCGCGTTCGGACGCGTCGCCCCGGCCATGGCTACGACGCACCTAGCCGCTCGTCGCGCCAAAGTATTAATATCCCTTAGACGATTTTAGTGTTTGATATTGAGAATGTGATGTTTATTTGATATTTTCTAGTTATTTTGAGGCCAATTATATAAAATATGTTTATTAGGGTATCACTGTCACTGATATTGCTAATTTTCACTCGATACCGTACATTTTATTAGTAATTGAGGTAGCTTATTGTTGTATTAGGCACTGATTATTCGTTATCACAGGTGTTTATTATACTTTGGCCATCAAATATTAGGTCTTGTCACTTTCACTTTGACAAATATGCTTTAGAGAGTGTCACTGTCACTGATAATGCTCATTTTCACTCGATACCGTACATTTTATTAGTAATTGAGGTAGGTTATTGTTGTATTAGGCACTGATTATTCGTTATCACAGGTGTTTATTATACTTTGGCCATCAAATATTAGGTCTTGTGTCACTTTCACTTTGACAAATATGCTTTAGAGAGTGTCACTGTCACTGATAATTTATTTTTTTTTTTTTTAAGAGACAATGAACGGAGGAAGGAAAAACACAGATAAAACAAAAAGGTCCATGTGCCTAAAGGCATCCTCCATTCATAAAATGTTTGTAACAACTGGATTTAAACATTTGTAGATTGTAAGTTTGTGGAAAGCAATTCGAGGGAAGTGAATTCCAAAGAGTAGTAGCTCTGGGGATAAATGAATTCTGATATGCAGAAGTTCTGCATTGTGGAGGAGAAAGTGTAAATTCATGGGTGCTCTCAGCTGCCCTAGTTCTACGGGGAAAGATGTGGAGAGGCGGCACAATTGAAGCAAGTTCCTCGGAACAATTCCTGTGAAATATCTGTAAAATAATGCAAGGGATGCAACGTTTCTTCGTATGGATAATGTAGGAAGGTCCTGTGTGATTGCAGGGTTATTGATTAATCTAATAGCTTTATTTTGAATTTTGTCCAACTGCCTCAATGCAACCACTCCCCTTCCACCCCACAGAGGTGAACAGTAATCCATCTGAGAACGCACATGACTTTTATATATTACGGCCAACTGCTCGTCAGTGAAGAATTCTCGAACTCTGTACAGGAGTCCCAGTTTTTTAGAGGCATTCTTAGCAATGCTTCTAACATAATGTGTCCAGCTCAAGTTAGTAGTTAATGTTACACCGAGAATGTCAATACTAGGGGAAGTGGGAATATTTACATAATTAAAAAATATAAGGGAGTCAGTGAGATTCTGTCGGTTAGAAAATTGAATGTACTTTGTTTTCTGTGCATTAAAGGAAACTAGATTCTTTTGTCCCCATCCATTAATTCTAGAAAGGTCCTGGTTCAGAGAAATTGCAGTGTTTATTTTTGAATTTGTAAGATCGGGTTGGGTGAAAGAATTGGTAAATGTGAAGGAACTGTGGAGTGTTGAGTCATCTGCGTAGGAATGTATTGGATTATGAGTGGTAGATATGAGATCATTGATATGATGAGGAACAGAATTGGGGCCAAAACTGATCCCTGGGGAACACCAGCATTTATTGAGTGAAATTGAGAATAAAGGCCATCTACCATTACACGTATTTTTCTGTTATGAAGATAAGAAGAAATTAGTGGAACTAATGATGCAAGGCCGTAGTGTGACATCTTCGACAATAAGGATTGATGCCAGACTCTATCAAATGCCTTTGATATATCCAGTGCTATTGTATGTGTTTCACCACGTTGGTCTGTAGCTTGGTTGATTTGATGCGTAAGAAGGCAAAGCATGTCTGCAGTTGATCGACATCGTCTAAAACCATATTGCATATCACTGATTAATTTATTATTCTCAAGATGCTTAATTATGTGATTATTTAATATAATTTCAAAGACTTTACCAAGAGTGGAAGTTATAGCTATTGGTCTGTAGTTTGATGGATCTGAAGAGGCACCTTTTTTAGGAACTGGATGGATGTTTGCTTCTTTCCAGGGTACTGGGAAACATGAGGTATGAGTACACAGACGGAAAAATTGTGCCAATACAGGAGCGAGCACCAAGGAGCAATTCTTAAGTACTATTGGAGGAATTTCATCTGGACCAGGAGCCTTATCTACTGAGAGATTCTGCAAAATAGTTTTGACATGTCTGGTGTGGATCTTAAGTGAGGGAATTTCAGGCGAATTAAAATTAAGTACAGGGACATCTTGATTCATGCTCATTTTCACTCGATACCGTACATTTTATTAGTAATTGAGGTAGGTTATTGTTGTATTAGGCACTGATTATTGGTTATCACAGGTGTTTATTATACTTTGGCCATCAAATATTAGGTCTTGTGTCACTTTCACTTAGTTATATGATTTGTAAACGTTTTATATACAATTTATTGTGTCTTTTTTCACTGATTTATATATTTCTATAGGTTCTAATCATATGAATGTCACTTGGTATATACATATGTGTCACTTTCACATATTATTATGGTGTAATTGTATTTGTATAAATGTTTTCATAATACATGACTTTTGTATAACAATAAATTGGTTTACTTCCACTTTTTGCCTATATATATATTATACTGTACATATTGTCATTATCTTTGGCACTTTCACTATGATTATTAGAACTCCAGCTTGGAGTGGTAATCAAAGAAGCACTCTAAAGCACAGAGTGCCACCTTGCACTCCACGCACTCCATGGTTGACTTTTTACCTGGCCTCGGCCTCACCCTGCTGTTGTAGCAGACATGGCACCGCTTCTGCTGTGTTCTTCCTGATTCATTCTGAGGCAGGGAACCAAGCCTGTGCCTAATCAAGTATTGAGCACACTGCAAGCGGTCAATAACGGCGGGCCCAGGATGTGCCACTGCCCTCTGTGGCGTAGCATACTTCTCCAGGGGCTCCGTCAACACCTGCTTTTGGAACCTCCGCAGGCTATTGAACTTCATGGGTGTGTTCACATTCCGAAGCTTGTATATATTGTAGGCATTCAGAACTGACATGTCCACCATATGCAGAAAGAACTTTTTTTACCATCTGCACGAGGTACGCAGGCAGTCAATGAAGCCTATCTGCATGTCGGACTTGTCCACCAGCCTCATGTTGATGTTGTAGTCCAGGACAGCATCGGGCTTGGTCACCCTGGCCTGGGTGCGGTGATCCACCTTGCCAGTCTCCACCATTTCCCCCTTGTGGATGGTGGTCAGGAGGTTGACCTTCCGCTGGTCGTGCCAGTGGATAGCCAGAATGGGCCCCGACTTCTTCTTCAACACATCACCTTTTTTGGTCTTTGGAGGGAAAGGTGGCATGCCCTTCCTTTTCCCTCGTACTGTGCCTACAGTCCCCGTCTTGCGCTCATGCAGGTACTGTGAGAGAGTGGGGGACGTGTAATAATTGTCCGTGTAGAGGACGTGATTCTTGTGAAAGTAGCGGTCCATCATGGCTTGCTCCACTGCTCCGCCAAAGCCAATGAGGGGGTCCACAAGCAAGTCCCCTTCCTTCCCGCTGTAGACCAGGAAGTCCAGGACATAGCCAGTTTGGCAGTCGCACAGCACAAAGAATTTTATGCCAAAGCGATGTCTTTTTGAGGGGATGTACTGCCGGAAGCTGAGTTTTCCCCGGAACAGCACAAGAGACTCGTCAATGACGACCTTGTGGAAGGGCTTGAAGTAGGAGGTGAAGCGTTCTCGCATCATCTCGTACAACGTCCTAATCTTCCACAGCTTGTCACCGAGGTGGACGTCGGTGTTGGTGACAAGATGGAGCGCTGCGAGGATATCAAGGTACCGGTCGCGAGACATATATTTCCCGAAGGCAGGGGTGGATATCAGATCATTGGTGATCCAATAGTCAGGCAACCTATGCTTCTTGACATGAGGCATTAGCATGGTGAGTGCCAGGAACACCATGAACTCTTTATGAGTCACTGGGGTCCACTGCCTCATGTGGCCCTTGGTCACCTTGCCCAAAAAGTGGACCTGGAATTGGTGCTGCTTATTTGTCTCTTTGACAACATAGCCTACCACCTCCTCATCAAAGAAGGCCTCAAATAGTTCGTGTGGTGGAGCATTGGGGCCTGCAGGAAAATTGGGGGAAATGCCTGAACCCTCCAGTACCTCATCAAAAGCTGGCACATCAGGGTTGTATCCATCCCCATCAAGTACGTCTTGCCACTGAAAAACGTAGAATGGGTCTTGTCTACGCTGACGAGGAGCTCCAGCTGGTGGCCCAACATGCCACGGCCAACTCGGGAGGCGCGCGCCCTAGGGCGGCGAGGGCGTCGGCCAGGGCGGCGGCCAGCACGACGGGCAGCACGACGCCGGGCCAAGCGGATGGGTTGAGGGTCGTCGATGTCCATATAGTCATCGTCAGAGTGGTCATCTTGCCCTGACGGTGGACCTATGTAATCATGGCCAGAGTCTTCAGAGAGGTGCCCTTCATCATCAGTGGCCCCCACATAATCTGGCAGGGAACCAGTGATGCGTGGGCGGCATGCGGGTGGGCGAGGTGGGGAAGGAGTGGCAGGTGAGGCTGTGTCCCCCCGAGGTCCTGGGCTCCTTGGCCTGCGACGAGTGACAGAAAGCAATGTTTCACTGTCACTAGGCCCAGGTATTGGTGATGCGAGCTCAAAGACTTCTTCAGGAAGACATGTTGAAGGCGGGAGAGGTGGGGAGGACCGTGGGGAAAGTTGCGGGGACGTATGGCTGGGGCCGGCAGGGGTGGACGCCGCGGGAGCCTCGAACAAAACTCTCTTACTTTTCTTAATTTTTTTTTGGTATATTTCCTACCTTTCCCCTTTTCGGCAGCAGTATGTCTCCTGTCGGGGGACCTAGGAGGCAAATAGACCGAAAGTGGGGGGTCCTCAACCCTTGGCAATGGTGGGGGTGGTGGGGAAGAATGCGGGGCATCCGGGTCATCTTGGGTGGCGTGGGTAGATAAGGGAGACAATGGCGGACGAGAAGGGTCACCACGCTGACCCTCACTCACAGCCTCATCCTCACCAAGTATTTTTGCTTGTTCCCTAGCTGCCGCGGCCGCCTTCTCAAGTATTTTCTGCTTATACAAGTGTAGCTTGAAAGGCGATTTACCTGGGAAGGGCTTGGAGTCGTGTCACTTATGCAAAATTTGGTGAGTGACCTTGAACTCTCCCACTCACTCACTCTCTCAAGTTCACTGTCTTTAGGTAAACCAGCTTCCTCAACAACTGGTACATCACCTTCATCACTCTCATCACTGTCATGTTCTCTCGCAAATCCCAGGAATTGCTCTTCTTTCTCACTCTCATGGCCATAATCACTCGACTTATAGTTACTGGAGTCGTCACTGACTATATCATCAACACTATACTTGGCATCAGCACGCTCATATAGTCTCAATGTCGTCTCAATACCTCCGGGAGATAACACATTCAGGCGATGGCGTCGGGGTAAGGCGCAACGAACTAGCAAGGGCGTCGTAGGAAGCACGGTATCGGACACAGCGGAATCACTATTTGGCGTACTGTCCATGATGGCGTCGGGGTAGATACTGTTGCTGTGGCGTCGTTTACGCCGGGTGGCGCCACCTACCGTCTCATGATACCAAAAATGTACGCGCGGCATTCAAAAGCACGCACGCAAGCAATGGGCGTTCAAGAGCCCTTCCGGGTTGCGCGGGCCGAGGTTGTTATGGGCGTTCAAGAGCCCTTCCGGGTTGGAGGGGTTAAACAACACTGCAATAATTATGTATTAATGAAATATGTAATTTTCATTATGGCCCAAGCGTGTCATGTATGATAAATTGGTATAACTTATTATCCCGTTTATATATATTTTTGAGGCTGCAGGATATTTTTCATGAAATTTTTTAGTGGGAATCGGTAAGGTAAGTGTTTTATGAATTTATCAATCGTAATGTGCCTGACGATAAATACGTCACAAGGTATATAACTCATAAGCTGAGCAGCTATGGTATTTGAAAGTGCCTGCCATGCGAAGGTATTTGGTACATTCCTTAAAAAAATCGTCAATTTACCAGATATATAATTAATAGTTATCCATATGTGCCTATTTTCCTTCTAATATGAACATATGAACATTGGAAAGCAATAAAACAAGTGGTAAGAGCAATTGGCTGGTGATAATCGTATATTTTAGCCCCACGGTCGTAAGGATGTGGCGACCCCATCGCCCATCACTTTGTGGCGCACATAGCCCCTGGAGGTTGGGACTGGGAATCCACCCTCCAAAATTGTTAGGAAGAGGCTGTAGGCACCAACCGAACAGAGCGGTACTCCCATGGAATGCTAGGTGGCTCATAAGGAGAGCTGGAACTCCTGTTTCACAACCTGGCCTTTCTAGGTGATCCTTTCTGTGCCTCGTCAAAATTGAGGGCAACCCCAGCCTGCCTTCCAAAACACCTTCTCCAAAACTCAGGTGTCTGAGACTACCGACAGCAACGGGCGGGTGGGTGGGTGCCCAACCCCGAAAAGGGTTGAAATAGGGGAGCTATCCCCCCGCCAAGGGCGGCTTTCTAGGGCCTTTCCTAGCTGATGCTGAGAGGATTGGGTTCTAGTCATGTGGTGATGGGCTGGTCTATCAGAGTGAGAACTGAGCAATCTCTGCCATACCCATAGCTTACTCTGACTGTTCCTTTTACTTATATATTTTCTAGATCTCAAGTGACGGCGTCTCTAACGTGGATTGACCTCCCAATCTACCAAGATTGGAAGCCAAAGCGTCACATTTTTCCCTTGCCCCTCAACTTTCTCTTCATAATTGCTGAGGGACACAGGGCCCTGGGTGGGGCTTTGGTTTCCCGGGCATTTCCGCACCCTCCTCAGCTCCCCGCCATGGAGTGGCTTCGGTCACCCAGGCTTTATTGTGGTCGGCGGGGAGGGTTCTGTGGGGGCGCTCGGTTATGGCCTGGGCCTTGCTCGGGGCCTTGGGGCTGTTCGGCCAGGCAGCTTGGGGAACAACAACAACAACAACAACCGACAGCAACCCTTTCTCTGTATCCTCCTACTATCTCTATCCTCAGTTTCAAGCCAAAGGTGGATGTTGCGCATATGTGCGCAACAATCTAGCTCGCTTTCTCTCGTGTTCCGAACTTAGACTCTTCTGAATTCTCAAATCTCTGGCTAAAGCTTTCTTGTCATTCTCAAACTAAATATTTCTGCTCTGTTGATCTCTCCCCTAATTCTACGGACTATCCAAAATTCTTTAACTATCTAACTTCTAAAATGGAACACATTCTATCCATCTCTCCTTTCGCAGAAATCTCCATCCTAGGAGATTTCAACGTTCACTACCATCAATGGCTCTCCTCTATTTCCACTGAACAACCTGGTGAACAAGCCTACATCTTTTCAATAATAAAACACCTAGAGCAGCTAGTCCAGCAACCAACCCGTATCCCGGATCGCTTCGGAGATCTGCCCAACATTCTTGACTTTTTTCTAACCTCTAACCCTTCTGCTTATACTATAAATCTTTTCTCTCCTTTGGGCTCCTCCGACCATAAATTAATATCTGTCAACTGTCCTATCTCTCCGGTACGGCCACCCGATCCTCCCAACTGGCGGAGCTAGTGGCACTTTGGCACTGCTGACTGGAAGGCTCTTTGGCAGTACTTCTTTGATTTCCCATGGAATGACTTTTGCTTCCATGGCCCTCGGAGAGTGCTGAACGCAATACAGAGGTAATCCTCTCTGGCATGGAAGCATACTTTCCATTTTCCGTTTTCTCAGTATAATGCAAAATAATCTTGGTTTACTCACGCTTGTTCTACTGCTGTCCGCAACAAGGAGGAAGCATTCAAACGGTACCGACGCCTTAAAACTCAGAAATCTCATTCTTCCTATTTTTCTGCCCGGAATCAAGCCAAGTCTGTTCTTTGACTTGCCAAACACTCTTTCATCAATAATAAATGCATTGAACTATCCAACTCTAGTTCTTCCCAAGCTTTCTGGCATCTAGCCCAAAACATCTCCAACAATTTTTCTTCCTTGTCTTTCCCTCCCCTTTTCCACTCTGATAGCACAACCATCACTTCTTCCTCTGACAAAGCTGAACTTTTTGCTCAAACTTTTGCTAGAAACTCCCTCTCTCCTACTCATGCCTAATATCCTAATTTCTTCTAAAAAAATACTTTCTACCCTCTCTGGGCTTAATACTCCCTGCCTAAGCAAACTCTTTCGTCTCTGTCTCTCCCATAACGTATTCCCTTCTTGCTGGAAGTTTGCTCTCATTCAAAAATTCCCAAAGAAGGGTGACCGCATCTCAACCCTCCAACTATCGTCCAATTGATCTCATCTCTTGTATCTCTAAAATTTTAAAACTATTCTTGCATCCAAATTTCTTAATCATTTATCTTCTCATAATATACACTCAGATCACCAGTATGGCTTCCTGAAAGAAGATCACCAGTAGAGCGACCCTCTCTACTGGTGAACTTCTTTCATATCTTACCAACTCTTGGTCATCCTCCTCTCGGAACTTCGGTGATACTATTACTATTGCTCTAGACATATCGAAGGCCTTCGATAGAGTCTGACACAAATCTTTAGTTTCTAAACTACCCTCCTTCGGTTTCTATCCCCCATATGTGCCTTTGTCTCTAATATCCTTTCCGGCTGTTCCATAGCTGCGGTTGTGGTCGGCCATTGCTCACTTCCTCATCCTATCAACTCCAGTGTTCCTCAGGGCTCTGTCCTATCTCCCATTCTCTTTCTAATTTTTCATAAATGATCTTCTCAACTGTACCTCCAGTCCCATCCATTCATACGCAGACGACTCTAACTTACACTACTCAATTAGTTTTCCTGAATGCCCCAGCCAGCTATCCCTTAAATACAAATGTAATAAAGCCATGCAACACTTATCTTCTGATCTAACTACTATTTCCAATTGGGGCAGGGAAAACCTTGTTACCTTTAATGCTTCCAAAACCCAATGTTTTCATCTTACTACCCTTTCGAACTTCCAGTGGACGATCCCTTACACTTCAACAATACAAAAATCAATACTTCATCTTCTCTCAATATTCTCGGTGTCTCCCTTTCTTCCGCTCTCACTTGGAGGGACCATATTACCAGTCTTGCTAAGGCAGCCTCCCAGAAGCTGCTTGGTGTGCTCAACCGCCACAAAGGGGTCTTTACCCCTGCGCAGCTTCTGGCTCTGTAGAGGGGCACAGTATGTCATTGTATTGAGTATTTTTCACATGTGTGTTGCATATCTCTCGCTATTCTATCGCTACTACAATAATCAGTGTTCAGGGTACTTCACACAGTCAGAAATGCGAGCTAGAATCACTAGGAGTAGCTGAAAATTCAGATTCCTGGGCCTATTCGCGGTGAAAATCGATGACTCCTAGTGACTCTAGCGATATCCTAATGACTCCTGTTAGACTCCCAGTGTCTCCAAACCAGTCGTGGGCGATTGGCCCTGTCGGACAAAATGTTCACCGTGTTAAAAGTTCTCACGCGAGTCGGACCACTCCCAGTGACTCCCAGTGATTCCTGGTGACTCCCATTGAATCCCCAGTGACTCCCAGTGAGTCCTGGTGATTTCGGTGCTTCGTATCTGATTTGCAGACAGGTTTCGGTTTCAGTTTCATTCTCAGTTTCACCGGAAGTCACTGGGATAAAGATAGGTAATACATGCGAGCCACTGAGGGTCACTGGAAATAGACGGGAGTCACCAGGAACCACTGGGAGTCACCGAGCATGCTCTCCAAGCGGCAGGGGCACCCACAGAGATACCTGTAGTGGGTGCACATGTAATAAAGGGCCCGCTAGTCATGGGTGTGGGTGGTGAGCAAAGCGAGCCTACTCATCTACCCACCGGATAGTTCCACTAATTTCTTCTTATCTTCATAACAGAAAAATATGTGTAATGGTAGATGGCCTTTATTCTCAATTTCACTCAATAAATGCTGGTGTTCCCCAGGGATCAGTTTTGGCCCCAATTCTGTTCCTCATTCATATCAATGATCTCATATCTACCACTCATAATCCAATACATTCCTACGCAGATGACTCAACACTCCACAGTTCCTTCACATTTACCAATTCTTTCACCCAACCCGATCTTATAAATTCAAAAATAAACACTGCAATTTCTCTGAACCAGGACCTTTCTAGAATTAATGGATGGGGACAAAAGAATCTAGTTTCCTTTAATGCACAGAAAACAAAGTACATTCAATTTTCTAACCGACAGAATCTCACTGACTCCCATATATTTTTTAATGATGTAAATATTCCCACTTCCCCTAGTATTGACATTCTCGGTGTAACATTAACTACTAACTTGAGCTGGACACATTATGTTAGAAGCATTGCTAAGAATGCCTCTAAAAAACTGGGACTCCTGTACAGAGTTCGAGAATTCTTCACTGACGAGCAGTTGGCCGTAATATATAAAAGTCATATACGTTCTCAGATGGATTACTGTTCACCTCTGTGGGGTGGAAGTGGAGTGGTTGCATTGAGGCAGTTGGACAACATTCAAAATAAAGCTATAAGATTAATCAATAACCCTGCAATCACACAGGACCTTCCTACATTATCCATACGAAGAAACGTTGCATCCCTTGCATTATTCTACAGATATTTTCACAGCAATTGTTCCGAGGAACTTGATTCAATTGTGCCGCCTCTCCACATCTTTCCCCGTAGAACTAGGGCAGCTGAGAGCGCCCATGAATTTACACTTTCTCCTCCACAATGCAGAACTTCTGCTTATCAGAATTCATTTATCCCCAGAGCTACTACTCTTTGGAATTCACTTCCCTCGAATTGCTTTCCACAAACTTACAATCTACAAATGTTTAAATCCAGTTGTTACAAACATTTTATGAATGGAGGATGCCTTTAGGCACATGGACCTTTTTCTTTTATCTGTGTTTTTCCTTCCTCCGTTCATTGTCTCTTTAAAAAAAAAAAAAAAAAAAAACAATTGTGCAGTATTTATTATTTGTAGGTCCATTCGAAAGCTATCTCAAAGTAAAATGAAGGTGGATTAATAAATATATTATTCAAATAAACCTGTAATACTCCTCACGTGAAAGTATAATATACAGTATACGGGTAGTTTACTTTTCTTGGTCAAACATTATAAATAGGCCTAGTATTAACCTGTGTAAGTACAATTTCCCACAAGACATTGTATTCACCCAGTGATTGTGTGTAGAGAAGGAAATTACAGTAGGTGAGGTAATTAATAATGTGAACAATGTATGGTCAATGTTACAATACCCTACTTGTAGTCTACAAGTTCTGCAACTCCCCTTACCTAACATAACGAGCGTGGTGGATACGTGTTTGTATGTGTTTTGAAATGTCAAGTTCACTTGGTGGTGGTGAGTGTAGTTTTGGATTACTACTTCGAGGGGCGTTGTAGTCGCCGGGGTAAACTTTGAGCCAGCGGAATCATGGCTTGGTTGTTTTGGGGCCGTTGTAGTCGCTAGTTGATAATCTAGAAGTTCTGCAACTCCCCTGACCTAACCTAAGCAAACTAAGACAACCTATAAGTGTTAACTATTTTAACTAATCGTATGAAATATTACAGCACTCGGTAACGAATGAAAACAACTAGGTGGGAAGGATTAACTATCCACTATAGTAGGGGTAAATCCTGCCGGATCGTCCTGTCGCCGGATCGTCCTGTTGCCGGATCGTCCTGTCACCGGATCGTCCTGTCGCCGGATCGTCCTGTTGCCGGATCGTCCTGTTGCCAGATCGTCCTGTTGCCGGATCGTCCTGTCGCCGGATCGTCCTGTCACCGGATCGTCCTGTTGCCGGATCGTCCTGTCACCGGATCGTCCTTTTGCCGGAATGACCTATCGGATCAGCGAAGCCAGATCGTCCTTACCTAACATGACGTAACCTAACTAAGTCTACGTGCTTTAACCTGCCTAGCCCACACATAGGCACACACACACCTGTTCTCTCTCTCTGAAGCTTAGCCTAACCATGGTTTTTTTCAAGTGTTGTGTAATAATGATTACCCTAGTCCTATATGTGCGTTACACACACACACACACACACACACCCACACACACACAGGTACAGACATACACGCCAGGTTTATCTAAGTCTTGTGTGAATGTGTGTGTGTGTCTATAGGTGCTATCACCGGATGTACTTCCTTTCTAACCTAAACTGGATATCAGTGGACACACACACACATAAACCCACTGACACACACACACACACATACGCATACACACAAACATACGATATGAACCATGAGTGTTTTTCCAGTATATATGCGCTCAAACCTCGTAAAGGCCTTAGTTAAATAGAATCCAACACGATGCAAGCATTCACCTCCGATGCTCTCGACATATTCAAACACCCCGCACGCGTAATAGTAGTGGGATACAGCAATTTGGGCAAATCTGAACTGGTCAATAAACTTATAACCAAGTACCATAATAAATTAAAAAAGATTGTTATATGCGGTCTTGCCACGCATCTCCTACAGCATGATAAAGAAATAGGGTCTAAGGTACCCGTGTCTCCTGAAATAGTGAACCCTGTAAGCGATGAGGATACTTACGATCAAAGAGGAACCTTATTTGTCCTTGACGATCTATTTAGGGAGGCTGTAAAAAAAAAATTAGTCGTTGACGCTTTTACCCACGGCCGGCATAATAACATTTCATGTATCATAACCCAAAACCTATACATGGGTGGCAAACATGCGAGGAATATTAGCCTCAACTGTTCTCACTTCCTATTACTGAGACAGCGTGACTTATCGCAAATACAGCTACTCGGAAGGCAAATATTTGGCAAAGACCGAGCCAGTGATTTTGTTGAAATATACAAATCTGCCATTTTCTCTCAACCCTTTGGCTATCTCCTCGTCGACTTAGGTATAAATACTCCCGAAGCCATGCAATCCCGCACAAATATAGCAGGTGAACCACCCTGCGAGCGTGTTTTCCAATGGTGAGCTCTAAGCATCGAGAGCTATTAAATGTTCTCTACAGCCGTCACGATCAGCCGTACGGGCTGTCTTCTCAAAAGAAACTATGGGATAAGGCGCGAGGCATTGCTCCTTCCATAACCCCGCGAGACGTGATGACGTTTCTCAGGACCAGCAAAATCTTCACGCTACATAAGCTACAACCGAAGAAATTCACCCGTCAGAAAGTTCTCTCCTCCAAGCCCAAGATCATCATGGCTGCCGACTTAGCCGATATGCGTCATTTAAAGAAAGACAACGACAATATATCGTACCTGCTAGTCTGCGTGGACGTCTTTTCTCGTTTTATGCAGGTCGTGCCCTGCCCCCGGAAAGATGCGACTTCCATGCTAACAGCTGTTAAGAGGGTTATGGAAAGCGATGAATCCAAGGGTGTGAGAAGATTGAACACTGATCTAGGCACCGAGTTTTATGATAAAAAAGTGAAGGAATATCTAACATCTCGCAAGATTAAGCTATATAGCATTCATTCTAGTGAGATTAAAGCTTCCATCGCCGAACGAGCCATTCGCACATTGAAATCCCGCCTATATCGCTTTATTACACAGCGGAATGCCCCTCGATATATTAACCATCTCCAGGGCATGGTCGAGGCCTACAATAATTCCCCCCACTCCGGATTACAAAAGGGACAAACCCCCACCATTGTGCATAAATTAACTCAACCACCCGTCATTGCACGTCAATTCCCTCTAATGTATAAAAAAACCCAGAAACCCCTCAGATGCATTAGTCCCGAGCTAGCTGTTGGAGAGATTGTGCGTCTCGTGGGTAGCGTTCGCTCATCCGCTTTCCATAAGGGATACACTCAGCAGAACACCCATGAGCTATTCCGAATTCGAAAAATAAAACACCAGTATCAACCCCAAACCTATCTCCTGGAAGACCTATTCGACGAACCCGTAGAGGGCATCTTCTACAGACCAGAACTGGTGGTCAGTTCCCTGCCCGAGTCATTCGATATTAATATTCTGAGAACCCGCAAAAGCAAAGGGGGGACACAATATTTCGTACATTGGGTCGGATATCCTACCTCCTTTGACAGCTGGATTAAGGCCTCCGACCTCGTGCCAAGATGAGCAGTAAGCTCCCCCTACTCGCCGTACATAAAAAGTTTTTACTGCTACTTAAAAAACTTAACCCCAAGGAAAGGAAGAACCTCATTAAACAACTAGGACGCGAGCATTTAAACTGTATTTCTGAGATGTTCTCCAACTTTCTAAAGAAACATCTCACCCTGAATAGTAGAATTATAAGAAAGCTACAACACCATCGTGAGGATATACGAGCCGTCGCCCGGAAGAAAACATCTTTAACCAAAAAGAGATTAATTCTAGCTAGTAAGGCGGGGGTTAGTATATTAGCCGCCCTTCTCCCCGCAGTTGCCGGTCTACCTTCAAAACTGTTCACATAATGCGTAGCTATTATCTCCTCCCCGTATCCACAGCCAAAAGTGTTTTAACAAGCATCGAGGGCCCCCTCCTCCTCCTCCTCCTCCACACAACACGTTCCAGCAAGTTCGCCCTCCCGACACGTTCCGACAAGCTCGGTCTCCCGACATGTTCCAGCAAGCTCAGCCTCCCGCCTCCCCCCACAGCCCGGTCCTAAGGCCCCGTCGTGGAAAAAGAGAAAGAAATCAACATCTCATTCACATCATTACAAGAAATCAGCGAGGACTATGCACAAACCAAACTCCCACCACCTGTACTAATGAAAGCCACATCAGTAATGGTGAATGCTTCCAAAAATCCCAGTCTAGATCATCTCCTGCCTGCCCACGTAAAATATAATGAAGTGCCTTACGCTTTAGGACTTCTGGAGCGAGTTAAAAACAACCCTTTACTTAGATGGGACAGGGAAGGACGACTACTGGACTCGGCTAGCAACAACAATGTTCTAGACATTGTGGGTCTACTCTCGTCTAAAGGGACTACGCCGTCCAAAGCCCAGCGTGATGACGTGGATCTAATTATTAGGACAGCGGGTCTTCATCCCTCTCATATTATAAACACCCAGGTCAAAAAGCAATATGGTGCTGGTATAAATAGTCTACTCTCGTCTAAAACACCCGTGCTGGCAAGCCACGGGTGGGTCTCCTATTAAACCATCGTGAGTTCCCTCCCCCTCCGGAGGGGTTGCCCATTAAACCAATAACCGGCAACCCCATCACATCCGCCACTCGAGGGGTATTGAAGCCCGTCGAGGCAGACCGGACCCGTTATACTCTCTTACTCTCACAGTGAGCTCACCACGTCAGTTCCAGACCATAAGACCTCCACCCGACACGATAGCTTCCTAGACGGGACAATCAACATCCCGAGAAATGGACTTAGTGGACACTCCCGCACGTTGGGGGAGAGCGACATTGGCGAGCAACGTTACCCCGTCCAAATGTGAGAAGGATGAGCGCCCTCACCTCTACTCTCCCTCGGAGTAAGGCGAGGATCTTGGATTAAGCGACGCTTCCTCGCTCAGCTACGAGGAAGGGGTTCCCGGTGACGCTCGCTATCGTAACGATAAAACCATCATTGCCGGTGTTCACAACTGCACGGCTTTTCGGGAGACCTCCGGCTTCTCCGCGCTTCTACATCGAACATATCCATATAGTAACCTCTACGCTGAAAGAATGTCTATATATCAACTAAACCGATGCCGCTGGCAAGACAGGGGTGTGCCCGGGAGTGTTACAATACGTGAGTCCCCCGACCCTAGTCTCCCCCACATCGCTTGTCTTCTAGCCCAATACGCTCCCGGTAAGATCTTGGAACTCAATGATATTAACCAGAAGTACCTACTCAGTTCTCGCAACGGCCAATTCATACAGGGGTTAAAGCGAGACCATCACCAGGACTGAGTTAAAATGTTTAATGTCTGCGTTACTAAACTCATCGATTGGGCTATTGAACATGAGATGACCCGTATTGTATTCTCCTTAAAATGCGGGGCTGCGGGGCTCCCCTCTCACGTATGGACGCAGGATTACCTACCTATCCTAACTCACGCAGCCAGGAATCTTAGGACCCGCAATATATCCTGCATCATCTTGGACAAGTGGTGGATAGGGTTAACAGATGCGAATGACAGCGCTGGATTCACCCCGGGTCAAAAACGACCGCATTCGAAGGAGGAGGAGGAGGACGAGTCGAGTGAGAAGAAGCTAAGGAACAGCAACGAGGATGAAAACTACGGTGCTGCGATGCCAGACCTCTCTCTATTCCTAATAACGCACATGTGATCTCCTTCAATGACTCTCTCTCTCTCTCTCTCTCTTTGTGTTAATAAATACCTAAGCTTTACCTATCGTGAATTACTCTCCGTGTTAATATATACCTAAGCATTACCTATCGTGTATTATTCCCCCATCCTTCTTGTAGGTAGCTATAAATATAAGAAACGAGCCAACTTCGCGATAGTCTCTCTCAGTTCCAAGATGGAGTCACATCATGTCTACGTTACCAGTGCCGCTGACAGTGACATATACCCCAATAATACCGGTAGTTTTACCAACAACTTACAAACCTTAACGCTGCACAAGGACATGGAATACGAAGTTGGCCTGTTAAATGTGTTACTCCCTCAACGTTACTATACCGTTAAGGGGAGGTATTTAGTGTGTTCCCTAGACCTCCATCAAGCTTAAAATTACACCCCCTTGAGTCCCTTTCAAGATAAATGTGTACATTTTTCGGTAGAAAAATGTCCCGGCCGAAGGCCGGTTCCTCTTAAATTACAGGCTCGCTATCGCTCGCCAGGATAAAATCGACACCTGAATTGCACGAAAGGTCTTAATATGGGGTAAAAGTTCTTAAAATCGCTAAACTAATGGGGCAAACATTTTATAATATCAAAAACAATTGGGCTAAACATGTGGGAGAAAGGGGTCAAGAAAAAAATCCCTCAAGTGGAGATCTCCCCTTAAGGGACACGAAGCGGGGTGCGGCGTGCATATAGAGTATGCGCAGCTTAGTTCCGAAGGGGCTATTGAAAAGCGTAAGATGGTTACGACTAATTTGGGAAATATCTTGAGTCAGGACACTGAATACCTTATCGATCGGGTTAATACTGAATTAGGGTCAATATTAAGGGGTTTCCTTACCCGCGACCGAGCCTACGATACAAACACCTTTGACCGTCTGGCCCGTCCATATCCGATACTCTCCCTCGGTCAAATGAGCCTGAACCATCATCTTACGGTGCGCTGCTTCCGCGATTCCCATCCGAACATCTCAACCGTGAAGATACGGTTCGAAGAGCGAGTAGCCCGACTTCTTGGCTTAAGTCCCTTAGAATCCTACGGCGTGTTTACCTCCACCATAGACGTTCTCACCGAAGGAGGTAACGCGTTTCTATATCATACTAGCCCGTTTCCCGTCTTAACGAACGGCGATGCTCAGTGCGTGCTCATATACAGTGACCTGGTCAACCCTTCGAGATTCGCCGGGGTCAATGTAAATATTCTCTATGCCTTTTCCCTCTCCGACGGACTATCGAAAGGCGTGCATCCTATCATCTATAAACCACTCAAACCTAAAATTATAGATAGCATTTCCATTAAAATCACAGACCAGAAAAGTCGTCCCATGTATTTCGAGGAGGGTCAACACGTAACGTGCTTACTTCACATTCGCCCCATCAGGCTATATTAATAGCTCATCGAGCCAAGCGTCGGCAGTCTTTTCCCTAACAGCATGTGAGTTACATTCATCCCTCCCTCCGCGGGGGAGTATCGCTCTCTTTTCGCACCCGGCGGGCGGAGAGTATCTCATGGGGGCGGTGTCAACGATATTGCCACCCTCGTCTACGAACCCAGCTACCGTCGGGGTGGGGGTCTGTTCTCTACCTTAGCGGGTCTCGCTAAAAGAGCCTTCCCGTTTCTATTACGAAATATCATAGCTCCTTCCGCGCGTGAGTTTGGAAGCAATGTCATGGAGGATATCTCTCAGGGTAATAACCTAAGGGGGCCCCTAAAAAGACACGGGTTGAACGCTCTGAAGAACGCGGCCGTAAAGATGATGAGGGGAGGTGATAGAAATAGGAAGAGGTTAACGGTTAAAATGAAAATTAAAAAGAAGACGATGGGGAGGTGCTATAAGAAGGATGTATTTTCCTCGCTGTAAATCAGTACCGTATTAGCGTCGAGATGGCGAACATGGCAACCGCAGAGGGGGCTGTGGGTCAGCAGACCCCCGTGGGTCAATACGCCGCCGGTGTCAGTGAATTATTCCACCGTCCCAACAAGTCCCGTCTCTTGGAAGCTACCATAGCCTCCCGGCAAGATGCCGACGTGTTGCCTAGCAATCTAGGTTTCAACATGAAGTTAACTGACCGATACGTTGATTTCCTCATCCCCGGGACTCTGGGGAGCTTTATTGACTTGAGACAATTGGTCATACACACCACCCTACGACTAACCCAAGAGGATAATGTGACCCCCCTCGGGGATGAGTCGAACATTGAGTTCTCGAATAACACAGCCCACAGTCTTCTCAAATCCGTGCAGTGTTTTCTCGGTGATGTACCCGTCGAAACCAATGTTCTCTACGGTTACAGTTCATACGTTAAAGCCCTCACCACCTTGGCACTGGGCAAAATGAACACGGTTGGGTCCTTGGCTAATTTCTCATGCCCGTCCCATGGTTTCACCCTGAAGATAGAGGACAGTCACTTTACTCCCGCTCGAAAGGATCTCTCTAAGCGGTTCAAGACCCACGGTCTGGAGCTATGCGCTCCTTTATTCCTCGACATTAGTACGCTAGACAGTTATCTACCCGACGGTATTCCCATGCGACTCCGTCTCGAACTGGCGAGTAACGCTTGGCTAATGAACATACCTACCGACGGCGATAAGACGCGACTCCACGTCGATTCCGTCAAATTGCTTTATACCCGGTTATTTCCCTACCCCTAATGCTTTACACGCCCTAAACTCCTCGTTGAGCGGCGGGTCCGTTATAAAATCCACATTCACCAAAACTCTCTTTAAAACATACGTGCTGGCTCAAGGTCAGACCTCCGCCACTTACGACCAACCGTGGTGCAGTGTCATTCCTGAAAAGCTGACGATGGTCATGATGGGTATGACCGCCCAAGTGGGTGATTATACGCTTAACCCTCTGTATCTGACACACGGGAACTTAAGTAGAGTGAACGTGATGGCTAACGGTCGCGTCGTCTATAATATGTCCAGCGGTTTCCCTTACGCCTGTTCCGAGCTGTATTACTGTACGTTGGATGCTCTGGGTCTCCATCGAGAGCATTCAATTATTAAAGAGGCTTTCGTCAATGGGGCTACGATTTGCTGCTTTGATTTGAGGGCTGAAAACCTGAATGATAATATGCCCGTGGAAATAAATTGGGGGCTGCGGGTCAACCTAAATTATATGACCGGAGGCTCGGAGGGTAATACCCTAGTTTTATTATTCGGTGAGACGGTCGGTATATTAACTATAAACGGCGACCGAAGACTACAGTGCGACGTACGCGCTTGAGTGTGTAGGGATGAACAATTTGGAAATTGAAAGAGGGGTAAGGGGGACTCTAGGAAAGGAGGCGGTGTTTCTGGGGGTGCTATTAGCGGATGAGGTCGAGACATTACTACGAGGACACGCGGGGAAACCCGCTGTGTGTATAATCAACACTCTACCGAGTTGGTCTAAACAAATATGGGGCATTGGCTCTGTATCTACCGCGATGCTCGTAGAATAGTATGGCTGGATAGCTACGCTCTAGACCCCCGAGTCTATTCCGATTATTTTAAAGGACTCGAGAGACCCGGACTCCCCATATTTAAAAATGCATTTAGACTCCAGGGAACCCGTAGCGACGTATGCGGAGCCTATGCCATGTATTTTACTCATCGCGTCACTCACGCGGGGGTCGGAGAAATGTTAGGGAAGATACGCAGCGAGTTCTCCCAGACTGACTACCCCGGGAATGATGAACGTGTCTTGCGTTTCGCGTATAACAAGTTTAGCATGCCCGCCTGTCAACGGACCTTCAACGCGTACCCGTAAGTACGTAGAAGACTAGTATCTCTCTCTCTCTCTCTCTCTCTCATACGATATATGAATTGAGATGTTAACCTAACCCTAGTCATCCTCGTCATCTCTAACCTCTCTTTTCTCTAGATTGTGAGCCGCCCAGCCCCGCCCCGCCCCGCCAAGCCGCCGCCGCGCCCGCCCGCCCACCCGCTTCCGACTGCCGCGCGCACGCGCGCGCCCGCCGCCCACCCTGAGGGGTATGGGTGCTTAGAGAATAGTTACGCGGATTGTGCTCTATGACCCAATAAAAAATAAAAAAAAAATAGACCGACTAAGCTTTTATTATCCCTCAATGTATCTTACTACTTAATAACTAGAGAATAGCGGTCATCATGCGGGAGGAATTTACAATTCATCAACAGCATTTATGGTTTCAATCAATCAATTCATGGAGGAAATTTAATATTCATAATTTTACAGTTCATCAGCTTTATTGATTCATCATTTATGGTTTACAGGTCATCATCATCATCAATGCGGTAATCACGTTAGGAAATTTACCATTCCTCCGCTTTATTGAAAATACATCATTTATGGTTTATGGTTTACAGGTCATCCACTTTATTGAAAATACATCATTTATGGTTTACTGGTCATCATCAACGCAGTAATCACGTTTGGAAATTTACCAGTCATCCGCTTTATTGACCATTCATTCATTTATCATCATCATCATCATCATTTATGGTTAATATTACAGTTCATCATCATTATCATCCTCGTGGGCGTTCATGCGAGCCAGATCGATGAGGGCATTCAATGTTTCCGCCTGGCTTACAACATCCCCCTCCTCCTCCCCCTCCGTGTGAGCATCCAGCACATCTTCTAGTAGCCAGTCATCCCCCTCCTCCTCCTCATCCGCATCCAGCGCATTGGCTAGTAGCCTACCCTCCACCTCATGAGCATCCAGCGCATCGGCTAATAGCCTGTACTCCTCATTCACCGCCTCGGGAAAGTACATCCTCGTCCTCGCATCTCGAGCGTACCAAAGCCTGTGCGCAGGGCCCGCACCTCGCCGTTCCGCATCTCCCCCGCCGTCGTCGTCGTTGTTCTCTCACCTCCCGCCGCTGTCGCTGCTGCTCTGCTGCTGCTGTTGACCCCCCCATTCGGGCGGGACCTCCTGACTATCGGGATGCCCGTAGGACCGTGACTCGAAGACGTTGAGGTAGTATCTCTTATCCTCCACCATGGATATACCTCTTTTCTGGTAGGAGACCGTGCACATATCTCCCCCGCATACGGTAAGACCCCGATAGAGGAATGAGAAGGAGTGTTGTAGTTGTAGGGCGTCCAGGTATCTCTGATGGGTAATAGTTGCCTTGACTCGCCTAGGTACTCCCTTGGCCGAACTCAGCCTGTCGTTGTTGACCATCAGAATGGAATAACACTTGGGTCATACAACCACAAACTCCGAGATAACCCTTTCACTGACTTCAGACTTGAGACAACCCCGTCTACCCTTATTGGTCTCGCTGTACAGAGGATGCGAGGGAGCGAAGTTGCTGAGGTCGAGGTACTGCTTGAGAGGTTCCTGAGCATACTCCTCCATCAGGTCGTCCGTTTCTATAGAAGTGACGAGCGAATCGGTGTCGCAGTAGACTAGTTTCACTCGTTCACCGTAGTGGGCTTTGAGAACCCCGTAATAGAAGCGGTAGAGTTTTAACTTGGACAGCTCGAGGATGTAGAACCCCACGTAGTTGGGATGGTTGACTCGGACGGCGCGCTTGTGTCGGATCATCATGACCCGACCCTCACCGAGCGAGTCGACACGTTTAAAGTACGGGCTTCGTACTATCGAGAGGAACTTTTCTCGTCCCGTCACCACATCCACGTCCTGGTTGTACTTTGCGGGGTTCATCAGAGTGCATCCGAAGATGCTGTTAGATATGCACTTGATCGCATTCTTCTTGATGGGACACGTTGCATTTCTCTGAGCTTCGATGTTTCCAGCTATGAACCCAGCCAAAAAACTTGCCTGGCGGAAAGTATAGACTCAGGTAACCCTCTCTACCACCAACCCGAGACTAATCAGTTGCTGCAGCAGGGGAAGGGCAAATAGCATATTCTTCTGAGCGGCGTGAGTTCCGATGAGTTTCACGTTATGCTTCGGTGGCTTACGGTCTTCAGCCTCGTACCACCTCCGCGTGGTCTCAGACATGACGTCCGGGGTTATGTTCTGCTGAGTGATGATGAGGGGGAGGTCGTCGGTCTTTTCGGCCACTTCACGGGTAGCCGCAGCGGTGTCGCAGAGTATTAGAAAGCCGTAATCACCGTCAGCCTTCACCTCCGCTAGTGGGAGTCTCAGGAATCCCTCGAGATCTTGATTGAGTAGCTCCCTCATCTCTCCACAGGGCAACTTCTCCTTCATTACAGTAGGGTACAAACTGCAAAAATCAAGATAGCTCAGGAAGGTACTAGTGTCCGTCCGAGGGTTGAAGCTTTGGTTGGTGAACTTATTGTTGGCTTTGACGTGACGTCGCACGACACTACAGAAGCCACCTCGAACATTGGCTTGTATCCGGTGATATATCTCGGGATCACTGAGAATGTCCAACTCCACACCCGTGGACATGAGGAAGGAGTCGAACGTGAATCCGGGGAGAGACGTGTAGTTTATAGGATCCAGCCGCCACTGATCCCTGAGGATGGTGCGCCATTCGAGGAAACAGTCGCAGAGGAGTCTGACGTCGACCCTCATATACAGGGTCATGTAATCCCCGAGGGTGTGGCATTCTGCGATGTTCCATACTCTCTCGGCATGCTCATAGTCGGCTTGGGAGAGCTCTTGCTGCAGTAGAGAGTTGTAAAAGGCCTCACACGGGGGGAGACGCGGTTCAGAAAGACGAGCGGGAGAGTCGAGGTAGTCGTAGCAGAGGACTTTTTTCCAGATGTTAGTAGAGACAGGGCTGCTGAGGGAACACCCGTCATCATGGCTTGAGTGTATCGCGGTGCGTTACCTCCGGCGATAAACTGTTCAGCCAATTGAGCTAGAGATCCCGGCATGAAGGCGTATGAGTCGATGAAACGCAGCTCATTGTTTATCCGGACCTCGTGGAACTTGTAGGTGGTTTGTTTGGGGCGTAGATCGATTTTATGAGCGGTGTTAGTAATCTCGCATAGCAGAAGGCTGAGATCGTAGTTGGCATTGTGGGCGATGAGGGTCAGCTGGTCCTTGTGGTTAGTCCTTTTGAAGGTTACATCTATGAAAGGCAGCGCCTAGGTAATTGTTGTTTCTCACTTCGTGGTCGTGGTGTCTCTCCCCCGAACCTATCCCTCGGGGGAATGCCGATTCACATATCATGCAATGCGTTTGCACGTTGTGCCGGGTCTGCTGTTCATGGGTAATGCGTAAAGGCCAACACACGCTCTCTTTTTTCACATCAGCCCAGGCCCGCAACATGGTCGTAACAAAATGATCCGCAGAGTCCTCACCAGTATGCGATCCACTCCTCGTTAACTCACCCGCCCGGCTGACGATGATGTAAGCGTAGGCGATAAGCTTGTGACGCTTCTCGATGCTGGGGGTCGATCCGGGTGGTGGGGGGACCAAAAGACTCTCAAAGTCGTAGAAGCAGACGTAAGAGGGCTCATACGCTTTTGCGTGGTGGGCAAACTTAACCTTAGAGTCCGGAGGACTCTTAAGGAAACTTAAGTTTGGTTAGCCTGATGGGGCATGTTGATCCTTTGACATCGGCTTTATTTCACCCCCCACACACGCGCACATACATTACCGTATACTTATTACAATCATACGCTCAAAGGATATTTTTGACATCGGCTTTATTTCACCCCCACACATGCGCACATACATTACCGTATACTTATTACAATCATACGTTCAAAGGGTTTTAATAGAATAAATAATAAACAGTGATGATAATTAAGTATACAAACTAAACATATAATTCATAGTAACAAATATTTTACTCACGAGATTTGGGAGTGGAAGTCCTGCTAGGTCGAGGATAGAGGGCGGGAGCGATACCCCCGCTAACCCCACTAATCCCTGCAGGAGGTGAAGGAAGTGCACCGAGTAGTGGTGCGCCGTCATTCTCACTTGCATGAGGTGTAAGGGATGGAGCATCCGAGGATTCCCGGTAAGGTTTAGAGCGGTGAAGAATAGGGGAGGCTTCTCGCTCGGGCGTTACTCTCTCGGGCGTTATATAAAAGGATATATCGCTGTAGGAATCAGCGTCGTTAGTAGGCGGAGGGGTTTGAGATAGTCAGATTTCCTTACGGCCAGCTCCAATACCCCTTGGGGGGTTGATGGGAGGAGAGCTTTCAGGCGGTGGAGGCTTCATTCCAAATACCTATGATTGTTAATGAGGGGATAGGGATGCCTATATACATCATTATTGACTCCCACATGCACATAGGCATACTCACCCACAGACACACCCATAAGCACACACACACACACACACACACACACATCCATATAGGCCTAGGGTAATCATTACTACATAACATTGGAAAAACAGAGTTATAAATTAGGTTAGACATCCTGTGATATACACGCACATAGCCATACGCACCCACAGACACGCCCATAAGCACACACACACACACACACACACATCCATATAGGCCTAGGGTAATCATTATTACATAACATTGGAAAAACAGAGTTATAAATTGGTTTAGACATCCTGTGTTATACACGCACATAGCCATACGCACCCCCAGACACACCCATAAGCACACACACACACACACACACACACATCCATATAGGCCTAGGGTAATCATTATTACATAACATTGGAAAAACAGAGTTATAAATTAGGTTAGACATCCTGTGATATACCTATACTCATGTATGGTCGTACGAGACTGGATAAACCCACTGATATCCGGTTACGTAAGCCATGGATTACATAACACTGATATCCAGTTTAGGTTAGAAAGGAAGTACATCCGTTGATAGCACCTATATACACACACACACATTCACACAAGACTTAGATAAACCTGCCGTGTATGTCTGTAGCTGTGTGTGTGTGTGGGTGTGTGCGTGTGCGTGTGTGTGTGTGTGTGTGTGTGTGTGTAACGCACATATAGGACTAGGGTAATCATTATTACACAACACTGGAAAAAAACCCATGGTTAGGCTAAGCTTCAGAGAGAGAGAACAGGTGTGTGTGTGCCTATGTGTGGGATAGGCAGTTTAAAGCACGTAGACTTAGTTAGGTTACGTCATGGTAGGTAAGGACGATCCGGCTTCGCCGATCCGATAGGTGATTCCGGCAAAAGGACGATCCGGTGACAGGACGATCCGGCAACAGGACGATCCGGTGACAGGACGATCCGGTGACAGGACGATCCGGTGACAGGACGATCCGGCGACAGGACGATCCGGCGACAGGACGATCCGGCAACAGGATGATCCGGCGACAGGACGATCCGGCAACAGGACGATCCGGCGACAGGACGATCCGGCGACAGGACGATCCGGCAACAGGACGATCCGGCGACAGGACGATCCGGCAGGATTTACCCCTACTCGAGTCGGACCACTCCCAGTGATTCCCAGTGATTCCTGGTGACTCCCATTGATTCCCAGTGATTCCTGGTGACTCCCATTGAATCCCCAGTGACTCCCAGTGAGTCCTGGTGATTTTCGGTGATTCGTATCTGATTTGCAGACAGGTTTCGGTTTCAGTTTCAGTTCTCAGTTTCACCGGAAGTCACTGGGATAAAGATAGGTAATACATGCGAGCCACTGAGGGTCACAGGGAATAGACGGGAGTCACCAGGAACCGCTGGGAGTCACCGAGCATGCTCTCTAAGCGGCAGGGGCACCCACAGAGATACCTGTAGTGGGCGCACATGTAATAAAGGGCCCGCTAGTCATGGGTGTGGGTGGTGAGCAAAGCGAGCCTACTCATCTGGGGATCACACCCCCCACCCCCCAAACAATTGTGCAGTATTTATTATTTGTAGGTGCATTCGAAAGCTATCTCAAAGTAAAATGAAGGTGGATTAATAAATATATTATTCAAATAAACCTGTAATACTCCTCACGTGAAAGTATAATATACAGTATACGGGTAGTTTACTTTTCTTGGTCAAACATTATAAATAGGCCTAGTATTAACCTGTGTAAGTACAATTTCCCACAAGACATTGTATTCACCCAGTGATTGTGTGTAGAGAAGGAAATTACGGTAGGTGAGGTAATTAATAATGTGAACAATGTATGGTCAATGCTACAATACCCTACTTGTAGTTTACAAGTTCTGCAACTCCCCTTACCTAACATAACGAGTGTGGTGGATACGTGTTTGTATGTGTTTTGAAATGTCAAGTTCACTTGGTGGTGGCGAGTGTAGTTTTGGATTACTACTTCTAGGGGCGTTGTAGTCGCTGGGGTGAACTTTGAGCCAGCGGAATCATGGCTTGGTTATTTAGTGGCCGTTGTAGTCGCTAGTTGATAATCTAGAAGATCTGCAACTCCCCTGACCTAACCTAAGCAAACTAACACAACCTATTTTAATTAATCGTATGAAATATTACAGAACTCGGTAACGAATGAAAACAACAAGGTGGGAAGGATTAACTATCCACTATTTAAACAATAGTTTAAATATATTTGTTTCGTAACGTATAGTAAGCATTGATATCATGACCTTACGGTACATAATAATACAGACTTATCGTATTTATTATTGTCTGTAATGATGTATGAATACAGCCATAATACTTAATGATGATGTGGCGTGGCACAGCTTGGGGGTCCCTTATATAGGGGCTGTGCACAATGGGGGCCATGCCTGGCATACTCACATCTCATTCCTAACAACTCCCAGTGATGCTCGGTGACTCCCAGTGACTCCTGTATTACTCCTATCGACTCGTATATTACACTAATCCGAAAGTGACCGTTAATTTTCAACTTTTCAATAACTCGCACTTCATTCCCGGTTTTATCCCGGTGATTCCTGGTAACTCCCAGTGACTCCCAGTGATTCGCAGGTACACTCCCGCTGGCTCCTACGGTGTTGTGAGTGTACGGTGAATTTCAGACACTCACGGTCATATTCCCAGGAATCAACAGGAGTCATTACTCCTAGTGATTCTAGCTCGCATTCCTGACTGTGTGAAGTACCCTTTCCTCAGAGCTTTCCCAGTTTATACCACCTCCTTTACGTAGGGTATGTAATACCCATCTTGCAGCACAATCCCACCCCTACTCTGTGCAATTCTCCAACAAAAGAGTGAAACGCTATTCTCAGACTTTCTTCTATTCAATTGCTGAGCTATGGAACTCTTTCTCAGAATCAGTCTTTCCCTCTTCCTATGACTTAAATTGCTTCAAACTCTGTGTGTCCAGGCATTTTGGCTCGAACGTCCCTTGGTTTTGGCCCTGTCACTCTTTCAAATCTGGGGGAGGCACTTGCTACAGGCAGTTCTGCCTTATGTCTCCCTCACTCACATAACAATAAAATAAACAAAATATGACCTTGACTGGCGAGAGAAACACCCTCCCTCTCTTGTGTCTTGCAATGTTACTGAGAGACAAGGAGAGCTCTCAGACTGGTTTGAGGGTCGGAGATACACTCCTTCATCCTCCCCCTTCTCCCTCACCCATCCTCGAACGAAAATACTCGATAAATATCGGGAATAATAGTACAAAGACCGGAAAATTGAGGAGAGGGGAAGATAGGGGGAAAAGTGGCGAGAGGAGGGGAAGGAGCGAGTTGGGACACCTGTGTTCGGGTGGTAGCAAGTAATGGAGGGAATTCATCTCACCGAATCACAAATTGCTTTGTTTTGATTGCCACTGGGGTGTTTCAAAAGTTTTTTTTTAGGCCTTGGATCTGAAGAGTATGGCTGCATTCGCCCCGTAGAACCTCTTAAGAATCTTGCCGCAGTCCCGGGGTTAACGATCCCCAGTCCCAATTTACAACAGGGTGAATGTGTGTGTATAACGGAGAGTAGCCAGGAAAATTTACAACTCAAGTTCCAGCACCCATCGTTATTTTAGGACGGGGCGTGCAGGCCATGATAAAAACCACCCATCCATGCTCGTCAAGATATCAGATTGTCATTATTATGCTTTACGACTGGGAATTATGTGTTGCAGTATGACATTGGCCTTGCGAGTGTAAAACAGCCTTCCTATAGCTGAAATGAAGGGGAAGTTCATAGTACAAACATGTAAATACAATTAGGTAGCCATCACATTCATGTCTATTCATTGACCCATGTTATATAAAACGGACCTGTTTGTACAGTCGGCAAATAAGTGATATTATTATGTTTCCTCCACCAACCAACTTTACTCCTAAGCTCAATTAATGAAATCAACAAATAAATGTGGCAGCCCGGGGATTCGAACCTAGGATGCTCACACCGAAATTCAGTGCATTTATCCATTGCGCTACGAAGACAGTATAGTACCAAGTATATTTTGATCAAAAATTGGTATCAAAAATATTTAACCATGATTTCTTCATTTTGGATGAGCTATACAAACATGTTCCTATATATACCCATCCCTATTTAACATTTATCAGACATTAATACAGTATAGAGCGAGCCAAACGTAATGACAGCTGAGACATAACTTATTAGCTGCATGTGAGTATAATGCTTACATGGAAAATGACATTGACATATGATTTTCTTTCTTAGCGTAGAACATCGTAAACGCAGCGAAATTAACTACTTATTGAGTGTAGTGGAAATCAGGCAGGTTCACGTTGTTCATGTTGGCTCTGCGACAAACTTTGGTTTTGGTACTTAATGTCATGGAGTTAGTCATTTAGGAGGAGTGTGTAAAAGGTTCTGGAGTCGAAAAAAAAAAAAAAAAATGCTCCATTCAGCACACACAGCCCTCTTCCTAGTGGAATTGGGAATAATAACATATTAATAATTATTATGTTCTATCCAACAACCAACTCTACTCCTAAAATCGATTAATGAAATATTACAAACACATGTGGCAGCTCGTGGATTCGAACCCAGGACGCTCACACCGAATATCAACACCTTATACATTGCACCACGAAGGCAATATCAATAATATAATATAATAAAATATTAATAATATAATACAAAGTACATGAAACTAATATTAGGCTATGTGTCCATATGGTTGATAAAGACTTTATAGGAAATTACCTATTGATAATGCCTTCCTGCTATTTGACCTTTTGAACTGGTATTATTATGTTCTCTCCACCAACCAACTTTATATAGAATATATTTATACCAAATGTAAATGACAAGGGTGCACTTAATCAACCTTAATACTTGACATGTGGAACCATTGAACTACTAATCAACTTTACAGACAAATCATTACAGGCACAAATATGCTTGATACTAACATATTTTGAAGTGTGTGGAATCCACAGTGGAGAAAAATACCCAACATATGTAAGAAACACATCCTTGCACTATCTTCATTGACTGATACCTTTTTCCTTGCCTCGCCTGCCATATACTGTATATGTTTAATTCAACTTGTTGAATACCCAAATTATCCAGTAAGAATCAATAAAGAAAGCTGAGTACGTAAATAAAAAGTACCAATGATGGCCAACCGCCAACTTTAGTCTATATTTGGCAAACAAAGGCAGGTATGTGCAACTCTCCAACCCAAGAATGAAACGCCATTCACAATCTTTCTTCTATCAACAGCTGAGCTCTGGAACTCTCTCACTGAATCCACCTTTCCCTCATCCTATGACTTAAGATGCTTCAAACGTCGAGTGTCCAGGCATTTTGACTCGAACATTCCTTGATTTTGGCCGTCACTCTTTTAACTCTGGGGGAGGTACTCGTCACAGAGAGTTTTGCCTTTTGTCTGCCTCATCCACATAGAAAATAATAATATATATATACATTGAAAGCGATGTAAGAGCAACATTCCCCTAATATTTCAGACCTTCTTGCTCACATACACACTTCCACACACGCAAACATACACACACAAATCACTTTACGAGATAAGCCCCAAACATTAAAGCCAACCGATTCAAACCACTTACAGAATTAACAGCAACATGAGCCACAATTTTAAAATGGTAAAATAAAAACTCCATGTGTACCCAGTCTACCTTTCTACTTTCGTGCAGCATAGATATTCACGAACTACTGCTGAAAATGTCAACAAAGCCGTAGCAATAACGGCAGGCAGCAATTGCTGTGAAAATATATAACTGAAGATAATTCAATAGTATTGAGCAGTGGTGAGGATTGGGATGGGTCAGCAATGTTAGGTGGAAAATCCAACACTAATTGTTTCCCGCGGCAGGTCGATCTGGATATACTGTGATCGTTGTCTGATGGAGGGGTAGGGGATGGTTGGGGGGTGGGGGCAACAGGAATCAGGTAATTTTGGTTTTTAGAGAAAGGTAGGAGATTTATAAAGGTATATATTGTAATGTGTCCTCATTTATGATATTTCTAGATATGTTTAATTACCTTCTGCCCCCAGAGGGCATAACCTTATTAGAATAGGTGCCTTGCATGGGATCAAAGCTTACTCTGGCCAAACAGTTGGACTGGTTGAAAATAAGAGGACAGTAAATAATTTCCGTCGATTTTGGTGAAGAGTCCCACTCTCTCTCTCTTTCTCTCTGAATCCATCTTTCCCTCATTCTATGACTTACATTGCTTCAAACTCCATGCGGCCAGGCATTTTGGTGTGTACATTCCTTGCTTTTGGTCACTCTTTCAACTCTGTGAGAGGCACTAGTCCCAGTTAGTTTTGCTTTTTATCTCCCTCATTCACATAGAAAAAATAAATAAAGGTAACAAGAGAGACTATAAGTGTGAAGATCTTGTTAAAGCAAGGGTCAGTAAATGAGTAGCAATGCTGGACTTACAGCTTCATTAGCTCACTAAACGTTCAGTGTGTCTGGAAGGACAGCTTCGTTGACTCCCTAAGTGTCTAGCTCCCAGGGTCCCTAAATACCTGGTGATGAAGATGTGGTATAAACAGTTTTGTCAGCATCAGTAGTTGTTGCACTGATGGTAGGAAAGACATACGTGAACCCCAGATTATGGGCCTAAGAGGCCAATCTTGTCCTGATCCACATCATTGTGATCACTGTGGGTCCTTATTGGGATACCTCCCCTCTATGGATGGTTGGTAACAAGATTAATAACAACTTCATCTGGTGGCACTTTCCTTAAATGTCTATAGGTTACTTCTCGAACGCCATAATATATATATATATATATATATTTATATATATATATATATATATATATATATATATATATTATATATATATATATATATATATATATATATATATATATGTATATATATATATATATATATATATATATACTATATATATATATATATATATATATATATATATATATATATATATATATATATATATATATATATATATATATTACATGTTAGATTCAATCATTATTATAGAAATAGTTATTTACAACTTTCATATAATTTTAAGGTGGTTTACTTACAGTGTATATATATATTTATGTGAATGACTGTACATCCAAGAGGGTATTCATTGTAACTTTCCTGGTTGGGTTTCATGAGTCAGATTTCTCTCCCACGCATTTCAAGCTAACTCGCACTTTTAAACAACTGTACACGTGAATCGGAAGTTAAGATCACATGTTAGGAGCGTGCATGGAGGTATGTAGTGAAGGTGGGAGATAAGGGTTTGAGTACGCTTAGACACAAGCTACGGGAACGATTACAACCCCGGGAGATTCCCTTTAGTCTTAGGGAATTATCTTTATTATATTTTAAATCTACTTTTGTTTGAATAAATTAACATGGTATGGATACAGAGACCTTTTCCTTTACCTATAAGTATCAATATTATATTTATATGGTATAAGGGTGGTGGCGGCGAATCTACCTTACATCTATTATTTTTAAGAATAGAACAATCATATCTATCTATCTACGAGAGAGCAGGACGCAGACGCAGAAATTCTACCAGTATACTTCAATCAACCCTAAACTACAATAAACCCATAAAGGAGACTCACTAACGTCTTCCTACATGGTGTTAACCCCTTCCGAACATTGGCACGAAACTTCATTGTTACATATTAACAGTGGTGTCAAAAGCCATGTGTTCTATCTTTCTATCTATTGCCTGACGCCGTAATTCCCGAAGGGGTGACCACGAACGAACCGCCCCCACACACCTCTGTCCCCCGTCAGTCGACGCCCCTCCTCCCAACCAGCATCGCCTTCATCCATATACTTCCTTACGATCCATCCTTCCACCTCTCCTTTGGTGCACCTCTCCCTCTCTGTCCTTCCACCTCGCTCTCGTACACCCTCTTAGTCATTCTCTTGCTTTCCATACGTTCCATTTGGCCAAACCATCTCAAGTTGTTCCTTTTCACACTTTCCAGCACATCTACCTCCACACCACACCTCCTTCTTACTTCCTCATTCGTCTGCCTATCCCTCCATGTAACTCCGCACACACTTCTCAAGATAGATAGATAGATAGAAAACTGTGGAGCTCAAAAATACATTGGTATGACACAAACCCTTCTATCTCGTCGGCTAACTCTACACCTTCAATCTGGAACTATCAAACATCAACACCAACAAGACCTGAGCCACCCTGACCTAGAAAAAATTCTACTGTCATCGATAAAGAGAATGACCCCAGACAACTCGCTATTCTCGAAGCACTACACATCCTTTCTCTACGACCCGCCATTGATTATAAAACACAAAGACCTGCAAATACTCCCTTTCATGAAAAGGACACATTTCTACCCCAGGAACCCCGTGCCCTCAACCATCATCACGGACTCGTCCCCTTGCCCCTCCCACCACCCCTAAGAAGCAGGATGGCAGCGCTAGCACACCTTCCCAACAAGCAACGACATACAGCCAGCGCGTCGCCCTGTGCTGGCACACCACCAATCAGGACCCACGAAGGTAGAACGAGCTCCTTCCACCTCCCCTACCAGATCAACCTAACCCCTATAAATACGATTCTTTGTTCATTAAATTATTATTTGTCTCACCTTTACTGTTTTCCCTGTGTCTGTATCGCCTATCACTCCTTCTCCTGAAGATGACGTGTGAACAAGTCGAAACGTCGAGGCCAAACCAGAAATATGCAGATCTACTGTACCAGCTCCCTGAACAGCGGAGGAAAATTGCCAGAAATATTGAAGTGATAAATAATACACTGATTAATACTGAAATTGATGCTTTTTTTAAACTCGTATGTCTACAAGGAAAACAAAATATATATATATACAGTATATATACTGTATAATGTATATATATATATATATATATAATATATATATATATATAATTGTTAACATCATTCTTAACACCAGTAAACCCCAAAAGAAATTAATGAAAGGCTGTGATGCTCCCAGAATTCGAACCTAGGATATTTCATTCATAACCTACACGCATTAACCATTACACCATCAAGACAGTTATAAGTGCAGCACATGGCTACGAATAATATCTATTTATCAAATACTGGATATCAATCTAATCATGTACTGCACTCAACTCCACTTTGAATAGCCCAATGTTTATGCGAGAGGAAATAATATTTTATGGGGCACAGATCACTTAGGACCGACCTTGTTACAAAATATTCTTTAACATGTTGATATTATTTTTAACATCATTCTTAACACCAATAACCCCCAAATGAAATTATTGAAAGCATGTAATTCTCCCAGGATTCAAACCTAGGATATAACATACATAAGACTTATAAGTACAGCACATGAATACGATTAATTTCAATTTATCGAATACTTGATATCAATCTTATCATGTACTGCACTCACCTACACCATAAATATGTTATAATTGAATACATTCTGAATTATGAAACATTTGATATAGGGAAACTATTTTTATTCTTAAAAAACGTTCCAAATATTTGTATTTGTCCTATTTATTTGTTATACAGTAGAATAAATAACTATTTGAACAACTAGCTTGACTTAATGTCAAACACACTCAGAACGCCACCTATTGAGCAATTAACTCACTAGGCATTGCCCCTCTGTAGCATATTTTTGAATATGGGAATATTCATACAATACTATTTAATCAGGGAACAATGAGGGTATTTTTTTGGCATTTCGGTGTGCTGTGGTAATGCACTGATACTAGGTACAGCACAATTTCCATCCCAGTAATATCTTCCCATTGGCATATTGGGATTCGAACCCGGGTCCATTGGATTACCAGTCCAGTGGCAAGACCACTCCGCCACACCTCCCCTAAACATATGGAATAATGTTCAAGGTGTGCTTATATTTAGATTAGAAATAGTACACTTGCAGTGTGCTGGCTTAATAATCTAGAAGGGTTGATAACCTCTGGATTCCTATTTTAACTTATTAAAACTAACCTAAACCCCCGATTGCGGTCATGCAGTCATCACCAACTATTCTAGAATGCTTTACAAGGGTGTAGTGAAGGTCGACCAAAAACGTTGCATGAACATTTTTGGGATGGTTAATATTGTTTGTTTCGTAGAGCCATCGGAAGTTGGCATATGGTTATTCATCTCTTTTCTGGTACTAGCATTGTTTATTTGTTGTGTGCCGTTTTATAAATTCTGCTTACAAACAGGCTAATTGAGACACTAATACCGACGATTATAATTATAATCTTCGCTAACTTCGCTTGGCGGAGATTATTATTTGAATAATATTCCCCGAGAATATACAGTATATACTTTATGAATTGTGAGAACAAAACATTTGTTATACATTTATAATTGTTGTTCCATGGCGTATTTAAACAATTATACATGCCTGGGGGGATTCCGCGATAGGAATGTTTACTACTTGTGTAAACAAATCTCCAAGGACTGAATGAAGTTTATATTTTAACTGAGCAAATTTCGACATAACATTATACCTTACCCCTTAACTTTTTCTGTACCGGTGACTTCCTTTACATTATATTCTGACAATTATTATTAGATGATTATATTCAGTTTAGGAAGGATATCTGTCAATTAAAAGGCTACAGGCTATCTCAATTCATTCTTTTAGCTACCATACATCATTCCTAAGCTTCATAAAATCGTCTAAATGCAGCTAGAATAAAACTAAAAAGACGTCACCGGTACAAAAGGGGTTAATGTGTGGATGTAAATAACAGCAATACAGATTAATTTATATAAAGTAGGTACAGTGATATCATACCTTAACGCGTTCAGTACCAGCAACGTATTTTTCATCATGTTCTGGCGTCCATTAGACGATTTTATTCAGCTTAGGAAGGATGTGTTGGTAGCTAAAAAGGATTAATCGAGATGGCCTTTTAATTGTTTAAGGTTCTTCCTAAGCTTAATAAAACTATCTAACAGTGGCCAAAGTATAATACAAATAATGGGTTAACAGTGAAAAAGAAAACATCCATTGATCAAGATCTAACAACCTACTGATATTTTCGTGATTGTAGTTATAAATTGTACCGTTCATGTACCGCACAATGTTTGCCTGCATATAAAACATTCACATATATTTACACAATTGAATTCTTTGAGGTCAAGTTTGTGAAAGTATACTTAATCAACATATTATTTTCGTTTGGTTTAAATGAAATGTATTAAATTTCCCATTATTGCAATGTATTTTATATAGTGAATTTACCCCTCGTGATGCCAATGTTGCGATACACTTCAATAATTTAGCTGGGTGGGTGCCCATCACGAATAGCTTATCACAAATTGGACTTTCTAGATAAAGGATGAGTGATAATTTTAAGTAATACCCCGTTCTTAACATTAAGCAAATATTGCAAACCCCAATGTACTTGAATAAAGTAATGAAAACATATGGTCCTCCCGGGATTCGAATTCGCGACACCACACCCAGAACACAAGCATTTAAACCATTACACCACCAACACAGTTTGCTTACAACACTCTGCCTGACCTCTCTGTTATTGTTAGCTGCTCCCAGAATCATTATATAATTCTCTTTCACTCGGCTTAATTTAATTGAACCCGTGCATTGCTTCCCTTCATCACTACCAAGCGTCTCTTTAATCATTGTGAGAGAGGCTTATTCAGGTTGGTTCTAATGGTTTAATTAGTGCGAGACCTCCAGGGTCTTTTGCCGAATCGGAACTGCACTACCTCGTCAATATGCCGAGCGAGAGCGAGCGTGAGAGAGAGAGAGAGAGGGGGGGGTGAAAAATATGTGTATTTTGGTAATTCTGCCTGTTCAAATGCTTATGAATGTATAGACATGAAGTCCGGAAATAGTCAGTTAATTATGTTTAATAGCTATATTGGTTTATATTATGTAGAGCAACTTGTGTTTATATCTTCCCAGAAATAACCTAAAAAAAATCCTATAGCCACCTGTATGTGATTCTTTGATATTTGTGTACAATGTTCAATTTTCATTCGAGTAATATCAAGTATAATTATATGAACACCGGAAACAATAAAATGTATATATATATACAGTATATATATATATATATATAATACAACACAGAAATGTATATATATACAGTATATATATATATATATATATATATATATATATATATATATATATATAATACAACACAGAAAACCAGAATACGGAAAACAAGCAATGTCATATAGGTGGCAATGAGTCGGATAAAGCAATATATAGTACAATGTCATATAGGTGGCAATGAGTCGGATAAAGCAATATATAGTACAATGTCATATAGGTGGCAATGAGTCGGATAAAGCAATATATAGTACAATGTCATATAGGTGGCAATGAGTCGGATAAAGCAATATATAGTACAATGTCACAAAATTCATAAAGTTATACTTAACTCTTTCAATGCGGGTGTCGTCATATTGATTATATTCTAGCTATGTTTAGATGATCTAATGCAGCTTAGGAAGGATCTGTGGTAGCTATAAGGATTAATTTAGATAGTTTGTAGCCTTTTAATCGCTAGAGGTCTTTAAACTGAAAACAATTGTCTAATAGTAGCTAAAAAACAATGAGAAAGACATCACTCATCCTAAAAGTGTTAATGAGGAGTGGAACGGCCAGAGTAAACGAGCTGGTCCAGCCCGGTCATAACGCTCTTGGAAGTTAAATGACTCTGGAACAATTGCACTTATGAAAGTTTATATTTATTGGCCATCGGATAATGTGGGAGATTCGAAAGGCATATTATTAAACGTTGGTGTATATAATTTTATATACATATATATATATATATATATATATATATATATATATACTGTATATATACTGTATATATATATAATATACTGTATATATATATATAGATATATATATATATATATATATATATATATATATATATATATATATATATATATATATATATATATATATATATATATATATATACAGTATATAAATATATATATATATATACAGCATATACTCTATATATATATACCTGTATATATATTTAACGTCCTTTCATTAACAGGAATTCCTTTTGTATTTACAGAAGCTTTAGTAGGTCATAAAAAATTAGTATTTACCAATGAGATATTAAACATCAATACGGCTTCGGAGTTGACCATTACCAAAAGAATCGATTAACAGCATTACCAAAAACACGAATAGTCCTAGGCATATTTTAGAATAATTATGAAGAATATAAAATGAGCAAATATATATTGTTGCAGTCACCAAAATCCCTTTAAAAAGGCTTGCCACACTTTCACTGTGTGCTACTTTCTTTCATTTCACGAACATTGCACCTCACCCAACCTCTCATCTAAAAGAATTAATAATAACCAGTCAAATATCTAATAAAATACCGCCCGCTGAGTGTCTACTTTTCCCACTACAGACATAAGTATCTCCAGTAGACCAGGGGGCCAGCTTGTGTGTAGAAAATCCATGTTGAATGTTACTGTAATGGTTCAGTGGTTGTAGTAATGCGTGTTGTCAGTAACCAGTGGAATCAAACCCTTATACTGCTACCCCCTCTGAAGAAACAAATTACACTCAGGAAGTGATAGACCATATAATAAATGAGGAGGTCCGTGCCAGAGGGGCCAACTCGCCACATTTTCAAAAACAGCGCTCTAGCTGGTTCCCGCTCCGTGAAATTCTTGGGAATCATCTGGCAAAAAAAAACATCCGACTTTCGTCCTTATAGCAACTGCACATAGGGTTGAGCGTCCCTTGTTTTTTCCGTTTGGCAGACCGTTTATGGGTGTGAATCTGGGTAGACAGAGGGGCCAACTCACCAACGCGCTCAGCCAATGAGAGCGCGGCTACGACGTGGGGAATTAAATGGCCGCCCGCCCGACCACTCACAGGCGCTGTACGAGACGTGCTTCAGTAGTCACGCTCAAACCGAGTTAGAGTCAACACACGAGTGACTACCTCCGCTACTTTAAACATCAATAACTCAAAACTCTACTCGTGGCGAGTTGGCCCCTCTGGCACGGACCTCCTCAAATTAACAGGCAGTCCTGCATTTTAGTCGCCAGATATTTGTTATCAAATTGTGTTGCTATGAAGTGAGATGCCCTGCAATGGTTTATATATATATATATATATATATATATATATATATATATATATATATATATATATATATATATATATATATATATATATATATATATATATATATATATATATATATATATATTGGTGTAGCCAGGTAATACATTTTCTTTAAGGCAGGCGAGGTTGAAGGAAATACATGTATCAGCATTAATTATTTTATTATTAAGGCTTTCAATAGAACGACCAGCAATTATCAGGTGTTCTGGGATATTGTGCAAAAGGTGAGCAAAATTCATGATGATCCGACGCGTTTCGATAGACAACTATCATCTTCAGGGAATGGAAGGTAAGTGAATAGGATTTTTTTTTTTTTTTTTTTTTTTTTTTTTTTTTTTTTTGTAAAGGTAGGGGGGTGAAGAGAGGCACCACAGAGTGGGTGGCGGGAAGAGAAAGTAGGAAAGATGAAATACAGTGGAAGAGAAAAGTTAGTGGGCCGTCCACCTTGCTGTTGTTAAAGGGATGTTTATTTATTTATTTATTATTATTTTTTTGTTTATTTATTTATTTTTTTGTATTTTGTCAAATCATTTTGGTTCATGTGTTCCTGGCGATGTTAGGTCAGGAACTTGTTGATGTTGATAGATGATGATGGTGGTATTCGGGGATTCTGGTGGTGTTCAGGGGGGTCCATGATGTGTGTGAGGATCCCCCAGGTGTTCTGCCGTGTCCCAGGTACTTGTTGTTGTACTGCCGTGTCCCAGGTTATGGTGTGTGGTGGTGACAGTTAGCGGTGTTTTGCTTGGCTGGTTGATGTTCTGGTGTTTTCTGGAAGCGATGTTCTGCTCGACTGGATAGGAACTGGAACTGGAACTGGTGGGGGGATAGACAGGTTGGGGAGGTGAGAGGTCTCTAAGGATTAGAGAGAAGTAAAGATGGAAATGAAGAGCAAAGTTGAAGAGTAAAAGGTGGAGGGCCGTCCTCCTTGCAATTCTTTGGTGATTCTTGGATGTGATAAGTAAGAGTAGTCGACGAGTATCAGTGCATCTTGTGGAGTGCTAGGTGGTGCTGGTGGTGTGGAAAGGCCGTTGATGTTGGTGAAGGTGGGAGATGGTGTTGTTTATGAAGCGGATGGTGAAGCTGAAGATTCTTGGTGGATTTCTAGTTATTTATTAATTTTTTTTTTTTTTTTCATATGATTCTTAACCTTCGATACGCGTGCTCTGCCCTCCGGTGTTAGTCTCGACTCATGTAGCCAGGTAGAGGGGTATTTTTGTTTCATTTCATCTAGAGTACAAGTTTCCAGGTCTTCTGCAAAACTTATAAATTGTTCATCTGTCACACAAGCAAAGTTTGGGTCATAATCTGGCTGCTTCTCCCTCACAACTTGTGGTGTTAGAACAGGAGGGAGAGGAGTTGTCATGATGGTTGGTTCTGGTGATGAGGTGGTAGACTGGATCGGAGTAGAGGAGATCTTGTCTTCTTCTTGTTCTTCAGCATCCAGTAGCTCGACATCCACCTCTTCTTCTTCCTCGGAGTCTTCTTCATCCGATTGCTATGTCTCCATTTGATGGCAGGTCGACTCCGGTGTTGGTGATGATGGTGTTGATTTCTCCTTAATTGAAGTTGAAGCTGAAGCTGAAGCTGCTGATGTTGTGGAGGAGTGCCCATTTTGGCTTCTGTATAGACTGAGAGGTCTTGGCAGAAGCAGTTGTTGTTTTGGAGCACTCCTCAGCTTCTTTGGTGGAGCTGGGTCTTCTTGGGTCTTGGTGGGCTTCTTCCTCTTTGGTGACTTCCTCTTGGTGGTTGTTGGAGTTGCAGAGAAAGCCTCCTGAGGAATGATGATTGTAGGCAGGTTGTTGTACTGCAGCAGATAGGGGATCAGCTGGCAAATTCTAAGCTCATCCGAACCAGCAATGGCTATAGCTGATTGAATGCAGGCATAGATCTTTGCCCTTAGAACTGCTTCCCCTTCTGCTGCAGTTGTTGTTGTCGCCTTTGGTGGATGATTCCGGAGGGAGAATGAGGAGCCCTTGACTGGGGCTCCTTCAGGGCCTTTGATGTTAATGGCTTCAGGTCCCTTCCTCCCGGAATAGATCTTGAATTCCACTGATTCGCCATTCTCCAACGAGGCCTTCTTGCTGCTTTTGTTGTTGTTGTTGATATTGGAATGGTGACTGGATAGGAACATAACAGCTTATTTATACATTTTAGGTAGATCACAGTAAGGTTTATTGGGTGTCGGCTGGCATATGATTGGCTAGTTGGCGACCAATGAGGCGCTCGCTTTTCCTGCCTCCTGGTTGGCTGGGGGGGTTCGTAGATGCTAGATGTTGTCGTAGGGGGTCTGCTGGGCGAGGGGGGGGGGGGGTCCGGGCCCTTGTGAGGGGCGGCGGGCCAGTTGTATCTCGGGTTTCTGGTCCAGTTTGAAGCGTAGGGTTGAGGGGCGGCGTGCGTTTGTTAAATGAAGTAGTGGGGGGGACGGTAAGGCGGGGAAGGGGAGGGGAGGAGAGAGGGGGCAAGGGCAGAGTCGGGGTGGTAAGGGGAGTAATGTTAGGGAGTGTTTGAGAGTAACGTTTAGCTGATGGGAGTATTTGGAGGTCGAGAGTTTGATTATTAATGGAAGGATTACGAGTTTGAATATATAGGGCTTCAAGTATAGCAAGTCTTCTGGGTTCTGTCTCTTTATCAATTACGGAGGTGTTTTTATCTAGGTCAGAGCGAGTAAGGGCTTGGTGGTGGGGCGGTTTATAGTGGTCTTTGATAGCTCCAGATTGGAGATGGAGGGTGAGACGGCGTGATAAACGATTTTGTGTCATACTAATGTAGGTTTGAGGTCCACAGTCCACATTATTGCAATTGTGTTGGTATATCACATGGTCGTCTATTTTCGGAGTCTTGGGAGAGATAGGTCTGTTACGGAGGATGAGGTTGGAGGTTTTGGAGGATTTGTAGAAGATGATAAGTTTTATTTTGTGGTCGGGGTTGGTGGGGAGGACGTTTTTGGTAATGATTTTTTTCATGATGGATTCGTCGGTATTGTGATCAGATGACATGTAGTTGTGTTAGAAGATAGTGATGTCGTTGGTAGGGTTGATAGTAGGGGGGGCTTGGTTGCACCATTTATCAAGGTGTTTTCTTATGATGTTGGTGACATCTGTGTTAGAGTATCCATTGTTAACCAGTACCTGGGTAAGGCGTTCTAGTTCCTTATGGGTGTCGCTCCATGCGGTGCAATGGGTGAGGGCTCTCCTGATGTAGGCTGCGATGGTGATTGGTGATTGGTGATTTTCCCCCGGTTACGCCTATGGTACTGTAAAAACACACAAACCAGGAAACCCCCTCCGCCCCATCATCTCCCAGATACCTACGGCCACCTACCAGATCGCCAAGACCCTCAACAACCTTCTCACCCCCTACATACCTCGACAATAAAACCTCAACTCCGCTAATATACACCACCACTCCACACAACACACTATACACCACCACTCCACACAACACACTATATACCACCAGTCCACACAACACACTATACACCACCACTCCACACAACACACTATATACCACCACTCCACACAACACACTATATACCACCACTCCACACAACACACTATACACCACCACTCCACACAACACACTATATACCACCACTCACATAACACACTATACACCACCACTCCATACAACACACAATATACCACCACTCCACACAACACACTATATACCACCACTCCACACAACACACTATACACCACCACTCCACACGACACACTATATACCACCACTCCACACAACACACTATACACCACCACTACACACAACACACTATATACCACCACTCCACACAACACACTATAAACCACCACTCCATACAACAAACTATACACCATCACTCCACAAAACACACTATACACCACCATTCCACACAACACACTATACAGAACAGCTACACTCCACACAACACACTATACACCACCACTCCACACAACACACTATATACCACCACTCCACACAACACACTATGCACCACCATTTCACACAACATACTGTACACCACCACTCCACACAATACACCACCACTCCACACAACATACTATATACCACCACTCTATACAACACACAATATACCACCACTCCACACAACACACTATATACCACCACTCCACACAAGACGCTATACACCACCACTCCACACAACACACTATACACCACCACTCCACACAACACACTATACACCACCACTCCACACAACACACTATACACCACCACTCCACATAACACACTATATACCAGCACTCCACACAACACACTGTATACCACCACTCCACACAACACACTATACACCACCACACCACCATTCACCCGCCGGCTTTAGCACCGCCAACAGCTCCGCATCGCCACTGAGAAAACTCGATCCTAATTTGAGTATTTCATATCCCAATTCCCTTTATTCATTGCATGAACAGTAGTTAAGTGCTTGTTTAACCTCCACATAGTTCTGTAGTTGCCGTGCATGTTATTTTATTGCTTTTCTGACTGATAAACATTGTTGTTTACATTTGTTATCCTAGCTTGTAGCAGACGACGCACGCGCACCTCTAATTGACCTAGCTTTGTATTTTCTTATTAACGCTAGTAGTTATCGTATTCAGTATCCTACTGTAGCTATATATATCTGTAATTTTAGTTGTTGCTTGCATGATCTTGTAGTAACCTTTGATTATATTCAAGGACACTAGGTGTGACGTTATGAGAAACAATTTATTAGGGAAAATAGGCAAAATAGATTCGCCATATTTTTCTCCATATATTCCGCATGGAGGATTTTCGTTATCAACAAATTGAAAAATACCCACTTCACAGACAAATACACAAAAAATCTAAGTCAAAGCGGGGGTGTGGGGGCGGCAGCCCCCACCTATAATACTAGGTTAGGTTAGGTAAGGTTGTTAGGTTAGGCTAATGTCCTTTCAAAGGGGTATAGGGTAGTAAACACCAGGATAGCCTATACCCGGTCAGAGGTAAGAAGAAGAAGAGTCCTGCAGTAGTCTCCTTGAATGCTACCTAACCTTTGACTGATAACTTTGTTTATCTAAATATAATCCTGCTTGACTAGCCTACAGTGACACCAGCGCCATCTGTTGATACAGTATATTAACCCCTTGTGTGCAGTTACACTTTATTTTTATATAATCTCTATTTGGTGAATTGTATATTTAGTCATATTCTATTATATATATATTTTTGTTTTGCTTTTTTAGGTAGGTTATCACCCCTGGTACCCTACTTCTGCATATTTCATACTTTTTTGTTTTTGGTTATTTTTGTTTTCGGTTAGTCTAGGCTATCATCCCTGGTGGCCTATTTCTGCGTACGGTACTTCAATTTTTAAATTTTCAGTTAGGCTATCACCGCTGGTGGCCTATTTCTGCGTACCGGTATTTCATAATTTTTGTTTTCTGTTATTTTTGTTTTCGGTTAGTCTAGGCTATCATCCCTGGTGGCCTATTTCTGCGTACTTCAATTTTTAAATTTTCAGTTAGGCTATCACCGCTGGTGGCCTATTTCTGCGTACCGGTATTTCATAACTTTTGTTTTCGGTTATTTATGTTTTCGGTTAGTCAAGGCTATCATCCCTGGTGGCCTATTTCTGCATACTTCAATTTTTAAATTTTCAGTTAGGCTATCACCGCTGGTGGCCTATTTCTGCGTATCGGTATTTCATAATTTTTGTTTTCGGTTAGGATAGGCTATAACCCCTGGTGGCCTATTTCTGTTTAAATAAACATAAAATTGTTTTCGGTTCGGCTATCACTGCGTATTCAAATTTAATTTTGTTTTGTTTTAATTTTCGGTTAGGCTATCACTGCTGATAATCTATTTGTGTGTATTTCAACATTTTTGTTTTCGGTTAGGCCTATTTAAGTAAGTGAAGCGACCTGAAGGGAGTGAAGTGTTTTTAAAGTGAGTTTAGTGTTTTTAAAGTGAGTTAAGTGTTTTTAAGTGAGTGAAGTGATCTGAAGAAAGTGATCGTCACCATGCCTCGTGCCTGTACGAACTGCGCCGGTAGGTTTGGTGCTTCCATGTTTGCTCCTGCCGATCCACAAGTCTGCCGACTCTGCCAGCAACGAGAGGATTTGACAGCAAAATTGGATGAAGCCCACAACAAGATCAACGCCCTCACCAGGAAGCTGGAATCACTCCAAGAATTTGTAACACTCAACGTTGGAGTATCACTAACTCCAATTGTTTCAACTCCAGCATCCACCACCGCCCCAAAGTTATCTGCCAACAATCCAACACCTGCAGTAGACACTGCAGCAGATGCTTCTGACGAACCTGAGCCGACATCAAACCAGGACAGCCGTCCTGTTCACCTTAGTCTCTCCCCCACTCCTCGTGCAAGAAGCCTGCTAGCATGAACAGTACCAACCCCTCACCCCCGTTCTAACCACTCCTCTCCCCGACCTGTATGTAGAGTCCCGCCACCACAGGTTTCCGGATTTACACCAGTGAGGAACGGTGCACGGCCAACGCAGAAAAGGTCTCATCTACCAGTCACAATGTCAAACAGATTTGAGATATTGGTAGAGATGGAAGACGAAGCAGAAGAGACCAGGCTCCTTGGGGATTCCATCCTACGAGGACAGGTCGAAGAGTTCTGCGACAGAGTCTCAAATCAACGAAAAATATTTTGCATCCCAGGAGCTGGACTGGACGACATTGTGGAAGCCTTCGAAGATACCACAAAGGATGCAAATGAAAATACCCTTTTTGTCATCCATGCTGGTTCAAATGAAGTCATGCGCACCAGATCCGAAGAGTTGATGGAGAAATATCGCAAGATGATCCAGCACTACAAAAACAAGTCAAGGAATATCATCATCTCAGGCATTCTCCCCAAGATCGACGTACCTGACAAATTCTACGACAAGGCCTTCAGCACAAATAGCCGACTAAAATATTTGTGTCTGAGGGAAGAAGTAGAATTCATCAACCTCTGGGACAACTTCTACAACCAGCCTACTCTGTTCCGCAAGGATGGCACTCATCTAAACCCTGTGGGTTCAGCACGCATGGGTCGTCTCCTACACGAAGCAGTCCGCAGCCATGGATCAAAAAATGCCATCCGAGAAGAAGCAGCAGTGACATAAATCATCCAACGCCAAGAAAAAAACAGAGGCAACCGAGGACCACCAAAGATAAGGACCGAGGACAGCCATGAACATAAATGTAGATCCGACAAGAACCAAAAATATTATTAAAGAGCATTCCGTGAGTTCTAAAATAAAAAATTTAAAGGTTATCTATGCAAACGCTCGTAGCATACGCAATACATTTTCAGATTTAGAGGAGCTAGTGTTTACAGAAAATTATGATGTGATTGGCATAGCAGAATCTTGGCTCAATACAGAAGATAGAGACTTTTTAGCAGAGTATTCACTTCCCGGTTATGTAATGTTTGAGAAAAGCCGAATAAATCGAAATGGAGGTGGCGTTTTACTTTATATCAAAGAAAGTCTTAACCCTACCCTCTTGTCAAAACCTCAAATTGTGAACGTCGGCGCATCTTTTGTGCTAATAAAGAATAATAAAGGTACAAAAATAATACTTGCATTAATATACAGACCTCCAGCTCAATCAGTGCAAACTGACCGAGAAATTTATGAACAAATTGCAGATGTAAGTAACTCACAAGATACCGTAATTTTTGGCGACTTTAATTTACCTGTGACCAAGTGGGGCGATCCTCTTACTTCACACTCCGGACATGACTTGTATACGAACTTGCAAGAGAGTTCGCTTTATCAATTTGTTCGAACGCCGACCCGTGGTAATAACGTTCTTGACATTGTACTTGCAACAAAAGAAGAATTAATAGATAATTTGAATGTTGGTGGTGAATTCAGTAACAGCGACCATCGTACGATAACTTTCACTTTAAACTTGACTAGTAACGAACCAAATAGTAGCATCGAAAAAGTCCCTAATTTCAAGAAAGCAAACTTCCATAAACTTAGAGCTACAGTGTGTTTAAAAAACTGACTGGAGCTTTTTAATTCACAATAACGACATAAATACATCTTGGAAGTTATTCGAAGCCACTTACCTAAAAGCAGTGCAAGACTGCATACCATCGAAAATACGGCGTCCAGGCCATAATAATAAGCCCAAATGGTGGAATAAAGATATTTCAAACTGCCTGCTTGCTAAAAAATTTGCTAATGATAGATTAAAATCCTCACAAAATGACGAAGAACGGGTGAAATTTGTAGAGCTACGACGCAAAGCCAAAAAGTTAATTAAGCAAAGTAAAAAGACCTTAGAGTTACATATTGCGAATCAAAGTAAAACAAACCCGAAAGAATTCTATAGTTATATCAGAAAGAAAAAAGTAGTTACTTTAACTGTTGGACCGTTAGTCGATGAAAATGGAGAATACACCAAAGACGAAGTACAAATGAGTAATGCCCTCAATACCTTCTTTGCATCAGTTTTTACAACAGAAGACCTCAGTGATATCCCTACACCATCGCCGATTCAGATTGATAATTCAGATGTTCTAAGCAATATCACCGTTACAGAGAGAGAAGTATTGAAATGTTTAGATAAACTCAAGGTAAATACAACGCCTGGACCTGATACAATCTCGCCTAGAGTTCTAAAGGAAGCTAAGGATGAGCTCTCCAAACCACTGACATTACTATTCAATAAATCTTTGCAGTCTGGAACTATGCCCGATCAGTGGAAGCTAGCCAACGTAACACCGATATTAAAAAAAGGCAGCAAATCCCTACCCAGTAACTATCGTCCAATTAGCTTAACCTCAGTTGTATGTAAAATGCTAGAAACAGTCATACGAGACAGACTCGTAAATCACTTAGAGGAAAATAACATACTTAAAGATACTCAACACGGCTTTCCTAAAAAACGTTCCTGTTTAACAAACCTCTTAGACTTCTTCCACGATATCCTCAACCTCTACGATGAGAGTAAAGCTGTAGATATTATATACCTTGATTTTCAAAAGGCCTTTGACAAAGTTCCCCACAAACGTTTACTGCTAAAACTAAAAGCGCATGGAACACAAGACGGTGTGTTGAAATGGATAGAAAATTGGCTCAGCGACAGAAAGCAAAGAGTAGTCATAAACGGTGAGGCATCTAAATGGACCAATGTAAGTAGCGGGGTACCCCAGCGATCGGTACTAGGACCAATTCTCTTTCTAATTTACATCAACGACATCGATGAGGGTCTCACCTGCACAATCTCAAAATTTGCTGACATTACAAAAATTGCAAATAGCGTACTCTCAAAAGAACAAGTTGACGATATGCAACACAATCTAGATAAATTGTCATGTTGGGCCCAAATTTGGCAAATGAGTTTCAATGCGGATAAATGTAAAGTACTATCGGATACCTAAATGAGAAAGCAAACTATTCGATGAATGGCACTCAGCTTAAGAATGTAAACAGAGAAACTGATCTGGGAGTAATAATATCGAGTAACCTAAAACCGAGTCAACAATGTTCAGAAGTTGTTAAGAAGGCAAACAAAATAATTGGCTTTATAGGCAGGTCATTTGAGCATAAATCCAAAGAAGTTATCCTAACCCTTTACAATTCCTTAGTCCGCCCTCTTCTGGAATACTGCGTTCAATCCTGGTGCCCTTATTTCCAAAAAGATATAAACAAGCTAGAACGAGTTCAACGTAGAGTTACCAAAATGATACCTAGCCTAAAGAACAAACCATACGAAGAGCGTCTTAGAGAATTAAATCTATTTCCTTTAACCCAGCGCAGATTAAGAGGTGACTTAATTCAAGTGTTCAAAATCATCAAAGGCATCGACAATATGAACTGTAGTAAGTACTTCACTATCGACCAATCTAATTACACGCGGGGAAACGGTTGCAAAATTATTGGTAAATCTTTTAACTCACACGAATCTAAGAATTTCTTCTTCAATCGAGTTGTCAACTTGTGGAATGGGCTTCCCCGAAACGTTATAGACTGCATCACCGTTGATTCATTTAAACTCTGCTTAGACAAATATCTCGCATCAAACCCGCGACTGACTGCGTTTGTAAATGAATAACTTTATTTTATCCCCCCCTCAGTTACTAACCCATCTGTCCCCTACTAACTTCCTAATCCTGCCACGGACACTAGTTCCAGTGCAGTAATTCCCTTTCCAATGTTCCCGTACCCACTCTAAACCACTGTTTGGTCACTTGATCCTCAGTGTTTTGGAGGACAAGCAACCTAGAAGGGTCACTAGATCTGTTGTTGCTTGATTTCCTTTGTACTCCTTTGTACCACTCCACACTACAAACCACCACTCCACACAACACACTATACACCACCACTCCACACAACACACTATATACCACCACTCCACACAACACACTATATACCACCACTCCACACAACACACTATACACCACCACTCCACACAACACACTATACACCACCACTCCACACTACACAACACCACACAACGAGACACCACCACTCCACACAATACACCACCACTCAACGCAACACACTATACACCACAACTCCACACAACACACTATATAGCACCACTCCACACAACACACTATACACCACCACACAAACACACTATACACCACCATGACACACAACACACTATACTCCACCACTCCACACAACACACTATATACCACCAGTCCACACAACACTCTATACACCACCACACACACAACACACAATACACCACCACTTCACACAACACACTATACACCACCACTCCAACAACACATACCACCACTCCACACAACACACATACCACCACTCCACACAACACACACACCACCACTCCACACAACACACTATAACACCACTCCACACAACACACTATACACCACCACTACACACAACACACTATATACCACCACTCCACACAACACACTATATACCACCACTCCACACAACACACTATATACCACCACTCCATACAACACACTATACACCACCACCCCACACAACACACTATATACCACCACTCCATACAACACACTATATACCACCACTCCACACAACACACTATATACCACCACTCCACACAACACACTATATACCACCACTCCACACACAACACTATATACCACCATTCCACACAACACACTATATACCACCACTCCACACAACACACTATACACCACCTTTCCACACAACACACTATACAGAACACCTACACTCCACACAACAGACTATACACCACCACTCCACACAACACACTATATACCACCACTCCACACAACACACTATACACCACCATTCCACACAACACACTATACACCACCACTCCACACAACACACTATACACCACCACTCCACACAACACACTATATACCACGACTCCATACAACACACAATATACCAGCACTCCACACAACACACTATATACCACCACTCCACACAACACACTATACACCACTACTCCACACAACACACTAAACACAACACACTAAACACCACCACTCCACAAACCACACTATACACCACCATTCCACACAACACACTATACACCACCACTCCACACAACACACTATACAGTACACCACCACTCCACACAACACACTATACACCTACACTCCACACAACACACTCTATACCACCAGTCCACACAACACACTATACACCACCACTCCACACAACACACTATAATACCACCACACCACACAACACACTATAAACAACCACTAATATATATACCACCACACACAACACACATATACCACCACTCCGCACAACACACTATACACCACTCCACACAACACTATACACCACCACTCCACACAACACACTATACACACCACCACACAACACACTACCACCACTCCACACAACACACAATACACCACCACTCCACACAACACACTATACACCACCACCCACACAACACACTATACCACCACCACAGAACACACTATACACCACCACTCCACATTATATACCACCACTCCACACAACACACTATACACCACCACTCCACACTATACACCACCACTCCACACAACACACTATACACCACCACCCACACACTCTATATACCACCACTCCACACAACACACTATACACCACCACTCCACATAACACACTATACATCTACACTCCACACAACACACTATATACCACCAGTCCACACAACACACTATACACCACCACTCCACACAACACACTATACACCACCACTCAACACAACACACTATACACCACCACTCCACACAACACACTATATACCACCAGTCCACACAACACACTATACACCTCCACTCCACACAACACACTATATACCACCACTCCACACAGCACACTATACACCACCACTCCACACAACACACAACACACTATACACCACATTTCCACACAACACACTTAATACCACCACTACACACAACACACTATACACCACCACTCCACACAACAGACTATACACCACCACTCCACACAACATACTATTCACCACCACTCCACACAACACACTATACACCACCATTCCACACAACACAAATATACCAACACACACACACACACTACACCACCACTCCACACAACACACTATACACCACCACTCCACACAACACACTATACACCATCATTCCACACAACACAATATATACCACCACTACACACAACACACTATACACCACCCCTCCACACAACACACTACACCACCACTCCACACAACACAGACCACCACTCCACACAACACACTATACACCCCACCACCACAACACACTATACACCACCACTCCACACAACACACTATACACCACCACTCCACACAACACACTATACACCACCACTCCACACAACACACACAACCTCCACACAACACACTATACACCACCACCACACAACACACTATACACCACCACTCCACAAAACACATATACAACCACTCCACACAACACACTATACACCACCACTCCACACAACACACACACCACCACACACACAACACACTATACACCACCACCAACAACACACTATACACCACCACCCACAACACACTATACACCACCACTCCACACAACACAATATACACCACCACTCCACGCAACACACTATACACCACCACTCCACACAACACACTATACACCACCATTCCACACTTTACACTATATACCACCACTACACACAACACACACCACCACCACACAACACACTATACACACCACTCACACAACAAAACCACCACCACACAACACACTATACACCACCACCACACAACACCACCACACAACACACATAACCACCACTCCACACAACACTATACACCACCACCACACAACACACTATACACCACCACTCCACACAACACCTATACCACACCCACCACTCCACACACACACTATACCACCACTCCACACAACACACTATACACCACACTCCACACAACACACTATACACCACCACTCCACACAAACACTATACACCACACCCACACTATACCACCACTCCCCACAACACACTACACCACACTCCCACAAACACACAACACACCACACCACCACTCCACACAACACACTATATACCACCACTCCACACAACACACTATACACCACCACTCCACACAACACACTATATACCACCACTCCACACAACACACTATACACCACCATTCCACACAACACACTATATACCACCGCTCCACACAACACACTATATACCACCACTCCACACAACACACTATACACCACCACTCCACACAACACACTATATACCACCACTCCACACAACACATTATACACCACCACTCCACACAACACACTATATACGACCACTCCACACAACACACTAAACACCACCACTCCACACAACACACTATATACCACCACTCCACACAACACACTATACACCACCATTCCACACAACACACTATATACCACCGCTCCACACAACACACTTTATACCACCACTCCACACAACACACTATACACCACCACTCCACACAACACACTATACACCACCACTCCACACAACACACTATACACCACCACTCCACACAACACACTATACACCACCACTCCACACAACACACTATACACCACCACTCCACACAACATACTATATACCACCAGTCCACACAACACACTATACACCACCACCACACGACACTATACACAACCACTCCACACAACACACTATACACCACCACTCCACACTATACACCACCATTGCACACAACACACTATATACACCCACCACTCCACACAACACACTATTCACCACCACTCCACACAACACACTATACATCACCACTCCACACAACACACTATACACCACCACTCCACACAACACACTATATAGCACCACTCCACACAACACACTATGCACCACCACTCCACACAACACACTATGTACCACCACTCCACACAACACACTATACACCACCATTCCACACAACACACTATACACCACCACTCCACACAACACACTATACACCACCACTCCACACAACACACTATACACCACAGCACCACTCCACACAACACACTATACACACCACCACTCCACACAACACACTAAACACCACCACTCCACACAACACACTATATACCACCAGTCCACACAACACACTATACACCACCACTCCACACTATACACAACCACTCCACACAACACACTATACACCACCACTCCACACAACACACTATACACCACCACTCCACACAACACACTACATACCACCACTCCACACAACACACTATACACCACCAGTCCACACAACACACTATACACCACCACTACACACAACACACAATATACCACCACTCCACACAACACACTATACACCACCACTCCACACAACACACTATATAACACCACTCCACACAACACACTATACACCACCACTACACACAACACACTATATACCACCACTCCACACAACACACTATACACCACCACTCCACACAACACACTATACACCACCACTCCACACAACACACTATACACCACCACTCCACACAACACACTATACACCACCACTCAACACAACAAACTATACACCACCACTCCACACAACACACTATACACCACCACTCCACACTATACACCACCACTCCACACAACACACTATACACCACCACTCCACACAACACACTATATACCACCACTCCACACAACACACTATACACCACCACTCCACACAACACACTATATACCACCACTCCACACAACACACTATACACCACCACTCCACACAACACACTATATACCACCACTCCACACAACACACTATACACCACCACTCCACACAACACACTATACACCACCACTCCACACAACACACTATATACAACCACTCCACACAACACACTATACACCACCACTTCATACAACACACTATACACCACCACTCCACAAAACACACTATACACCACCACTCCACACAACACACTATACACCACCACTCCACACAACACACTCTACACCACCACTACACACAACACACTATACACCACCACTCAACAGAACACACTATACACCACCACTCCACACAACACACTATACACCACCACTCCACACAACACATTATACACCACCACTCCACGCAACACACTATACACCACCACTCCACACAACACACTATACACCACCATTCCACACTTTACACTATATACCACCACTACACACAACACACTATACACCACCACTCAACACAACACAATATACACCACCATTCCACACAACACACTATATACCACCACTCCACACAACACACTATACACCACCATTCCACACAACACACTATATACCACCACTCAACACAACACACTATATACCACCACTCCACACAACACACTATACACCACCACTCCACACAACACACTATACACCACCACTCCACACAACACACTTATACCACCACTCCATACAACACACTATACAGCACCACTCCACACAACACACTAAACACCACCACTCCACACAACTTACTATACACCACCACTCCACACAGCACACTATATACCACCACTCCACACAACATACTATACACCAGCACTCCACACAACACACTAGACACCACCACTCCACACAACACACTATACACCACCACTCCACACTATACACCACCACTCCCCACAACACACTATACACCACCACTCCACACAACACACTATATACCACCACTCCACACAACTACACACAACACACTCTACACCACCACTCCACACAACACACTATATACCACCACTCCACACAACACACTATACACCACCACTCCACACAACACACTATATACCACCACTCCACACAACACACTATACACCACCACTCCACACAACACACTATATACCACCACTCCACACAACACACTATATTCCACCACTCCACACAACACACTATACACCACCACTCCACACAACACACTATATACCACCACTCCACACAACACACTATACACCACCACTCCACACAACACACTATATACCACCACTCCACACAACACACTAAACACCACCACTCCACACAACACACTATATACCACCACTCCACACAACACACTATACACCACCATTCCACACAACACACTATATACCACCGCTCCACACAACACACTTTATACCACCACTCCACACAACACACTATACACCACCACTCCACACAACACACTATACACCACCACTCCACACAACACACTATACACCACCACTCCACAAACACACTATACACCACCATGCCACACAACACACTATACACCACCACTCCACACAACATACTATATACCACCAGTCCACACAACACACTATACACCACCACTCCACACAACACACTATACACCACCACTCCACACAACACACTATACACCACCACTCCACACTATACACCACCATTCCACACAACACACTATATACCACCACTCCACACAACACACTATATACCACCACTCCACACAACACACTATACACCACCACTCCACACAACACACTATACACCACCACTCCACACAACACACTATACACCACCACTCCACACAACACACTATGCACCACCACTCCACACAACACATTATATACCACCACTCCACACAACACACTATACACCACCATTCCACACAACACACTATATACCACCACTCCACACAACACACTATATACCACCACTCCACACAACACACTATACACCACCACTCCACACAACACACTATACACCACCACTCCACACAACACACTAAACACCACCACTCCACACAACATACTATATACCACCAGTCCACACAACACACTATACACCACCACTCCACACTATACACAACCACTCCACACAACACACTATACACCACCACTCCACACAACACACTATACACCACCACTCCACACAACACACTACATACCACCACTCCACACAACACACTATACACCACCAGTCCACACAACACACTATACACCACCACTAAACACATCACACAATATACCACCACTCCACACAACACACTATACACCACCAATCCATACAACACACAATATACCACCACTCCTCACAACACACTATATACCACCACTTCACACAACACACTATACACCACCACTCCACACAACACACTTTATACCACCACTCCACACAACACACCACCACTACACACAACACACTATATACCACCACTCCACACAACACACTATATACCACCACTCCATACAACACACTATACACCACCACTCCACACAACACACTATATACCACCACTCCATACAATACACTATATACCACCACTCCACACAACACACTATATACCACCACTCCACACAACACACTATATACCACCACTCCACACAACACACTATATACCACCACTCCACACAACACACTATACACCACCATTCCACACAACACACTATACAGAACACCTACACTCCACACAACACACTATACACCACCAGTCCACACAACACACTATATACCACCACTCCACACAACACACTATACACCCCCATTCCACACAACACACTATACACCACCACTCCACACAACACACTATATACCACCACTCCACACAACACACTATACACCACCACTCCACACAACACACTATACACCACCACTCCACACAACACACTATACACCACCACTCCACACAACACACTATACACCACCACTCCACACAACACACTATATACCACCAGTCCACACAACACACTATACACCACCACTCCACACAACACACTATATACCACCACTCCACACAACACACTATACACCACCACTCCACACAACACACTATACACCACCACTCCACACAACACACTATACACCACCATTCCACACAACACACTATATACCACCACTCCACACAACACACTATATACCACCACTCCACACAACACACTATACACCACCACTCCACACAACATACTATTCACCACCACTCCACACAACACACTATACACCACCATTCCACACAACACACTATTTACCACCACTACACACAACACACTATACACCACCACTCCACACAACACACTATACACCACCACTCCACACAACACACTATACACCACCATTCCACACAACACAATATATACCACCACTACACACAACACACTATACACCACCACTCCACACAACACACTATACACCACCACTCCACACAACACATTATATACCACCACTCCACACAACACACTATACACCACCATTCCACACAACACACTATATACCACCACTCCACACAACACACTATACACCACCACTCCACACTATACACAACCACTCCACACAACACACTATACACCACCACTCCACACTATACACCACCATTCCACACAACACACTATATACCACCACTCCACACAACACACTATATACCACCACTCCACACAACACACTATACACCACCACTCCACACAACACACTATACACCACCACTCCACACAACACACTATACACCACCACTCCACACAACACACTATGCACCACCACTCCACACAACACATTATATACCACCACTCCACACAACACACTATACACCACCATTCCACACAACACACTATATACCACCACTCCACACAACACACTATATACCACTCCACACAACACACTATTCACCAGCACTCCACACAACACACTATACACCACCACACTCCACACAACACACTAAACACCACCACTCCACACAACATACTATATACCACCAGTCCACACAACACACTATACACCACCACTCCACACTATACACAACCACTCCACACAACACACTATACACCACCACTCCACACAACACACTATACACCACCACTCCACACAACACACTACATACCACCACTCCACACAACACACTATACACCACCAGTCCACACAACACACTATACACCACCACTAAACACATCACACAATATACCACCACTCCACACAACACACTATACACCACCAATCCATACAACACACAATATACCACCACTCCTCACAACACACTATATACCACCACTTCACACAACACACTATACACCACCACTCCACACAACACACTTTATACCACCACTCCACACAACACACCACCACTACACACAACACACTATATACCACCACTCCACACAACACACTATACAACACCACTCCATACAACACACTATACACCACCACTCCACACAACACACTATATACCACCACTCCATACAATACACTATATACCACCACTCCACACAACACACTATACACCACCACTCCACACAACACACTACATACCACCACTCCACACAACACACTATACAACACCACTCCACACAACACACTATATACCACCACTCCACACAACACACTATATACCACCACTCCACACAACACACTATACACCACCATTCCACACAACACACTATGCAGAACACCTACACTCCACACAACACACTATACACCACCAGTCCACACAACACACTATATACCACCACTCCACACAACACAATATACACCCCCATTCCACACAACACACTATACACCACCACTCCACACAACACACTATACCACCACTCCACACAACACACTATACACCACCACTCCACACAACACACTATACACCACCACTCCACACAACACACTATACACCACCACTCCACACAACACACTATACACCACCACTCCACACAACACACTATATACCACCAGTCCACACAACACACTATACACCTCCACTCCACACAACACACTATATACCACCACTCCACACAACACACTATACACCACCACTCCACACAACACACTATACACCACCACTCCACACAACACACTATACACCACCATTCCACACAACACACTTAATACCACCACTACACACAACACACTATACACCATCACTCCACACAACACACTATACACCACCACTCCACACAACACACTATTCACCACCACTCCACACAACACACTATACACCACCATTCCACACAACACACTCTATACCACCACTACACACAACACACTATACACCACCACTCCACACAACACACTATACACCACCACTCCAAACAACACACTATACACCACCATTCCACACAACACACTTTATACCACCACTACACACAACACACTATACACCACCACTCCACACAACACACTATACACCACCACTCCACACAACACATTATATACCACCACTCCACACAACACACTATACACCACCATTCCACACAACACACTATATACCACCACTCCACACAACACACTATACACCACCACTCCACACAACACACTATACACCACCACTCCACACAACACACTTATACCACCACTCCATACAACACACTATACCACCACTCCACACAACACACTATACACCACCACTCCACACAACACACTATATACCACCACTCCACACAACACACTATACACCACCACTCCACACAACACACTTATACCACCACTCCATACAACACACTATACAGCACCACTCCACACAACACACTATACACCACCACTCCACACAACTAACTATACACCACCACTCCACACAACACACTATACACCACCACTCCACACAACACACTATATACCACCACTCCACACAACACACTATATACCACCAATACAAAAATTGCAAATAGCGTACTCTCTAAAGAACAAGTTGACGATATGCAACACAATCTAGATAAATTGTCATGTTGGGCCCAAATTTGGCAAATGCGTTTCAATGCGGATAAATGTAAAGTACTACATATCGGATACCTAAATGAGAAAGCAAACTATTCGATGAATGGCACTCAGCTTAAGAATGTAAACAGAGAAACCGATCTGGGAGTAACAATATCGAGTAACGTAACACCGAGTCAACAATGTTCAGAAGTTGTTAAGAAGGCAAACAAAATAATTGGCTTTATAGGCAGGTCATTTGAGCATAAATCCAAAGAAGTTATCCTAACCTTTTACAATTCCTTAGTCCGCCCTCTTCTGGAATACTGCGTTCAATCCTGGTGCCCTTATTACCAAAAAGATATAAACAAGCTAGAACGAGTTCAACGTAGAGTTACCAAAATGATATATAGCCTAAAGAACAAACCATACGAAGAGCGTCTTAGATAATTAAATCTATTTCCTTTAACCCAGCGCAGATTAAGAGGTGACTTAATTCAAGTGTTCAAAATCATCAAAGGCATCGACAATATGAACTGTAGTAAGTACTTCACTATCGACCAATCTAATTACACGCGGGGAAACGGTTGCAAAATTATTGGTAAATCTTTTAACTCACACGATTCACGAATCTAAGAATTTCTTCTTCAATCGAGTTGTCAATTTGTGGAATGGGCTTCCCCGAAACGTTATAGACTGCATCACCGTTGATTCATTTGAACTCCGCTTAGACAAATATCTCGCATCAAACCCGCGACTGACTGCGTTTGTAAATGAATAACTTTATTTTATCCCCCCTTCAGTTACTAACCCATCTGTCCCCTACTAACTTCCTAATCCTGCCACGGACATTAGTTCCAGGGCAGTAATTCCCTTTCCAATGTTCCCGTACCCACTCTAAACCACTGTTTGGACACTTGATCCTCAGTGTTTTGGAGGACAAGCAACCTAGAAGGGTCACTAGATATGTTGTTGCTTGATTTCCTTTGTACTCCTTTGTACTCCTTTGTACCACTCCACACTACAAACCACCACTCCACACAACACACTATACACCACCACTCCACACAACACACTATATACCACCACTCCACACAACACACTATATACCACCACTCCACACAACACACTATACACCACCACTCCACACAACACACTATACACCACGACTCCACACTATATACAACCACTCCACACAACACACTATACACCACCACTCCACACTATACACCACCACTCCACACAACACACTATACACCATCACTCCACACAACACACTATATACCACCACTCCACACAACACACTATACACCACCACTCCACTAAACACACTATACACCACCATTCCACACAACACACTATACACCACCACTCCACACAACACACTATACACCACCACTCCACACAACACACTATACACCACCACTCCACACAACATACTATATACCACCAGTCCACACAACACACTATACACCACCACTCCACACTATACACAACCACTCCACACAACACACTATACACCACCACTCCACACTATACACCACCATTCCACACAACACACTATATACCACCACTCCACACAACACACTATATACCACCACTCCACACAACACACTATACACCACCACTCCACACAGCACACTATACACCACCACTCCACACAACACACTATACACCACCACTCCACACAACACACTATGCACCACCACTCCACACAACACATTATATACCACCACTCCACACAACACACTATACACCACCATTCCACACAACACACTATATACCACCACTCCACACAACACACTATATACCACCACTCCACACAACACACTATACACCACCACTCCACACAACACACTATACACCACCACTCCACACAACACACTAAACACCACCACTCCACACAACATACTATATACCACCAGTCCACACAACACACTATACACCACCACTCCACACTATACACAACCACTCCACACAACACACTATACACCACCACTCCACACAACACACTATACACCACCACTCCACACAACACACTACATACCACCACTCCACACAACACACTATACACCACCAGTCTACACAACACACTATACACCACCACTACACACAACACACAATATACCACCACTCCACACAACACACTATACACCACCAATCCATACAACACACAATATACCACCACTCCTCACAACACACTATATACCACCACTTCACACAACACACTATACACCACCACTCCACACAACACACTATATACCACCACTCCACACAACACACCACCACTACACACAACACACTCTATACCGCCACTCCACACAACACACTATACACCACCACTCCATACAACACACTATACACCACCACTCCACACAACACACTATATACCACCACTCCATACAATACACTATATACCACCACTCCACACAACACACTATATACTACCACTCCACACAACACACTATATACCACCACTCCACACAACACACTATATACCACCACTCCACACAACACACTATACACCACCATTCCACACAACACACTATACACCACCACTCCACACAACACACTATACACCACCAGTCCACACAACACACTATATACCACCACTCCACACAACACACTATACACCACCATTCCACACAACACACTATACACCACCACTCCACACAACACACTATATACCACCACTCCACACATCACACTATACACCACCACTCCACACAACACACTATACACCACCACTCCACACAACACACTATACACCACCACTCCACACAACACACTATACACCACCACTCCACACAACACACTATATACCACCAGTCCACACAACACACTATACACCTCAACTCCACACAACACACTATATACCACCACTCCACACAACACACTATACACCACCACTCCACACAACACACTATACACCACCACTCCACACAACACACTATACACCACCATTCCACACAACACACTTAATACCACCACTACACACAACACACTATACACCATCACTCCACACAACACACTATACACCACCACTCCACACAACACACTATTCACCACCACTCCACACAACACACTATACACCACCATTCCACACAACACACTCTATACCACCACTACACACAACACACTATACACCACCACTCCACACAACACACTATACACCACCACTCCACACAACACACTATACACCACCATTCCACACAACACACTATATACCACCACTACACACAACACACTATACACCACCACTCCACACAACACACTATACACCACCACTCCACACAACACATTATATACCACCACTCCACACAACACACTATACACCACCATTCCACACAACACACTATATACCACCACTCCACACAACACACTATACACCACCACTCCACACAACACACTATACACCACCACTCCACACAACACACTATTTACCACCATTCCACACAACACACTATACACCACCACTCCATACAACACACTGTACACCACCTCTCCACACAACACACTATACACCACCACTCCACACAACTCACTATACACCACCACTCCACACAACACACTATACACCACCACTCCACACAACACACTATACACCACCACTCCACACAACACACTATATACCACCACTCCACACAACACACTATATACCACCAATACAAAAATTGCAAATAGCGTACTCTCTAAAGAACAAGTTGACGATATGCAACACAATCTAGATAAATTGTCATGTTGGGCCCAAATTTGGCAAATGCGTTTCAATGCGGATAAATGTAAAGTACTACATAACGGATACCTAAATGAGAAAGCAAACTATTCGATGAATGGCACTCAGCTTAAGAATGTAAACAGAGAAACCGATCTGGGAGTAACAATATCGAGTAACCTAACACCGAGTCAACAATGTTCAGAAGTTGTTAAGAAGGCAAACAAAATAATTGGCTTTAGGCAGGTCATTTGAGCATAAATCCAAAGAAGTTATCCTAACCCTTTACAATTCCTTAGTCCGCCCTCTTCTGGAATACTGCGTTCAATCCTGGTGCCCTTATTACCAAAAAGATATAAACAAGCTAGAACGAGTTCAACGTAGAGTTACCAAAATGATACCTAGCCTAAAGAACAAACCATACGAAGAGCGTCTTAGATAATTAAATCTATTTCCTTTAACCCAGCGCAGATTAAGAGGTGACTTAATTCAAGTGTTCAAAATCATCAAGGCATCGACATATGAACTGTAGTAAGTACTTCACTATCGACCAATCTAATTACACCGGGGAAACGGTTGCAAAATTATTGGTAAATCTTTTAACTCACACGAATCTAAGAATTTCTTCTTCAATCGAGTTGTCAATTTGTGGAATGGGCTTCCCCGAAACGTTATAGACTGCATCACCGTTGATTCATTTGAACTCCGCTTAGACAAATATCTCGCATCAAACCCGCGACTGACTGCGTTTGTAAATGAATAACTTTATTTTATCCCCCCCTCAGTTACTAACCCATCTGTCCCCTACTAACTTCCTAATCCTGCCACGGACATTAGTTCCAGGCAGTAATTCCCTTTCCAATGTTCCCGTACCCACTCTAAACCACTGTTTGGACACTTGATCCTCAGTGTTTTGGAGGACAAGCAACCTAGAAGGGTCACTAGATATGTTGTTGCTTGATTTCCTTTGTACTCCTTTGTACTCCTTTGTACCACTCCACACTACAAACCACCACTCCACACAACAGACTATACACCACCACTCCACACAACACACTATATACCACCACTCCACACAACACACTATATACCACCACTCCACACAACACACTATACACCACGACTCCACACAACACACTATACACCACCATTCCACACAACACACTATATACCACCACTCCACACAACACACTATACACCACCACTCCACACAACACACTATACACCACCACTCCACACAACACACTATATACCACCATTCCACACAACACACTATACACCACCACTCCATACAACACACTATACACCACATCTCCACACAACACACTATACACCACCACTCCACACAACTAACTATACACCACCACTCCACACAACACACTATACACCACCACTCCACACAACACACTATATACCACCACTCCACACAACACACTATATACCACCAATATAAAAATTGCAAATAGCGTACTCTCTAAAGAACAAGTTGACGATATGCAACACAATCTAGATAAATTGTCATGTTGGGCCCAAATTTGGCAAATGCGTTTCAATGCGGATAAATGTAAAGTACTACATATCGGATACCTAAATGAGAAAGCAAACTATTCGATGAATGGCACTCAGCTTAAGAATGTAAACAGAGAAACCGATCTGGGAGTAACAATATCGAGTAACGTAACACCGAGTCAACAATGTTCAGAAGTTGTTAAGAAGGCAAACAAAATAATTGGCTTTATAGGCAGGTCATTTGAGCATAAATCCAAAGAAGTTATCCTAACCTTTTACAATTCCTTAGTCCGCCCTCTTCTGGAATACTGCGTTCAATCCTGGTGCCCTTATTACCAAAAAGATATAAACAAGCTAGAACGAGTTCAACGTAGAGTTACCAAAATGATACCTAGCCTAAAGAACAAACCATACGAAGAGCGTCTTAGATAATTAAATCTATTTCCTTTAACCCAGCGCAGATTAAGAGGTGACTTAATTCAAGTGTTCAAAATCATCAAAGGCATCGACAATATGAACTGTAGTAAGTACTTCACTATCGACCAATCTAATTACACCCGGGGAAACGGTTGCAAAATTATTGGTAAATCTTTTAACTCACACGAATCTAAGAATTTCTTCTTCAATCGAGTTGTCAATTTGTGGAATGGGCTTCCCCGAAACGTTATAGACTGCATCACCGTTGATTCATTTGAACTCCGCTTAGACAAATATCTCGCATCAAACCCGCGACTGACTGCGTTTGTAAATGAATAACTTTATTTTATCCCCCCCTCAGTTACTAACCCATCTGTCCCCTACTAACTTCCTAATCCTGCCACGGACATTAGTTCCAGGGCAGTAATTCCCTTTCCAATGTTCCCGTACCCACTCTAAACCATTGTTTGGACACTTGATCCTCAGTGTTTTGGAGGACAAGCAACCTAGAAGGGTCACTAGATATGTTGTTGCTTGATTTCCTTTGTACTCCTTTGTACTCCTTTGTACCACTCCACACTACAAACCACCACTCCACACAACAGACTATACACCACCACTCCACACAACACACTATATACCACCACTCCACACAACACACTATATACCACCACTCCACACAACACACTATACACCACCACTCCACACAACACACTATACACCACCACTCCACACTATATACAACCACTCCACACGACACACTATACACCACCACTCCACACTATACACCACCACTCCACACAACACACTATACACCATCACTCCACACAACACACTATATACCACCACTCCACACAACACACTATACACCACCACTCCACTAAACACACTATACACCACCATTCCACACAACACACTATACTCCACCACTCCACACAACACACTATATACCACCAGTCCACACAACACACTATACACCACCACTACACACAACACACAATATACCACCACTTCACACAACACACTATACACCACCACTCCATACAACACACAATATACCACCACTCCACACAACACACTATATACCACCACTCCACACAACACACTATACACCACCACTCCACACAACACTCTCTATAACACCACTCCACACAACACACTATACACCACCACTATACACAACACACTATATACCACCACTCCACACAACATACTATACACCACCACTCCACACAACACACTATACACCACCACTCCACACAACACACTCTACACCACCACTACACACAACACACTATACACCACCACTCAACAGAACACACTATACACCACCACTCCACACAACACACTATACACCACCACTCCACACAACACAATATACACCACCACTCCACGCAACACACTATACACCACCACTCCACACAACACACTATACACCACCATTCCACACAACACACTATATACCACCACTACACACAACACACTATACACCACCACTCCACACAACACACTATATACCACCACTCCACACAACACACTATACACCACCATTCCACACAACACACTATACACCACCACTCCACACAACACACTATACACCACCACTCCACACAACACACTATACACCACCACTCCACACAACACACTAAACACAACACACTAAACACCACCACTCCACAAACCACACTATACACCACCACTCCACACAACACACTATACACCACCTTTCCACACAACACACTTAATACCACCACTACACACAGCACACTATACACCTACACTCCACACAACACACTCTATACCACCAGTCCACACTACACACTATACACCACCACTCCACACAACACACTATAATACCACCACACCACACAACACACTATAAACAACCACTCCACATAATATACTATATACCACCACTCCACACAACACACTATATACCACCACTCCGCACAACACACTATACACCAGCACTCCACACAACACACTATACACCACCACTCCACACAACACACTATACACCACCACTCCACACAACACACTATATACCACCACTCCACACAACACACTATATACCACCACTCCACACAACACACAATACACCACCACTCCACACAACACACTATACACCACCACTCCACACAACATACTATATACCACCAGTCCACAGAACACACTATACACCACCACTCCACATTATATACCACCACTCCACACAACACACTATACACCACCACTCCACACTATACACCACCACTCCACACAACACACTATACACCACCACTCCACACAACACTCTATATACCACCACTCCACACAACACACTATACACCACCACTCCACACAACATACTATACACCACCACTCCACATAACACACTATACACATACACTCCACACAACACACTATATACCACCAGTCCACACAACACACTATACACCACCACTCCACACAACACACTATACACCACCACTCCACACAACACACTATACACCACCACTCCACACAACACACTATACACCACCACTCCACACAACACACTATACACCACCACTCCACACAACACACTATATACCACCAGTCCACACAACACACTATACACCTCCCCTCCACACAACACACTATATACCACCACTCCACACAACACACTATACACCACCACTCCACACAACACACTATACACCACCACTCCACACAACACACTATACACCACCATTCCACACAACACACTTAATACCACCACTACACACAACACACTATACACCATCACTCCACACAACACACTATACACCACCACTCCACACAACATACTATTCACCACCACTCCACACAACACACTATACACCACCATTCCACACAACACACTCTATACCACCACTACACACAACACACTATACACCACCACTCCACACAACACACTATACACCACCACTCCACACAACACACTATACACCACCATTCCACACAACACACTTTATACCACCACTACACACAACACACTATACACCACCACTCCACACAACACACTATACACCACCACTCCACACAACACATTATATACCACCACTCCACACAACACACTATACACCACCATTCCACACAACACACTATATACCACCACTCCACACAACACACTATACACCACCACTCCACACAACACACTATACACCACCACTCCACACAACACACTATTTACCACCATTCCACACAACACACTATACACCACCACTCCATACAACACACTGTACACCACCTCTCCACACAACACACTATACACCACCACTCCACACAACTCACTATACACCACCACTCCACACAACACACTATACACCACCACTCCACACAACACACTATACACCACCACTCCACACAACACACTATATACCACCACTCCACACAACACACTATATACCACCAATACAAAAATTGCAAATAGCGTACTCTCTAAAGAACAAGTTGACGATATGCAACACAATCTAGATAAATTGTCATGTTGGGCCCAAATTTGGCAAATGCGTTTCAATGCGGATAAATGTAAAGTACTACATAACGGATACCTAAATGAGAAAGCAAACTATTCGATGAATGGCACTCAGCTTAAGAATGTAAACAGAGAAACCGATCTGGGAGTAACAATATCGAGTAACCTAACACCGAGTCAACAATGTTCAGAAGTTGTTAAGAAGGCAAACAAAATAATTGGCTTTATAGGCAAGTCATTTGAGCATAAATCCAAAGAAGTTATCCTAACCCTTTACAATTCCTTAGTCCGCCCTCTTCTGGAATACTGCGTTCAATCCTGGTGCCCTTATTACCAAAAAGATATAAACAAGCTAGAACGAGTTCAACGTAGAGTTACCAAAATGATACCTAGCCTAAAGAACAAACCATACGAAGAGCGTCTTAGATAATTAAATCTATTTCCTTTAACCCAGCGCAGATTAAGAGGTGACTTAATTCAAGTGTTCAAAATCATCAAAGGCATCGACAATATGAACTGTAGTAAGTACTTCACTATCGACCAATCTAATTACACGCGGGGAAACGGTTGCAAAATTATTGGTAAATCTTTTAACTCACACGAATCTAAGAATTTCTTCTTCAATCGAGTTGTCAATTTGTGGAATGGGCTTCCCCGAAACGTTATAGACTGCATCACCGTTGATTCATTTGAACTCCGCTTAGACAAATATCTCGCATCAAACCCGCGACTGACTGCGTTTGTAAATGAATAACTTTATTTTATCCCCCCCTCAGTTACTAACCCATCTGTCCCCTACTAACTTCCTAATCCTGCCACGGACATTAGTTCCAGGGCAGTAATTCCCTTTCCAATGTTCCCGTACCCACTCTAAACCACTGTTTGGACACTTGATCCTCAGTGTTTTGGAGGACAAGCAACCTAGAAGGGTCACTAGATATGTTGTTGCTTGATTTCCTTTGTACTCCTTTGTACTCCTTTGTACCACTCCACACTACAAACCACCACTCCACACAACAGACTATACACCACCACTCCACACAACACACTATATACCACCACTCCACACAACACACTATATACCACCACTCCACACAACACACTATACACCACCACTCCACACAACACACTATACACCACCATTCCACACAACACACTATATACCACTCCACACAACACACTATACACCACCACTCCACACAACACACTATACACCACCACTCCACACAACACACTATATACCACCATTCCACACAACACACTATACACCACCACTCCATACAACACACTATACACCACATCTCCACACAACACACTATACACCACCACTCCACACAACTAACTATACACCACCACTCCACACAACACACTATACACCACCACTCCACACAACACACTATATACCACCACTCCACACAACACACTATATACCACCAATATAAAAATTGCAAATAGCGTACTCTCTAAAGAACAAGTTGACGATATGCAACACAATCTAGATAAATTGTCATGTTGGGCCCAAATTTTGGCAAATGCGTTTCAATGCGGATAAATGTAAAGTACTACATATCGGATACCTAAATGAGAAAGCAAACTATTCGATGAATGGCACTCAGCTTAAGAATGTAAACAGAGAAACCGATCTGGGAGTAACAATATCGAGTAACGTAACACCGAGTCAACAATGTTCAGAAGTTGTTAAGAAGGCAAACAAAATAATTGGCTTTATAGGCAGGTCATTTGAGCATAAATCCAAAGAAGTTATCCTAACCTTTTACAATTCCTTAGTCCGCCCTCTTCTGGAATACTGCGTTCAATCCTGGTGCCCTTATTACCAAAAAGATATAAACAAGCTAGAACGAGTTCAACGTAGAGTTACCAAAATGATACCTAGCCTAAAGAACAAACCATACGAAGAGCGTCTTAGATAATTAAATCTATTTCCTTTAACCCAGCGCAGATTAAGAGGTGTGACTTAATTCAAGTGTTCAAAATCATCAAAGGCATCGACAATTGTGAACTGTAGTAAGTACTTCACTATCGACCAATCTAATTACACCCGGGGAAACGGTTTCAAAATTATTGGTAAATCTTTTAACTCACACGAATCTAAGAATTTCTTCTTCAATCGAGTTGTCAATTTGTGGAATGGGCTTCCCCGAAACGTTATAGACTGCATCACCGTTGATTCATTTGAACTCCGCTTAGACAAATATCTCGCATCAAACCCGCGACTGACTGCGTTTGTAAATGAATAACTTTATTTTATCCCCCCCTCAGTTACTAACCCATCTGTCCCCTACTAACTTCCTAATCCCACGGACATTAGTTCCAGGGCAGTAATTCCCTTTCCAATGTTCCCGTACCCACTCTAAACCATTGTTTGGACACTTGATCCTCAGTGTTTTGGAGGACAAGCAACCTAGAAGGGTCACTAGATATGTTGTTGCTTGATTTCCTTTGTACTCCTTTGTACTCCTTTGTACCACTCCACACTACAAACCACCACTCCACACAACAGACTATACACCACCACTCCACACAACACACTATATACCACCACTCCACACAACACACTATATACCACCACTCCACACAACACACTATACACCACCACTCCACACAACACACTATACACCACCACTCCACACTATATACAACCACTCCACACGACACACTATACACCACCACTCCACACTATACACCACCACTCCACACAACACACTATACACCATCACTCCACACAACACACTATATACCACCACTCCACACAACACACTATACACCACCACTCCAAACACATAGACACACCATTCCACACAACACACTACTCCACCACTCCACACAACACATCCACACAACACACTATACACCACCACTACACACAACACACAATATACCACCACTTCACACAACACACTATACACCACCACTCCATACAACACACAATATACCACCACTCCACACAACACACTATATACCACCACTCCACACAACACACTATACACCACCACTCCACACAACACTCTATATAACACCACTCCACACAACACACTACACCACCACCATACACAACACACTATATACCTCCACTCCACACAACATACTATACACCACCACTCCACACAACACACTATACACCACCACTCCACACAACACACTCTACACCACCACTACACACAACAGACTATACACCACCACTCAACAGAACACACTATACACCACCACCCCACACAACACACTATACACCACCACTCCACACAACACAATACACCACCACTCCACGCATCACACTATACACCACCACTCCACACAACACACTATACACCATTCCACACAACACACTATATACACCACTACACACAACACAGACACCACCAGTCCACACAACACACTATATACCACCACTCCACACAACACACTATACACCACCATTCCACACAACACACTATACTCCACCACTCCATACAACACACTATACACCACCACTCCACACAACACACTATACACCACCACTCCACACAACACACTATACACAACACACTAAACACCACCACTCCACAAAACACACTATACACCACCATTCCACACAACACACTATACACCACCACTCCACACAACACACTCTACACCACCACTACACACAGCACACTATACACCTACACTCCACACAACACCACTCTATATACCACCAGTCCACACTACACACAATACACCACCACTCCACACAACACACTATATACCACCACACCACACAACACACTAAACCACCACTCCACATAACATACTATATACCACCACTCCACACAACACACTATACCACCACTCCGCACAACACACTATACACCAGCACTCCACACAACACACTATACACCACCACTCCACACAACACACTATACACCACCACTCCACACAACACACTATACACCACCACTCCACACAACACACTATATACCACCACTCCACACAACACACAATACACCACCACTCCACACAACACACTATACACCACCACTCCCCACAACATACTATATACCACCAGTCCACAGAACACACTATACACCACCACTCCACATTATATACCACCACTCCACACAACACACTAAACACCACCACTCCACACAACTTACTATACACCACCACTCCACACAGCACATATACCACCACTCCACACAACACACTATACACCACCACTCCACCAACATACTATATACACCACCCCCCACAGAACACACTAGACACAGACACTCCACACACACACACAGACCACGGCCACACAACACATATACAGCACCACTCTTCACACCACACGATACACCACCACTCCACACAACACACTATACACCACCACTCCACACAACACACTATATACCACCAGTCCACACAACACACTATACACCTCCACTCCACACAACACACTATATACCACCACTCCACACAACACACTATGCACCACCACTCCACACAACACACTATACACCACCACTCCACACAACACACTATACACCACCTTTCCACACAACACACTTAATACCACCACTACACACAACACACTATACACCACCACTCCACACAACACACTATACACCACCACTCCACACAACATACTATTCACCACCACTCCACACAACACACTATACACCACCATTCCACACAACACACTATATACCAACACTACACACAACACACTATACACCACCACTCCACACAACACACTATACACCACCACTCCACACAACACACTATACACCACCATTCCACACAACACAATATATACCACCACTACACAAAACACACTATACACCACCACTCCACACAACACACTCTACACCACCACTCCACACAACACATTATATACCACCACTCCACACAACACACTATACACATCCATTCCACACAACACACTATATACCACCACTCCACACAACACACTATACACCACCACTCCACACAACACACTATACACCACCACTCCACACAACACACTATATACCACCACTCCACACAACACACTATACACCACCACTTCATACAACACACTATACACCACCACTCCACATACACACTATACACCACCACTCCACACAACACACTATACACCACCACTCCACACAACACACTATACACCACCACTCCACACAACACACTATACACCACCACTCCACACAACACACTATACACCACCACTCCACATAACACACTATACACCACCACTCCACACAATGCACTATACACTATATAGCACCACTCCACACAACACACTATACACCACCACTCCACACAACACACTATACACCACCACTCCACACAACACACTATACACCACCACCACCAACACACTATACACCACCACCCACACAACACACTATACACCACCGTCCACACAACACACTATACACACCAGCTCCCACAAACACACTATACACCACCACTCCACACAACACACTATACACCCACCACGGCCACACAACACAGATACACCACCACTCCACACAACACACTATAACACCACCACTCCACACAACACACTATACACCACCACTCCACACAACACACTAGACACCACCACCACACAACACACGAGAGACCCACACGCACACAACCCTATAACCCACCACTCCACACACACACAGGACACCACCCACTCCACACAAACACACTATACACCACCCGCCCACACAACACACTATACACCACCACTCCACACACACACTAGATACCAGCCCACACAACACACTAACACTCCACACATACACCACTCCACACAACACTATACACCACCACTCCACAACACGGACACCACTCCACACACCACACAAATACCACCACTCCACACCAACACCACGGACACCACAGTCCACACAACACACTCGACACCACCACTCCACACAACACACAAGAACCACCACGCCCACACAACACACTATACACCACCACGCCACACAACACACTATAACCACCACTCCACACAAACACACTATACACCACCACACACAAACACACTATACACCACCACTCCACACAACACACTATAACCACCACTCCACACAACACACTATATACACTCCAACAACACACTAGACACCACCACTCCACACAACACACTATACCACCATCCCACAACACACTATACCACCACGACCACACAACACACTATATACCACCATTCCACACAACACACTATACCACCACGACTCCACACAACACACAGAGACCACCCACACACAACACACGGAGACCACCACTCACACAACACACGATACACCACCTCCACACAACACACTATACACCAACACTCCCACAACAGAGATACACCACCACGCCACACAACACACTATATACCACCACTCCACACAACACACGAGGACACCACCACTCACACAACACAATAGACCACCACGCCCACACAACATAGAGAACACCACACGCCACACAAAACCACCACACGATATACCACGACAGACAACACACAATACCAGCACGCCACACAACACCCGAGATGACCACCACCCACACATACACACACTACGGCCACACAACACTCCACACAACACACGACCACCACCACTCCCACACACCACACGATACACCACCACTCTTCACACCACACGATACACCACCACTCACACAACCCACTTATACGACACCACCACGCCACACACAACACACATACACCACCACTCCAAACAACACACTATAACCACAATCCACACAACACACTAACACCACATCCACACAACACACTATACACCACCACACCACACAACACACGAGAAACACCACCACTCCAAATACACACGATATACCACTCCACTCCACACAACACACTATATACCACCACTCCGCACACAACAACACGATACACCAGCAAGCCACACAACACACGATAAACACCAACACTCCACACAACACACGAGACACCACCAGGCCACACAACACACTAACCACCACGCCACACACAAACAATACACCACCACGCCACACACACACTATACACCACCACGCCAAGAGACACCACCACTCCACACAACACCACGAGACACCACCACTCCACACAAACACTATATACCACCACTCCAACACAACACACGAAAACCACCACCACGCCACAGAACACCACTATACACCACCACTCCACACAACACACGATAGACCACCACCACACAACACAACTATACACCACCACTCTTCACACCACACGATACACCACCACTCTTCACACCACACGATACACCACCACTCTTCACACCACACGATACACCACCACTACACACAACACGAGACACCGCCACGCCACACAACCCACGCGAGACCACCACCCACACACACACTATACACCAACACGGCCACACAACACAAATAACACGACACCACCGCCCACACAACACAGAGACCACCACTCCACACAACACACTATACACCACCACGCCACACAACAGACTATACACCACCACCCCACACACACACGAGACACCACCACTCCACACAACACACTATACACCACCAGGCCACACAACACACTAGACCACCACTACACACCACAACACTATACACCACCACGCCACACAAACACACGGATACACCACCACCACAACAACACACGAGACACCACCAGCCACACAACACAGAGACACCACCACACAACACAACACACGAGACACCACCCCTCCACACACAACACCACTAAACACCACCACGCCACACAACACACGAGACACCACCCACACAACACACCAGACACACCTCCAGGCCACACAACACACGAGAGACCACCACGCCACACAACACACGAGACACCACCACGCCACACAACACACGAGACACCACCACGCCACACAACACACGAGATACCACCCAAGCCACACAACACACGAGAACCACACCAGTCCACACAACACACGAGACACCACCACCCACACAACACCACTAGACACCACCACGCCACACAACACCACGAGACACCACCACGCCACACAACACACACGGACACCACCACGACCACACAAACCACGAGACACCACCACGCCAGAACACAACACACTATACACCACCACGCCACACAACACACGAGACACCACCACGCCACACAACACAGGAGACACCACCACCCACACAACACACGTACACCACCACTCCACACAACACACGATACACCACCAGGCCACACAACCACGAGACACCACCACGACACACAACACACGAGACACCACCACTCCACACAAAACATAGGAGACACACACCACGCCACACAACACACAACACCACTCCACACAACACACGAGACACCACCACTCCACACAACACACTATACACCACCACTCAACACAACACACTAGAGACACCACCACGCCACACAACACACGAACACCACCACCACACAACACACGATACACACCACGCCACACAACACAAGATGGACCACCACGCCACACAACACACTATACGCACCACTCCACACAAACACACTAACACCACCACGCCACACAACACAGGAGATGACACCACCACGCCACAACACACTATTGACACCACCCACACAACACACGAGACACCACACTCCACACAACACACGAGCACACCACCACCACCACAACACACACTATACACCACCACGCAACACAGACACCACCACGCCCCACACAACACACGAGACACCACCACTCCACACAACACACGAGACACCACCACGACACACAACACACGAGACACCACCACGCCACACAACACACGAGAGACCACCACGCCACACAACACACGAGACACCACCACGCCACACAACACACGAGAAACCACACGCCACACAACACACATACACCACCACGCCACACAACACATCGAGAACCACCACTCCACACAACACACGACCAGACCCACCACACACACCACAAACCACCACCACACACACACACCACCATCCAACAACCACACGAGAGACCACCACTCCACACAACACAGAGACACCACCACTCCACACAACCACACTATATACGACCACACACACAACACACTATAACACCACCACGCCACACAACACACGATACACCACCACGCCACACACACACACTACACCACCAGGCCACACAACACAGACACCACCGCTCCACACAACACCACGATAGACCACCACTCCACACAACACAACGAGACACCACCACGCCACACAACACACTATACACCACCACGCCACACAAAACACACGAGACACCACCACGCCACACAACACACTATACACACACGCCACACAACACCACTAGACCACCACTTTCCACAACATACGATATACCACCACGCCACACAACACACCTATACACCACCAGCCACCACAACACACGATACACCACCACTCTTCACACCACACGATACACCACCACTCCCACAACGAGGCCACCAGCCACACAACACACACGAGAGACCACCACGCCACACAACACGAGAGACCACCACGCCACACAACCACCACGGACACCACCACGCCACACAACACACGAGACACCACACGCCACACAACACACGAGACACCACCATCCACACAACACACTATACACCACCACGCCACACAACACAGGATAGACCACCACGCCACACAACACACGAGACACCACCAGGCTCCACAAACACACGAGATACCACCACGCCACACAACACACGAGAGACCACCACGCCACACAACACACGAGACAACCACCACTCCACACAACACACGAGACACCACCACGCCACACAACACACGAGACAACACCACGCCACACAACACACGAGAGACCACCAGGCCACACAACACTATAGACACCACCACGCCCACACGAGAGACCACAACCACGCCACACAACACACGAGCCACCACCACGCCACACAACACTACAGACCACCCACGCCACACAACACACGACAGACCACCACGCCACACAACACACGATACACCACCAGGCCACACAACACACTATACACCACCACGCACTAACAGACGAGACACCACGCCACACAAACACACGAGACACCACCAGGCCAACACACAACACACACGAGGACACCACCACGCCACACAACACACGAGACACCACCACGCCACACAACACCGAGACACCACCACGCCACACAAACAGAAGAGACACCACCACGCCACACAACACACGAAACACCCACACGCCACACAACACGAGACCACACCAGGCCACACAACACACGAGACACCACCACGCCACACGAGACACATACCAGGCCACACACAACACACGATACACCACCACGCCACACAACACACTAGACACCACCACTCCACAAACACACGACACCACCACTCCACACACACAACGAGACACCACCAAGGCCACACAACACACGAGACACCACCACAAAAACAGCACCACTACGACACCACCACGCCACACAGCCCACGAGACACCACCAAGCAACAACACAAAAGGATACCACCACTCAGCACAACACCGATACCACCACGCACACAACACACGAGACACCACCACGCACACAACACACTATACCACCACGCCACACAACACACTATCCACCCACACCAACAACACACTATACACCACCACGCAACCCAACACACGATACACCACACGCCACACAACACACGAACACCACCACGCCACACCAACAACTAGCCACACCACCACGGCACACAACACACGATACACCACCACGCCACACAAAACACGATACACCACCAGGCCACACACACACGATATACACCACCACGATCACACAAAACACTAGACACCACCACGCACACACAACACAGAGACACCACCACTCCACACAACACGAGAGACCACCGCCACACAACACACTATAGGCACCACTCCACACAACACACGATACACCACAGTCCACACAACACACAAGAGACCACCCCAACTCCACACAACACACGAGACACCACCACGCACACAACACACTAGACACCACACCACTCCACACAAACACACGGGACACCACCACGGCCACACAACACACGAGACACACCACGCCACACAACACCACGATAGACCACCACGCCACACAACACACAGAGACACCACCACGCCACACAAACACACGAGACACCAACCACGCCACACAACACACGAGACACCACCACGCCCACACAACACACTAGACACCTCACTCCACACAACACACTATACACCACCACGCCACACAAACACGAGATACACCACGCAAAACACACGAGACACCACCACGCCACACAACACACGAGACACCACCACGCCACAACAAGCACACGAGAGACCACCACGCCACACAACACAGACACACCACGCCACACAACCACACACGATACAACCACACGCCACACAACACACGAGACACCAGCCGGGCCACACAACACACTAGACCACCAAGACACACACACGAGACACCACACTCCCACAAAACACACGAACCTACACCACCACGCCACACAACACACGAGAACACCACCAGGCACACAACACACGAGACACCACCACGCCACACAAACACACGAGAGACCACCCACGACACACAACACACGAGACACCACCACTCCACACACCAGCCCAACACACACGATACACCACCAGGCCACACAACACACGAAGAGACCACCACGACACACACACAACACACGAGACACCACCACGCCACACAACACACGAGACACACCAACGGCACACAAACACAGAGACACCACCACGCCACACAACCACACACGCACACCACCAGGCCACACAACAAAACTCGAGATACACCACCACGCCACACAACACACGAGAGACCACCACGCCACACAACACACGAGACCACCAGGCCACACAACACACGAGACACCACCACTCACACACAACACACGAGAGACCACCACGCCACACAACACACGAGACACCACCACGCCACACAACACACGAGACACCACCACCACGCCACACACAACAACGAGACACCACCACGCCACAACAACACAGACGAGACACCACCAGGCCACACAACACACGAGACACCACCACACAACACACGATAGACACCACGCCACACACAACACACGAGACACCACCACGCCACACAACACACGAGACACCACCACGTCCACACAAACACACGAGACACCACACGCCACACAACACACGAGACACCACCGAACCACACAACACACGAGACACCACCACGACACACAACACACGAGACCACCACGCCACACAACACACGGAGACACCACCACGCCACACAACACACGAGACACCACCACGCCACACAACACCCACGAGACACCACCACGACACACAACACACGAGACACCACCACGCCAACACAACACAAGAGACCACACCACGCCACACAACACACAAGAGAGACCACCACGCCACACAACACACGAGACACCACCACGTCCACACAACACACGATACACCACCACGCCACACAACACATGAGAGAGACCACCACGCCACACAACACCACGAGAGACCACCACGGACACACAACACGAGACACCACCACGCCACTACACAACACACGATACAACCACACTCCACACAACACAGGAGAGACCACCACGCCACACAACACACGAGACACCACCAGGCCACACACACACACACGAGAGACACCACCACGCACTACAACACACGAGAACACCACGCCACACAACACACGAGACAACCACGCCACACAACACACGAGACACCACCACGGCCACACAACACACGAGACACCACCACGCCACACAAACACACGAGACACCACCACGCCACACAACACACGAGACACCCACACACACAAAGATACAGCCACCACGCCACACACACACGTAGACCACCACTCCACACAAACACACGACGACACCACCACGCCACACAACACACGGAGACACCACAACACACAAACACACCACCTACGCCACCAACACACGATACACCACCACGCCACACAACACAGGAGACAACCACCACGCCACACAACACACTACAGGACACCACCACCGCCACACAACACACGAGACACCACACGCCACACAACACACGAGATACACCACGCCACACAACACACGAGACACCACCACGGCCAAACAACACACTAGAGACCACCACGCCACACAACAACAAAACCACCCACTCCACAAACAACAGAGAGACCACCACCATCCACACAACACAGGAGCGACCACCACGCCCACACAACACACGAGACACCACCACCACAACACAGATACCACCACGCCACACAAACACACTAGACACCACCATACACAACACACGAGAGACCACCACGCCACACAACACACACCACCACGCCACACAACACACGAGACACCACCGCCACACCAACACACGAGACACACCAGCACACACAACACACGAGACACCACCACGCCACACAACCAGTATAAACCACCACGTCCACCACAACCACGGACACCACCACGCACACAGACACACGAGACACCACCCACACACAGAACAACACGAGACCACCACCGCCACACAACACACGAGACACCCACCACGCCACACAAACACGAAGACACCACCACGCCACACAAACACACGAGAGACCACCAGGCCACACAACACACGAGACACCACCACGCCACAACACACGAGACACCACCACGCCAACACAACACACGAGACACCACCCCGCCACAACACACACGAGACACCACCAGGCCACACAACACACGCGACCACCACGCCAAACACAACACACGAGAGACCACCACGCCACACAACACACGAGGACACCACCACGCCACACAACACACGACACACCACCACGCCACACAACACACGAGACACCACCACGCCACACAACACACGAGGACCACCACGGCCACCACACACACGACACCACCACGCCACACAACACACGAAACACCACCACGGCCACACAACACACACGAGATCACACCAGGCCACACAACACCACGAGAGACCACCACGCACACAAACCCACGCGGACACCACCACGCCACACAAACACCACGAGACACCACCACGCCACACAACACACGAGACACCACCACGCCACACAACACAGACCAGCGACCACCAGGCCACACAACACACGCGACACCACCACGCCACACAACACACGGATTACACCACCACGCCACACAACACACGAAGACACACCACGCCACACAACACACGAGACCACCACCACGCCACACAACACACGAGAGTACCACCACGCCACACAACACACGAGACACCACCACGCCACACAACACACGAGACACAACCACGTCCACACAGCAACACGAGAGACCACCAACGCCACACAACACACGAGACACCACCACGGCCACACAACACACGAGAAACCACACCACGCCACACAACACACGAGAGACCACCACACCACACAACACAGGATACAGACACACCACGCCACACAACACACGAGAAAACACCAAGCCACACAACACAAGAGACACCACCACGCCACACAACACACGAGACACCACCGCCACACACACACCACGAGACACCACCACCCACGAACACAGGAGACACACCACGCCAAACAAACACACGATACACCACCACACCAACAACACACGAGACACCACCACGCCACACAACACACGAGAGACCACCACGACACACAACACACGAGACACCACCACGCCACACAACACACGAGACACCACCACGGAAACACAACACACGAAGACCACCACGTCCACACAACACACGAGACACCACAGTGCCCACAAACACACGAGAGACCACCACGCCACACAACACACGAGACACCACCACGCCACACAACACAAGAGACACACCACGCCACACAACACACGAGACACCACCACTCCACACAACCACGGCAGCACCACCACAACACACGAGACACACCACGCCACACAACACACTAAACACCACACGCCACACAACACACGAGACAACACCACGCCACACACACAAGAGACACCACCACTCCACACAACACAGTAGACCACCACGACACACAACACACCTATACACCACCCACGACACGACAACACTAGACACAAACACACGTAGACACCACCAGCAACACAAAAAAGATCACCACAACGACCACACACACACGAGAGATCCACAACGACACAACACACGCGATAACCACGCCAAACAACACACGAGCACCACCACGCCACACAACACCACGAGAGGAGACCACCACACACACACACACTAACCACCACGCCACACACACACGAAGACCACGCCACACAAACACGAGGACACCACCAGGCCACACAACACACGAGAGACCACCACTCCACACAACACACGAGACACCACCACGCCGACAACACACACGAGCACCACCACGCCACACAACACACGAGACACCACCACGCACACACACACGAGAGACGGACACGCCACAACACACAAACACACCCGCCACAAAACACACGAGAGACCACCACGCCACAACACAAGAGACACACCAGGCCACAAACACACTATAGACCACGCGCCACACAAACACACTGAGACCACCACGCCACACAACACACGAGACACCACCACGCCACACAACACGACGAGACCCACCACGCCACACAACACACGAGACACCACCAGCACACACAACACACGGATAAACCACCAGCCACACAACAACCGAGACACCACACACACACAAGCATCCACCACGCCACACAACACACGAGACACCACCACGCCCACACAACACACTCCACAAACCCACTAGACACACCACTCCACACGAGACACCACCAGGCCACACAACACACGAGACCACCCCCACAAACAACACGAGATACCACCCACGCCACACAACACACAACACCACCACCCCACACAACACACACACACCACCACGCCACACAACACACGATACCCACCAATCCACAAACACACTATGCACCACTCACACAACACAATATACCACCACACACAACACACACACCACCAGTCCACACAACACACGATAAGACCACTCCACACAACACGAGAGACCACCACGCCACACAACACACGATACACCCACCCCACACAACACACCACTACACCACGCCACCACAACACACGAGAACACCACCACTCACACAACACGAGAGACCACCACCCACACCAACACAGATACACCACCTCCACCAACACACGAGACACACCACGCCACACAACACACGAGACACCACCACGCCACACAACACACGAGACACCACCACGCCACACAACACACGAGATCACCACCACGCCACAACAACGCCAGAGACCACCACGCCACCACAACACACGAGCACCCACCCACACAAACCACCACAACACACAAAACACCACCACTCCACACAACACCACGAGACACCACCACCACAACAACACACGAGACACCACCCACGCCACACAACACACGAGATACACAGAACGCCACACAACACACGAGACACCACCACACAACACACGAGACACCACCACGCCACACAACACAGAAACACCACACTCACACAACACACTATACATACACCACTCCACACAACACACTATACACCACCAACCACGCCAACACACTATACACCACCACTCCACACAACACACTAGACACCACCACGCCACACAACACACGAGACACCACTCCACACAACCCACTATAGACCACCACTCCACACAACACACTAGACCACCACCAGCCACACACAACACACGAGGACAACACACCACCACACACACACAGAGATAACACCACGCCACACAACACTCGAGACACCACCACCACCACAACACACACAATATACCACCACGCACACACAACACACGATACACCAGCACGCCACACAACACACGAGGACACCACCACGCCACACAACACACATACACCACCACTCCACACAACACACACCACCACCACAACAACACACTAGACACCACCACTCAACACAACACACTATACACCACAACTCCACACAATACCACGACACCACCACTCCACACAACACATACACCACCACGCCACAACACTATACACCACAATCCACACAACACTAGACACCACCATCCACACGGCACACCACCCACGAACCAACACACGAGACACCACCACTCACACAACCATCTAACCACCCCCACACAACACCTACACCACCACTCCACACAACAACACATATAGCCCACTCCACACCAACACTATACACCACCACGCCAAACAACACACAGAGTACCACCACGCCCACACAAACACAACACCACCACTCCACACAAACACACATAGACCACACTCTCACACAAAACACGTACACCACCACGCCACACAACACAGAGAGACCACACCTCCACACAACACACGAGATACCACCTACTTCAGCACAACCACACAGAGCCACCAACCACGCCACCACAACCACACTAACACCACCACTCCACACAAACACCAACTATACACCACCACGCCACCACAACGTGACGATATGAACAACCAGTCCACACAACACACTCGACACACCATCACACTAGACACAATCCAGCCACACAAAACACTGAGACACCACTAGGCCACACCCCACAATATAACCACCACGACACAACAAACCACACGATACACCACACGCAACACAACACACGAGACAGCTACCACGCCACACACAACACACTATATGACCACCAGGCCACCCACTAACACCACTAGACGACCCACCATGCTACACCACACACACGAGATACCACCACCACGCAACACAACACCACGAGACACCACCACTCCACACAACACACGAACCACCACGGCCCACACAACACACTACACACCTTCCACGCCACACAACACACGAGAGACCACCACTTCCACACAGCACATCGGAGACCACCACCACTCACACCAACACCACAACACACTATACACCAACATTCCACACAACACACGGTAAGACCACCACTTGACACACACACACGAGGACACCACACACCCGCGACACACACAAACACACGATCGATGCTACCCAACCACTCATCCACAATTGAAACACAAAGGACGCGTGCACCCACCACGCCACACCCAAACCAGCACCAACGAGGGACACACCAGGCACACAACAACACACGAGGAGCCACACTCACACATCGAGCACACGATTAACAGCACCATACACACAACACCGCACACCCCACTCCCACCACACACAAACCATGTACCCAACACCACGACCCACACACCACACGAGGACCCAACTCACCACGCGCACACAACACACGAGACCCACCAGGTCCACACCAACATGCAAGAGAGACCACCACGATCACACAACCACACGAGACACCACCACGCCACATCAAATCACGAGACCCACCACAAGATCACGCCACAACATACAAAGCAGGAGAGACCACCAACGCCCACACAAGCCAATACGAGACACCACCAGGCCACACAACACACGAGATGACCAGACGCAGCCACGAAACACGAAGAGACACACCACGCCACACAACACAACGAGACACCCCACCCATCGTCCACACAACACACGAGAGTACCACCATCGCCCACACAACACAGCGAGACACCACCACGGCAGACAACACACTAGACCACCACCAGGCGCCACAAAATACACAAAACACAACCACACAACGAGACACCGACACCACCACCGCCTACAACCAACACCGACGACACACCACCATCGCACTACAACAACTCGACAACCACCACGACATCACAAGACACGAGACCACCACGCCACTCAACAGAACACACGATACACCACCACGCCACACAACACCCGAGACACCACCACTCCACACAACACAGGAGACATCCACCACGCCACGCAACCACACGAGACACCAACGCAAGCCACAACAACAGCACTATACACCACCCGCTCCACTAACAACCACGATCGATACCACCACGCCACACAAACACACGATACACCCACCACTCTCCACACAACACTAAGAGACACAACCACGGCGACACAACACAGGAGAGACCACCACTCCACACAAAACACACGCCGACACCCCCATGACTACACAACCCACGATAGAGCCACCACGCAAACAACACACCCAACACCACCACGCCACACAACACACGATACACCACACGTCCACCCAACACTACTATCACTGAGACACCACTCCACACAACACACTGGATAACACCACCATAAACACACAAGGACAGCACCACTCCACACAACTACACTAAACACCACCACTCCACACAATCAACGAGGGGGGGGGGGGGGGGAAACACTATACACCACGCCCACACGCAACACTAGTGATGCCACCACGCCAACACAACTACAGTACTGTATACACCAGACAATCCCACAACAAACACGCACGAGACACCACCACTCCATCACAACAACACGAGACTAACCAACCACGCCACACAAACACACGAGACACCACCATCCCCCACAACAAACTGAGCTGTGCATCCACCACGCCACACAACACACGAGAAGACCACACCACTGACCACACAAACACACACAAGACACCACCACGCCACACAACACACGAATAGACACCACCACGGCCAGACACACACACAACGTATACACCAACCACGCGCACACAACACCACGAGATAATCCACCAAGCCACACAACACTCTGGACACCATACCCCAGTCCAGCACAGGGGACACACTATATACGAACACCAGCTCCACACAACACATATATACTACCACCGACGCCAACAACACACTGAGAGCACGCACCGAGCTGCCCTGAACAAACAAAAAACGATATGCAACACCCACGCCACGCAACACATGAGACACCCACCAACGCCACATCTAACAATCGAGACATACAACAGTGCCCACACGGATACGAGATACGACCACTCCACACAAACATCACGAAACATCCACCACGCCACACAACACACGATAGACAACACCACGCCACACAACACGACGAGACACCACCATGGCCCCGACACAAACTATAGACGCACCGCTCCACACGAACATGGAGAGCACCACCTCCACACAAACACACACGATACACCACCACGCCACCAGCACAGCACAGGAGACCACCAGCCATCACAACCACTACGAGACACCACCACGTCCACACAAACACTACGAGAGACCACCAAGCCACGCCACACAAAAACACGAGCACCCACCATGTGCCAGCACAACACACGAGACACCACCAGCCACCCAACAACACGAGATGGTACGCACCAGGCGCACACAACCACCACGAGACACCACCACGCCACACACAACACACGAGGACCACTCCACACAACACACAGAGACACCCACCAACCACACGAGACACCAACTCAGGCCACAAAAAACACTGACGAGTAGACCACCACTCCACACAACCAAGTAGAAACACCGCCACCGAGACCACCACCACGCCCACAAACACCCACCGAGACACCACCACTGCCACACACAAACACACGGAGACACCACCACGCACTACAACACACGAGATCAACCACCACGTCGCACATACACACGAGGCAACCACCACGCCACACAAACACAAGAGATACCACCATCGCCACAAAACACACGAGACACCACCCCCACGTCAACCACAACACAACGAGGAGAGAAGCCACG